>CM033475.1:97002973-97602973 GCA_019447015.1 Hymenochirus boettgeri | reverse complement strand
GGTCTTGTCCTTGACCCAGCACCTGGGTTGATTCAGTTGCTCAGTAGAGATTTGAGCATCTTTGACCCATCCAACAGCAATCAGTAGAAATAACTGTTAGGAACCTTCCAAAGATGTGGTGCATCCTGGGAAGAAGAAGGACTGTTAGAACCAGAAATGTCAGCTCACTAATGTCAACAGCAGGGAACAGCAAAGGGTATGAAATTAACTGATTTTTCAAAATGGGAGAGAATATGTAGAATAACTAAGAAGGCATTACACAAACTAACAATTTAACAAATATTGATAATGTCCACTGTACTGTCCCTTTAAAACTGAAGAAGTAATAAAATCTACTATTTACAAATGACGGGGGGGAAAAAACAACGGAAATTATAAAATAGGGTGTACATGTCCTTTAACTATGGCAGGGATGTCAAACTTGAGGCCCTTTGTTTGTACAGGGTTATATAGTAGAAATATGAATTATTTTATATTAATAATATCCAAAATGGCAATGGTGATGGTGATGAATGCCGATACCTCTGGACCTCTTAAAAATCTTAAATCTCTTAAATCTTTATCAAATGCGCTAAAGGGATATCATATCCCTTAAAAAATGACAGCTGTAGAACCATTTTTTTTGCCATCCTCTGGATCATCTGGTAGGTAGTTTTCAGGAATAGGCAAAAAGGTTGAACTAGATGGACATATGTATTTATTCTTTATAATTTCTGATACTATTAAACTCGGCAACTACTCAAACCTGCTGTTAAATGGGGTCTGGATTTAGGAAGACAACAGTTAAATATTACATTAAAAAGCTGAATGTTATCAATGAAATAATTTTTCTGCTTGACTTGTTCAAGCTAAACACATTTTCTCCTGAAAGAATCAATCATTTGCTGTTTGAAAAGGCAAAAACTATACTATATAGAAATAGTTAAATACCGGCATTAATCCTCTTACCAGCCACATTGGACCATATTTATAAAGGTGCAGTATTGCTTTTTAGTAATACCACGACTTTTAAAATCATTAAAATG
Source organism: Hymenochirus boettgeri (assembly GCA_019447015.1). NCBI lineage: Eukaryota > Metazoa > Chordata > Amphibia > Anura > Pipidae > Hymenochirus > Hymenochirus boettgeri. Next base: position 97,601,948 of record CM033475.1, on the reverse strand, counting down.
ATCGTTAATTTACAATCGCTATCATAAATGACCGTTAACGATTGCAAATCTATGACTGTGATTGTAGATTTATGATCCACCATAGAATACAATTGTGGTATTTTACTACCGCATGGTATTCTATGCCCAAATATTGGTTAATTAATGAACATTTACCGTAAATGTACGAGGCCATACATTTCATGTTACATAAAGTTACACTATCAGCACTATCTGATGACGCTACCAAAATCCTAGTTCATGCACTAATCATATCCCCGCTTGACTACAGCAACACATTCCTGTGTAGTTTATTAAACAACCACCTGGCACCACTTAAAAGGGTATGTCCACCCTAAAATTAAAGATTTACTGTAGTGTAACTTCCCCTTCCCAAACCTAACTGCATTGTCTGTTTGTGAAAAAAGTCCCTAGAATCTTTCTTACCAGACTGGGTTCCCTCAGCTTCCACAGCGCATGACAGATAAGAGGCAAAAACCTTTTCACAGGCAGACAGGCTCCTACTCTTCAGTTTCCTGGACTTTAGACAAGCACTGCAGGAGAACCATTTGGAGCAGAGATGTAAGTTAAAGATTTTAAAGAACACTACACAGTGGGGCCAGCATGGGGTTAAATTTTAGTTTTGGGGGTGGACATGCCCTTTAATCCATATTAAACTGTGCTGCCTGGATCATTCATTTCTGGATCATTCATGCTGAGTATTATTCTATAAAGCACTATCCACAGATACTGTCCCAGGTGCAACCTCCTCTCTGCAAATTTTATCCTCCTCTTATCCACACTTGCCACCTCTTCAAGAAAGTATATATCCTGGCATTACCCCTCTCACTGATCCAACCTGATCCAACCCACTAACCACACTCCACTGCCAATTTATTTACAGCCTATTGATTTATTTCACCTTATGTCTCACCCCCATTTCTCATAGACTGTGAGCTTTTTGGACAGGGTCCTTTTTCCTATTGTATCACGAGATTGATGTAAATAACTCATCACTCTGTGTACTTATTATTATATGCATTACATTTGCTTTGTATAATATATATTACCCTTGTATGTAATGTATGATTATGTTATTGCAAAGTGCCACGGAAGATGTTGGCACTATATACAGTAATAATAATAAAGTTGTTGATACTTTATGTCCACGTCACACAATACAAAATAATGACGGTGGCTCAGTGGTTAGCACTGATGCCTTGCAGCGCTGAGGTCCTGAGTTCGATTCCACCCTTGGACACATCTGCAAGGAGTTTGTATGTTCTCCCCGTGCTTGGGTGGGTTTCCTCCGGGCACTCTGGTTTCCCCCACAATCATAAAGACGTACTGATAGGTTGTATATGTGCATAACGTGATTAGATTGTAAGCTCTTCGGGGCAGGGCCTGATGTGAATTGAGTAAATAATTGTAAAGAGCTGCGGAATATAAGAAATAAAGTACATACATACATACAGTGGGATATTTTATTACTTACATTTAGAAAGGTTTACTTCCACACTCTGGTGTGATAGGGAAAGTTTAGTCGAGTGGGGGTGGCTGCACTGCAACTGAAACTTTTGAAGGCATTATACTTACCTCCCTGCGGTCCTGGAAGCTTCTTATACTTGCTTTTCTCTGGCAGTGCTTGTTTTTCTGGTGCGCAGCTCCTGTGCAATCAATGAGCTTACGCAACTGATGCATTGACTGACAGCTGCAACTCTAACGGCAGCTGGCAGCAAGGGAAAACCATGATGGAGAAAAGGAAATATAAGGAACTTCAGGGACTTTTTGGAAGGTAAGTAATTATAACTTATGTAGTCATTTTGGGGTAGAAATGTGAAAGCTTTCTTTCCCAAAACACACATGCATTAAGTGGATTCTGTAACTAAGATGGCTTCTGGCCAGCGCATGTTGCAATTACATGGCTTTATTTATGCAGTAAAGGCTGTTAAGCGCCCACATTCTTGTCAAACCAATGCTACCGGATGTACATATTAGCAGGTTAACATGGGTTTTACACTGATTTACAGGGGACTACATGGTTTCCAAAATGTTTCAGAAAAAAAATTATTTGTGCCAATTATGTTGGATAGGAAATGAGTTGCAAATTTTTTATGTATAAAAAGTAAAGGAATGTTAGGGTGGGGAACAATACAGACAGAAATGGCTTTTCATAGTCTATGTACAGTGTTAGTGACAGAGAGGCAGGATCTCTATGCTGCAACATGATCTTTGCCTAACAAAGGCAAGTATCTGTGCTGTAACATAATTGGCTGTCAGATTCTATAGGGCAGAACAGATTGCAGCTTCCTTGTTTTGATCTGCCGTGCATTATAGAGCATGCTCAGAAGTGTACAGCGTACGCTTAGGCTCCAAGCAACACAGCCACAGAACAAGGGAAAGGACACAGCTTCTTGTAATTTAGTATTGTCTATTGGGGCAATGTTGCCTGGTGACTAGTAGAGATGGCCGAACCTCCAAAAATCCAGTCTGATTTTGGATTTTCTAACTTTAAAGTCAATAGGGAAAAAATTGTTCAAAAAGTTTGATATAAAATAACACAAACAAATATCTAGAGCTTGAAATAAAGTAACTTCCCTCACATGCACGCTACTTTCGAGCTTCCGCATTCTTCAATAATTTCCCCAATCCACCAATTTGTTCAATAAAAGTAAAAGCGTGCCTGGTACTCTCAAATATATAGAGTAATAATAGTAACAGCCATTCAAGTAAGTATAAATGTTAAAAACCCTTAATTTATACATAGTGTGGGGCATGACCAGGACAAATAAAAAAAACAATTAAAAAGTGCACTTAATATGTGTGCACTACTCAGTCAGTAGGGCACAGTATATGAAAATACAAGGCAGTCTAGCTAAAACACAAATTCCCTTTTGGGCAACCCCTTAGTGCAAAAACACAAATAAAATAGGATAACTTATCTGTCCTAGGTCACAGTCAAAGAGTCAGCAGTCCATATAAACACCAGGTAGGTAATAGCAGCCTATAGTGCAGCCCAAACAGTTGGAGCTGTTAAAGGAAAACTAAACCAAAATGTTTACACTCCAGAATCTGAACATATACCCTCTAAAAACACCAACAAACGGTAAAATAGCAAAACAGTAAATGGCATCAATATAAATGTAACCACTTGATGAATTGGATGAAATAACTGTGTGTATGTACAGTGACTGGCCACACCCCTGATCTCAGTCACATGCTCTCTTGCATATTCTGTCCTGTAAAAGGATTGGCTAGAGGCTACTAGTGGGTGTGACCAACTGTACCAACTGTAATAAGTTCCTGCAGTATCTTAGGACTGAGCATGTGTAAAGAACATAATGGTCAGTGGCCACACTGTGCAATACTGGAACAATGGGAAATAAGACACAAACCTCATGTTAGAAAGTTAAATTTCAAAACAAACATATTAAAATAAGAGGTGAGACACTGATTACTGCTTTTATCAAGCAGCTTTTATGGACTCCCCTGCTGACTCTTTGACTGTGACCTACGACAGAAGTTTTTTGGACTTAAAGTAACGCTACTAACTGCTTCGCATTTGCACTACTTTTAGCACTAGATTTTAATGTCAGCTCATGGCTGGCGTTAAAATCACGCTGTGAGCAAACCATTTTTTGGGATTTATCCACAGTCACAAACGGGGTAAATAATTGAGATTTGCCTTGTATTTTCATATACTGTGCCCTACTGCGCAGTGCACCCGTTATGTGTACTTTTTAATTGCTTTTAATTGGTCCTGTGTCATGCCCCACACTATGTATACTGGACTATAAGACTGGAAAAGTTACAATTATGTACGCTGGAGAAAAGGCGCTTGTGTGGCGATATGATTACTGTGTATGAATACATTAACGGGCCATACAATAAACTATCTGGGGCATTGTTCACCAATAGAACATGTCAGAGGACACGTGGACATCCCTTAATACGTGAAGAAAAAAAGATTTAAGCTTCAAGTTCGGAAAGGATTTTTCACTGTGAGAACGGTAAAGCTATGGAATTGTCTTCTAGTGGACGTTGTTATGGCAGGTTCATTGGACAGTTTAAAAAAAAGCTGGATGAGTTTTTGCAAACAAGGAATGTTGCAAGTTACTGGTATTGATACATAAAGTAGAATTGATCCAGGGAAATTTCCAATTGCCACTTGGAGTCAGGAAGGAATTTTTTCCCCCTTCATAAATTTGGTGGGTTTTTTTTGCCTTCCTCTGGATCAACAGTTAGGCAGGAAATGAGGATATTGCTAGATGGGTTGGACTTGATGGACATATGTCTTTATTCAACCTCAAATACTATACTATTGATAAAGGGTTTTTAGTTTTATACTTTCTTGTATGGCTATTATTATTACTCTATATATACATCATGTCTGGATTGTTTCCACAAATTCTGTAAAATTCTCCAAATTTCGATATATTCAGAATAGCGTACATAATTGCATTATTGGCTTATTTTCTATGGAAGAGTAGTGTATGGACATATACACCAAGGCTCCTTATATACCACCTCCAGCCTGCAGGGGGTGTCAAGGAGTAATAAGAGACAATACAGCTCTGCTCTCTATGACAAGGAAGATAGGAGAAAGTGAAAGGATATAGAAGTGTGTGATGGTGTGCTCATGTCAGGACTGATCTGTTTGGTGTGATCCCTAAAACGGTCTGTGTATGGAGAGGTGTGATCCCTTGTACTGTGTGATCTGATTATCTACAATACAAGATCCTGTGTGTAGGAACCTGTTACCACCTGCTGAAAGGACAAGTTACCTTGTTGGATACAAACTCTGACATAACAGATAAGTGTACACCAACTGGCAAGGACAAACAATACACAGGCCTGGTCAATATTTAGTGTGGTGCACCATAGGCAGGGACAACTTCATCACTGGATATCTTATATGGGGAAAGTGTTTATGTTTGTTATTAAACCATTGTAATAATTACTGTTCCATGCAATTAAAATGTTTTATCCTGCTTTGTGCCAGACCACCACAGAGTAACTGCTCTCCTGCTGACTCTGCCATGCTGACCTCCTCTTCTAATTTGTCAGTTAATCCAGTGACTCAACCGGTACAAATCATTCCTATGGACTTGAAGACTGCCCAAAGCTTAGACAATGATTTGTGTGAACTGAAACAGTGGATAATAGCTGGAGAACCATCTTTACCAGATTCTGCCCATAACTTCCCCCACCAAGAAGTTTTCCACAAATATTGGCCAGATTTATCTATAAGAGATGGTCTTTTAGTATGGACAACAAGAGCGGATGATGTTCGGTGTGCTAACTTCCAAATTATTGTCCCACGCAGAGCTGTACCACTAATTCTAGAAATGTTACATAATGACAAACTGGGAGGGCATTTGGGAGTAGACAAGGTAACTGGCAAAGTAATGGCTCGTTATTTCTGGCTCACCTGGCGCAAAGATATTAGAGTATGGTGTAAAGCATGTACTGTCTGTGGGGCACGTAAGAATATGGGAAAGACCCCCAGAGCACCATTGGTGTCATCCCAATCAAATCATCCACTGCAAAGAATTGCTTTAGATATTCTAGGTCCATTACTCCTGATGGCCATAAGTACATTTAATCATTTGTGATAGGTAAAGAGAAAAACACAAAGGCTAAAAAACAGCAGGCGAGTATGTACTTGCCCTGCCAGTAGCATCACAAGATTCTAGTCTACATATGAGTTAATTATTCTGTTATCTCAGATACGTAGCCTGGGGGATGGCATGATGAGATCAAAAAAGCAGCGTGTTTCAACATTTCAACAGTTTAATCCAGTTCCACACAAGTTCATTTTTCAGAACAAGGTAGTGTTTCCTTTTGGCATTTTAATGTTAAGTGATGTAAATGTTAAGTAATAAGTTAAGTGCGAAGTCATAATTACTGGTAAAGGTTTGCATCATTCCTAGAAGAATCTCTGTAGATTGAGTGAACAGTAAGAGATTTCTCCTTTGTTTGTTTTCCTACCAAAAAGATGCATGATGTTGTGCTAGGGGCTAAAAGCAGCAAACCAAGTAGGTCAGCACTTTTGTTGCCATGGTTTGGCATTGCTACTCTAGAACATATTCTATTAACAAGAAACGCATTACAGTGTAAGGCTGGGTACACACCAGCCAATATATAATATTGGCTGGTGTGGGGTGGGCAGCCACGACCGACATCGATCGTTCGTTCAGCCAAATCGGCCGAACAACGATCGGACATGTCGGTAAATTCCCATTAAGCGTGCGGTTCCCTATGGGACTGCACGATCGATCGCTTGCAAATTCGACTGCGGACAAATTTGCCGCGACCGATGGACATTTGTTCCAGCCGAGCGCTTGCTTGGGACAAAAAGTCCCTCCATGTGTACCCAGCCTTAAACCAAAATGCAAGTGGTAATTTATGCAGCTTTCCAATTTAAATATTTGTTTGCCCTTTTTTTCTTTTTCATTAAAATACTCCATAATATGGATACAAAACAAAGATACCTGCAGGCAACCGGGAGTTACACACGGCAATCTTCACACCTGACACCAACGGGGGGTCACCACCTTCAGTCACACTAAACAATCTCCAATACGGAAGAATAATATGGATAATATGGACTGCAACAAAAGTGAGTTGAGAGGGGCACACCTTCCATGGAATCAAATCAGCTTTATTGGAACATCATGTGGATAACAACACCCTATCTGGGGAACAATTAACGCATTTCGTGAGACCAAAGCTCACTTCCTCAGAAGTTGGCGTTGGTCCCACAAAACGCATCAAGCGGACCCCCGATAGGGTGTTGTTATCCACTCTCCACATGATTTCCAATAAAGCTGATTTGATTCCATGGAAAGTGTGCCCCTCTCAACTCACTTTTGTTGCAGTCCATATTATGGATATGTGGTTTTACTTTATATTCAGTAGTACCCAATTTGTTTTTGTTGTGTTCTAATTAATAATAAATATTTTTGAAGGATTGTCATTACATTTTAATGAACTGCCATTAAGGTGTCATGATCCTGTGCGTGTTTATCCTCAAAGAACATCTAGGAACCTTACAAAATCATAGGCCTGTCATGGTCTTTTTTTTCTTATTGCACAAGAGAAAACTTTCCTATTGACTGCGGCTGTCCGGCTGCAATAATATCCTTTATACTTCGCATCTTTAGATTTCTTTCCAGTCATCTTACTCTGTTATCCCTATATTCTTTATCCATTTGAGACAAGGTTTCCTTAAATTTTCTTCTTTATTTTTTAAGATGTTTTATAAACAATAAATAAAAAGTTAACTTTTCTTGACAGTGTTACTAAAAATAATTATTGCCAGCTCAACTTTAAAATGAAAACTTTTTAGATTTATTCCAGATACTTCCAGTGGTTAACTTAGGGTTGGCCTCAGCTTCTCGATCTTTTCTTGCCCTCCAGCTTGATATCCAGCTGGCGCAGCTGTTCAAGGAAGCCATGATTGGGGTAGATATTCCGATGTTCGCTCACACTCCTCAGCATCCAGGAGGGACAAACCTTCTGATATCATTAGAAAGGCAAGAACAGGGAGGCAGCCCGGCTAATGCCCATTGCACAATGTACAAATACCCTCCCTCAGAAAGAAAATTAACAAATTTGCTCCATGTTACCAGTGCTGGATTTATTCACATGGCCCAATATTTATTCTGGTCATAAGAGATGTGGCACAGTTTGATTGGAAAAAAACTACACTGATGATGGCTCAATAAAGCCAAAACCAGTCTGTGGTTGGCTACCATGGAAACATGGAAATAACCCAGAAGTCTTTGTTCTGTATTTGCATATACTGAAGGGGAGCTGCAAAGCCTAATTCTCTCCCTATCTTATTTAATTTATTAGTGACGTACAGTTTAGAGGACAGAGACAGATATAACTTGTTATGTAGAGTTCTATATATTTAGTTATATATTATATAAGTAAACAATAGGGAATAAAATGCAACCTTTTGTAAAATATAAAGATATTATAGTTTAATACAGGTCCTTGTGTAAAATTGAACTATACATTTTCCAATACTTAATGAAAAAATGCATGTGCAAAAGCAACCAAATCGCATATGAAATCACATGCGATTCCGTGTGCGATTGCATTTGCGCTGCAGTGTAGCCGTGCCCTAAGGCGAACTAACATCTAGTTAGTTACCATAGATTAACAGACAACTCTTATTAACCAAGCCAATTAGTGTATATTGCTGAGGTATATTCTTATTTTAGATCCTTTAAGTAATACATTTACCATGTGAAGATTGTAGACCTGCTTTTATAAAATGTGCTGCAGCATTAAAGTGAGAGCTTAGATCAAAATTAGGATCATCATAAGCTTCTATTCCGTAGAATTCAATTTTGAGGTCTCTGTAGAACTCTTGTCCAGTGTTGATTTGAAAACGTCCAGATGCAGCATTCAAAATATGAGTGATTCCCTTTCACGCAGGGCACCTTTATCTCTAGCCATTAACCTGCCAACAAAAAAAAATGTTAGTAATATGCTATGATTTGTTCTTGCCACATTCAACCCATTTCAAAGGACAGGACTTTCTATGGGAGGAGTAAACAGGGCTCCTCTTCCTTTCAGCTATGCTGTGTCTTATCCAAGCGCAATGTTATGCTTTAAGTTTTTCTAAAATGCATAAAAATGTATTAAAAAAAGTTTAGCAATATTATTTAGCTATGGCTGAAATACAGTCCAGGAATCTGAAGATTATGAGCCTTTTCCTGGTGTTATCTTTTCTGCCTCTAACTGTTCCTCCTAGTGGTTTCTGGCATGCCATGGATTTCCCCTTTTACCTCCCCCCTCCCCCTGCTGCTGTTCTGTGCATGTAAGTATAATTTAATAAAATCACTATTGTACTTTGAATGGCCCATGACCTAGACCTCGCAAGGTAAGGGAATCTACAGCCCCTACTCTCCTCATGGCCCCACCCACCAGTGGCCTTGCCCACTCAGGGCCCCGTGGCCCCTCCCCCTCCTCAAATCCATATCCCCACTCCCCTACAGAAAACGGTGTGAACCAGGCAGAGGCAGAATCAGACAGAAAGTTTAAAACTGCAGATTCTTATTCTGACTGAAAAAGGCTGTTTTCACAAAGTTTTCTGTAGGGTAAGTGGGTGTATGGGTCTGAGGTGTGATGTGGGGGGGGGGGGGGGCATGGGCTCATGAGTGGGAGGCCAATAGGGCTGCAAGGGGAGGGCCCATGATGGGAGGGGTCACGGGCCTATGAGTGTGAGGGGCCATGGGGAGGCCTACAAGGGAAGGGGCCATTGGAGGGGGCATGAGGAGGAGGAGGAGAGGACACACATGGAAGTGGGACTCTCACATGTTTCAAGTAGGAAGCAAGAGTTCTGTGTGATGCTGCTACCATATTACACATAGTACCCTTTTAAACTTACTTGCCTCGTGATTGTCTAAAATGTATAACACCAGGGAAAGGCTCCTGCTCTTCAGATTTCTGGACTATCCCTTCTTGTGAGGTTCTCATTCATCCAGATCATGGTATATCTGTTGTATTCAGTTAGATCAACTGGACTTAAAGTTTAGTTCTTAAAAACGTTTTGCTAGTCATCCGACTGGCTTTCTTAATTCAGAACAACTTTTACAAGAATCTGCTGGCAATATAAGTACTCTTGAAAGTCCCAATTAGCATAAGAGACCATCTGAATGCAAAGTGTGGATGCATTGAGCTAGTGGTGTTATTGATACTGCCCAGGTTAAGGTCTCAAACCGCATTGTACATGGCAGACAGTTGGTGTCAACCCCCCCCACCTCTATTCAGGCTTTCTTTATTTTCACATAATGGCCTCCTTGACACCTCTCTTGAACCAGGCATATTCATTTACCTTTCCTATCCCTTGTTTTTTAGCTCTGGGAATTTATTTTTTAAGAGGGCAGGGCACAACTAGTCAGTAAGAACTAATCACCCAGCCCCTCCCCCTGGCACACTACATATAGAAACTATCGTTCTATAAAAGTAAAGAAAATTTCTCTGTCACTGCATGGATAATTGATACAGCATTAAGGTCAGGAAAAGGAATAAGCATTATCTGTTGCTCTGTGCTTTTTTTGTGCAGATAAACCCAATCCTGCAGTTAGCTGCTGGCCTGTGTTAGTTAAGTCTCAATGTAGCACTGTACCTAAAGGAATCAATTACAAAGCCCCCCCCACACACACACCCACCTTCAAATTCCCACAGCTAAAAGAAAATCTTACTTGATTCAAGCAGTGATTACACCTCCTTCTGCTGCTTACCTTCCCATAACAAAGCAGTTTTACTTTCACTATTACACAAAATCACTGGGTAATGCTATTGGCTGTAGGGGCACAGATCACCCCCACAGCACATGCTCCACACTCCATTTGTGCCTCAGTTTTGGGAGGGGGTGGATACATAGAGAGGAGACTGCATATTTACTAGGAGTGAGCTGAACAAAACATGAACATCTAGTAACAGGGAGCATTGAAAGCAAAAAGTAGTTTCCTGACAGCACAAAAATTATAGAAATGGATAAAGGCAAGTAATTTTTCAGTTTAGTGTCCCTTTAAATAACACAACAGATAATTCAATTATGATACCTAAATACAATACTCAAACAGTGATTCTTAAATCATGCGCACTATGCAGAGGAGGAGCGCGATTGCTGTTGAGTCTACAAAATTCCCTGCCGTTCCAGTTAGATTAATTGAAGAACGGGAGGAAAAACTTATAAATTTTATAGTAAAATACCCCTCCTATCAGTACTCGCTGCTTACCTTTTTGTTGGCTTACACGCTGATCCGTCTTACTCCTCAGTTTGGCTGTTTTCCCATTTCACCCCGACTGGCTTTATCAATTCAGAATAAGTTGTACAAAAACAATTAGCATATGACAGCCAGGTGTTAGGGACCTTCTGAATGCAAGGGTTTGATGCATTGAGGCTAAGGGGTATTATCGAAACTGCCCAGGGTTGTGCCATGTACAATTCTGAATTGAGAAAGCCAGTCGGATGACTAGCAAAACATCTTCAAGAACAAAACTTTTAAGTCCAGTTGATCTAACTGAATACAACAGATATACCATGATGACCTGGATAAATGAGAACCTTCACTACGCATATTAGATACTTATGCTAGGTAATAGATTTTAAAAATCTGCAAAACTTTAACAATTATCGACCCTGGCTGTGTGCATAGCTGTAGCCACGTCTGTGATTGGCTGCCAGCTATGTTTCTGTATCTTTCTGGGGCTTTTTTTTTTTTTTAGAAAAGTAAACCGGTGTTTGGCGTGGGATGGGTTGCCCTACACACAGAAAAAAGATATTATAAGTGGATAACAACACCCTATCGGGGGTCCGCTTGATGCGTTTTGTGGGACCAACGCCAACTTCTGAGGAAGTGAGCTTTGGTCTCACGAAATGCGTTAATTGTTCCCCAGATAGGGTGTTGTTATCCACATGATGTTCCAATAAAGCTGATTTGATTCCATGGAAAGTGTGCCCCTCTCAACTCACTTTTGTTGCAGTCCATATTATGGATATGTGGTTTTACTTTATATTCAGTAGTACCCAATTTGTTTTTGTTGGTTCTAATTAATAATAAATATTTTTGAAGGATTGTCATTACATTTTAATGAACTGCCATTAAGGTGTCATGATCCTGTGCGTGTTTATCCTCAAAGAACATCTAGGAACCTTACAAAATCATAGGGCCTGTCATGGTCTTTTTTCTTTCTTATTGCACAAGAGAAAACTTTCCTATTGACTGCGGCTGTCCGGCTGCATAATAATCCTTTATACTTCGCATCTTTAGATTTCTTTCCAGTCATCTTACTCTGTTATCCCTATATTCTTTATCCATTTGAGACAAGGTTTCCTTAAATTTTCTTCTTTATTTTTTTAAGATGTTTTTATAAACAATAAAATAAAAAGTTAACTTTTCTTGACAGTGTTACATAAAAATAATTATTGCCAGCTCAACTTTAAAATGAAAACTTTTTAGATTTATTCCAGATACTTCCAGTGGTTAACTTAGGGTTGGCCTCAGCTTCTCGATCTTTTCTTGCCCTCCAGCTTGATATCCAGCTGGCGCAGCTGTTCAAGGAAGCCATGATTGGGTGAGATATTCCGATGTTCGCTCACACTCCTCAGAGCATCCAGGAGGGACAAACCTTCTGATATCATTAGAAAGGCAAGAACAAGGGAGGCAGCCCGGCTAATGCCCATTGCACAATGTACAAATACCCTCCCTGCAGAAAGAAAATTAACAAAATTTGCTCCATGTTACCAGTGCTGGATTTATTCACATGGCCCAATATTTATTCTGGTCATAAGAGATGGTGGCACAGTTTGATTGGAAAAAAAAACTACACTGATGATGGCTCAATAAAGCCAAAACCAGTCTGTGGTTGGCTACCATGGAAACATGGAAATAACCCAGAAGTCTTTGTTCTGTATTTGCATATACTGAAGGGGAGCTGCAAAGCCTAATTCTCTCCCTATCTTATTTAATTTATTAGTGACGTACAGTTAGATAGGACAGAGACAGATATAACTTGTTATGTAGAGTTACTTATTATATTTAGTTATATAATATATAAAGTAAACAATAGGGAATAAAATGCAACCTTTTGTAAAATATAAAGATATTATAGTTTAATACAGGTCCTTGTGTAAAATTGAACTATACATTTTCCAATACTTAATGAAAAAATGCATGTGCAAAAGCAACCAAATCGCATATGAAATCACATGCGATTCCGTGTGCGATTGCATTTGCGCTGCAGTGTAGCCGTGCCCTAAGGCGAGAACTAACATCTAGTTAGTTACCATAGATTAACAGACAACTCTTATTAACCAAGCCAATTAGTGTATATTGCTGAGGTATATTCTTTAGTTAGATCCTTTAAGTAATACATTTACCATGTGAAGATTGTAGACCTGCTTTTATAAAATGTGCTGCAGCATTAAAGTGAGAGCTTAGATCAAAATTAGGATCATCATAAGCTTCTATTCCGTAGAATTCAATTTTGAGGTCTCTGTAGAACTCTTGTCCAGTGTTGATTTGAAAACGTCCAGATGCAGCATTCAAAATATGAGTGATTCCCATTTCACGCAGGGCACCTTTATCTCTAGCCATTAACCTGCCAACAAAAAAATAATGTTAGTAATATGCTAGTGATTTGTTCTTGCCACATTCAACCCATTTCAAAGGACAGGACTTTCTATGGGAGGAGTAAACAGGGCTCCTCTTCCTTTCAGCTATGCTGTGTCTTATCCAAGCGCAATGTTATGCTTTAAGTTTTTCTAAAATGCATAAAAATGTATTAAAAAAAGTTTAGCAATATTATTTAGCTATGGCTGAAATACAGTCCAGGAATCTGAAGATTATGAGCCTTTTCCTGGTGTTATCTGTTTCTGCCTCTAACTGTTCCTCCTAGTGGTTTCTGGCATGCCAGTGGATTTCCCCTTTTACCTCCCCCCTCCCCCTGCTGCTGTTCTGTGCATGTAAGTATAATTTAATAAAAATCGACTATTGTACTTTGAATGGCCCATGACCTAGACCTCGCAAGGTAAGGGAATCTACAGCCCCTACTCTCCTCATGGCCCCACCCACCAGTGGCCTTGCCCACTCAGGGCCCCGTGGCCCCTCCCCCTCCTCAAATCCATATCCCCACTCCCCTACAGAAAACGGTGTGAAAACAGGCAGAGGCAGAATCAGACAGAAAGTTTAAAACTGCAGATTCTTATTCTGACTGAAAAAGGCTGTTTTCACAAAGTTTTCTGTAGGGGTAAGTGGGTGTATGGGTCTGAGGTGTGAGTGGGGGGGGGGGGGGGGGCATGGGGCTCATGAGTGGGAGAGGCCAATAGGGCTGCAAGGGGAGGGCCCATGAATGGGAGGGGTCACGGGCCTATGAGTGTGAGGGGCCATGGGGAGGCCTACAAGGGAAGGGGGCCATTGGAGGGGGCATGAGGAGGAGGAGGAGGAGACACATGGAAGTGGGACTCTCACATGTTTCAGAGTAGGAAGCAAGAGTTCTGGTGATGCTGCTACCATATTACACATAGTACCCTTTTAAACTTACTTGCCTCAGTGATTGTCTAAAATGTATAACACCAGGGAAAGGCTCCTGCTCTTCAGATTTCTGGACTATCCCTTTCTTGTGAAGGTTCTCATTCATCCAGATCATGGTATATCTGTTGTATTCAGTTAGATCAACTGGACTTAAAGTTTAGTTCTTAAAAACGTTTTGCTAGTCATCCGACTGGCTTTCTTAATTCAGAACAACTTTTACAAGAATCTGCTGGCAATATAAGTACTCTTGAAAGTCCCAATTAGCATAAGAGACCATCTGAATGCAAAGTGTGGATGCATTGAGGCTAAGTGGTGTTATTGATACTGCCCAGGTTAAGGTCTCAAAACCGCATTGTACATGGCAGACAGTTGGTGTCAACCCCCCCCACCTCTATTCAGGCTTTCTTTATTTTCACATAAATGGCCTCCTTGACACCTCTCTTGAACCAGGCATATTCATTTACCTTTCCTATCCCTTGTTTTTTAGCTCTGGGAATTTTATTTTTTAAAGAGGGCAGGGCACAACTAGTCAGTAAAGAACTAATCACCCAGCCCCTCCCCCTGGCACACTACATATAGAAACTATCCGTTCTATAAAAGTAAAGAAAATTTCTCTGTCACTGCATGGATAATTGATACAGCATTAAGGTCAGGAAAAGGAATAAGCATTATCTGTTGCTCTGTGCTTTTTTTGTGCAGATAAACCCAATCCTGCAGTTAGCTGCTGGCCGTGTTAGTTAAGTCTCAATGTAGCACTGTACCTAAAGGAATCAATTACAAAGCCCCCCCCACACACACACCCACCTTCAAATTCCCACAGCTAAAAGAAAATCTTACTTGATTCAAGCAGTGATTACACCTCCTTCTGCTGCTTACCTTCCCATAACAAAGCAGTTTTACTTTCACTATTACACAAAATCACTGGGTGAATGCTATTGGCTGTAGGGGGCACAGATCACCCCCACAGCACATGCTCCACACTCCATTTGTGCCTCAGTTTTGGGAGGGGGTGGATACATAGAGAGGAGACATGCATATTTACTAGGAGTGAGCTGAACAAAACATGAGGACATCTAGTAACAGGGAGCATTGAAAGCAAAAAGTAGTTCCTGACAGCACAAAAATTATAGAAATGGATAAAGGCAAGTAATTTTTCAGTTTAGTGTCCCTTTAAATAACACAACAGATAATTCAATTATGATACCTAAATAACAATACTCAAACAGTGATTCTTAAATCATGCGCACTATGCAGAGGAGGAGCGCGATTGCTGTTGAGTCTACAAAATTCCCTGCCTGTTCCAGTTAGATTAATTGAAGAACGGGAGGAAAAACTTATAAATTTTATAGTAAAATACCCCTCCTATCAGTACTCGCTGCTTACCTTTTTGTTGGCTTACACGCTGATCCGTCTTACTCCTCAGTTTGGCTGTTTTCCTCATTTCACCCGACTGGCTTTATCAATTCAGAATAAGTTGTACAAAAACAATTAGCATATGACAGCCAGGTGTTAGGGACCTTCTGAATGCAAGGTGTTGATGCATTGAGGCTAAGGGGTATTATCGAAACTGCCCAGGGTTGTGCCATGTACAATTCTGAATTGAGAAAGCCAGTCGGATGACTAGCAAAACATCTTCAAGAACAAAACTTTTAAGTCCAGTTGATCTAACTGAATACAACAGATATACCATGATGACCTGGATAAATGAGAACCTTCACTAGCATATTAGATACTTATGCTAGGTAATATGATTTTAAAAATCTGCAAAACTTTAACAATTATCGACCCTGGCTGTGTGCATAGCTGGTAGCCACGTCTGTGATTGGCTGCCAGCTATGTTTCTGTATCTTTCTGGGGCTTTTTTTTTTTTTTAGAAAAGTAAACCGGTGTTTGGCGTGGGATGGGTTGCCCTACACACAGAAAAAAGATATTATAGTTAGGGGATGCAGAAGACAGAAGGGATCCGGATGGAGGCGGGGTGGGATGTTTGTTTTATGGGTAGAGACACCCTTTAAATAATTTTAAGCAATAATCTAAAGATATATATTGTAATAAAATTACTTAATACAGTTAAGTAACTAAATAGACATTTGATTACATTTACTTAGGTTTACATTGTATTACATATATAAGGTTAAATTATACATTCATGGGTAATTTAACATAGAGAGTCCAGCTTAAAGAATTTACAGGGTTATTCAATAAAAGTTCTTGTTGTTAAAAATGGTGCTAATTTTGCCCCAACCAATCAGATGTTAGTTTTCAAATGTTAGCACCATTAGCACCATTTTTAACAATAAGAACTTTTATTGAATCTCCCTGATTGTGTTTATCCTGCTTGTGTCCGTTCAGAAGGTCTTCTGACTTTATAGACTGATAATAGTCAACAGTGAATGGTAGGACTTTTCTAACCATTTGTTTAAGATGTCTCATGCTTGCATATAAAGGATGCCTATGACTTTGTACCTGTACTTGTTATTGGGTCTTGTTGGACCATGTTAAAAGACAACTAAAGTTTCCAGACTACATCCCCCTAATAGAAAGAGCATTTTCACAAAGATATATCAAGCTGTGTCTTACCTCTTCCTTTTCTGTGGATGCTGGTTGGTTTAGGAAAACAACCTGTGGGGACTAGGGGTCAGCTCCCATAATTCACCTTATCTGGGAACACCCAGCTAAGTGTACGCAGTACACCTTTCACAGGAAGCTTTTGCTTTGCTTCCTGGAAGCTGACAGCCAATTATGTTACTTTTATTGAATCTCACTTTTTATCTTTGATAGAAACAGAAGCTAGAAACTCTGTGCATAGAGACTGAATCCTGGGGTCAGGGGGCATGGCCCTTTGAAGCCAAGATGGGCTTACTAGATGTGTTCTGGGGAGAAAAGCTTTCACATTTGGATTTTAAAAAATTAAGTTTAGTTCTCCTTTAAAGGGTATCTCCACCCTTAAATCTAATTTTTAATATAGCCTTCCCCCTGGTCCCCCAGCCCCAACTGCATCATTATTATCTTTAGAAAGTGCCCCAAACTTTTACTTACCTCCCCTCTTTCTTCGCCGCGCTCCTGGCCCCTGCTTGCGAGAAAATGCAAGCAGAGGGGCGGGACCGGCAGTCGCGTCTGTGATTGGCTAAGCGGCAGCCAATCACGGACGCGGCTGCCGTCATTCAGTGCAGCGGAGGAAAGAGGGGAGGTAAGTAAGAGTTGGGGAGCTTTCTAAAAATAAAAATTATGCGGTTGAGGCTGTGGGGACCAGGGGAAGGCTATATTAAAGGGGATAAATGCTAGGGGGAGGGAATCCGGAGAGGGAGGGGGAGAGGGAGGGGGAGGCGGGGGAGGGAGGGGGAGAAGGGCTGCAGTACGCATGCCAAACTTCTCCCGGAGGCCAGGTAGGAGGCAGAGTCCTATATGGACTCTGCTATCCTCCTGGTGGGCAGTTTTTGGGACTTTGGGGGGGGACTACAGGAGAACCCTATGGAGCTGGGATGTTAGGTAAGGATTAAACTACACTACATGGTGGGGCCAGTAGTTGGGGGGATTATAGTTTTGGGGGTGGACATGCCCTTTAAGACGTAATGGCACTTATGATACCGATTGTTTTAATCTAGTTTAAATAAATGTTTTTATACTTTTTTTACCTAAAGAGAATGCATTTTTCATAGAAGTCTATGTTTCTCTGATATTTATCTAAAAGGCAAAAACTAAGGTGGAAAGCCCTCCCTAAGTAAAATACCCTACAAAAACTGCAAGAACTGCACATCACATAGGCTGCTAAATACAAAAATGGCGTTTATTGATTACTTGCAACTCTAACAATCTAGACAATTATATAGTATCAAATGACCCATAATAAAGTGCACACAATACCCCTAATAAATAGCACCCATATCTAAAAAACAAATGACGAGCTCCAAAAACTGGGCATCCAGAATACTACACATGGCAGTTAGAGTGCCAAAAGGCATCCACTTCGGTCGGACCACACTCTTCTCCCGTTTACAATCGCAGGAGAAGTGGGCTTCTCATGCATGAAGTGTCCATCTCTTAGCCGGTATCCTTTGGTTCCATGTGTCCATGCAAGGTACCATACAGTCCCACTGATGGTACTCCAACACCAAACACAACCTAGATGTGTTTCACCCCACATCACATCCTACAGGGGCTTCGTCAGGGTCACTGTGACCCTGATTAAGCCCCTGTAGGACGTGACGTGGGGCAAAACACAGTGTAGAAGAGTAGAATGCCGGGGGAATGAGACTCTGTAAGTACATTTCGGATTATGTTTTTTGCAAACAAATATGGCGATTGGGGGTGGGATAGGGTCCCCTACATTACAAAAAAAAGCGTTAAATGCTAGGGCACAGGGCAGCAAACAGGGATTAGGAGGGAGAGAGAGAGAGGGGTGTGTGTGTGTGTGTGTGTGTGTGTGTGTGTGTGTGTGTGTGAAGGGCTGCAGTGGGCAAGCCAGAGACTTCTCAGAGGAAAGGTAAGAGGCGGAAACCTTTTCACTCATAGCCAGGCTCCTGCTCTTCCCTTTCTAGGACTTTGGACAGACATTGCAGGAGAACCATTTGGTAAAGATTTTTAAACACTGCACAGTGGGGCCAGTAGTGGGGGAAATCATAGTTTTGGGGGTGGCCTTGCCCTTTAAAAGTCCACAAATAGCAAAGCCATTTCCCAATGTATATATTGAATCATGTACGGGACATTTACCCGGGTAATTGAGGCCTATGGAGTCACATTAAATCATTATTTAAACTCAACTCAACTTTTAAATCCATGCAAAAAAGATTTCACTTCAGGCTTGTGATGCTCTGTAAATGTCTCGCAAAACATCTGATAACCACTAGGAACCTGCTATACAAGTGAAAACATGCTGCTCGTATCAACGTAATTTTAATTAGCAACCCCAATACACTTTATTTGAGGATGTCTGTCATTTTGTAAAGCAACAAATAAATAAATCCATATGCTTTCTGCCTTACGCATCTCCAAGGTACAATCTTGGCCACACTTGATTGACATGTCCTGTAGATCCTCTGTGGGACCAAAGAAAGTGCTGAAGGTCATGAACAGGTAATGGTTCATAGTGGCACAAAGGACCTGCCATTCTAGAAAAAAAGTGAGATTGAAAAGTGTCATTATATTTAATAGGGTTTCTGTTTCCAGGCAGTCAGGTATAAATGAATGTGCTGATTCTAGATGGGCATTCCTGAGTTCTTTATGTTGTTTTTCCCAGTAGAGCATGGAGCTACTCATATGAAAAACTCAAGGCAACGTAATATAAGTTCTGGTTGCGGGGGTTTTTATGCTCCAATTTAAAGGGTAAGTGCACTGTAAAATCAAGTTATGTTCATTTGGAAACTGCAGTTTTAAAAATACTGTTGCCATATTTTTTTTTACCTATGCCACACCAGAGCTTAGCTTTGTGCCTTGGAAGTTGCTGACATCTTGCTACTGGTTTGCTGAATGTTAAGCTCCGCCCCTCTGAGATTTCTTTTTACTCCTGCTTGAGCCTCAAACAGTAATACCTGTGAGTTCCGTGCGCGTGCGTGTGCACGTAACTCACAAGCATTACTGTTTGAGGCTCATTAGGTGATTAAAATGGTTTGCACCTGAAGCAGAGGATACAATGTTGCAATTATCAGCAGGTTTGTCAGTGGGGAGAGTGAGGGTTGAGCTTTGCTTGAGCAGAATTCCAAGCTGGAAAGGAGTTTGTGGGGAAAAAAAGGTCAACTTACAAAACATTCCAGCTTCTTGTATGAGGGGGGTCAGCACAGCCAGTCAGGCTTGTGACACACTTATGGGGCCAATAGTATTGGGGTGTCAGAAACTGCTGTATAATATATAAGGGCCAGTCATTGTTATATAAAGTATAGGGGGCGAATAATTGCTGTATAAAAGTATAGGGGGGGAGTAGTTTCTTTATTACGTAAAGGGGAACAAATGATTGCTGTAAATGTGTAGGGGACAGTATTATGCTGTCAATATATTTTGGGAAACCATTAACGCCACCAACTTTTAATAATTTTTTAATTATTTATTTGTTTTTTTAGAAAAATGAGGTGACCATTGAAGCGGATTTAGGGCGGAGCTAGAAATGATTTGGGGTGGTTTCATGGAAGGGGGTGGGCGAAACAAGAGGCATGTCATATTGTACCTTTTCTTTCTTTGAAATGTTGGAGGGCATGATTAAAGTTTTGTCTTTCTGCTACTGCTGCAATGCAATAAAAAGCAGATAGCAAATCATTAAATTAGACCCTAAGGCTGAGGCCACACTGCAACGCACAAGAATCGCGGACAAAAATGCGAGCGTAATCGCACGTGATTGTGTGCGCTTTTCTTGTGCGTTCGCGCTTTTGCTTTTTTGCGTTATGGAAACGCTGCGTTAACGCACCAAAAATGGTGAACGCATGCGTTACCAAAACACGAACGGACGAGTAATCGCATGCGCATCGGAAATCTCGGGAATTTTCACGTTCCCGCGATTTCCATTTTAGTGAAAATCGCAGGCGAAAACGCGATCGCGAAACGCATGCACAAACCCGCGAAAAACACGCTAGTGTGGCCTAGCCCTAATGGTCTTTTCTTATAAGCTACAATGTAAAAATATAAATAGATTTCACAGACATTGTGACCTATTTATAAATTTTATGTAATTGAAAGGGCAACTTCAGGATTTAAATGAAAAATTATATATAGGTAAATCACCCCCCAAAAATATATTGTTGCCCCTTTTTCTGCTAATCCTCTAATTTACTCCTCTGAGCAATCTCATAACCAGCTCACTAAATTGCCGAACGGGACATGAATAAATATAGCTATTAACACACATTACCCCTTTTCTCACAATGCATCCAGGAGCATAGAAGGCATAAGGAACAAGGTAAGATATTTTAGGGGTTATTCTTTCTAAAAGATGTCATTATGAGGGTGGAGTTATCCTTCAATACAGTATTGGACATAGGGATTTGCTCTCTATATGCTGGGTTATTAATGGCATTTGCAGCTAAATGTAGTATATAGTATACAGTTTATAGTGTTTTGTGTCTTGAGAAAGTTACAGAATCATGCTTAATAGATGGCCATTTTTCCAGACTGGTATGTGTTGGATCTATATTTTTCCTGCCTGTAATTTATGTTCATACCACATGGTATTTAACTGTCGATATGAGGGTGTGTGGTGTTGCAACATTGAAATCCTACACCCTTAGAAATAGGCACTGTAATTCCAAATAAGAAACTCAACCTAGTAATATTTGTGTGGGTGCCAAGCCATGGCCAGTACCAAAGTGTTCTGGGAAAGTCTAAACTTGGGAGACATCTAAGTAGTTTGTCACATTTAAGGATTGCTTTCAGTTTCTTATTGCTGGTAGCCATAAGGCATTTTAGATCTCGGTTTGGTACTACAGAATTGTGAAATTGTTAATTTATATATAAATTAAGTATATAAATTAAGTTATAAAGAAAATTTCTTGCTTGCTATAGAATTTAGGGCCACTGGGCCAGATCTCATTATGACATATTTTTTAACCCTCAAGTGCTGAAGCATTTAGTAAGCATAGGATAAGGTGGCATTAAAAATCACTGTACGCTGAAAAGGTTCAAATAAGGATATACACAGCAGATAAATATGCACATAGATTTCTATGTACCTTATGATACGCAATTCATATTTTGCTTTTTACATTTTTGCTTTCTGAGTAAATTCATGCAAATTAGCACATGTACAGAAATGACCCACACAAGTATATTTTGAATAGTTTGTACCTTTGTTGTCCACATTTTGAACACACCTGTACAAATGATCCTTTCTTGTTGTTCTCTCCTACTGTACCATCTACTCCTATTTCCCTCTATTCATCTTCAATAAATGCTGTTTTATCCCTTCACATGAAGCTTACTTATCATTCTTCCTTATGTTATGTTCAGACAGTGACTCAAGGAAATTTTATTCAGCACCTATTTTTATCAGGGTTAATTTTATCTCTTGATTCTCCTATAACATGTCCAGAGAGGGATAGTCTGACTCCTGCCCAACAGAGTAAATCTGAAAACCACTGCCCAGGCTTACAGTGAAAGTTTTAAAATGTTTGCAAAGGCTTGGAAGGTTTTCTCATATTGTACATACAGGTACAATATGAGAAGTCTACAGCAAAGGTACTGTATATACTCGAGTATAAGTCGATCCAAGTATATGTCAAGGTACCTATTTTTACCTGAAAAATTAGTAAAAACTGATTGACTTGAGTATAAGTCGAGGGTATAAATTATGACCACTACTGCCTTCTGATTCTGTATTGTTTTGAGGCTTTAGCTGCCCTTTAAAATTGACACCAGAATTTGTAGTTAAATTTGTAGTTCCAGTACTGGTAGCCCCCATTTCCTTGGCACTCCAGATGTTTGGAAGCCTCAAATCAATATAATGATGATGGGTTACAGTAACAGAGTTGGGCAGGATGATTTTTTTGCTTAGTTGAACTTGCTCCAACAGATGTTTTGAAACTAAAACTGCTGGGAGTTGTAGTTCAACAAATAATAAAATGCTTCTGCCCAACTTTGAGGCTTTACGTGCTCTTTAAATGGACAGCATTTGCCCTACAGTACATATAATCCCATACAGTATACCCCATTTCCTTGGCACTGCAGATGTTTGGAAACTACAACTCCCCGAATGCTTTGTTTGCTGGTTGTAGTTTCTAAACAACTGTAGTGCCAAGTTCAAATTCACAAAGAAACTGCCCAGCCAGCTCATAGAAGAAGAGGCTCTTTCTTACCAGTACCGGTCTCACTGACAGGAGAGTCAGAGGATGTGATCCTTCCCTGCTCCTCCATTAAGTCAGCAAAAGGCAGTAGCTATGGGGGCATCTACAGTATGAGTGAGGATAGGAGGTCTTCGCTTTACTTCCTGGGTGGGGGTGGGTCCTAGGTATACCAGGGTTGCCAGATCTTCTTTTAAATACCACGACAGGGACCCTTATTGCCAGTAACTAATTTTTTCTCTGCATTCCTGTCTGAAGACCTGTCCAAATGAGGATGTCTGTTAACCCGGGGGCCATATCACATTATCATCCATTAAGTCGGCAAGTGGCGCTTAACTCACATAATGACGTGCCCAAGTCAACGTGCTCGAGCACACCCGCATCGGTCCGGTCTCCTTATTCAGTGCTCCTTATGCTCCGGTCTTCCTTTGCAGCAGCCTCATCAGGACTTACTGTACTTACTTATGGCACCTTTACTGTAGCTCCATTTTGGTCTCCTTCCAGCATTTACACGATATGACCCGAGTATAAGCCAAGGTCAGGTTTTCAGTGGCATTTAAAAACCTGAAAACCTCGGCTTATAGTCGAGTATATAAGGTAAGTGGACATTCATGGGTGCAGACCAAACTCAAAACCACATTCTATAGCAGTGGTGGCGAACCTCTGGCACACATGCACAAGCCCTTTCTGTGGGCACTCATGCACAGCAGAGTTCACCAGAGTTTGTTACCAGAAAGCCAGAGAGACATGGCCCAGTTTGCTCCCCTTTCTGCAATGCAGAGCTTGAGAAAGTGTAGTGGCTGTCTGAAGCAAAAGTAGGCCATGTGAGCATCAGTCTATCGCGTGCTCTCTCTCGGCTTCTGCACATTTCAGCACAAGGAAAGGGAGTGGGGAGTACAGTGAGGGATAGGTCCCACTATGTGCTTTTCATCCATTTTTCAATATGCAACCGTTTTGCGAACCGCAACATAATTTAATATTTGATTAAATTTGCAAGAATTAGTTCCGACTATGTGTGATGCGTTCTTATCCTATGCAAGCCATTTTTCATTCTCATGCGTGCACAACCTTTTCTCTGTCTGTGTCCGAATCGCACTGTAATAATAGTCAATGGTTATGCAAGAAAAAGGTGGACAAACAAATTCCAATACGATTTTTATAGCGTTTTTACCATAACCACTATTTCCTGTTTGGTCACTTCCATTTTCAGGGAAAACGTGGTGTAAGGAGTATGGAAAAAGGAAAGAGCAGCTGAATGGATCTGCTGGAGTTCTGCTGTGGTTTGTGGTTATCTGTGGCTGTAATATGGCCACCACTAAAAGAGACTAAGCACAGAAGAGCTGATTGTTAAAGTTCAGCTACATCCTAAAATCTATGACAAGTCTCACGGTCACTATACGGACAGTCATTGGACACGCCAGTTATGGACATATGTTATATGTTATATATTTGTTGGGAAAGGCCATGTGATGGGGCTGCAACTTCTGCCACAGTAGTCTACAAGTCTGGTTCACAATCCTTTGAACACTTGTCTTTCATATCTTTAAATCCAGATGTATAGACTTAAAAGACTGTCCAGTAGCCAGAAATCTGTAATAAAAAAAGATATATTTTGTAAAAATAAAACTATTCTCCACCACCCTCCTCTAACTCCCCACCACCCCTCCCCTTCCTCCCCTCCCCTCTCCTCTAATAAAATGTTATTAACTTCAGTTTTGTCATGAGGTTTACAATAGTATATTTATATAATTACAACCATACAGAAGTATGGTATCGATCTAATAACTTAAGAAAATAAAACAGTTTTTCTTAAACATAGGTATAACATTGGATCCATACATGCCTCCATGTAAACTGTTTGATATCATATTTGTTGGAGGGAATATGTTCTTCATATGGAATGAGGTTGTTTTGGATTAGGTTACATTGATCTAGGATCTGTATACCAATACTCTCATTTTCTATAAAATTGAGCAAACTGTCCTTGTGAGCATGCAAACGTTTTTTCGTATTGCATATTATTGGTTAAACAGATAAGTAATTCCTTTAGAGTTGGGATTGTTTTGGATTTCCAATATTTTACCATAAGGATCTTCATGATTGTAAATGAATGATAGATAATACTCGGTCCTCCGGGAAGTTTTGAAGTCCAATATTTAATAACGCTAAAGCTGGATTTATCATAATTTTGATTTTGAATAAATTGTTAAAGGGCATGTCCACCCCCAAAACTATAATTCCCCCCAGCCCACTGCCCACTTATGTTAGTAACATAAATCCTTACCTTACACCCAGCTCCAAATGGTTCTCCTGTAACCCCCCCCCAAAGTCCCCAAAACTGGCCACCAGGAGGATAGCATATAGGACTCTGCCTCCTGTCTCCCCCGCCGGGAGAAGTTTGCCATGCGCACTGCAGCCATTCTACCCCAGAACAAAGATGCAAACGAGCACACTGTAAGTGTAGAACAACAGCCATTCTACCCCTCCTACCCCCTTCCTCTCCCCCTTGCTCCAAATACATTTTAGATAGTGTAGGGTTTTGTCCCCCAGCCCCAACCGCTATATTTTTAATGTAAGAAATTTCCCCGATCTTTACTTACCTTCCCTCTTTCCTCCGCCGTTCAGATCTACCGGCAGCCGCGTCCATGATTGGCTGCCTCTTAGCCAATCACAGACGCGGCGGACGGTCCTGCCCCTCTGCTTGCATTTTCGCGCAAGCAGAGGGCTGGGCAGTGTGGCGGAGGAAAGAGGGAAGGTAAGTAATGTTTGGGGAAGTTTCTTACATTAAAAATATAGTGGTTGGGGCTGTGGGGACTAAGCCCTACACTATATTAAAAATTTAAATTAAGGGTGGACTTACCATTTAATGAAATATTCTAACTTAATACACATTTTATTTTAGGGCAGTTCCACCATATGTGAAGGAAAGATCCTTGGTGTTTACAGTCCCTCCAACATAGTGGTGAGTGGGAACCAATTTGGAAAGTTGTTTTGGATATCTATAGAATCTATATGTGATTTTTTTTTATTTATTTCCCAGTGGGATATACATTTAGTGAGTTTGAATGTTTGTTTACTAGCTTCCATCCATTGTTCTGGGGGGATATATGTTTGTAGATCTTTAGACCAGGTTTTATAGTTGTTCGCATCATGATGCCGTTATTGGGATTAGTTGGTTCTGTGGTGGTTTACCTCCCAGTGCTATATGTCCTAAAATAGCGTTCAATTGAATATTTTTGAGAGAGTGGTTTTCAATTTGTATCCAATTTTTTACTGGATTTGTTGTTGACGACCAGAATCTTAGTTGTTCTAATATTGTGGATATATAGTAGTCTTTCATCTTAGGTAGAGCAATACCTCCTGCTTGTTTGGATTTAATCAATAATATTGTTTTTATTCTAGATTTTTTTGTCATTCCATATGAATGATGAGATCAAATTATCTATCTTGGCAAAGGAGGAATCAGGCATGGGAATAGGCAATGTTCTAAATTTATATAATCATTGTGGTAATAAAAACATTTTTATAATATTAACCTTGTTTAACCATGACAAGTATTTGGTGTTCCATAGCTGTAGATTAGATGTGAGTTTGGATAATAGTGTTTCATAATTTAATTGAAATAGTTTATCTAGATCTGTAGAAAGTTTTATACCTAAATATTCTATATTGTCCTGTGCCCATATAAAATCGTATTTTGATTCTTAATGTTGTAGAGGTGTTTATCTGTAGTATGTGTGACTTAAGAGTTATTAACTGATATATGATATGATAGATTGCCAAATAAATTAAGTGTATTTTGTAGATGTATTAGTGAGGTAACCGGTTTTATGATGGCTAGTATTATGTCATCAGCATATAAGCTGATTTTGTGTGTTTGGTTTCCTATTTTTACTCCCTCAATATTTTCATTTATACGTATATATTCTGCTAGAGGTTCAATCATTAGGTTAAATGTGAGAGGAGATAAAGGACACCCTTGACGTGTACCGTTAGCAATCTGGAAAATTTTTGATATCATGCTTGAGATGTATATTGTTGCTGTTGGGTTTGAGTATAGTGTCATTATTGCACCCATAATCCATCCTTTTATATTAAATTTGACTAATACCTCTTCCATGAAATTCCAATTTATTCGATCAAATGTACTTCTTCCATAAAATTCCAGTTTATTCGATCAAATGCTTTTTCGGCATCTAAAGTTATTATTAAAGTTGTTATGTTTTTGATTTTAGCCCAATTTATGATATTTATGAATCTCCTAGTAGTATCATATGGTTGCCTGTCATTTATAAAACCAACTTGATCTATAGAGATTAATTGGGGTAGATATGTCGGTAGACGTGTTGCTATAATTTTGCAAATAATTTTATGTCTACATTTAGGAGTGATATGGGTCTATAATTAGTTATTAATGATGGGTCTTTATGTGGTTTTAGTATTGGAATAATCATAGCTTGCAACATTTCTTTTTTCTGTTGCTTCTTCATTAAATATCATGTGTAAGTGTGGAACTAATATTTCATGGAATACTTTATAATACATAAGGCTCTGGCATTTTTATTGGGGAGGTGCAGTGGCAAGAATCTATATTATAGTCACTCAGTGATGTCACCAAGCTCACCAAGTGACTTCCTGTATTCCACTGCTCCTGCTCCACTGTCTAGCTAAATTTATTGGCTAGAGCTTTACTGGCTTTTGGTCCTTGTGCATAATAGGTAGCTTTTGTTTTCCTTAATAGTTTGTCATATTGGTATAGGTTTTATTGCTGTAACTGTAATTTACTTTTGTGTAATGATTGCTACATTTTTTGTGTATGGTTTAGTTTTTTTTTCTTCAAGATCTTTTATTTTGTTTATTAAATGTATTCTTTGTTCATTTCTTTTCTTTTTTTGGTAGGCTCCAAATTTGATCAAAATACCTTTTATGTATGCTTTATGGACATTCCATAATACAAAAAAAAAGAAATAGTAATTACAAATGAGCTCAAAATATTCGATTAGATGTTCTTTGATTTGTTCTTTAGTTTTGTTATCGGAGATAACATATGGGTTTAATCTCCATGTGATGTGTGGTGGTGTTAGGTTATTTTATTTTATTTGTAATATTGTTGGTGCATATCTGATATGGTTTTATTTTTGATAGTGTTGCTTGAGGTATTCTGTAATAACCATTTAGCAACTATAAATGTGTCTATTCTGGAATAAGTGTTGTGAGTTTTCAAATAGTACGTATAATCTTTGTCTAATGGGTGAAATGCTTGCCAGGTGTCATAGATCTTCAGATTTTATGGTGTTGCTTAGTGCATTATTATTTTCGAATCTAGTTTTGGGGTGTTGAATCTCTCTGGGTTGATAGTTGTATTGAAATCTCCACAGATTATTATGTTTGTATATTGTTTTTATTTTACTTTTTTAATGATTTTTGAATGAATTTTTGTTGGCCAGTATTTGATGCATATATATTTGCTATACAATATTTTATGTTATTTAGATGGCAGATTAAAATAATTTATCTACCATTTTTGTCGATAATTGATTTTTCTAATTGAAAGGCTATATTTATTTTTTTATTGCTATTAGTACTCCTCTACACTTTTTTGTGTATGATGCATAGTATATATGGGGACATTTTTTGTGTTACATTTGTTTTTGGGGTGTGTTTCTTGTAAATGTCTGTATTATTGTTTATTGTGTCTTTCCAGATAGAATGTCTTTTAAAAGGTGAGTTTAATCCTCTTATATTATATGTCTGTATTTGTATCGTCTTAATATTTCTGATAAATTATTGAGTTGATTTTTTTTCTTTTGTCTTAAATTAGTGTTTGTGTTTTGCTGAAAGATTGGTTACCTTATCTAGGCAAGTTTTGTACTGTCCACTTTCTTTTCAATTACCATTCAAAGATCCTATAATATAGCTAAAATAACAATAAAAACAGTTATAACATATTAAGAAACTTATATCCATAGGTAGATCATACCTTTTGGAGGCAATCCATTGCACACATTGTATGTTCCGGATTGTCTCTTTTTGGTGAGGCATTTTATACCTGTGTTGCAATTTTTAGTATATATTCCCATTATATATATACACACATATATATATATATATATATATATAATACAGGATTTTGGAAGCACTCCAATTAGGCTAATTTACAACTTCATTAAGCAGAAGTGCTACTGATCTGGTCAAACATTTATACAAACATAGAAAAGATAATCAATGCACATTCCTAGGCCCCATACAATATCATATTATCTGCACACTGGCATACTTTATAAACAAAGGGGTTTTAGTATACATTACCGTGATCACATGAATGAAAGCCTTCCAACCATGTTAAGGTAACCCCAGTCTGGAAGGTCCTAATTTCCTAACATGTGATCACAGTAATGTATACTAAAACCCCTTTGTTTATAAAGTATGCCAGTGTGCAGATTATATGATTTGTATGGGGCCAAGGAATGTGCATTCATAACCTTTTCTATGTTTTTATATATATATATATATATGTGTGTGTGTGTGTGTGTGTGTGTGTGTGTGTGTGTGTCTTTATGTCTTTACTTACTTTACTCTATTCACCTTTTATTTATTATTTTTAATATTGTATACTTTGATTTATTTATCTATAATTGGTGTGGATTGTTGGATATAGTTATACCCATGTCTCGAACCAAGTCGGGACCCGTCTATTTGAGAAACGTATTATTCTTTTCTTTATTATTTCTGATAGTTTTTACCTTTTCTATAAAGGGGATTTTGTCTTAGATTTTAGTTGGTATTATATAATTTTTGATTATTATATCTATAGACATATATATTTTCCTTGTTGAATATTACGTTTAGAACATATTTCAACATAATATAAAACCTATGTGTTTCTGTTTCGAAGATTATTAACATATTTTTCATTGTAAATTATTTAATGTTTATAGACATTATTGTAAGGTGGTTTTACGTATTATTATATAAATGGTTATTATAGCGAGGTACATAATTTATTTTCAGTGCAATCTGTTGATTAGTTAGCAATATCTCCCTTGTTACCCATTATATAGGAGACCCATACCCAGTCAGTAGGCATTTTATATAATCAATGATTAATCATATCTATCATATGAATTACATTTTCTCTTTTTTTTTTTAATCTAGATAACCTTTATATGAGTCCAGCAGGCAGTAATTTGTTTAAAGGTAAGTTATTTGGTTTGTAGAAGAAATAAGAAGATTTCCAGTCTGTATATATGAGTTATTTTTAAATTATTTTGTAATGCTTAGGTCTTTGGCTGTTTGTTGTATAATAAGTTTTTGTAAATCCAGTTTTCACTTTGAGATATTTTCCATTGTTTGTTCAATTAAAGGGGAAGTTCAGTGCAAATACATGTACTTTTTAGAAAAAAGAGCAGCATTTTTTCATCCCAACGACCTTAATCTGCCAATTCAGTATTTTGTCTGTGTATAAATAAATGCAACCAAAATACTGACTTCCTGTTTGCAGGACCCCTAGTAGAGACCGTTATGGTATTGCCCTTGACCCAGCGCCTGGGTTGATTCAGTTGCTAAGTAGAGATCTGAGCATCTTTGACCCATCCAACGGCCAATCGGTAAAAATTACTGTTAGGAACATTCCAAGGATGTGGTGCATCCTGGGAAGAAGAAGGAGCATTAGAACCTAAAATGTCAATTCACTAATGTCAACAGCAGGGAACAGCAAAGGGTGTGAAATCAACTGATTTTTGAAAATGGAAGAGAATGTGTAGAATAACTAAGTATGCATTACACAAACTAACAATTTCACAAATATTGATAATTCCCACTGAACTGTCCCTAAATCCATAGGTGCAATTATCCATGTTCGTAGTTTACACAGTCTGGTAGTGATGTATTGTAGTTTTCTTCATAAAGATGATTAGGTTTCACTATATTTATATCCCTTTGTTTGTATTCCAATAGGATATTTTACCATAACTGTTTCTCTCACAGCATGGTAGTGATTTATTGTTGTTATATTCACAACATTGATATTTGTATATATTGAATAAACGTCTATCTTTTATTTGTTTTAACCGTATTAGTTCTTTACATAGTCTGGTGTTGATGTATTGTTGTTATCTTCACATCCATGATGATGAGGTACCTATTTGGTTCCAGCATAAGTTTATCCCTTTTTTTATATTCTAATAGGGTAATTTACCATACCTGTTTCTCTCACAGCATGGTTGTGATTTATTGCTGTTAACTTCACAACATTGATATTTGTATAGATTAGATATATTTTTATCCTTTATTTGTATTCCATAGGTTTGTTTTGCCTTATTTATTATTTTTGTAGTATGATGGAGGTATGTCTCTATTTTTTGAGGACATATAACCTTATTTGTTTTTATCATTGTTTATTAGTAATGTGATACTGTTATCCTCACAGCGTTGGTAATAGTTCAGTTTTATCCTTAGCTTTTCTTTCTCCCCCTTATTTTTTTTTCCTTTATCCCCTTCTCAGAAATTCTCCTCTCCCTTCTCTTTCATCTCCTTTGTTCTCTCTCTCTTCATGTGTCTGTTTCGGAGATGGTTTCCCATTCTTTTTGTATTTTGTGTGGATCTGTTATTTTTGGCTGCAGGTTAATAAACCGTGTCATCCCTTGTATTGTGAGAGTCCACTAAAGTGTTAAAAACAGTTGTGAATTCTTGCATTTTTGTTTCTGTGTGTGTTGTTCTTTCACCTAGAGCATCTATGTCTTTACGGAATTCTCTAAATAGCATTGTTAGGCCCGTTAACATTGCTCTACTTTTTGCATTTAGCATGTCTTTTAAAATATTGAGACTTATTTGTTCTTTAGAGTCTGGAAACTGTTTGAGACATTCTAGGGTAGATAAAGCGATCTACCTCTATTTGTATGGGCTCCATGTTGAGCCTATTATAATTATGCAGCACCACTCCTACCATGAAGCAAGTTGAAAAACTTGCTCATGGCGGCACCTCAGACCCCAAAAATTCTAAAATTGTATAGGCGTCATTCCCCCAACTTGTAAAGCGCACCGTTACCTTAGGGAGCGCTGAGCGCAACCAGAGAACATGTTCGCGGAGTCCCTGTACCCAGGACCCATTTACTGCCCATCCACTGCGGCTGCCAAGTGTAAGTGCAGAGAAACCCGGAAGTTCGGGGGAGCAGATTTTTTTTAAAATTTCCCGATCCTACCACTCTTACGTCACGTGACTTGTGCCGCGCAGCGCTTGGTACCTCCCCCGAGCCTATATAAAGTTCAGAGAATGGCGGTTAGGCGCAGAGCGGAGAGGAGCGACCTGGGTGAAAACTACTCTGAGCAGTTGGATTTATTTGGGCGGCGAGCTGAGCTTATCTTATCTCTTTCTGGATTGAGCTTTCTGTCTGGAGCTTGCAGACTCCGATTGTTGCTTTTTTTTGGCTGTGTTGCAGTCCAGTTGCTTGTAATTTTACGTGAGTGAGTGAGGCCTGTGAGGGCATTTTTCTTTTTTTGGGAGGGGAAGAGAGGGGGGGCCAGGGCCCTGGTGGTGGGGTACCTTTGGGAATTTGGAGGGGTAGGAGCAGGGGGTGAGGGTCTGTGTGCTGCTGGCTGTGGCTGGGCTCTGTGGTGTGCTGGGCCTGGGTCAATTTTGTTCTCTGCTGGGTCCTAATTGAGAGCTGAGTCAGCTGAGGAGCTATTATTTGGGCCTGTGGTGTGAGCTTGTGTCAGAGTCACGTGTGTGTGTTTGTCTGTGGGGGGCATCTGAGGCTGTGTGACCTGGGGGGAGGGGACTAGCCTAGCTGGGGCCTGTGGTAGAAGCAAGACTCACTGAGGACCAGTCGGACGACGCGGCGCGTGGACGACTGAGGACAACTGGAAGGAAGGACATGTGGACGACGCGGCGATGCCAGCCGAGGACATCTGGAGGAGCTGAAGCGTGGTCCCTGGAGCCGGAGGAAACCTGTGCTGTCTGGTATGAATTTATGATTATATCAATTTATAATTGCTTTATATATACGGTTTATACTCGAGTACCTAATTTTACTTCAAAAAAGTGATTGACTCGAGTATAAACTGAGGATAGAAATGATGACCACTACTGACTTCTGATTCTGTATTGTTTTGAGGCTTTATTTGCCCTTTAAATGGACAGCAGAATTCCCATACAGTAGTCACATCCAGTAATAGCCAAATCCACTATTACTGTATGGGACTACTGTATGGGTTCTGCTGTCCATTTAAAGGGCAATTCAAGCCTCAAAACAATACAGAATCGGAAGGCAATCGTTTTAACAATAGATACCATCCTCCTGATTCTGTATTGTTTTTGCTTAGTTGCCCTTAGAATTCCACAGTCACCCCCAATTCCTTGCCACTCCAGATGTTTGGAAACTACAACTCCCAGCACGCTATAGTTGCTGGGAGTTGTAGTTTCCAAACATCTGCAGTGGCCAATACTTGCAAATAGGTGTTCTTTATTTGTGCTAAAGTATGTCTGGTGTTATTGTGCATAAGTATTGACTGGTGTTCCTCCTCCTGCTTTGTTGCCTTCTCCTACCTTGTCGGTCGGCCGCTCGCTCCGCATCCTCTGCGCTTCTGGATGATGTCATTATGTGGAACTGGGAAGTGAGGCGCCGCATAGTGACATCATTCATCCATGGTTGTATCCTTCAGTAGCAACCAGGGTAGATGTAGATATATATATATATATATATATATATATATATATATATATAAAATCTGACATGTTATTAGATATTATGACAGTATTGTTAAAGACAAACTATAATGGAAAAATGTGATTTTAAAGCAATAGTGTTCACTTGAAAATTCCTTTAATGTATTGATTGAAACCTGGGAGGTTTTCGGGGGCACCTTTGTCCTGGTTTTACTTTGTTTGGAGCTCCACCTTCATTTTGGGCTGCTTGTTGTTCCTTTACTTACCTGCGGCACTGGCACTTTGTTAATAGCACTTTATTTAGTCACTGTCACTGGGCTCCGTTTCTTCATGGCTCCCTCTTTCCTATTGGATGCCTGTGATGGGGCGGGTCCTTGGTATCTTTTCATGCTGTATAGATATTCACTTTGACTTGGTAGATCACGTGGGGGCGGGCGGGGTGTGTGTTGCTTGCTATTTATGTCCATTCGCTAATTGGTCTGTAACCCTGATGACAGCCCTGCATGTTCTGCTGAAACGCGTAGGCCTCACAGACCTGCTTTGATTTATAAAATTTGTTTGTTTCAAGACCTAGGAGTGCTCTGTACCATATGGAATATATATATATATATATATATATATATATAGATTGAGATAGATAGATAGATAGAGAGATAGATAGATATAGGCAGGAACCGAAGGCACTCATGGGACTAAGTAAAACTTAACTTTTATTAAACCATAATACAAGCAATATATCTAGGCGTTTTGGCTAAACAGCAAGCCGTCTTCAGGATATGACGCACAATGCAGTGAAAACCAATATATACCCTCCCACCCAATCCCTAACCAACAGCGGCAAGGTAATAAAAACATGGTAAGATCAATTAAAACCCAGAACAGAAAATTTCCAAAGGATAAAAAACCACCCATACTCATAGACACTACCCGTGTCACAAGTTATCAAACATTAAGCTTAAGCGAGAATAAGATACAAATGGATATAAATAGATGGATACAAGGAGGAAGGGGGAGGACCCCGAAACGTTGTGTGAACCAGCATGTCACAAATAAACTGATTAAGATTTGAAAGAGTGCGCTTCCCTGCAAATTTTTATTACAATAATATATAACTGCTAGTGGTGAGCGGAATTTGGGTAAACAGCACCATCAATAACACAATAAACCGGAGTGCAGGGAATTATAAAACTAAATGGATACAAATATGGCATAGTGTATTGCGCAACCAGCAGAGTAATATAACATAGTAGCAAAATCCCAGTCCCATAAGAACTGTCATAAAGTGCCCAACATAAGCAATATCCAAGGTATGAGGTTATATATAGATATAACACCCTGAGTAGCACGGCTACCCATTATCAGGGCTAATGAACCGAATAAGGGACACACTCTACTATATTAAATCTTCAATAAGCAGACGATCACATGAGAGATTGTCCCAACTATAGGTACTATTATCCCCAGTCACGTGAGAGCTATATATGGTCAAACGCTAGTGGAAAACTAAAGGACAGTGCCCGGCACATTAAGTCAAAGGTAACAATGCAGTGCAAGCTGCTCGTTGAGTCCCCCTGGGGTCAAAGTGTCTAATCTATGCACTTCAGTGAGGCCAGTAGGTGGGCCATAAGTTTGAAATGTCGGGCTACTGCCCAACAATCTAGAATTGTTGGGCAAAAGGTTTGTGGTATTCAAGGCAGCACGGATGGAGGATCGATGATTCGCCATCCGTTCCTTAAACCTAGTCTTAGTTCTCCCAACATAATACAGCCCGCAAGGGCATGTTATGAAATATGTAACAAATTGACTCTCACAGGTAAATCTTTGTTTAATGGGGATCCTCTTCCCATTATGCGGATGGGCGAAGTCTCTACCCGATAGCATCGACCGGCAGGTGATGCAGTCTGGGCATCGATAGCACCCCTATTTGGGTTTAGTACCAAATCCCATATGGGTGCTATTGTTCACTTCAGCTACCCGACTGGTGTCAGTGTGAACAAGATAACTGGCCAAGTTTCAGCCCCTCTTATAAGTGTGTCTTAGCTTAGTATTGTAAAATGGCAGTTGTTTATCCTCCCTTATCAATTCCCAATAGCTGTTGGTTATTGTTCTAATATCCTTGCTCAGAGGAGTATAGGTCGTGCAAAAATCAATAATAGGGGGCTTAACCATGGGAGTAGAGCTACTGTTACCATCCAATATATATGTTCTGGCCCTATTTAATTCCTTATCAAGGAGGGCCTGTGTATACCCTCTCAGTAGAAATCGATTGAACATTTCCTCCAGTTGTATGTTGGCACGAGCAGGGTCACATTTAGTTCTATAGGGATGACAGCTAGATGCATGAAGGAGTGGGTTCTTATCAGTGGACTTTCTATAAAGAGTGGCCCCTAATCCAGTATCGGGCTTAAAAATATGTAAATCCAAAAAGTCAACCGCCTCATAGCTCATAATGCTAGTAAATTTGACCGGAGTCTTAAGCTGATTCAGAGTTGAAATAAAATGGTTGGCACCTTCCATAGTGCCATTCCATAGAAAAATGAGGTCATCTATGTAACGCTTAAAAAAGATAATCCCCTGATCAAAAAATGGAGATATGTATTTGTCCTCAAACACGCTCATAAACAGGTTGGCCACTGTGGGCGCCACATTAGAGCCCATGGCGACACCCGAGCACTGTACATAGAACTCTGACCTGATACAAAACAAATTGTTAGACAGAATAAAATACAATAAGTCCATCAAAAAGTCCACTGGTGGGCCAGTATGGTTGGATTTACTTAAAGCCAACCTACACGCTTCCACACCATCCCTTTGAGGTATGATGGTGTAGAGACTTTTAACATCGCATGTGATTAGCAGAAGATTCTGAGTAGTAGTATCAACTGTCTTGAGCATCTGCAATAAGTGTTGACTGTCACGTATATACGAGGGCATGAGCCTGACTATTGGTTGCAAGAATTTGTCAAGATATTGGGCGATGGGCTTGAATAGTGAGCCATATGAAGAAACAATCAGGCGTCCTGGCGGCTGCGTGAGGTTTTTATGTATCTTAGGTAATGTATATATAACGGGACATCGTGGATGTGGTGTAGTAAGAAAGTCCAGCGTCTTGTTAGTAATCCAACCCATAGTATGGCCAAAATCCAATTTGGAATCCAACTCTTTTTTCAATCTGGGCGTGGGATCTGTGTCACATTTAAAGTAAGTATCAGTGTCCGATAGCTGTTGGCCCAATTCATCCTCATAGTATTCGATCGAGGAGCACAATAGCTCCTCCCTTGTCCGCTGCCCGTATCACCAGTTGCTTGTCAGCCATCAATGTTTTGAGTCCTTCCCTTTCAGGTATGGACAAATTGTTAAAGGCAAATGGTCTCTCACATTGCAGTAAGCTTTTAGTGTTGACAGACACAAAATTATGAAAAGTTTTAATAGCTGCTGGCGTATTAGGTGGATCAAAGGTGCTTCTTTTAGTAAGACTACCATCATATACAGCACAATTTTCTTTAGTCTCTTTGAAGTAATCTTTTAATTTAAGATTTCTTTGTAACCTGAACAAATCCAGATCAAACCTGTCACATCGTGGGGTGGGCACAAAAGAAAGGCCATTTTGGAGAAGGCTCAATTCTCCTGAATAAAGAGTATGTCTGCTCAGATTGAAAACTATATTCTTCTGTTTCTCGGTGGTCATCCTTTGCCTCTTGCGCCCCCCCCCCCCGTCGGGTGTGCGATCTCTGTCTGGCCTACCGGCTGAGCGAGTGGTCCGTATCTTATGCTCTGAATCTGCTGCTAAACTTGAAGTCCCGACGTGGGATTTACATGCGTGATTGATGCGACTCAAGAAAAAGGAGGTGGATTTTAAACTACACGCATTATACTTGTCTGATTATCATCGTTCCAGACGGATCCCTAGGGGATTCAGAATTCGTAACATCCCTACAATAGGAAGACTGGACCGAGAATTTTGCACCAAATGGTGTAGCATTTTAAATAAGTGCTCGTATGATTTAATACTGTTGGTCGTTGAACAGTCCACTAAGGAATTGATAAATATCAGAAAGGAAATTCTCGAGTTTGAATCTAAGTTTCATCATTTTCTTACAGCAGACACAG
Organism: Hymenochirus boettgeri; assembly: GCA_019447015.1. Classification (NCBI taxonomy): domain Eukaryota; kingdom Metazoa; phylum Chordata; class Amphibia; order Anura; family Pipidae; genus Hymenochirus; species Hymenochirus boettgeri. The sequence continues at coordinate 97,564,377 of CM033475.1, read as the reverse complement.
CCCAGGATTTGCATAAGAAGCTGGGGGACCAGATTGATAAATATAAGGCTGATTTGATTGCGTTTAAGCAGAATAAAGTTGTTAATGTCGACCTGGACTATAAAGAAAAACGGGTCTATGGCTGGCTAATTGGCAAAGGTGACAGGATCAGTAAGCCTCGTAGACGGCTTACCATTAGGAAACCTAGGGGTACCATCGACACTTCTGGAGACTCACAAAATACTGACCCATTTTGGAAGGAGCACTCATGGGTCTTATAATTGTTCAAAGAAACTTATTGTGCATCAACGTGTTTCAACTATAACTTTAGCTGTCCTCAGGATGTCACACCCTATGCCTTACCTCCCGTTCTAAATTCAATTTCACAGGAGCCAAGGACAAATGTGAGTATATTTACCTTGCGCACGATCCAGCGCTGCTGAAAATAATGTAATAATAAGTGGTTGGGGATTTTCAGTTCAGCACAAATGGTAAATATACTTACCTTCCTCCCTGGCTCTTGAGATATTGATTGCAGAATGGAAGGCGAGATATAAATCTTTAACCTACGGGGCTTCAATCAATGCATTAAAGGAAAAGTTCACTTTTCAAGTGAACTTTAAAATATGATCAGAATTTTAAAGTTAAATTTCTCTGTGCAAGGCAGCGAAGCGGTGTGCAGGATTTGAACTTCGGCCGCTGACAGAGCCGCGGCCGAAATCCCCGATACCACCGGCGCTTCCACTCTCCTTAGCACAGTGTGCGCATGCGCGCACTGTGCAAAGGCCTGGAGATGCGTCGGAGGCGTCGGGGATTTCGGCCGCAGCTCTGTCAGTGCTGGAACGATCCCGGTAAGTTCTCCTGCTCTCCTGCAAGATTTACTGAAGAACGGGAGGTAAGAAATAGTGCATTTACCTCCTGTTCTTCAGTAAAACAGATAGAAAGCAAGTTAATTTTTGAGTGGACATACCCTTTAAGGGTGTCCACCGTGTCCTCCATGTAACAAGGATTTGGTGTGTGTATTTATAGTAGGTGTTTAGGTAAAACCATTTTCATACTTAAGGTGCTGATTATTTTTATATAGTTAGAAGTTTTACAATTGTTACAATTTGATAGAGCAAAACAGGATGTCCAACTTGCAACTGTCCAGATGAAAACTACAATTCCCAGCATCCCCTCTCATACTCTCTGGCTGCTCCCTTTGGTGTTGCCAACATATGGAAAGACACATGTACATCCTTGCCATGGGTTGTAATCCTATTATGTGTTAGTTTAAAATTGAAAGATCATCTGTATAACAAACAATGGAAGCTGTTTTTAGGTCTGTGTTGTAAGTATACACCTTTTTTTTTTTTTTTAGGGTAAGTTATCATCATCCATATTCATCCATCATCATCTTCCATAATGCAGCGTTACCCAGGTGATTTATCACTCTTACCCTTTATTAGGAGTGTGTGACACCTAAGTAGCAGATTAAAGGAGAACCAAGACCATGACGCCAGCCTTGACTGTAGCTGAAACGCTTTGGTTAAGGTTCTGACACACCTGTTCTTATCTATGGTAATGGCACCCAGACACGGTGGAACATGCTGGAACATGGAAGTTACGTGTGTGTATATGGAATAATTTGAAACTTTATGACAGTTTTGTAAGTACACAATTTTTCATTTCAGGCTAAAAAAAACACCTTGGAAAACACACCATCTTATTGCAGAGCCACACTTAACACTGTGTTTGCCATATAGAGGAAATTTTCCTACTGATGTCTGATTTTATATTCACTTTGTTGTATTGATGTGTCGCTGCTCTTGAATAAATGGCTATATACATTGATGGAAATGGAGAGGAGAATAAATAAAAGTTTTAGATTTGTGTGAGTACTTGCATTTTTGTTTCAGGTTAAACACAGTTACAGTTACCATACGAAGGTAAAGTACGCACAAAATGTATTTATCTTCCTGTAAGATGTGGGAAATGTATTGATTTTGTTTTTTTCAGAGTAAGAAAATGTCTGTGGGTGGATTTAAGCGCAAGATGCTGTCTGGAGCAGCATACAAAAAAATTTGTGAGACTAAAGAAGCTGCTTTAGCAAAACAGAAAGGAGCAATGCGGAAGTTTCTATCGGTGCTATCCGGAGGAGGATCTGAAATCCCTGTGGAGGATGCAGGATGCAGTCATGATTTGGAACCAGCGCTTACAGAAAGTCTTGAACAGTCTATGGTGCCCCACCTGCTGTGTCTTCGAATCCACAAGTAAAGCTGCAACCTCCAATCCCATAAGGAGCTCATGTGGCTAGTAAAGGCGGAATTCCCTATGCAATCAAGGTAAGAGTTTAGCATTCTTACACATTACATACACACTTTTATTTCAACTATTTGCCTAAGCATTGCTTTCTTTCTACCTATTGCTTACTGAATGTTTCTTTTTTCAGCTCATTTCAGCAGCAGTGCAGTCTTCTGTACTCTGTCCACAAAAACAATCTTTAAAAAAAGATGATTCAAATGGCAAACACTAGATCCCTTTCATTGTTCACAATCATGGTAAGAGTTCTACATTCTTAAAATACACACACTTGAACACCAACTTCATGTATTTCTTTTCCAGGGTGTCCACATTTCTTGGAACTGACCACAACAAAGTTTCCAACTGCCATGTCTTGGAACAAGAAAAGCTGCAATCTCCAATCAACACAGCTGAGGATATGGTCTGAATAAGATGAAATCAGTAGCAATGGTACAACTTGATGCCCTCTTGCTGAAGAGAAGACGACACCAGATAAGAATACATTTTAACCTAATGTTTTTAAGTTGCATTGAAAATAACCATTTTCAAAAACAAAATTATGAAATTTGCCACGCCCACACACTTAGCCACACCCACACGCTTAGCCACACGCCAAGCCACGCCCACTTTGCCGCCGCGGCGGCGCGCGTAGCGTGCCACTCGGTCTAGAGGTGGCATTAATTTTTGGCGATGTTCCAGCTTTGTTCTTTACAAATCTCCAGACATTGGTCAACAAAGTCGTCTTCATCAGATCATCAGAGTTGTTAACAGTAGTTTACAATGCTGCAAAGTGACATCACAAGACATTTGAATTCAAAAATCGCATTCGGACATGGAAATGCAGACAATCGCGGACACATGCACCTAAAAATGCATGTACACATAAACGCACACAGAATAGAATGTGGGCAAACGCAGTGTTCGCTTTGTTGTGAATCGCACTTACAAACATTGTGCATAATCCCACGCACATAGTGGGACCTAGCCCTAAGTGACATAAGTCATGCGCATGATTTCTCTGTCCTTCTCAGTCCTGTGGCTGTCACAGCATGCTAAGTAGGTGAGGAATGTCAAATCACTCTGTTGAATGTACTGCTGCCTCTATCTGCTCTTTATACTTTAAAGGGGACTGGAGGTGTTCTTACTGCCTGAATAAACTATTACTGCCATCCATTAAGTTTACTATGGGAGAGAGCACCAGACAAGCACCAGACAAGGGGATTTCTTACCCAAAATAAAAAGTAAATTAATTTTATGTTTGCAATCCTAAACAAACTCAGATGCAGACAAATGCAGCCCCAACCGCATAAATTTTTTTTTCAGAAAGCCCCCCAAACTCTTACTTACCCCCTCGTTCCTTCGCCGCACTGCCGGCCCTCTGCTTGCGAGAGCAAGCAGAGGGGCGGGACCGGCAGTCGCGTCTGTGATTGGCTGGGGCAGCCAATCACGACGCGGCTGCCGGTCATTCAGTGCAGCGGAGGAAAGAGGAGAGGTAAGTAAGAGTTTGGGGAGCTTTTTGAAAAAAAAAAAAAATATGCGGTTGGGGCTGGGGGACATGGGGGAGCAGATATTATGGGGGATTTGTGCTAGGGGGAGGGATAGTAGAACGGGAGGGAGAGGGGGGAGAGGGAGGGGGAGAAGGGCTGCAGTACGCATGGCAAATATCTACCGGAGGCCAGGTAGCAGGCAGAGCCCTGCTATCTCCTGGTGGTTAGTTTTGGGACTTGGGGGGGGGGGTCTACAGGAGAACCCTATGGAGCTGGTGGGATGTGACGGTAGGATTAAACTACACTACATGGTGGGGCCAGTAGTTGGGGGGATTATAGTTTTGGGGATGGACATGCCCTTTAAATTAACATGTTGGCACTTTGCAATAGATAAGCGGGTTTATGGTTGTAGTTTGGGAACTTGGTCTCTAAAAGGTTTGCCATCACTGTTGGGAGGCCAGTAGTGGGTTAAATTTTAGTTTGGGGATGGACATGCCCTTTAACTGAAGAATTGGAGGTAAATGAGCTATGTCTGCCATTCTTCAGTAAAACGTGCAGAAAAGATGACAGAACTTACCACGGATCGCTCCAGCGATGGCTTCTCACTAACACTCTCCAAGACATCCAGGGCCGCTTCTAATACCAGTCACTGTCCAGGGGCATGGCCAAGCGCTGAAAGCTTAAACTAGAAGCTGTTCTAAGCAGCGAACCCACATATAAAGGTGCCATGACTGGGAGCAAAATCCAAGATGGCGCCGGCCGTGCTGAACCTCACGATTCACCTCCTATACAGAAATAAAATCAAACTGCTTTAAATACAAGCTCTGAGGTGAGAGAAGATAAAATAAAAGAAAGTGAGGCAGTTCCCAACTCATTTTCAGCCCTGACTAGTCAAATGGAGTTCCCATCTGCCTCTGCATCTCCTATGTCTTATACAACAGAGATAGAGCAGCAGTATATAAAGCAGAAGGACATAGCTGAAGCTAACGAAAACAGCTCATGTGCCACAATTACCTGTCTATCTAATCTACTGCTTCTGATGAGATGGTCACAGTTAAAATCCTAAAAGACTTTATCTCTCAAAGCCTGGCCTTTATTTCTGATATAACACATGTGATGTGAGATACTAAAAAGGAGATCAATGATTTAGGATCTAGAGTCGATCATACAGGAACCAAAATGCAAGAATTTACTGGAGTATTTAACACCTTAGTGTATTCACATAATGCTTTGGATGATTCGGTCACAGGAATACAACAAAAAATAATAGCCCTGGATAACAGAAGTAGACACAATAATATTAAATTAAAGGGTATGTCCAGCAAAAAAGTAAGTATGTTTCTAAATGATTTACTGAAGAACAGGAGGTAAATGCACTATCTCTTACCTCCCGTTCTTCAGTAAATCTTAAAGGAGAGGAGGAGACACCTACCCACGGACCCGCTCCAGCGCTGACTTCACTGACAGTCTTCGACGTACCCTCGCTCCTTTGCACTGTGTGCGCATGCGCGCACAGTGCAAAAGACTGAAGATGTGTCAGAGGCGTTGGGGATTTCGGCGCTGGAGTGGGTCCGCGGGTAAGTGTCTCCTCCTCTCCTGGAAGATTTACTGAAGAACAGGAGGTAAGAGATAGTGCATTTACCTCCTGTTCCTTACTTTTTTGCTGGACATACCCTTTAAGGGGAGTTTCAGAGGAAATTAATCAACTTAACAAACTTGCTAAAGACTTTTTTAAAAGCTTAATACTGGAGGCTACGAAATCTGAATTATTAATAGACAGAATTCACCATCTTCCTAAACCAAGAACAGAACCTGCAATGTCTCCTAGAGATGTTATCCTGATAATACACTTTCACTTTAAAGACAGGATTATGGGTGCTTTCAGGAAGCAAGCACGTCTACCCTTGAGATTTCAAAACATTCAAATATTTCCAGACCAATTTGTGGAGGTACTTGCTCATCTGAAAAAGGGATTACCTACAGATGGGGATTCCCACTCAAAAGTTATTATACACTATAGAGAATCTTTCAGTACTGTGAACTCTCCAAAAGAAGTAACAATCATGCTTCAAAAATGGGTTTTAGAGGAGAAAAGTTCCTCCTCTCGTATAGTATAGTATTTGAAGTTGAATAAAGACATATGTCCATCCAGTCCCAGTAGCAATGGTACAACTTGATGCCCTCTTGCTGAAGAAAAGACACACCAGTAAGAAATACATTTTAACCTAATGTTTTTTAAGTTGCATTGAATAAATAATGTAATTTAGTAAGATTAGTTTATCAAGTATAATCAGCCTGTTTCTACTTTGTTTTGTTTCATGGTATTGAAAGTTTTTGACCAAAAGATTTAACTAAAATGACTCTTATTGAAATTTGCCTAATGACAGATCATAAACTGTAGACTATAGATTCATCAGATTGCAATTCCAAAGGATGTTTTTCGCTGCAGATGTCTTTAAAGTATTTTTTTCCACTAAAGATGTGTTGGATATTGTTTAAGTCATATGGTCAGGTTGATTTAGTTAGAATTGTTAGGTTAGGCTAGGTTAGAATCGTTAGGTTAGTTTTAGGGCCCTGCTGAAGAGTCTACCTTGATGTGGTAGCGGGCTTACAATCTTTTGGCCAACATCTTTTATTGGTAGGGGGCTTTCTAATGTAATGTACCAGTTGTCACCAACATGTTTTTAGTGTTTTCTAAAAATAGAGAGCATATAAATAACCATTTCAAAAACAAAATTATGAAATTTGCCACGCCCACACACTTAGCCACACCCACACGCTTAGCCACACGCCAAGCCACGCCCACTTTGCCGCCGCGGCGGCGCGCGTAGCGTGCCACTCGGTCTAGAGGTGGCATTAATTTTTGGCGATGTTCCAGCTTTGTTCTTTACAAATCTCCAGACTTGGTCAACAAAGTCGTCTTCATCAGATCATCAGAGTTGTTAACAGTAGTTTACAATGCTGCAAAGTGACATCACAAGACATTTGAATTCAAAAATCGCATCGGACATGGAAATGCAGACACAATCGCGGACACATGCACCTAAAAATGCATGTACACATAAACGCAACCAGAATAGAATGTGGGCAAACGCAGTGTTCGCTTTGTTGTGAATCGCACTTACAAACATTGTCATAATCCCCGCACATAGTGGGACCTAGCCCTAAGGACATAAGTCATGCGCATGATTTCTTCTGTCCTTCTCAGTCCTGTGGCTGTCACAGCATGCTAAGTAGGTGAGGAATGTCAAATCACTCTGTTGAATGTACTGCTGCCTCTATCTGCTCTTTATACTTTAAAGGGGACTGGAGGTGTTCTACTGCCTGAATAAACTATACTGCCATCCATTAAGTTTACTATGGGAGAAGCACCAGACAAGCACCAGACAGGGGATTTCTTACCCAAAATAAAAAGTAAATTAATTTTATGTTTGCAATCCTAAACAAACTCAGATGCAGACAAATGCAGCCCAACCGCAAATTTTTTTTCAGAAGCCCCCCAAACTCTTACTTACCTCCCCTCGTTCCTTCGCCGCACTGCCGGCCCTCTGCTTGCCGAGAATGCAAGCAGAGGGGCGGGACCGGCAGTCGCGTCTGTGATTGGCTGAGCGAGCCAATCACGGACGCGCTGCCGGTCATTCAGTGCAGCGGAGGAAAGAGGAGAGGTAAGTAAGAGTTTGGGGAGCTTTTTGAAAAAAAAAAAAATATGCGCGGTTGGGGCTGGGGGACATGGGGAGCAGCATATTATGGGGGATTTGTGCTAGGGGGAGGATAGTAGAACGGGAGGGAGAGGGAGGGAAGGGAGGGGGAGAAGGGCTGCAGTACGCATGGCAAATATCTACCGGAGGCCAGGTAGCAGGCAGAGCCCTGCTATCCTCCTGGTGGTTAGTTTTGGGACTTTGGGGGGGGGGTCTACAGGAGAACCCTATGGAGCTGGGATGTGAGGTAAGGATTAAACTACACTACATGGTGGGGCCAGTAGTTGGGGGGATTATAGTTTTTGGGGGATGACATGCCCTTTAAATTAACATGTTGCACTTTGCAATAGATAAGCGGGTTTATGGTTGTAGTTTGAGAACTTGGTCTCTAAAAGGTTTGCCATCACTGTTGGGAGGCCAGTAGTGGGTTAAATTTTAGTTTGGGATGGACATGCCCTTTAACTGAAAATTGGAGGTAAATGAGCTATGTCTGCCATTCTTCAGTAAAACGTGCAGAAAAGTGAGCAGAACTTACCACGGATCGCTCCAGCGATGGCTTCTCACTAACACTCTCCAAGACACTCCAGGGCCGCTTCTAATACCAGTCACTGTCCAGGGGCATGGCCAAGCGCTGAAAGCTTAAACTAGAAGCTGTTCTAAGCAGCGAACCCACATATAAAGTGCCATGACTGGGAGCAAAATCCAAGATGGCGCCGGCCGTGCTGAACCTCACGATTCACCTCCTATACAGAAATAAAATCAAACTGCTTTAAATCAAGCTCTGAGGTGAGAGAAGATAAAATAAAAGAAAGTGAGGCAGTTCCCACTCATTTTCAGCCCTGACTAGTCAAAGGAGTTCCCATCTGCCTCTGCATCTCCTATGTCTTATACAACAGAGATAGACAGCAGATATATAAAGCAGAAGGACATAGCTGAAGCTAACGAAAACAGCTCATGTGCCACAATTACCTTTCTATCTAATCTACGCTTCTGATGAGATGGTCACAGTTAAAATCCTAAAAGACTTTATCTCTCAAAGCCTGGCCTTTATTTCTGATATAACACATGTGATGTGAGATACTAAAAAGGAGATCAATGATTTAGGATCTAGAGTCGATCATACAGGAAAAAATGCAAGAATTTACTGGAGTATTTAACACCTTAGTGTATTCACATAATGCTTTGGATGATTCGGTCACAGGAATACAACAAAAAATAATAGCCCTGGATAACAGAAGTAGACACAATAATATTAAATAAAGGTATGTCCAGCAAAAAAGTAAGTATGTTTCTAATGATTTACTGAAGAAAGGAGGTAAATGCACTATCTCTTACCTCCGTTCTTCAGTAAATCTTAAAGGAGAGGAGGAGACACCTACCCACGGACCCGCTCCAGCGCTGACTTCACTCATGACAGTCTCGACGTACCCTCGCTCCTTTGCACTGTGTGCGCATGCGCGCACAGTGCAAAAGACTGAAGATGTGTCAGAGGCGTTGGGGATTTCGGCGCTGGAGTGGGTCCGCGGTAAGTGTCTCCTCCTCTCCTGGAAGATTTACTGAAGAACAGGAGGTAAGAGATAGTGCATTTACCTCCTGTTCCTTACTTTTTGCTGGACATACCCTTTAAGGGGAGTTTCAGAGGAATTAATCAACTTAACAAACTTGCTAAAGACTTTTTAAAAGCTTAATACTGGAGGCTACGAAATCTGAATTATTAATAGACAGAATTCACCATCTTCCTAAACCAAGAACAGAACCTGCAATGTCTCCTAGAGATGTTCCTGATAATACACTTTCACTTTAAAGACAGGATTATGGGTGCTTTCAGGAAGCAAGCACGTCTACCCTTGAGATTTCAAAACATTCAAATATTTCCAGACCAATTTGTGGGTACTTGCTCACTGAAAAAGGGATTACCTACAGATGGGGATTCCCACTCAAAGTTATTATACACTATAGAGAATCTTTCAGTACTGTGAATCTCCAAAAGAATAACAATCATGCTTCAAAAATGGGTTTTAGAGGAGAAAAGTTCCTCCTCTCGTATAGTATAGTATTTGAAGTTGAATAAAGACATATGTCCATCCAGTCCAACCCATCTAGCAATATCTCATTTCCTGCCTAACTGTTGATCTAGAGGAAGGCAAAAAAAAAAAAAAAAAAAAAAAAAAAAAAAGACCACCACATTTTGAAGGGGAAAAAAAATCCTTCCTGACTCCAAGTGGCAATCGGAAATTTCCCTGGATCAACTCTACTTTATGTATCAATACCAGTAACTTGCAACATTCTTTGTTTGCAGAAAACTAATCCAGCTTTTTTTTTTTAAACTGGCTAAAGAAGATTTTTGTACACACGGATTCCAAAATTGCACTGCATATTCCAAATGAGGGCTTACCAATGCTTTGTAAAGAGGGAGAATAACATTTTCCTCCCTTGAATCCATACTGCTCTTTATACAAGACAATACCATGCAGGCTCTGGCTGTTGCCACCTGGCACTGCTTGCTTCCTTTAAGTTTGTTATCCACCAAAACTCCAAGATCCCTTTCCAACAGGGATTCACTTACCACAGAGCCATTTATAGTATACGCAGCACAAGGATTTTGAAGTCAAAAATGCATCACCTTACATTTCTCAACATTGAATCTCATCTGCCACTTAGCAGCCCAATGTCACAATCTATCTAGATCCCCCTGCAACGATTGCACATCCTCTGAAGTTTTAATGATCGACAAAGTTTTGTGTCATCAGCAAACACAGAACCTTGCTAACAATACCCACTTCCAAATTATTAAATAGATTAAATAGAAGCGGCCCCAACACAGAACCTGTGGCACCCCACTTAGCACTTTAGTCCATATGATGAAGCCCCATTAACAACTACTCTCTGCATCCTATTCTTTAACCAATTTTCTATCCATGTACAAATGTGACTCCCCAGACCAACAGACCTTAGCTTATACATTAGTTCTATGGGGGACTGTATCAAAAGCCTTTGCAAAATCCAAGTAAACTACATCTACTGCTATACCAGATCTAATTTCGACTTACTTCCTATAAAAGCCAAGCAAGTTAGTTTGACAAGATCTATTCCTTCTAAATCCATGGTGGTTACTACATATAATGTCAGTCCTTGGAACATACTCTAGAATACCTTCAGTATCTTCAGTATCTTCCCCCACCACTGAAGTTAAACTTACAGGCCTCTAATTACCCGGCTCTGAACAACACCCTTTTTGAATATTGGAATAACATCAGCCTTTTTCCAATCCAGAGGCACAACCCTGGACATGAGGGAATCTGCAAAAATAATTCCTCTACTCCAAAATCTCACCTATTAAACATGGATTCTGAGTGGTCGACTCAAAAAAAGGCAAAGGTCAAATAATACCACTTCATGAGACTTTAGAGAGAACTCTATGGAGATGATCAATAGAGACTTATCCCAATAAAGCACACACGTAGCACCAATATGGGGATTTATTCTCTGCTAAGGGAAATGGACTAATATAGTCCAGCTTTGGGATTATATGTGTTTTATATTATTTTTTGTTTAATGTTATTAAGGTTAACAGTTTAAAAACCAAGATAAATCAACATCATTAAGCTTTTCCTTTTATATTACTAAATATATACAACAAAAAATGCTTTATGGGAAAATGGTGCTCACATTTCTAACCTATATGTTTGGGGATTAAATTCTCCTTTTAAAAGACACAATATGTGGAAAGAGGTGTGCACTAATAGGACTGACATTTTATGCATACAAGAAACACATTTACTACACAAAGTAGAACATCTCTTATCACCCACCCAATCTCAATAATATACAAAACATCCTTCAATAAAAAAAAGAGGGGTTGCAATAGCAATCAGAAATACAGTAGACTTTAGGGAGGAATAAGTAATAAAAACATGAAAAGATATCATTGCACATTCCTAGGCCCCATACATATCATTTTATCTGCACACTGGCATACTTTATAAACAAAGGGGTTTTAGTTACATTACTTGATCACATGAATGAAAAGCCTTCCAACCACGTCAAGGTAACCCCAGTCTGGAAGGTCCTAACATCTAACCTTTTCAATTTCTTTTACTTCAATTACGATTAGCAAACTTTGCATTTCTCAATCTTACACACTGGATCCATATAACAGGCTCTCTCTCCTTCCCCCTCAGCCCTTAGGCTTTTTAAAATGAGGGAAGAGGCCATCCAGTGCTTTATATTAAAGGCAGGACCTCCCATTAAAGGGCGTGGTTGGGGGTGCTATTACCACTGGAGGCTTGACCAAGCCTCACAATAAATACATACAATACAGAATTGTGGAAGCACTCCAATTAGGCTAATTACAACTACATTTAGCGGAAGTGCTACTGATCTGGTCAAAACATTATAACAAACATAGAAAAGATAATCAATGCACATTCCTAGGCCCCATACAATAATTTTATCTGCACACTGGCATACTTTATAAACAAAGGGGTTTTAGTATACATTACTGTGATCACATGAATGAAAACCTTCCAACCACGTCAAGGTAACCCCGTCTGGAAGGTCCTAACATCCAGTGTGTAAGAATGAGAAATGCAAAAGTTTGCTAACGTAATTGAAGTAAAAGAAATTGAAAAGGTTAGATGTTAGGACTTCCAGACTGGGGTTACCTTGACGTGGTTGGAAGGCTTTATATCATAATGTATCATTTCTTTAATAAATTATCAATAAGATTAAAAACTCCAATACAAAATCTTGTAATTTGTGAAGATCTGTATTTAAAGGGCATGTCCACCCTTGATAAACTTATATTATATTAATTTAATTAATATTGCTCCTTCCCCTGGCCCCAACCGCATAACTAATATTACAGAAAGTGCCCTGATAGTTACTTACCATGCCTCTATCCTTTGCCGCACTGCCCGACCTCTGCTTGCACGGAAATGCAAGCAGGGGGCGGGACCGGCAGCCACGTCCGTGATTGGCTCAGAGGCAGCCAATCACGGACGCGGCTGCCGGAGTTCAGACCGGCGAAGGAGAGAGGCATGGTAAGTAAGATCGGGGCACTTTCTGTGAATAATAGTTATGCAGTTGGGGCTGGTGGAAGATCAGTACATAATATAAAAGGGTTTTATGGGTAGGGGAGGGAGACAAAATCGGGAGGGAGAGGGAGGGGAGAGGGGAGAATGGCTGCAGTGCACATGCCAAACTTCTCCCGGAGGGGAGACAGAGGCAGAGTCCTATATGGACTCTGCTATCCTCCTGCTGGCCAGTTTTTGGACTTTGGGGGGGGGGGGCTACAGAAGAACCATATGGAGCTGGGATGTGAGGTAAGGATTTTACCAGTAGTGGGTTAAATTATAGTTTGGGGAGTGGACATGCCCTTTAATTCTGGACCCTGAGTTTTACACTGCTAGTCAAAAAAGCATCTCAAATAAAAAGATTTCTTCAATTTTTGACAGAGGGATGTGATGCATGGAGAAACCTTAACCCTTTAGAAAAGATTTTTCATGTTTCTCCAAAATATTTAACATGTTATCACAATTGGACTATTCCTTAGAATGGCTCCTACAAAAAATAATATACTCAACGATCCTGACAAGATCTATTTCAGATCATGCCCCAGTGATATTGCAACTTGATGATGAAACTCAATCCATACTATAGTATGTATGTACAGAGAAGCTATTGGCTTAATGAATAACGAAAATTAGTTTCTTAACATATTATCAAATAAAAAGATTCCTACGAAAGATTTGGAAAGCCAAGAATTGATTCCCATCATTGAATTATAACATCTTAACCAACAAAAAAATCTCAAAGATCTACAAATGTCTAGAAGATAAATCAAAGTTCGAAAACCTCTTATTTACAGATAAATGGGAACAACTTTTTTTAGCTTCGTTTATTATTCTAATAGTAATATACATATACAACAGTGTTGTCTTTCATTATTATTGCAAAATGTATAGACATATATTTCAGACAATTGAAGGATGAGTTAGATACAGTTGTTATCCTTATATTGTATTATACATTAAAACATTAACATCTGTATTTCCCCTTAAAACAAAAACAGCCTCTATTTAAACAATAAAGTTCTTACATTCCTATCACATTGTTGTTGTTCATTTACTGTATTAAATATTGGGTTGTGTTACTTCTGACTCTACCATTCTTTCCAAATCTTATCGTATTTTGTGGACATCTTCTATGAGTTTATAGAATTTTTCATATGGTAGTATCTGTTTGACTAATGCTAACCAATTTTGAACTTTGGCCCCTGTGGGGACATCCAGTTTATTATGATAGCCTTTCAGGCGAAAAATACAATTTCTCTTAATAGTATAGCACAAACTTTCCCCATTGTTCTTCTTCCACTATACCCAGTACACACATCATTTATTTGGGATTTCCTGTGTTGCAAAATAGAGGATCAATTCAAGTACTTCTTTCCAGTACTCTTGAATTGGTTGACACATCCATATCAAATGCCAGAAATCTACATTTAGTTGAGAGCTCTTGGGCCACATCCTTTTTCTTCACATGTTTCATTATCTTAGGTGTAATATAAGATTGGTGTAGTGATATATAGATTAATCAATTGTTGGCTGCTGGTGATGCAAATATGTGGGTATCTGCCAAATCCTCCAGTGTTCAGGTTGTAGCTCTGGTAATATCTATTCCATTTGCTCATTACCGATTCACATTGAGTCATATATTTTGTTTGTATTAGTCTAGTATATAGTCTTGATATAAGGCCTTGAAGCCCTTGAGTTTAAGTATCCTTATTATTGGATGTTGGGGTAGATCAATTTCTAGATTTGGGAACTCTGTTCTCATAGCATGTCTTAATTGTAAATATCTATAATCTAATGTGTTGGAATCTTGTACGCCATATCTTGAGTGCCTGTTTTGCAGGGTGTCCCTGTCCAATTAGTTGCTTTTCGGGGTGTAATAGGAATGCTCTAAAACTTCCCTTGAGATAACAAGTCAGCATATGCTCCGTTTCGATAGGTTGTATATTAGTGTTGAACTTTATATCATTGTATTTTAGTTGGAACAAAAATTACAAAAAAAAAAAATAGAACATGAACAATGGGAAAAAGCTTTATATCTCCGTAAAAGGCATGTCCACCCCCAAAACTATAATTTACCCACTACTGGCCCCACTGTGTAGTGCATAAAAATCCTTACCTACATCCCAGCTCCAAATGGCTGTCCTGCTATGCCCCTCCAAAGTCCATAAAACTGGCCTCAGGAGCCTGGCAGAGTCCATGCAGGACTCTGCCTCCTGTCTTTCCTCCGGGAGAATTTTGCCATGCACTGAAGCCCCCCTCTCTCCTCCCTCTACCACCCTTTTGCTCTCCCTCCCCTAGTGTAAATTACTTTGGGGGTATAGTAGTTCTTCCTCCCCAGCCCCAACCGCCATAATAGATTTTCCAGACTCCTCTGAACTCTACTTACCTTACCCTCTCTCCCAGGTGCTCTCCACTGCCGCAGTCGCGTCCGTGATTGCGCTGTCTCACAGCCAATCACGGATGCGGCTGCCGGTCCGGCCCCCTGCTTGCAGTTTCATGCACAGAGGGCCGGGACAGTAGTCTGGAGGAAAGAGTTAAGGAAAGTAATGATCGGGGGAGTTTTTCTGTAAACACTATTATAGCGGTTGGCTTGGGGGAGGAGACCTACTATATGCCAAATGTTTTTAAAAGGGGGTGGACATGCCCTTTAAGCTTAAACTATCTAAATATATCACACATTGGGAGATAGATAGAAAATGTTATTTAGATATTTCTGGTCTTGAATATCTTGTTGCTATACAGAATACAATACAATATTGTTTGAGAATTGTAAGCACGAGGAAGGATGGTTCAAAATTTTCTACTTGATAAATAGTATATTAGAATCAACATACAGATGAACCCAGAACTAACATTCTATGAATATTGGCCTTGATTAATCCAATTGGATTTAGAACCATTATATTTACATCTGTATTATTATGAAAAAAATGATAGTTAAATATTGGCACTCTGAAAGTCCCAGTAAAGAACTAATACCTCAACTGACTCTAATTATTTTTATGAAAAAGCCTTTGCTATTCCAGTAATAACCTTAAGAAATTTTATAGGGAACAGGAATATTGGTACATGATATATATCATTAATAAGAGATTATTTTAAAAGATCTTGGTAAGCATAAGATTCCTTGGACATTAACTTTACAACTAATATAATCTATTCTTTATACTTTTTTGTTTTTATTTAATTTACCTTACTATATATATTTTAACTTGCAATTGTTAAAATAATGTTTAAACAATGTCAAACTATGTAAAAATAGAATACTGACTATATAAAAATTCTATGGTTAAAAAAAAAAAAAAAATACCAGTCACTGTGGGCATTTACCAGTCATTGTGGGCATTATTACCAGTCATGTGTATGAAGCCCTCCCACTTCTGAACAAGCCACACCCCACTTCCAGACAAAGCATCACCCACCCATTTCAATTATAAAACCACACCCTCCTCACATTTTTTTTTTCAGGGCCAAAAAGTCTAGAGATGGCCCTGAAGCATCTGCATTCCTTGCACTGTGTGCACTTATATGCACAATGCAAGGGACTGGGGATGCATCAGAGTGTCAGTGGCATCTGAGACTGTAAACGGCGGGTAAGTTCTGGGAGATAAATATACCCCCCGTTCTTTAGTTAAAAGGAATGTTAAAAATTTAGTGAGCATACCCTTTAATTGTACTTTATTTGATATTTGTATTAACACTCAGAACAAGATAATATGTAATGTTATTTGATTTAATTGCACACTCTTACGGAGGGCTTTTTGTAGGTACATAACCTTGTAAAAGGTCAGGGTTGGATAACCTGACAAAAGGAATATAATCCTCTGATGTGTTTTTATGTTCACATTAAGGAGTTAACCATTTTCTGTAGCTTTATTACCCCCCTGGAGTTGGGGTTGTATGTTTAGTCTGCATCTATCAAGTGAATCTGCACTGGGATTTATGTCCACGATCGTGCTTTTCTCAAAGTTGCCGATACTATGGGTTTTAAGAATGCCACTGGACTCTATAGTTGCACATTCTAGCTAATGGTCAAGATTCCCCTACCTATTACTCTTTACGGGATTGTCCTCTTTCTTTGGAAGGTGCCTCGTCCTGCTAACTCCTTTTTCACGTATACCAGTGGTACAACTCCGTGAGTGTTTTACTTTTTGTATTAATAAAAGACTAAATTTTAACCACGTATGTTGTAGGACACTACTTATTGGAAGTTTGCAGTATGTGAAAGCCTAAATTTATTTTTAATATTTTACATATTTGTTCTGGCGATGCCCTGCGCCGTAGCCACCATGATTGTCGAGATAGCCCTAGTAGAATGCGCATTCACCTGTTCTGGAACCGGTACCCGATATTTTGATAGGCCAAGAGATAGCTTCTCTAATCCAGCAAGCAATTGGTGGCCTTTGAAGCTCCTTGCCCTTTCTAGCTCCAGCATAAAGTACGAGAAGAGAATTAGACTTTCTGAGTTCTTTAGTCTTGGTAAGGTAGAGAAGTAGACATGGCTTGACATCGACTGGAGTAAATAAATCTCTTCTCTACTTTTTGGTCTGGGATGATAAAGGAAGAAATATATCCTGTCTCTATGAAAGTTTGAAAGTTTGGGTTAGAAATGAATTTGGCTAACTTGTCTTGCAGAGCATAATGCAACAAGTAGAGTCGTCTCCAGGTGAGTAGGTGAATAGGAGCCTGGTCCAAAAGTTCGAAGAGGCTGACTTAGACCCTTCAGGACTAGAGATAAATCCCTTTAGGAAAAGAGATCTGAATCTAGGTCTCAATTAAAGGCCGCTTAAAAATCGTTTGATGATATTTCCTGAAATGTCCATTATAGAATACTCCTAGAGCAGCCGTCTGTACTTTAAGAGTATTCGGTGCGAGGCCTTTGTTTAGCCTCCCTAAGAATTCAAGGATGTGAGAAATACTTGGATGGCTTACAGGTAATGATTGTAATACATCCACATGTTTTGAGAGATTCCAGATTCTTTGGTATATTGCAGTGTGTTACCGGTTTCCTACTTGTCATGAGAGTATTGATAACTGGCTCAGAAAAACCTAACCCCTCATCATCTCCCTTTCAGAAGCCATGCTGAAAGCTTGAGTTCCTGTATGTTTGGTTAAAGGACTGTCCTTGAGTCAGAAGGTCCCTCTGCAGGGGAAGGCCAAGCTGTCTCACGAGAGATTTTAGTTCGGTAAACCAGTTCTCCTGGGCCATGCAGGAGCTTGTTTATCATAGACTCTGATCTCTCTGAATCTTTTTCAGGACCTTGGGGATGTAGGATGTCATCTTTTTCTTTGTTGTCTAGATACCAAATGAAGAGTATTAGCCACCAATCTAAGATTGGTGGACTGAAGGAGGAAATGCTTACTATAGTATCTAGATGATCTGGGTCTCTGCCAACTTGATAGGAGAAAACTTTTGTCTCATGTACTTCTGCCCAAGGAACGCTTCGATGACAGAGGAGAAAATCCTAGGAGTTCTAGTATGGACCTAGGGATGTGTAGGATATGGCTCTATGGGCCATATTTATAACCTACACGTCAGTGAAAATATAAAAAAACAAATCTAAAAAAAAAACTAAGAATAAACAATAAAAATTATAAAAATACAAATAATTATACTACAAAATAAAAGAGAGAGGAGGGGGAGAAGGGCTGCAGTAAGCATGGAATATCTACCGGGAGCCAGGTAGCAGGCAGAGCCCTGCTATCCTCCTGGTGGTTAGTTTTGGGACTTTGGGGGGGGGGGGTCTACAGGAGAACCCTATGGAGCTGGGATGTGAGGTAAGGATTAAACTACACTACATGGTGGGGCCAGTAGTTGGGGGGATTATAGTTTTGGGGATGGACATGCCCTTTAAATTAACATGTTGGCACTTTGCAATAGATAAGCGGGTTTATGGTTGAGTTTGGGAAATGGTCTCTAAAAGGTTTGCCATCACTGTTGGGAGGCCCGTAGGGGGTTAAATTTTAGTTTGGGGATGGACATGCCCTTTAACTGAAGAATTGGAGGTAAATGAGCTATGTCTGCCATTCTTCAGTAAAACGTGCAGAAAAGAGACAGAACTTACCACGGATCGCTCCAGCGATGGCTTCTCACTAACATCTCCAAGACATCCCGGGCCGCTTCTAATACCAGTCACTGTCCAGGGGCATGGCCAAGCGCTGAAAGCTTAAACTAGAAGCTGTTCTAAGCAGCGAACCCACATATAAAGGTGCCATGACTGGGAGCAAAATCCAAGATGGCGCCGGCCGTGCTGAACCTCACGATTCACCTCCTATACAGAAATAAAATCAAAATGCTTTAAATACAAGCTCTGAGGTGAGGAGAGATAAAATAAAAGAAGTGAGGCAGTTCCCAACTCATTTTCAGCCCTGACAGTCAAATGGAGTTCCCATCTGCCTCTGCATCCTATGTCTATACAACAGAGATAGAGCAGCAGTATATAAAGCAGAGGACATAGCTGAAGCTAACGAAAACAGCTCATGTGCCACAATTACCTGTCTATCTAATCTACGCTTCTGATGAGATGGTCACAGTTAAAATCCTAAAAGACTTTATCTCTCAAAGCTGGCCTTTATTTCTGATAAACACATGTGATGTGAGATACTAAAAAGGAGATCAATGATTTAGGATCAGAGTCGATCATACAGGAACCAAAATGCAAGAATTTACTGGAGTATTTAACACCTTAGTGTATTCATAATGCTTTGGTGATTCGGTCACAGGAATACACAAAAAAATAATAGCCTGGATAACAGAAGTGACACAATAATATTAAATTAAAGGGTATGTCAGCAAAAAAGTAAGATGTTTCTAAATGATTTACTGAAGAACAGGAGGTAAATGCACTATCTCTACCTCCGTTCTTCAGTAAATCTAAAGGAGAGGAGGAGACACCTACCCACGGACCCGCTCCAGCGCTGACTTCACTGACAGTCTTCGACGTACCCTCGCTCCTTTGCACTGTGTGCGCATGCGCGCACAGTGCAAAAGACTGAAGAGTGTCAGAGGCGTTGGGGATTTCGGCGCTGGAGTGGGTCGCGGGTAAGTGTCTCCTCCTCTCCTGGAAGATTTACTGAAGAACAGGAGGTAAGAGATAGTGCATTTACCTCCTGTTCCTTACTTTTTTGCTGGACATACCCTTTAAGGGGAGTTCAGAGGAAATTAATCAACTTAACAAACTTGTAAAGACTTTTTAAAAGCTTAATACTGGAGGCTACGAAATCTGAATTATAATAGACGAATTCACATCTTCCTAAACCAAGAACAGAACCTGCAAGTCTCCTAGAGATGTTATCTGATAATCACTTTCACTTAAAGACAGGATTATGGGTGCTTTCAGGAAGCAAGCACGTCTACCCTTGAGATTTCAAAACATTCAAATATTTCCAGACCAATTTGTGGGGTACTTGCTCATCTGAAAAAGGGATTACCTACAGATGGGGATTCCCACTCAAAGTTATTATACACTATAGAGAATCTTTCAGTACTGTGAACTCTCCAAAAGAAGTAACAATCATGCTTCAAAAATGGGTTTTAGAGGAGAAAAGTTCCTCCTCTCGTATAGTATAGTATTTGAAGTTGAATAAAGACATATGTCCATCCAGTCCAACCCATCTAGCAATATCTCATTTCCTGCCAACTGTTGATCTAGAGGAAGGCAAAAAAAAAAAAAAAAAAAAAAAAAAAAAAGACCACCACATTTTTGAAGGGGAAAAAAAATCCTTCCTGACTCCAAGTGGCAATCGGAAATTTCCCTGGATCAAACTCTTATATGTATCAAACCAGTAACTTGCAACATTCTTTGTTTGCAGAAAACTAATCCAGCTTTTTTTTTTTAACTGGCTAAACATTTTTGTACACAGGATTCCAAAATTGCACTGCATATTCCAAATGAGGGCTTACCAATGCTTTGTAAAGAGGGAGAATAACATTTTCCTCCCTTGAATCCATACTGCTCTTTATACAAGACAATACCATGCAGGCTCTGGCTGTTGCCACCTGGCACTGCTTGCTTCCTTTAAGTTTGTTATCCACCAAAACTCCAAGATCCCTTTCCAACAGGGATTCACTTACCACAGAGCCATTTATAGTATACGCAGCACAAGGATTTTGAAGTCAAAAATGCATCACCTTACATTTCTCAACATTGAATCTCATCTGCCACTTAGCAGCCCAATGTCACAATTATCTAGATCCCCTGCAACGATTGCACATCCTCTGAAGTTTTAATGATCGACAAAGTTTTGTGTCATCAGCAAACACAGAAAACCTTGCTAACAATACCACTTCCAAATTATTAATAAATAGATTAAATAGAAGCGGCCCCACACGAACCCTGTGGCACCCCACTTAGCACTTTAGTCCATAATGATGAAGCCCCATTACAACTACTCTCTGCATCCTATTCTTTAACCAATTTTCTATCCATGTACAAATGTGACTCCCCAGACCAACAGACCTTAGCTTATACATTAGTTGCCTAGGGGGGCTGTATCAAAAGCCTTTGCAAAATCCAAGTAAACTACATCTACTGCTATACCAGAGTCTAAATTTCGACTTACTTCCTTATAAAAGCCAAGCAAGTTAGTTTGACAAGATCTATTCCTTCTAAATCCATGGTGGTTACTACATATAATGTCAGTCTTGGAACATACTCTAGAATACCTTCAGTATCTTCAGTATCTTCCCCACCACTGAAGTTAAACTTACAGGCCTCTAATTACCCGGCTCTGAACAACTACCCTTTTTGAATATTGGAATAACATCAGCCTTTTTCCAATCCAGAGGCACAACCCTGGACATGAGGGAATCTGCAAAAATAATTCCTCTACTCCAAAATCATCACCTATTAAACATGGATTCTGAGTGGTCGAATCAAAAAAAGGCAAAGGTCAAATAATACCACTTATGAGACTTTAGAGAGAACTCTATGGAGATGATCAATAGAGACTTATCCCAATAAAGCACACACGTAGCACCAATATGGGGATTTATTCTCTGCTAAAGGGAAATGACTAATATAGTCCAGCTTTGGGATTATATGTGTTTATATTATTTTTTGTTTATGTTATTAAGGTTAACAGTTTAAAAACCAAGATAAATCAACATCTTAAGCTTTTCCTTTTATATTACTAGAAATATATACAACAAAAAAATGCTTTATGGGAAAATGGTGCTCACATTTCTAACCTATAATGTGGGGATTAAATTCTCCTTTTAAAAGACACAATATGTGGAAAAGAGTGGCACTAATAGGACTGACATTTTATGCATACAAGAAACCATTTACTACACAAAGTAGAACATCTCTTATCACACCCGCAATTCTCAAATAATATACAAAACATCCTTCAATAAAAAAAAGAGGGGTTGCAATAGCAATCAGAAATACAGTAGACTTTGGGAGGAATAAGTAATAAAAACATAGAAAGATAATCATTGCACATTCCTAGGCCCCATACAATATCATTTTATCTGCACACTGGCATACTTTATAAACAAAGGGGTGTTTTAGTATACATTACTGTGATCACATGAATGAAAAGCCTTCCAACCACGTCAAGGTAACCCCAGTCTGGAAGGTCCTAACATCTAACCTTTTCAATTTCTTTTACTTCAATTACGATTAGCAAACTTTGCTTCTCAATCTTACACACTGGATCCATATAACAGGCTCTCTCCCTTCCCCCCTCAGCCCTTAGGCTTTTTAAAATGAGGGAAGAGGCCATCCAGTGCTTTATATTAAAGGCAGAGGACCTCCATAAAAGGGCGTGTTGGGGGTGCTATTACCACATGGAGGCTTGACCAAGCCTCACAATAAATAAATACAATACAAGAATTGTGGAAGCACTCCAATTAGGCAATTTACAACTACATTTAGCGGAAGTGCTACTGATTGGTCAAAACATTTATACAAACATAGAAAAGATAATCAATGCACATTCCTAGGCCCCATACAATATCATTTTATCTGCACACTGGCATACTTTATAAACAAAGGGGTTTAGTATACATTACTGTGATCACATGAATGAAAAGCCTTCCAACCACGTCAAGGTAAACCCCAGTCTGGAAGGTCCTAACATCCAGTGTGTAAGAATGAGAAATGCAAAAGTTTGCTAATCGTAATTGAAGTAAAAGAAAATTGAAAGGTTAGATGTTAGGACCTTCCGACTGGGGTTACCTTGACGTGGTTGGAAGGCTTTATATCATAATGTATCATTTCTTAATAAATTATCAATAAGATTAAAAAACTCCAAATCAAAAATCTTGTAATTTGTGAAGATCTGTATTTAAAGGGATGTCCACCCTTGTAATAAACTATATATTAATATTAATTAATTATATTGCTCCTTCCCTGGCCCCAACCGCATAACTAATATTTACAGAAAGTGCCCTGATAGTTACTTACCATGCCTCTATCCTTTGCCGCACGCCCCGGACCTGCTGTGCACGGAAATGCAAGCAGGGGGCGGGGACCGGCAGCCACGTCGTGATTGGCTCAGAGGCAGCCAAATCACGGACGCGGCTGCCGGAGTTCAGACCGGCGAAGGAGAGAGGCATGGTAAGTAAAGATGGCACTTTCTGTGAATAATAGTTATGCAGTTGGGGCTGGTGGAAGGATCAGTACATAATATAAAAGGGTTTTATGGTAGGGGGAGGGAGACAAAATCGGGAGGGAGAGGGAGGGAGGAGGGGGAGAATGGCTGCAGTGCACATGCCAAACTTCTCGGAGGGGAGACAGGAGGCAGAGTCTCTATGGACTCTGCTATCCTCCTGCTGGCCAGTTTTTGGGACTTTGGGGGGGGGGGGCTACAGAAGAACCATATGGAGCTGGGATGTGAGGTAAGGATTTTTACCAGTAGTGGGTTAAATTATAGTTTGGGGAGTGGACATGCCCTTAATTCTGGACCCTGAGTTTTACACTGCTAGTCAAAAAAGCATCTCAAATAAAAAGATTTCTTCAATTTTTGACAGAGGGATGTGATGCATGGAGAAACCTTAACCCTTTAGAAAAAGATTTTTCAGTTTCTCCAAAAATTTAACATGTTATCACAATTGGACTATTTCCTTAGATAAAGGCTCCTACAAAAAATAATATACTCAACGATCCTGACAAGATCTATTTCAGATCATGCCCCATGATATGCAACTTGATGATGTGAAACTCAATCCATACTATAGTATGTAAGTACAGAAGAAGCTATTGGCTTAATATGAATAACGAAAATTAGTTTCTTAACATATTATCAAATAAAAAGATTCCTACGAAAGATTTGGAAAAGCCAAGAATTTGATTCCCATCATTGAATTAATAACATCTTAACCAACAAAAAAAATCTCAAAGATCTACAAATGTCTAGAAGATAAATCAAAGTTCGAAAACCTCTTATTTACAGATAAATGGGAACAACTTTTTTTTAGCTTCGTTTTTATTATTCTAACATAGAATATACATATACAACAGTGTTGCTTTTCATTATTATTGCAAAATGTATAGACATATATATTCAGACAATTGAAGGATGAGTTAGATACAGTTGTTATCCTTATATATGTATTATACATTAAAACATTAAACATCTGTATTTCCCCTTAAAACAAAAAAACAGCCTCTATTTAAACATAAAGTTTCTACATCCTATCACATTGTTGTTGTTCATTTACTGTATTAAATATTGGGTTGTGTTACTTCTGACTCGTACCATTTTTCCAAATCTTATCGTATTTTGTTGGACATCTTCTATGAGTTTATAGAATTTTCATATGGTAGTATCGTTTGACTAATGCTAACCAATTTTGAACTGTTGGCCCTGTGGGGACATTCAGTTATTATGATAGCCTTTCAGGCGAAAAATACAATTTCTCTAATAGTATAGCACAAACTTTCCCATTGTTCTTCTTCCACTATACCCAGTACACACATCATTTATTTGGGGATTATCCTGTGTTGCAAAATAGAGGATATCAATTCAAGTACTTCTTTCCAGTACCTTGAATTGGTTGACACACATATCAAATGCCGAGAAATCTACATTTAGTTGAGAGCTCTTGGGCCACATCCTTTTTCTTCACATGTTTCATTATCTTAGGTGGTAATATAAGATTGTGGTGTATGATATATAGATTAATCAATTGTTGGCTGCTGGTGATGCAAATATGTGGGTATCTGCCAAATCCTCCCAGTGTTTCAGGTTGTAGCTCTGGTATATATCTATTCCATTTGCTCATTACCGATTCACATTGAGTCATATATTTGTTTGTATTAGTCTAGTATATAGTCTTGATAAGGCCTTGAAGCCCTTGAGTTTTAAGTATCCTTATTATTGGATGTTGGGGTAGATCAATTTCTAGATTTGGGAACTCTGTTCTCATAGCATGTTCTAATTGTAATATCTATTAATCTAATGTGTTTGGAATCTTGTACGCCATATCTTGAGTGCCTGTTTATGCAGGGGTGTCCCTGTCCAATTAGTTGCTTTTCGGGGTGTAATAGGAATGCTCTAAAACTTCCCTTGAGATAACAAGTCAGCATATGCTCCGTTTCGATAGGTTGTATATTAGTGTTGAAATTATATCATTGTATTTTAGTTGGGAACAAAAAATTACAAAAAAAAAAAATAGAACATGAACAATGGGAAAAAGCATTTATATCTCCGTAAAAGGGCATGTCCACCCCAAACTATAATTTAACCCACTACTGGCCCCTGTGTAGTGCATAAAAATCCTTACCTACATCCCAGCTCCAAATGGCTGTCCTGCTATGCCCCTCCAAAGTCCATAAAACTGGCCTCAGGAGGGCAGAGTCCATGCAGGACTCTGCTCCTGTCTTTCCTCCGGGAGAATTTTGCCATGCACACTGAAGCCCCCTACCTCTCCTCCCTCTACCACCCTTTTGCTCTCCCTCCCCTAGTGTAAATTACTTTGGGGGTATAGTAGTTCTTCCCCCCCAGCCCCAACCGCCATAATAGATTTTCCAGACTCTCTGAACTCTACTTACCTTACCTCTCTCCAGGTGCTCTCCACTGCCGGCAGTCGCGTCCGTGATTGGCTGTCCTCTCAGCCAATCACGGATGCGGCTGCCGGTCCGGCCCCCTGCTTGCAGTTTCATGCAAGCAGAGGGCCGGGACAGTATGCTGGAGGAAAGAGTTAAGGAAAGTAATGATCGGGGGAGTTTCTGTAAACACTATTATGCGGTTGGCGTGGGGAGGGAGAGACCTACTATATGCCAAATGTTTTAAAAGGGGTGGACATGCCCTTAAGCTTAAACTATCTAAATATATCACACATTGGGAGATAGATAGAAAAAGTTTTTAGATATTTCTGGTCTTGAATATCTTTGTGCTATACAGAATACAATACAATATTGTTTGAAAATTGTAAAGCACGAGGAAGGCATGGTTCAAAATTTTCTACTTGATAAATAGTATATAGAATCAACATACAGATGAACCCAGAACTAACATTACTGAATATTGGCCTTGATTTAATCCAATTGGATTTAGAACCATTATATATTACACTGTATATTATGAAAAAAATGATAGTTAAATATTGGCACTCTGAAAAGTCCAACAGTAAAAGAACTAATACCTCAACTGACTCTAATTATGTTTTATGAAAAAGCCTTGCTATTCCAGTAATAACCTTAAGAAATTTTAAGGGAACAGGAATATTGGTACATAGATAATATATCATTAATAAGAGATTATTTTAAAAGATCTTGGTAAGCTATAAGATTCCTTGGACATTATACTTGTTACAACTATAATCTATTCTATTATACTTTTTTGTTTATTTTAATTACCTATATACTATATTTTTTACTTGCAATTGTTAAAATAATGTTTAAAACAATGTCAAACTATGTGAAAATATAGAATACTGACTTTATAAAAATTCTATGGTTAAAAAAAAAAAAAAAAATACCAGTCACTGTGGGCATCATTTACCAGTCATTGTGGGCATTATTTACCAGTCATGTGTATGAAGCCCCTCCACTTCTGAACAAGCCACACCCCACTTCCAGACAAAGCATCACCCACTTTCAATTAAAAACCACACCCTTCCAGCAGATTTTTTTTCAGGGGCCAAAAAGTCTAGAGATGGCCCTGAATGCATCTGCATTCCCTTGCACGTGTGCATTATATGCACAATGCAAGGGACTGGGGATGCATCAGAGTGTCAGTGGCATCTGAGACTGTAAACGGCGGGTAAGTTCTGGGAGATAAATATACCTCCCCGTTCTTTAGTTAAAAGGAATGTTAAAAATTTAGTGAGCATACCTTTAATTGTACTTATTTTGATATTTGTTTAACACTCAGAACAAGATAATATGTAAATGTTATTTGATTTAATTGCACACTCTTACGGAGGGGCTTTTTGTAGGTACATAACCTTGTAAAAGGTCATGGTTGGATAACCTGACAAAAGGAATATAATCCTCTGAGTGTTTTTATGTTCACATTAAGGAGTTAACCATTTCTGTAGCATTTATACCCCTGGAGTTGGGGTTTGTATGTTTAGTCTGCATCTATTCAAGTGAATCTGCACTGGGATTATTGTCCACGATCGTGCTTTTCTCAAAGTTGCCGAACTATGGGTTTTAGAAAATGCCACTTGGACTCTATAGTTGACATTCTAGCTTAATGGTCAAGATTCCCCTACCTATTACTCTTTACTGTGATGTGCCTCTTCTTTTGGAAGGTGCCTCGTCCTGCTACACTCCTTTTCACGTATACCAGTGGTACAACTCCGTGAGTGTTTTTACTTTTTGTAAATAAAAGACTAAATTTTAACCACGTTGTTGTAGGACACTACTTATTGGAAGTTTGCAAGTATTGGAAAGCCTAAATTTATTTTTAAATATTTTACATATTGTTCTGGCGATGCCCATGCCGTAGCCACCCATGATGTCGAGATAGCCCTAGTAGAATGCGCATTCACCTGTTTGGAACCGGTACCCGCGATATTTGATAGGCTCAAGAGATAGCTTCTCTAATCAGCAAGCAATTGTTGGCCTTTGAAGCTCCTTTGCCCTTTCTAGCTCCAGCAAAAGTACGAGAAAGAATTAGACTTTCTGAGTTCTTTAGTCTTGGTAAGGTAGAGAAGTAGACATGGCTTGACATCGACTGGAGTAAATAAATCTCTTCTCTACTTTTTGGGTCTGGGATGATAGAAGGAAGAAATATATCCGGTTCTATGAAAGTTTGAAGAAAGTTTGGGTAGTGAAAATGAATTTGGCTAACTTGTCTTGCAGAGCATAATGCAACAAGTAGTCGTCGTCTCCAGGTGAGTAGGTGAATAGGAGCCTGGTCCAAAAGTTCGAAAGGAGTCTGACTTAGACCCTTCAGGACTAGAGATAAATCCCTTTAGGAAAAAGAGATCTGAATCTAGGTCTCAATTTAAAGGCCGCTTTAAAAAATCGTTTGATGAAAGTATTTCCTGAAATGTCCATATTATAGAATACTCCTAGAGCAGCCGTCTGTACTTTAAGAGTATTCGGTGCGAGGCCTTTGTTAAGCCTTCCACTAAGAATTCAAGGATGTGAGAAATACTTGGATGGCTTACAGGTAGATGATTGTTAATACACCATGTTTTAAGAGATTCCAGATTCTTTGGTATATTGCAGTTGTACCGGTTCCTACTTGTCATGAGAGTATTGATAACTGGCTCAGAAAAACCTAACCCCTGCATCATCTCCCTTTCAGAAGCCATGCTGAAAGCTTGAGTTCCTGTATGTTTGGTTAAAGGACTGGTCCTGAGTCAGAAGGTCCCTCTGCAGGGGAAGGGGCCAAGCTTGGTCTCACAGAGAGATTGATTAGGTCGGTAAACCAGGTTCTCCTGGGCCATGCAGGAGCTATGTTTATCATATAAGACTCTGATCTCTCTGAATCTTTTTCAGGACCTTGGGGATGTAGGATGTCATTCTTTCTTTGTTGTCTAGATACCAAATGAAGAGGTATTAGCCACCAATCTAAAGATTGGTGGACTGAAGGAGGAATGCTTACTATAGTATCTAGATGATCTGGGTCTCTGTCCAACTTGATAGGAGAAAACTTTGTCTCATGTGAATTCTTGCCCAAGGAACAGCTTCGATGACAGAGGAGAAAAGTCCTAGGAGTTCTAGTATGGACCATAGGGATGTGTAGGAATGGCTCTATGGGCCATATTATAAAGCCGCGGTGTATCGCTAAATATCGATATCGTTATTTTACGATCGATATCGTTATTTTACGATCGATATCGTTATTTTACGATCGATATCGGTATTTTACGATCGGTTCGTTATTTTACGATCGGTATCGTTATTTTACGATCGACATCGTTATCGTAAAATACCGATACCGATCGTAAAATAACGATATCGACCGTAAATAAACGGGCGGAAAATACCGCTGGCGTATCGTAAAATAACGATCGTTATTTTACGATATCGATCGTAATCTACGATAACGACCGTAAATCTACGATAACGATCGTAAATCTACGATAACGATCGTAAATTACGATAGCGATCGTACATTTACGAACCGTAACGATCGCTATCGTAAATGTACGATCGCTATCGTAAATGTACGATCGATATCGTAGAATTACGATCGTTATCGTAGATTTACGATCGTTATCGTAAAATTACGATCGTTACGTAAAATAACGATCGTTATTTTACGACGTATCGCTAAAATCTGATACCGATCTTTATAAATAGGGCCCTATGGCTCTTAGGCATCTGATTTTCGAATATATTTCTGAAATTCTTTCTTCTGGTAGAAAAATTCTGATTAAGGTAGTGTCTAGCCAAAAGCCTAGAAATTCTTCCTTTGACTTGTGCTTATGAAGGTTCTCATTCATCCAGGTCATGGTATATTGTTGTATTCAATTAGATCAACTGGACTTGAAGTTTAGTTTGAAGACGTTTCGCTAGTATCCGACTGGCTTTCTCAATTCAGAATGACTTAGCATCACAAGCCAGGTGTTAAGGGCGTGATTAGATAGTGGCTAAGAGGTGTTATAGGAACGCCCAGAGTAAGGTGTCAAAACGCATTGTACATGGCAGGCAGATGGTGTCGAACCCCCCACCTCTATTTAGGCTTGGTTCTTTATTTTCACATAAATGGCCTCCTTAACACCTCTCTTGAACCAGTCACGTTCCTTTGCCAATATGTTAACATTACAATCTTCAAAGGTATGTCCTTTATCCTTAAGATGCAGGTACACGGCTGAGTCCTGACCGAGGAATGGCTCTTTGTGCTGGGCCATACGTTGATGCCAGTTGTTGTTTGGTCTCCCCCACATACAAATCAGAGCATTCTTCACTGCACTGCACTGCGTATATGATGTCGCTTTTTCTTGTGTTTCGGTATTGGGTCTTTCGGATGTACCAATTGCTGCATCAGCATGTGCTCGGTTTAAAGCAGACAGGGTACGGTTGTTTTTGAAAACTCTTCTTAATTTTCGGAGACCCCTGCTACATATGGGATGACACATGTTCTTTCTCCTGTCTTGCTTTTCCCCTTCCCCGAATACAAACAGTGAAGGGGAAAAGTTCTTGTACAGTCATTCTGAATTGAGAAAGCCAGTCGGATGACTAGTGAAACGTCTTCAAGAACTAAACTTCAAGTCCAGTTGATCTAATTGATACAACAGATCTTCCTTTGACTTGGTAGAATAGAACATTTTTTGAAGTTGATTATCCATCCAGATTTTTATGGTTTGAATAGTAAGTTGTATCTTTCGATGAAGGGATTGTTCTGAATCTGCCCTGAGGAGCCAATCGTCTAGGTAAAGTATGACCTTTACCCCTAGTTGTTGAAGATGAGCAGCTACTACGATCATGATTTTTGTGAAGACTCTGGGAGCACTGGAAATGCCAAATTGAAGAGCGGAGAACTGAAGTGGTCAAGCTGCTTTTGAATTAATACTGCTTCTCTTAGAATTTTCTGATGGCAAAGTCTTATGGCACATGAAGGTAGCGTCCTGCAAATCCAGCGTGGCAAGGAAGTCTCCTGGTAAAATAGCATTTACTGTAGTTTTATTGATTCCATTTTGAAATGTTTTTTGAGCAAGAAAGAATTTAGGAACATTAAATCTATTATGGTACGATATCCTCCTGTAGATTTGGGAAACAAAAAGTGTGGGGAGTATACACCTAGACCTTTCCTTTGGTGGAATGGAACTAGAACCTTTTGCTGTAAAAATTTTTTGTTAGCTTGGCGAGAGATTTCTAGCTTTTCTGGGTCTTGCGGGATTGGGGATTTTAAGAAGCGGTTTTGGTGGAATTTGTAGGAATTCTATGGAATAGCCGTGTCTGATTGTCTCTAGAACCCACTTGTCTGTAGTGATTTTTTCCCAGTTCTTGATGAAGGATGACAAGCGGCCCTCCTAGAAACTTGCCATCATCGGGTAGGTATTGAACAGGAACTGTCCTCTCCCTTGGGTTGTCTAGATCATATGAATGCATTTCGATCCCTTGAGGTCTGTGTACCTCTAGCTCTGGATGAATATCTAAAGGAGCGAAAGGACCTGAATTGGGTTCTTCGGTCTTGGGGGAGAGTACCTACCCTGTCATCCCTTTCTTATTATCAAAGTATCAAGACCTGGACCAAATAGTCTGCCTCCTTCAAAGGGAAGACCCACATAGCCTGGCTATGGAGCCCAAGGTTCTGCAGCCCAAGGTTTCAGCCATATCGCTTTGCTGCTATGGAAAGAAAAGACTGCTGCTCTAGCAGCTAGTTTTGTGGTAGAGAGAGCGGCATCGCACAGATAATCTACTCCTCTATGAAGCATTGGAAGATCCTTAAGTATTTGCTCAGATTGATTACCCTTCTAAGACCCAATTCAATTCAGAAAGCCAGACTCTTAAGGCTTTGGCAACTGAGGCTGACATCACTGAAGATCTTATAGTGCCTCTGCACGCAAAAAAGTTTTCCTCAGAGCCGTCTCTGCTTTACGGTCCATGTGGTCTCTAAGCGATGAACCACACCTAATAGTAGAGTAGTTCTTTCCCAGTGAGTGCCACTGGGGAATCAACTTTGGGAGCCAAATCCCAATCTTTAGTCTCCTCGGATCAAAGGGAAATAAGTGAGAATCTCCTGGGGAAAGCAAATTTTCTGTCAGGATTCATCCATTCTTCCTTAATGTTTGTTTTTATTGCCTCGTGAATAGGAATGAAATTGTTCTTCTTCACGTCCTGAAAATAACCGACAAATTTTCCTAGGGGGCTCCTTGAGGATCTTCTAATTCTAAGGTCTCCTTTAATAGTTTAAGAAAAGGGTCAAGAATAGAAGAAGGAAAAAAATCTTCCTCCTCTGACAAATCCCCCTCTTCTGCTGATGAAATAAGTTCTAATGAATAGTTAGGTGAAGAAGGACCAGGCTCTTCTGAGGGACATATTGGGGTCTTCTTCTTGTGCCATATTTACAAAAGGACTTTGCGTAAATGTTTGGAGTAGAGGTTGCAGGAGGAGCAGATTTAGAAATAGAGTTCATTGCTTGCAATGAATCCATTGCATTCTTAAAGAAGGCAAAGAAATCCTGGCTAGATAAGGTTTCAGCAGCAGAAGCAGGAGTAGGTGGGCTGAAGCTTTTCGTACAGGAAGAACACATTTTCCCAGGATGATCCTTGGGCATCTTAAGTCACAGCCAGGGCAGAACTTTTGCTGTAGCCTTGCGCTTTACTGTAGGTGTGGGAGCACGGTCCAGAGTATTAGGTGATTCAGATGAGGACACATAGGCATAGACCCCATAATTGACTAGAGTTCAGGTCAGGTAGTTTAATGGGGCCTTAAATGCTTTGATTCCTTCCTTACCCTTTACATTTTCGCCTTGCATTAAGTTATATCTATCTCTTACAATTTAAAGGATAAGTATGCTGTAAAAAAAAGTTATTGTTAGTGGGAAGCAGCAGCTTTAAAAACAATTTTGGCTATTTTGTTTTTTTTCTCCCCCCCCCCTCCTTTCCCTACCAGAGCCTACCTTTACTGCTTCAAAGTTGCTGATTCATCATCCTGTATATTGGAATTTGTAGCTCCGCCCGCCGAGATGGTCCTCCAGCTTCCTGGGTCATCAACTCTCACAAATATATGTTATGTACATCATAATCACCAGCACCTGACTCCGAAGAATGCTCTTATTTGGGCTCTGGTTTATGTCTGTTTTTTTGCTGATTCCCAGGACATTGGTTGACCAGTTTCTAATAAATCTCCCACTCTGTGTATTCCTATATTTGACATGGTTTACTCTAAGCTTCAGATAAATCTGATGTAAAAGTTTCCCCATAAGGGGGGATATCTGGATGGAGAGTAGTAACAAGATACCAGTAAAACTCAAGTATAAGCCGAGGTTTTCAGGCTTTAAAAATAGCCTGAAAAACGAAACTTGGCTTATACTCGAGTCACTAACCTCAGAGGGAAATCTGGCTGCCACTCCTTTGCATCTCCACCTGACGTCACTACACGGTGCCTATCTCACTTCCCAAATTTCCCTCGAGGTTAGCGGTGGGATTCTACAATGAGCGATGCTGAAGTAATGGATAGAAGAGTTTTTGTACACAGGATTCCAAAATTGCACTGCATATTCCAAATGAGGGCTTACCAATGCTTTGTAAAGAGGGAGAATAACATTTTCCTCCCTTGAATCCATACTGCTCTTTATACAAGACAATACCATGCAGGCTCTGGCTGTTGCCACCTGGCACTGCTTGCTTCCTTTAAGTTTGTTATCCACCAAAACTCCAAGATCCCTTTCCAACAGGGATTCACTTACCACAGAGCCATTTATAGTATACGCAGCACAAGGATTTTGAAGTCAAAAATGCATCACCTTACATTTCTCAACATTGAATCTCATCTGCCACTTAGCAGCCCATGTCACAATCTATCTAGACCCCCTGCACGACATTGCACATCCTCTGAAGTTTTTAATGATCGACAAAGTTTTGTGTCATCAGCAAACACAGAAACCTTGCTAACAATACCCACTTCCAAATTATTAATAAATAGATTAAATAGAAGCGGCCCCAACACAGAACCCTGTGGCACCCCACTTAGCACTTTAGTCCATAATGATGAAGCCCCATTAACAACTACTCTCTGCATCCTATTCCTTAACCAATTTCCTATCCATGTACAAATGTGACTCCCCAGACCAACAGACCTTAGCTTATTCATTAGTCGCCTATGGGGGACTGTATCAAAAGCCTTTGCAAAATCCAAGTAAACTACATCTACTGCTATACCAGAGTCTAAATTTCGACTTACTTCCTTATAAAAGCCAAGCAAGTTAGTTTGACAAGATCTATTCCTTCTAAATCCATGGTGGTTACTACATATAATGTCAGTCCTTGGAACATACTCTAGAATACCTTCAGTATCTTCAGTATCTTCCCCACCACTGAAGTTAAACTTACAGGCCTCTAATTACCCGGCTCTGAACAACTACCCTTTTTGAATATTGGAATAACATCAGCCTTTTTCCAATCCAGAGGCACAACCCTGGACATGAGGGAATCTGCAAAAATAATTCCTCTACTCCAAAATCATCACCTATTAAACATGGATTCTGAGTGGTCGACTCAAAAAAAGGCAAAGGTCAAATAATACCACTTCATGAGACTTTAGAGAGAACTCTATGGAGATGATCAATAGAGACTTATCCCAATAAAGCACACACGTAGCACCAATATGGGGATTTATTCTCTGCTAAAGGGAAATGGACTAATATAGTCCAGCTTTGGGATTATATTGTGTTTTATATTATTTTTTTGTTTAATGTTATTAAGGTTAACAGTTTAAAAACCAAGATAAATCAACATCATTAAGCTTTTCCTTTTATATTACTAGAAATATATACAACAAAAAATGCTTTATGGGAAAATGGTGCTCACATTTCTAACCTATAATGTTTGGGGATTAAATTCTCCTTTTAAAAGACACAATATGTGGAAAGAGGTGTGCACTAATAGGACTGACATTTTATGCATACAAGAAACACATTTACTACACAAAGTAGAACATCTCTTATCACACCCGCAATTCTCAATAATATACAAAACATCCTTCAATAAAAAAAAGAGGGGTTGCAATAGCAATCAGAAATACAGTAGACTTTAGGGAGGAATAAGTAATAAAAACATAGAAAAGATAATCATTGCACATTCCTAGGCCCCATACAATATCATTTTATCTGCACACTGGCATACTTTATAAACAAAGGGGTTTTAGTATACATTACTGTGATCACATGAATGAAAAGCCTTCCAACCACGTCAAGGTAACCCCAGTCTGGAAGGTCCTAACATCTAGGGGGCTTCGTGTGCATGGCAAAATTCTCCCGGAGGAAAGACAGGAGGCAGAGTCCTGCATGGACTCTGCCAGGCTCCTGAGGCCAGTTTTATGGACTTTGGAGGGGCATAGCAGGACAGCCATTTGGAGCGGGATGTAAGGTAAGGATTTTTATGCACTACACAGTGGGGCCAGTAGTGGGTTAAATTATAGTTTTTGGGGGTGGACATGCCCTTTAACGGAGATATAAATGCTTTTCCCATTGTTCATGTTCTATTTTTTTTTTTGTAATTTTGTTCCCAACTAAAATACAATGATATAAGTTCAACACTAATATACAACCTATCGAAACGGAGCATATGCTGACTTGTATCTCAAGGGAAGTTTTAGAGCATTCCTATTACACCCCGAAAAGCAACTAATTGGACAGGGGACACCCCTGCATAAACAGGCACTCAAGATATGGCGTACAAATCCAAACACATTAGATTATAGATATTTACAATTAAGACATGCTATAGAACAGAGTTCCCAAATCTAGAAATTGATCTACCCCAACATCCAATAATAAGGATACTTAAAACTCAAGGCTTCAAGGCCTTATATCAAGACTATATACTAGACTAATACAAACAAATATATGACTCAATGTGAATCGGTAATGAGCAAATGGAATAGATTATACCAGAGCTACAACCTGACCACTGGGAGGATTTGGCAGATACCCACATATTTGCATCACCAGCAGCCAACAATTGATTAATCTATATATCATACACCAATCTTATATTACACCTAGATAATGAAACATGTGAGAAAAAAGGATGTGGCCCAAGAGCTCTCAACTAAATGTAGATTTCTGGCATTTGATATGGATGTGTCAACCAATTCAAGAGTACTGAAAGAAGTACTTGAATTGATATCCTCTATTTTGCAACACGGATAATCCCCAAATAAATGATGTGTGTACTGGGTATAGTGGAAGAAGAACAATGGGGAAAGTTTGTGCTATACTATTAAGAGAAATTGTATTTTTCGCCTGAAAGGCTATCATAATAAACTGGATGTCCCCACAGGGCCAACAGTTCAAAATTGGTTAGCATTAGTCAAACAGATACTACCATATGAAAAATTCTATAAACTCATAGAAGATGTCCAACAAAATACGATAAGATTTGGAAAGAATGGTACGAGTCAGAAGTAACACAACCCAATATTTAATACAGTAAATGAACACACAACAATGTGATAGGAATGTAAGAACTTTATTGTTTAAATAGAGGCTGTTTTTGTTTTAAGGGGAAATACAGATGTTTAATGTTTTAATGTATAATACAATATATAAGGATACAACTGTATCTAACTCATCCTTCAATTGTCTGAATTATATGTCTATACATTTTGCAATTAATGAAAAGACAACACTGTTGTATATGTATATTACTATGTTAGAATAATAAAAACGAAGCTAAAAAAAGTTGTTCCCATTTATCTGTAAATAGAGGTTTTCGAACTTTGATTTATCTTCTAGACATTTGTAGATCTTTGAGATTTTTTTTGTTGGTTAAGATGTTATTAATTCAATGATGGGAATCAAATTCTTGGCTTTTCCAAATCTTTCGTAGGAATCTTTTTTATTTGATAATATGTTAAGAAACTAATTTTCGTTATTCTATATTAAGCCAATAGCTTCTTCTGTACTATACATACTATGTATGAGTTGGATTTTCATCATCAAGTTGCAATATCACTGGGGCATGATCTGAAATAGACTTGTCAGGATCGTTGAGTATATTATTTTTTGTAGGAGCCATTTATCTAAGGAA
Source organism: Hymenochirus boettgeri (assembly GCA_019447015.1). Taxonomy (NCBI): domain Eukaryota; kingdom Metazoa; phylum Chordata; class Amphibia; order Anura; family Pipidae; genus Hymenochirus; species Hymenochirus boettgeri. The sequence goes on along the minus strand of CM033475.1, from coordinate 97,527,746 downwards.
TAAGTCCAATTGTGATAACATGTTAATATTTTGGAGAAACTGAAAAATCTTTTTCTAAAGGGTTAAGGTTTCTCCATGCATCACATCCCTCTGTCAAAAATTGAAGAAATCTTTTTATTTGAGATGCTTTTTTGACTAGCAGTGTAAAACTCAGGGTCCAGAATTAAGGGCATGTCCACTCCCCAAACTATAATTTAACCCACTACTGGTAAAAATCCTTACCTCACATCCCAGCTCCATATGGTTCTTCTGTAGCCCCCCCCCCCCAAAGTCCCAAAAACTGGCCAGCAGGAGGATAGCAGAGTCCATTAGGACTCTGCCTCCTGTCTCCCCTCCGGGAGAAGTTTGGCATGTGCACTGCAGCCATTCTCCCCCTCCCTCCCTCCCTCTCCCTCCCGATTTTGTCTCCCTCCCCCTACCATAAAACCCTTTTTATTATGTACTGATCCTTCCACCAGCCCCAACTGCATAACTATTATTCACAGAAAGTGCCCCGATCTTTACTTACCATGCCTCTCTCCTTCGCCGGTCTGAACTCCCGGCAGCCGCGTCCGTGATTGGCTGCTCTGAGCCAATCACGGACGTGGCTGCCGGTCCCCGCCCCCTGCTTGCATTTCCGTGCAAGCAGAGGTCGCGGGCAGTGCGGCAAGGATGAGGCATGGTAAGTAACTATCAGGGCACTTTCTGTAAATATTAGTTATGCGGTTGGGGCCAGGGGAAGGAGCAATATAATTAATTAATATAATATATAAGTTTATTACAAGGGTGGACATGCCCTTTAAATACAGATCTTCACAAATTACAAGATTTTTGATTTGGAGTTTTTTAATCTTATTGATAATTTATTAAAGAATGAACATATATATATTTAAAGGGCATGTCCACCCTTGTAATAAACTTTATATATTAATATTAATTAATTATATTGCTCCTTCCCCTGGCCCCAACCGCATAACTAATATTTACAGAAAGTGCCCTGATAGTTACTTACCATGCCTCTATCCTTTGCCGCACTGCCCCGGACCTCTGCTTGCACGGAAATGCAAGCAGGGGGCGGGACCGGCAGCCACGTCCGTGATTGGCTCAGAGGCAGCCAATCACGGACGCGGCTGCCGGGAGTTCAGACCGGCGAAGGAGAGAGGCATGGTAAGTAAAGATCGGGGCACTTTCTGTGAATAATAGTTATGCAGTTGGGGCTGGTGGAAGGATCAGTACATAATATAAAAAGGGTTTTATGGTAGGGGGAGGGAGACAAAATCGGGAGGGAGAGGGAGGGAGGGGGGTTAAGAAACTAATTTTCGTTATTCTAATTAAGCCAATAGCTTCTTCTGTACTATACATACTATAGTATGGATTGAGTTTCATCATCAAGTTGCAATATCACTGGGGCATGATCTGAAATAGATCTTGTCGGATCGTTGAGTAATTATTTTTTGTAGGAGCCTTTATCTAAGGAAATAGTCCAATTGTGATAACATGTTAATATTTTGGAGAACATGAAAAATCTTTTTCTAAAGGGTTAAGGTTTCTCCATGCATCACATCCCTCTGTCAAAAATTGAAGAAATCTTTTTATTTGAGATGCTTTTTTGACTAGCAGTGTAAAACTCAGGGTCCAGAATTAAGGGCATGTCCACTCCCCTCCCCAAACTATAATTTAACCCACTACTGGTAAAAATCCTTACCTCACATCCCAGCTCCATATGGTTCTTCTGTAGCCCCCCCCCCCAAAGTCCCAAAAACTGGCCAGCAGGAGATAGCAGAGTCCATATAGGACTCTGCCTCCTGTCTCCCCTCCGGGAGAAGTTTGGCATGTGCACTGCGGCCATTCTCCCCCTCCTCCCCTCCCTCTCCCTCCCGATTTTGTCTCCCTCCCCCTACCATAAAACCCTTTTATATTATGTACTGATCCTTCCACCAGCCCCAACTGCATAACTATTATTCACAGAAAGTGCCCCGATCTTTACTTACCATGCCTCTCTCCTTCGCCGGTCTGAACTCCCGGCAGCCGCGTCCGTGATTGGCTGCTCTGAGCCAATCACGGACGTGGCTGCCGGTCCCCGCCCCCTGCTTGCATTTCCGTGCAAGCAGAGGTCCGGGGCAGTGCGGCAAAGGATAGAGGCATGGTAAGTAACTATCAGGGCACTTTCTGTAATATTAGTTATGCGGTTGGGGCCAGGGGAAGGCAAATAATTAATTAATATTAATATATAAGTTTATTACAAGGGTGGACATGCCCTTTAAATACAGATCTTCACAAATTACAAGATTTTTGATTTGGAGTTTTTTAATCTTATTGATAATTTATTAAAGAAATGATACATTATGATATAAAGCCTTCCAACCACGTCAAGGTACCCCAGTCTGGAAGGTCCTAACATCTAACCTTTTCAATTTCTTTTACTTCAATTACGATTAGCAAACTTTTGCATTTCTCATTCTTACACACTGGATGTTAGGACCTTCCAGACTGGGGTTCCTTGACGTGGTTGGAAGGCTTTTCATTCATGTGATCACAGTAATGTATACTAAAACCCCTTTGTTTATAAAGTATGCCAGTGTGCAGATAAAATGATATTGTATGGGGCCTAGGAATGTGCATTGATTATCTTTTCTATGTTTGTATAAATGTTTTGACCAGATCAGTAGCACTTCCGCTAAATGTATTTGTAAATTACCTAATTGGAGTGCTTCCACAATTCTTGTATTGTATGTATTTATTGTGAGGCTTGGTCAAGCCTCCATGTGGTAATAGCACCCCCAACACGCCCCTTTAATGGGAGGTCCTCTGCCTTTAATATAAAGCACTGGATGGCCTCTTCCCTCATTTTAAAAAGCCTAAGGGCTGAGGGGGAAGGGAGAGAGCCTGTTATATGGATCCAGTGTGTAAGATTGAGAAATCCAAAAGTTTGCTAATCGTAATTGAAGTAAAAGAAATGTGAAAAGGTTAGATGTTAGGACCTTCCAGACTGGGGTTACCTTGACGTGGTTGGAAGGCTTTTCATTCATGTGATCACAGTAATGTATACTAAAACCCCTTTGTTTATAAAGTATGCCAGTGTGCAGATAAAATGATATTGTTGGGGCCTAGGAGTGCAATGATTATCTTTCTATTTTTTTATTACTTATTCCTCCCTAAAGTCTACTGTATTTTCTGATTGCTATTGCAACCCCTCTTTTTTTTATTGAAGGATGTTTTGTATATTATTGAGAATTGCGGTGTGATAAGAGATGTTCTACTTTGTGTAGTAAATGTGTTTCTTGTATGCATAAAATGTCAGTCCTATTAGTGCACACCTCTTTCCACATATTGGTGTCTTTTAAAAGGAGAATTTAATCCCCAAACATTATAGGTTAAAATGTGAGCACCATTTTCCCATAAGCATTTTTTGTTGTATATATTTCTAGTAATATAAAAGGAAAAGCTTAATGATGTTGATTTATCTTGGTTTTTAAACTGTTACCTTAATAACATTAAACAAAAAATAATATAAAAACACTATAATCCCAAAGCTGGACTATATTAGTCCATTTCCCTTTAGCAGAGAATAAATCCCCATATTGGTGCTACGTGTGTGCTTTATTGGGATAAGTCTCTATTGATCATCTCCATAGAGTTCTCTCTAAAGTCTCATGAAGTGGTATTATTTGACCTTTGCCTTTTTTTGAGTCGACCACTCAGAATCCATGTTTAATAGGTGATGATTTTGGAGTAGAGGAATTATTTTTGCAGATTCCCTCATGTCCAGGGTTGTGCCTCTGGATTGGAAAAAGGCTGATGTTATTCCAATATTCAAAAAGGGTAGTTGTTCAGAGCCGGGTAATTAGAGGCCTGTAATTTTAACTTCAGTGGTGGGGAAGATACTGAAGATACTGAAGGTATTCTAGAGTATGTTCCAAGACTGACATTATATGTAGTAACCACCATGGATTTAGAAGGAATAGATCTTGTCAAACTAACTTGCTTGGCTTTTATAAGGAAGTAAGTCGAAATTTAGACTCTGGTATAGCGTAGATGTAGTTTACTTGATTTTGCAGGCTTTTGATACAGTCCCCCATAGCAACTAATGTATAAGCTAGGTCTGTTGGTCTGGGGAGTCACATTTGTACATGGATAGAAATTGGTTAAAGAATAGGATGCAGAGAGTAGTTGTTAATGGGGCTTCATCATTATGGACTAAAGTGCTAAGTGGGGTGCCACAGGTTCTGTGTTGGGGCCGCTTCTATTAATCTATTATTAATATTTTGGAAGTGGGTATTGTTAGCAAGGTTTTGTGTTTGCTGATGACACAAAACTTTGTCGTCATTAAAAACTCATAGGGATTGCACGTTGCAGGGGGATCTAGATAGATTGTGACATTGGGCTGCTAAGTGGCAGATGAGATTCAATGTTGAGAAATGTAAGGTGATGCTTTTTGACTTCAAAATCCTTGTGCTGCGTATACTATAAATGGCTCTGTGGTAAGTGAATCCCTGTTGGAAAGGGATCTTGGAGTTTTGGTGATAACAACTTAAAGGAAGCAAGCAGTGCCAGGTGGCAACAGCCAGAGCCTGCATGGTATTGTCTTGTATAAGAGGCAGTTGGATTCAAGGGAGGAAAATGTTATTCTCCCTCTTTACAAAGCATTGGTAAGCCCTCATTTGGAATATGCAGTGCAATTTTGGAATCCTGTGTACAAAAATGTTTAGCCAGTTTAAAAAAAAAACTGGATTAGTTTCTGCAAACAAAGAATGTTGCAAGTTACTGGTATTGATACATAAAGTGAGTTGATCCAGGGAAATTTCCGATTGCCACTTGGAGTCAGGAAGGATTTTTTTTCCCCTTCAAAATGTGGTGGCTTTTTTTTTTTTTTTTTTTTTTTTTTTTTTGCCTTCCTCTAGATCAACAGTTAGGCAGAAATGAGATATTGCTAGATGGGTTGGACTGGATGACATATGTCTTTATTCAACTTCAAATACTATACTATACGAGAGGAGGAACTTTTTCTCCTCTAAAACCCATTTTTGAAGCATGATTGTTACTTTTCTTTGGAGAGTTCACAGTATGAAAGATTCTCTAATTGTATAATAACTTTTGAGTGGGAATCCCCATCTTGTAGGTAATCCCTTTTTCAGATGAGCAAGTACCTCCACAAATTGGTCTGGAAATATTTGAATGTTTTGAAATCTCAAGGGTAGACGTGCTTGCTTCCTGAAGCACCCATAATCCTGTCTTTAAAGTGAAAGTGTATTATCAGGATAACATCTCTAGGAGACATTGCAGGTTCTGTTCTTGGTTTAGGAAGATGGTGAATTCTGTCTATTAATAATTCAGATTTCGTAGCCTCCAGTATTAAGCTTTAAAAAGTCTTTAGCAAGTTTGTTAAGTTGATTATTTTCCTCTGAAACTCCCCTTAAAGGGTATGTCCAGCAAAAAGTAAGGAACAGGAGGTAAATGCACTATCTCTTACCTCCTGTTCTTCAGTAAATCTTCCAGAGAGGAGGAGACACTTACCCGCGACCCACTCCAGCGCCGAAATCCCCAACGCCTCTGACACATCTTCAGTCTTTTGCACTGTGCGCGCATGCGCACACAGTGCAAAGGAGCGAGGGTACGTCGAGACTGTCAGTGAAGTCAGCGCTGGAGCGGGTCCGTGGTAGGTGTCTCCTCCTCTCCTTTAAGATTTACTGAAGAACGGGAGTAAGAGATAGTGCATTTACCTCCTGTTCTTCAGTAAATCATTAGAAACATACTTACTTTTTTGCTGGCACATCCCTTAATTAATATTATTGTGTCTACTTCTGTTATCCGGGCTATTATTTTTTGTTGTATTCCTGTGACCGAATCATCCAAAGCATTATGTGAATACACTAAGGTTGTTAAATACTCCAGTAAATTCTTGCTTTTGGTCCTTATATGATCGACTCTAGATCCTAAATCATTGATCTCCTTTTTAGTATCTCACATCACATGGTTATATCAGAAATAAAGGCCAGGCTTTGAGAGATAAAGTCTTTTAGGATTTTAACTGTGACCATCTCATCAGAAGCAGTAGATTAGATAGACAGGTAATTGTGGCACATAGGCTGTTTTCGTTAGCTTCAGCTATGTCCTTCTGCTTATATACTGCTGCTCTATCTCTGTTGTATAAGACTAGGAGATGCAGAGGCAGATGGAACTCATTGACTAGTCAGGGCTGAAATGAGTTGGAACTGCCCTCACTTTTCTTTTATTTTATCTTCTCTCACCTCAGAGCTTGTATTTAAAGCAGTTTGATTTTATTTCTGTATAGGAGGTGAATCGTGAGGTTCAGCACGGCCGGGCGCCATCTTGTTTTGCTCCCAGTCATGGCACCTTATATGTGGGTTCGCGGCTTAGAACAGCTTCTAGTTTAAGCTTTCAGCGCTTGGCCATGCCCCTGGACAGTGACTGGTATTAGAAGCGGCCCTGGGATGTCTTGGAGAGTGTTAGTGAGAAGCCATCGCTGGAGGATCCGTGGTAAGTTCTGTCATCTTTTCTGCACGTTTTACTGAAGAATGGCAGACATAGCTCATTTACCTCCAATTCTTCAGTTAAAGGGCATGTCCATCCCCAAACTAAAATTTAACCCACTACTGGCCTCCCAACAGTGATGCAAACCTTTTAGAGACCAAGTTTCCCAACTACAACCATAAACCCGCTATTCTATTGCAAAGTGCCAACATGTTAATTTAAAGGGCATGTCCATCCCCAAAAACTATAATCCCCCCAACTACTGGCCCCACCATGTAGTGTAGTTTAATCCTTACCTCACATCCCAGCTCCATAGGGTTCTCCTGTAGACCCCCCCCCCCAAGTCCCAAAACTAACCACAGGAGATAGCAGGGCTCTGCCTGCTACCTGGCCTCCGGTAGATATTTGCCATGCGTACTGCAGCCCTTCTCCCCCTCCCTCTCCCCCCTCTCCCTCCCGTTCTACTATCCCTCCCCCTAGCACAAATCCCCCATAATATCTGCTCCCCCATGTCCCCCAGCCCCAACCGCATATTTTTTTTTTTTTTTCAAAAAGCTCCCCAAACTCTTACTTACCTCTCCCTTTCCTCCGCTGCACTGAATGACCGGCAGCCGCGTCCGTGATTGGCTCCTCAGCCAATCACAGACGCGACTGCCGGTCCCGCCCCTCTGCTTGCTCTCGCAAGCAGAGGGCCGGCAGTGCGGCGAAGGAACGAGGGGAGTAAGTAAGAGTTTGGGGGGCTTTCTGAAAAAAAATTTATGCGGTTGGGGCTGCATTTGTCTGCATCTAGTTTGTTTAGGATTGCAAACATAAATTAATTTACTTTTTTTTTTGGGTAAGAATCCCCTGTCTGGTGCTTGTCTGGTGCTCTCTCCCATAGTAACTTATGGATGGCAGTATAGTTTATTCAGGCAGTAGAACACCTCCGTCCCCTTTAAAGTATAAAGGCAGATAGAGGCACAGTACATTCAACAGAGTGATTTGACATTCCTCACCTACTTAGCATGCTGTGACAGCCACAGGACTGAGAAGGACAGAGAAATCATGCGCATAACTTATGTCACTTAGGGCTAGGTCCCACTATGTGCGTGGGATTATGCACAATGTTTGTAAGTGCGATTCACAACAAAGCGAACACTGCGTTTGCCCACATTCTATTCTGTGTCGTTTTATGTGTACATGCATTTTTGGTGCATGTGTCCGCGATTGTCTGCATTTCCATGTCCGAATGCGATTTTTGAATTCAAATGTCTTGTGATTGTCACTTTGCAGCATTGTAAACTACTGTTAACAACTCTGATGATCTGATGAAGACGACTTTGTGCACAATGTCTGGAGATTTGTAAAGACACAAGCTGGACATCGCCAAAAATTAATGCCACCTCTAGACCGAGTGGCACGCTACGCGCAGCGCCGCGCGGCGGCAAAGTGGGGTGGCTTGGCGTGTGGCTAAGCGTGTGGGTGTGGCTAAGTGTGTGGGCGTGGCAAATTTCATAATTTTGTTTTTGAAATGGTATTTATATGCTTCTCTATTTTTAGAAAACACTAAAAACATGTTGGTGCAACTGGTACATTACATTAGAAAGCCCTACATATTATCAAATAAAAAGATTCCTACGAAAGATTTGGAAAAGCCAAGAATTTGATTCCCATCATTGAATTAATAACATCTTAACCAACAAAAAAAATCTCAAAGATCTACAAATGTCTAGAAGATAAATCAAAGTTCGAAAACCTCTTATTTACAGATAAATGGGAACAACTTTTTTTTAGCTTCGTTTTTATTATTCTAACATAGTAATATACATATACAACAGTGTTGTCTTTTCATTATTATTGCAAAATGTATAGACATATATATTCAGACAATTGAAGGATGAGTTAGATACAGTTGTTATCCTTATATATTGTATTATACATTAAAACATTAAACATCTGTATTTCCCCTTAAAACAAAAACAGCCTCTATTTAAACAATAAAGTTCTTACATTCCTATCACATTGTTGTTGTTCATTTACTGTATTAAATATTGGGTTGTGTTACTTCTGACTCGTACCATTCTTTCCAAATCTTATCGTATTTTGTTGGACATCTTCTATGAGTTTATAGAATTTTTTCATATGGTAGTATCTGTTTGACTAATGCTAACCAATTTTGAACTGTTGGCCCCTGTGGGGACATCCAGTTTATTATGATAGCCTTTCAGGCGAAAAATACAATTTCTCTTAATAGTATAGCACAAACTTTCCCCATTGTTCTTCTTCCACTATACCCAGTACACACATCATTTATTTGGGGATTATCCTGTGTTGCAAAATAGAGGATATCAATTCAAGTACTTCTTTCCAGTACTCTTGAATTGGTTGACACATCCATATCAAATGCCAGAAATCTACATTTAGTTGAGAGCTCTTGGGCCACATCCTTTTTCTTCACATGTTTCATTATCTTAGGTGTAATATAAGATTGGTGTATGATATATAGATTAATCAATTGTTGGCTGCTGGTGATGCAAATATGTGGGTATCTGCCAAATCCTCCCAGTGTTCAGGTTGTAGCTCTGGTATATATCTATTCCATTTGCTCATTACCGATTCACATTGAGTCATATATTTTGTTTGTATTAGTCTAGTATATAGTCTTGATATAAGGCCTTGAAGCCCTTGAGTTTTAAGTATCCTTATTATTGGATGTTGGGGTAGATCAATTTCTAGATTTGGGAACTCTGTTCTCATAGCATGTCTTAATTGTAAATATCTATAATCTAATGTGTTTGGAATCTTGTACGCCATATCTTGAGTGCCTGTTTATGCAGGGGTGTCCCCTGTCCAATTAGTTGCTTTTCGGGGTGTAATAGGAATGCTCTAAAACTTCCCTTGAGATAACAAGTCAGCATATGCTCCGTTTCGATAGGTTGTATATTAGTGTTGAACTTTATATCATTGTATTTTAGTTGGGAACAAAAATTACAAAAAAAAAAAATAGAACATGAACAATGGGAAAAAGCATTTATATCTCCGTAAAAGGGCATGTCCACCCCCAAAACTATAATTTAACCCACTACTGGCCCCACTGTGTAGTGCATAAAAATCCTTACCTTACATCCCAGCTCCAAATGGCTGTCCTGCTATGCCCCTCCAAAGTCCATAAAACTGGCCTCAGGAGCCTGGCAGAGTCCATGCAGGACTCTGCCTCCTGTCTTTCCTCCGGGAGAATTTTGCCATGCACACTGAAGCCCCCTACCTCTCCCTCCCTCTACCACCCTTTTGCTCTCCCTCCCCTAGTGTAAATTACTTTGGGGGTATAGTAGTTCTTCCTCCCCCAGCCCCAACCGCCATAATAGATTTTCCAGACTCCTCTGAACTCTACTTACCTTACCTCTCTCCCCAGGTGCTCTCCACTGCCGGCAGTCGCGTCCGTGATTGGCTGTCTCTCAGCCAATCACGGATGCGGCTGCCGGTCCGGCCCCCTGCTTGCAGTTTCATGCAAGCAGAGGGCCGGGACAGTATGCTGGAGGAAAGAGTTAAGGAAAGTAATGATCGGGGGAGTTTCTGTAAACACTATTATAGCGGTTGGCGTTGGGGGAGGGAGACCTACTATATGCCAAATGTTTTTAAAAGGGGTGGACATGCCCTTTAAGCTTAAACTATCTAAATATATCACACATTGGGAGATAGATAGAAAAATGTTATTTAGATATTTCTGGTCTTGAATATCTTTGTGCTATACAGAATACAATACAATATTGTTTGAGAAATTGTAAAGCACGAGGAAGGCATGGTTCAAAATTTTCTACTTGATAAATAGTATATTAGAATCAAACATACAGATGAACCCAGAACTAACATTACTGAATATTGGCCTTGATTTAAATCCAATTGGATTTAGAACCATTATATATTACATCTGTATTATTATGAAAAAAATGATAGTTAAATATTGGCACTCTGAAAAGTCCCAACAGTAAAAGAACTAATACCTCAACTGACTCTAATTATGTTTTATGAAAAAGCCTTTGCTATTTCCAGTAATAACCTTAAGAAATTTTATAGGGAACAGGAATATTGGTACATAGATAATATATCATTAATAAGAGATTATTTTAAAAGATCTTGGTAAGCTATAAGATTCCTTGGACATATACTTGTTACAACTATAATCTATTCTATTATACTTTTTTGTTTTATTTTAATTTACCTTACTATACTATATTTTAACTTGCAATTGTTAAAATAATGTTTAAACAATGTCAAACTATGTGAAAATATAGAATACTGACTATTATAAAAATTCTATGGTTAAAAAAAAAAAAAAAAATACCAGTCACTGTGGGCATCATTTACCAGTCATTGTGGGCATTATTTACCAGTCATGTGTATGAAGCCCCTCCCACTTCTGAACAAGCCACACCCCACTTCCAGACAAAGCATCACCCACTTTCAATTATAAAACCACACCCCTTCCAGCAGATTTTTTTTTCAGGGGCCAAAAAGTCTAGAGATGGCCCTGAATGCATCTGCATTCCCTTGCACTGTGTGCACTTATATGCACAATGCAAGGGACTGGGGATGCATCAGAGTGTCAGTGGCATCTGAGACTGTAAACGGCGGGTAAGTTCTGGGAGATAAAATATACCTCCCGTTCTTTAGTTAAAAGGAATGTTAAAAATTTAGTGAGCATACCCTTTAATTGTACTTTATTTTGATATTTGTATTAACACTCAGAACAAGATAATATGTAAATGTTATTTGATTTAATTGCACACTCTTACGGAGGGGCTTTTTGTAGGTACATAACCTTGTAAAAGGTCATGGTTGGATAACCTGACAAAAGGAATATAATCCTCTGATGTGTTTTTATGTTCACATTAAGGAGTTAACCATTTTCTGTAGCATTTATTACCCCCTGGAGTTGGGGTTGTATGTTTAGTCTGCATCTATTCAAGTGAATCTGCACTGGGATTTATGTCCACGATCGTGCTTTTCTCAAAGTTGCCGATACTATGGGTTTTAGAAAATGCCACTTGGACTCTATAGTTGCACATTCTAGCTTAATGGTCAAGATTCCCCTACCTATTACTCTTTACTGTGATGTGCCTCTTTCTTTTGGAAGGTGCCTCGTCCCTGCTACACTCCTTTTTCACGTATACCAGTGGTACAACTCCGTGAGTGTTTTTACTTTTTGTATTAATAAAAGACTAAATTTTAACCACGTATGTTGTAGGACACTACTTATTGGAAGTTTGCAAGTATTGGAAAGCCTAAATTTATTTTTAAATATTTTACATATTTGTTCTGGCGATGCCCATGCCGTAGCCACCCATGATGTCGAGATAGCCCTAGTAGAATGCGCATTCACCTGTTCTGGAACCGGTACCCGGATATTTTGATAGGCTCAAGAGATAGCTTCTCTAATCCAGCAAGCAATTGTGGCCTTTGAAGCTCCTTTGCCCTTTCTAGCTCCAGCATAAAGTACGAGAAGAGAATTAGACTTTCTGAGTTCTTTAGTCTTGGTAAGGTAGAGAAGTAGACATGGCTTGACATCGACTGGAGTAAATAAATCTTCTTCTCTACTTTTTGGGTCTGGGATGATAGAAGGAAGAAATATATCCTGGTCTCTATGAAAGTTTGAAGAAAGTTTGGGTAGAAATGAATTTGGCTAACTTGTCTTGCAGAGCATAATGCAACAAGTAGAGTCGTCTTCCAGGTGAGTAGGTGAATAGGAGCCTGGTCCAAAAGTTCGAAAGGAGTCTGACTTAGACCCTTCAGGACTAGAGATAAATCCCTTTAGGAAAAAGAGATCTGAATCTAGGTCTCAATTTAAAGGCCGCTTTAAAAAATCGTTTGATGAAAGTATTTCCTGAAATGTCCATATTATAGAATACTCCTAGAGCAGCCGTCTGTACTTTAAGAGTATTCGGTGCGAGGCCTTTGTTTAAGCCTTCCACTAAGAATTCAAGGATGTGAGAAATACTTGGATGGCTTACAGGTAGATGATTGTTAATACACCATGTTTTGAAGAGATTCCAGATTCTTTGGTATATTGCAGTTGTTACCGGTTTCCTACTTGTCATGAGAGTATTGATAACTGGCTCAGAAAAACCTAACCCCTGCATCATCTCCCTTTCAGAAGCCATGCTGAAAGCTTGAGTTCCTGTATGTTTGGTTAAAGGACTGGTCCTTGAGTCAGAAGGTCCCTCTGCAGGGGAAGGGGCCAAGCTGGTCTCACAGAGAGATTGATTAGGTCGGTAAACCAGGTTCTCCTGGGCCATGCAGGAGCTATGTTTATCATAAGACTCTGATCTCTCTGAATCTTTTTCAGGACCTTGGGGATGTAGGATGTCATTCTTTCTTTTGTTGTCTAGATACCAAATGAAGAGGTATTAGCCACCAATCTAAAGATTGGTGGACTGAAGGAGGAATGCTTACTATAGTATCTAGATGATCTGGGTCTCTGTCCCAACTTGATAGGAGAAAACTTTGTCTCATGTGAATTCTTGCCCAAGGAACAGCTTCGATGACAGAGGAGAAAAGTCCTAGGAGTTCTAGTATGGACCTTAGGGATGTGTAGGATATGGCTCTATGGGCCATATTTATAAAGCCGCGGTATCGCTAAATATCGATATCGTTATTTTACGATCGATATCGTTATTTTACGATCGATATCGTTATTTTACGATCGATATCGGTATTTTACGATCGGTATCGTTATTTTACGATCGGTATCGTTATTTTACGATCGACATCGTTATCGTAAAATACCGATACCGATCGTAAAATAACGATATCGACCGTAAAATAACGGGCGGAAAATACCGCTGCGTATCGTAAAATAACGATCGTTATTTTACGATATCGATCGTAATTCTACGATAACGACCGTAAATCTACGATAACGATCGTAAATCTACGATAACGATCGTAAATTTACGATAGCGATCGTACATTTACGATACCGTAACGATCGCTATCGTAAATGTACGATCGCTATCGTAAATGTACGATCGATATCGTAGAATTACGATCGTTATCGTAGATTTACGATCGTTATCGTAAAATTACGATCGTTATCGTAAAATAACGATCGTTATTTTACGACGTATCGCTAAAATCTGATACCGATCTTTTATAAATAGGGCCCTATGGCTCTTAGGCATCTGATTTTCGAATATATTTCTGAAATTCTTTCTTCTGGTAGAAAAATTCTGATTAAGGTAGTGTCTAGCCAAAAGCCTAGAAATTTCTTCCTTTGACTTGTGCTTATGAAGGTTCTCATTCATCCAGGTCATGGTATATCTGTTGTATTCAATTAGATCAACTGGACTTGAAGTTTAGTTCTTGAAGACGTTTCGCTAGTCATCCGACTGGCTTTCTCAATTCAGAATGACTTAGCATATCACAGCCAGGTGTTAAGGGCGTGATTAGATAGTGGCTAAGAGGTGTTATAGGAACGCCCAGAGTAAGGTGTCAAAACAGCATTGTACATGGCAGGCAGATGGTGTCGAACCCCCCCACCTCTATTTAGGCTTGGTTTCTTTATTTTCACATAAATGGCCTCCTTAACACCTCTCTTGAACCAGTCACGTTCCTTTGCCAATATGTTAACATTACAATCTTCAAAGGTATGTCCTTTATCCTTAAGATGCAGGTACACGGCTGAGTCCTGACCCGAGGAATTGGCTCTTCTGTGCTGGGCCATACGTTGATGCAGTTGTTGTTTGGTCTCCCCCACATACAAATCAGAGCATTCTTCACTGCACTGCACTGCGTATATGATGTCGCTTTTCTTGTGTTTCGGTATTGGGTCTTTCGGATGTACCAATTGCTGCCTCAGCATGTTGCTCGGTTTAAAGCAGACAGGGATACGGTGTTTTTTGAAAACTCTTCTTAATTTCTCGGAGACCCCTGCTACATATGGGATGACCATGTTCTTTCTCCTGTCTTGCTTTTCCCCTTCCCCGAATACAAACAGTGAAGGGGAAAAGTTCTTGTACAAGTCATTCTGAATTGAGAAAGCCAGTCGGATGACTAGTGAAACGTCTTCAAGAACTAAACTTCAAGTCCAGTTGATCTAATTGAATACAACAGATCTTCCTTTGACTTGGTAGAATAGAACATTTTTTGAAGTTGATTATCCATCCCAGATTTTTTATGGTTTGAATAGTAAGTTGTATCTTTCGATGAAGGGATTGTTCTGAATCTGCCCTGAGGAGCCAATCGTCTAGGTAAAGTATGACCTTTACCCCTAGTTGTTGAAGATGAGCAGCTACTACGATCATGATTTTTGTGAAGACTCTGGGAGCACTGGAAATGCCAAATTGAAGAGCGGAGAACTGAAGATGGTCAAGCTGCTTTTGAATTAATACTGCTTCTCTTAGAATTTTCTGATGGCAAAGTCTTATAGGCACATGAAGGTATGCGTCCTGCAAATCCAGCGTGGCAAGGAAGTCTCCTGGTAAAATAGCATTTACTGTAGTTTTTATTGATTCCATTTTGAAATGTTTTTTGAGCAAGAAAGAATTTAGGAACATTAAATCTATTATGGTACGATATCCTCCTGTAGATTTGGGAACCAAAAAGTGTGGGGAGTATACACCTAGACCTCTTTCCTTTGGTGGAACTGGAACTAGAACCTTTTGCTGTAAAAATTTTTTGTTTAGCTTGCGAGAGATTTTCTAGCTTTTCTGGGTCTTGCGGGATTGGGGATTTTAAGAAGCGGTTTGGTGGAATTTGTAGGAATTCTATGGAATAGCCGTGTCTGATTGTCTCTAGAACCCACTTGTCTGTAGTGATTTTTTCCCAGTTCTTGATGAAGGATGACAAGCGGCCTCCTAGAAACTTGCCATCATCGGGTAGGTCTATTGAACAGGAACTGTCCTCTCCCTCTGGGTTGTCTAGATCATATGAATGCATTTCGATCCCTCTGAGGTCTGTTACCTCTAGCTCTGGATGAATATCTAAAGGAGCGAAAGGACCTGAATTGGGTTCTTCGGTCTTGGGGGAGAGTACCTACCCTGTCATCCCCTTTCTTATTTATCAAAGTATCAAGACCTGGACCAAATAGTCTGCCTCCTTCAAAGGGAAGACCACATAGCCTGGCTATGGAGCCCAAGGTTCTGCAGCCCAAGGTTTCAGCCATATCGCTTTGCTGCTATGGAAGAAAAGACTGCTGCTCTAGCAGCTAGTTTTGTGGTAGAGAGAGCGGCATCGCACAGATAATCTACTCCTCTATGAAGCATTGGAAGATCCTTAAGTATTTGCTCAGATTGATTACCCTTCTTAAGACCCAATTCAATTCAGAAAGCCAGACTCTTAAGGCTTTGGCAACTGAGGCTGACATCACTGAAGATCTTATAGCTGCCTCTGCAGCCAAAAAAGTTTTCCTCAGAGCCGTCTCTGCTTTACGGTCCATGTGGTCTCTAAGCGATGAACCATCACCTAATAGTAGAGTAGTTCTTTTCCCAGTGAGTGCCACTGGGGAATCAACTTTGGGAGCCAAATCCCAATCTTTAGTCTCCTCTGGATCAAAGGGAAATAAGCTGAGAAATCTCCTGGGGAAAGCAAATTTTCTGTCAGGATTCATCCATTCTTCCTTAATGTTTGTTTTTATTGCCTCGTGAATAGGAATGAAATTGTTCTTCTTCACTGCTCCTGAAAATAACCGACAAATTTTCCTAGGGGGCTCCTGAGGATCTTCTAATTCTAAGGTCTCCTTTACTAGTTTAAGAAAAGGGTCAAGAATAGAAGAAGGAAAAAAATCTTCCTCCTCTGACAAATCCCCCTCTTCTGCTGATGAAATAAGTTCTAATGAATAGTTAGGTGAAGAAGGACCAGGCTCTTCTGAGGGACCCATATTGGGGTCTTCTTCTTGTGCCATATTTACAAAAGGACTTTGCGTAACTTGTTTAGGAGTAGAGGTTGCAGGAGGAGCAGATTTAGAAATAGAGTTCATTGCTTGCAATGAATCCATTGCATTCTTAAAGAAGGCAAAGAAATCCTGGCTAGATAAGGTTTCAGCAGCAGAAGCAGGAGTAGGTGGCTGAAGCTTTTCTGTACAGGAAGAACACATTTTCCCAGGATGATCCTTGGGCATTCTTAAGTCACAGCCAGGGCAGAACTTTTGCTGTAGCCTTGCGCTTTACTGTAGGTGTGGGAGCACGGTCCAGAGTATTAGGTGATTCAGATGAGGACAATCATAGGCATGACCCCATAATTGACTAGAGTTCAGGTCAGGTAGTTTAATGGGGCCTTAAATGCTTTGATTCCTTCCTTACCCTTTACATTTTCTGCCTTGCATTAAGTTATATCTATCTCTTACAATTTAAAGGATAAGTATGCTGTAAAAAAAAAGTTATTGTTAGTGGGAAGCAGCAGCTTTAAAAACAATTTTGGCTATTTTGTTTTTTTTTCTCCCCCCCCCCCCTCCTTTCCCTACCAGAGCCTACCTTTACTGCTTCAAAGTTGCTGACTTCATCATCCTGTATATTGGAATTTGTAGCTCCGCCCCGCCGAGATGGTCCTCCAGCTTCCTGGGTCATCAACTCTCACAAATTATATGTTATGTACATCATAATCACCCAGCACCTGACTCCGAAGAATGCTCTTATTTGGGCTCTGGTTTATGTCTGTTTTTTTGCTGATTCCCAGGACATTGGTTGACCAGTTTCTAATAAATCTCCCACTCTGTGTATTCCTATATTTTGACATGGTTTACTCTAAGCTTCAGTTAAATCTGATGTAAAAGTTTCCCCATAAGGGGGGATATCTGGATGGAGTAACAAGATACCGTATAAACTCAAGTATAAGCCGAGGTTTTCAGGCTTTAAAAATAGCCTGAAAACCGAACCTTGGCTTATACTCGAGTCACTCACCTCAGAGGGAAATCTGGCTGCCACTCTCTTTGCATCTCCACCTGACGTCACTACACGGTGCCTATCTCACTTCCCAAATTTCCCTCTGAGGTTAGCGGTGGGATTTCACAATGAGCGATGCTGCAGTACCTGGATAGAAGACTGTCCAGGTAAGGTACTGTAACACTGAACTGGGGGGGCTCACAGGGGGGAAGGGGGGGACAGTAATCCCATACAGTAACCCCCAAATCCTTGCCACTGCAGATGTTTGAAAACTGCAACTCCCAGCAACAAAAGCATGCTGGAGTTGTAGTTTCCAAAACTGTAGTTTCCAAGGAATGGGGTTAC
Organism: Hymenochirus boettgeri; assembly: GCA_019447015.1. NCBI lineage: Eukaryota > Metazoa > Chordata > Amphibia > Anura > Pipidae > Hymenochirus > Hymenochirus boettgeri. The sequence continues at coordinate 97,510,077 of CM033475.1, read as the reverse complement.
TGTTTAGGATTACTGTCCATTTAAAGGGCAACTAATGCCTCAAAACAATACAGAATCAGGAGGATGATATCTATTGCTAAAAAGATTGCCTTCCGATTCTGTATTGTTTTGAGGCTTTAGTTGCCCTTTAAATGGACAGCAGAATTTCCATGCAGTAGTCCCATACAGTAATAGCCCTACTAATAGCCTCAAAACAATACAAAATCAGAAGGCAGTAGTGGTCATAATTGTAACCCTCAGCTTATACACGAGTCAATCATGTTTCCTAATTTTTCAGGTAGAAATAGGTAACTCAGCTTATACTCCAGTATATACGGTATCCTTGATTATCGTTCCCAAATATTTAGTGGCCTATTTCTAAATGGCTGTTAACTTTTCCTGCCGTTTTTGCCAAAATCGCTATTAACGTGATTTATTAAAGGGCAAACCCGGCTGCGAAAAGTTAACACCTCATTAACAATGCATCAGTTACCGCTCAATTGTATTTACCTTCAAGGTGTCAAAAACGGGCAAGTTCACCGGGTGTCACCATGGGGTGTACGCACAACCTGTGGCGGGTGGTCACACCCGCCACAGGAGGCACACCCACCTCGCCGCGGGTGGTCGCATTTGTCAGAGGGGCACAGCGGGGGCGCACACCCTCCCTGCCCTCGCCCCCCGTGGCGGAGACCACACACCGCACGACCCCTTCCCAGCAGCCCCTTCCAGACCCCTGCCTCATACTCGTGGGGGGGAATGGGGGGGACCCTTCAGCCGGGGCACTTACAACAAGTGCCTTTTTGGGCTTAGGGGGTCCCGCAGCTCAAACTGGGACCCCCCTCCCCGGCCCAATATAAGTGCCCTTGTGACCCTGAGAAGGGCCCTTTGGGGCTTAGGGAGTCCCTCAGTGGGTTCTATTTTTAAAACATGTGACAGTCTTACCTAATCAAATATACTTCAGATTCACAATTTACTCCCCCTTTGCTTCTCCATATAAAGAAATAAGGCAATCCAGTTTCTGTTTGCTCCTCAGGAAGTGATGTTTGTATGTGATAAAATTACATTTCATGTCTCGGAAACTAGCAAGCATTCTTAAAGAAATGGACAGTTTTTCCTTTTTCCCCACTGAGAGGCTGTGGGGTACCTTCTGTTATAAAAATGCTCTACTTTTTTTACTCTGTGGGGAGCTTCTATTCTCTTTAGAGGAGAAGAGGGGGTACCTCACCATAACCTTTTAAGCTAATCTGGTAAGGATTATGACTCCTACTGTCTTCAGTGACCCATATAATCCTTCCCTAATGTAATAGCTATAGATGTAAGGGAAGGGCAGATGGATCACTTTCATGTTCAAACCCTTGGGTAGGAATCGCTAAAGCATAACCGTGGGCTTTTAATGTCTGTAAGTCAGGAAAATGGCTTTATGTATAAAAACGGTTTTCCAGATGTATGAAAACTAAATTTTCCAGCATTCTGTGCAACCAGGGAATGCTGGGGAGTAGTAGTTTTTAAACATGCAAAAATGTCAATACCCATGCTCTATATGATTAGGCTGTATTGCATCTTAATACATTCATTTGCCAATGGACATAAAGAAGAAACTTACTGCAAACAGAGATTGCTGGGAGTTGTAGTTTTTAAACATGTGAAAGGTCACAAGTTCAACACCCCTCCTCTATACCATTAGGGGGTATTACATCTGGACACATGCCTTCGCTACAGGACATTAAGAAAAAGCTTACTACAAACAGAGAATGCTGGGCTTGGTAGTTTTCAAACATGTGAAAGTTCACAAGTTCAACACCCCTGCACTACACCATTAGGCTGAATTACATCCAGGCACATGCCCTTAGCTACAGACAATAAATGAAACACTTTGCTTGTCCTTGCCCATTTCTTTGGTAGTGAGAAATATGTGTTTATATGTTAGATTATTAGAGCAATGCTATTATAATAAGGCTGTGAGGTACCTTCAGTTATAAGAAGGCTCTATTTAATTTTATACTCTGTGGGGAGCTTTTAGCTTCCTTAACCCCACCTCTCCCTAGCATATATAACCAATTAGTATCCTGTGCTGTCCTAAACCCATAGTGACTGTAAATCTGGAACTTGATGTGGTAAATACTAATAAGTATGAACCTAGCACAGGGGTGCCTAACCCAGCTGACACTGGGGGCCGCACTAGCGGTGAGCGGGCCGCTGGGATTATCTCCGCCCCCAGCCTGGCCGGTTACGCCCCAGAATACCCCCACCACACCCCTTTCCATGCCTACTCGTGGCTCAGTGTGGGCTTTGAAAAAATGTGGTCAGGCCGTGGGTTGGGCATCACTGACCTAGCATGTTAATCTGAATACTGGTTAGGGTCTTGGATTGCCCAATGGTGCTGTTTAGCTTGAACTGTACATTGTGGCAGGATTGCCCAGGTCTATTCTCAGACCTGCAGGTTTATTCCACTTAGTCCCTCTAGATTCTAGCTGGCAGGCAGGTAGAAAAGGTAAGGAGTCTATGTGTGTGTTTGTTCATGTAATGTGGTAGGATTGCCTGGGTCCTTTTTAGGACTTTCAGGCTTATCCCATTTAAGTCTCCCTCTGGATGCTTGCCTAAAGTGGAGAGGGGGAGCAAGTTTGGAAAGGTACCTGACACCTACTTGCTGAAGGAACCTAAGTAGCTTCTCTCTAGCCTTACAGCTTAACAGCTATGGGCATATGGGAGAGGCAGACTGATCTCGAATCACTTGCATGTTTCTGCACTTTGTGTTGGTATCACTGAAAACACGCCCCTGAGCTTTCAATAAAAAGAAAAAAAAATGGTGCTGTTTAGGTTGAACTGTACATTGTGGCAGGATTGCCTGGGTCAATTCTTGGTTTCCCTAGAAGTTCCCCTGGAAGCTGATGACTGTTTTCCTGGAAGCTGATGACTATTATTGAGCTGTTTCAATAATAGTCTAAAATATTCCTGTATAAACATTATATAGACACTGTATCTACACATAGCAAAACATACACACATAATTTCCATTGTGCAACAATGGAGACACCTTTGCTAGTACATAAAGTGATTAGATTGTAAGCTCTTTGGGGCAGGGCCTCATGTGAATTGAGTAAATAATTGTAAAGCACTGTGGAATATGTAGCGCTATATAAGAAATAAAATACATGCAATACATATATACATATATATATTAAGTCTTAAGGCAATTAGCTTCGAACATGGTTTTCTATCTGTGTTAAGCAATGAGATGGGGTCTGTAACTGGGGCATTGGGTTGCATCTTTGTCTGTCTTAGGGATAACTGTGATATAGGTTTCTAGTAGGTCAGGGCTGAAGGATTCCTCTCCCAGTAGTATGGCATTGAAGTAGGGAAATATAGAATTTTTGGTAATATAAGATAGTGAAGCCATCTGTGCTGGGGGATTTTCTAGCTGAAAAAGAGCAGACAGCATTTAACAATTCTTGGGGTGTAAAGGGAGCATTAAGAGTTTCCAATGGTTTGGGGGGGGGGGGGTTGGGGAGGTCTCTGTCAAGAATTGTTCAATTAGTGAGGTGCTATCTAGTTTCCTGGGGGTGGTCTAGCCTTTGTAAAGGGCTTCATAAAACTGTCCGAACCTTTGCGCTATTGTTACTGTGTTATATTCCAGGGATGAGGTTGTCTAAGTTGTAATTCTTTATGTCCTCTGAGAGTGAGTCTACTATATTTCTTTGTCTGATTATAAGCTTTTGCTAAGTCTCCATGTCAGAGAGTTTAGGGGGGAATTACCGGTGCCTGGAATCCCCCTTTCTGCCTGCTCAGTGCAGTCTGCTGCTCTACCTCTCCTGGATTCCATAGATTGTTACATAGATTGTTACATTGTCAATTGAGCTGTGAGAAGCAGCATTTGTATGTTTCAAAAATGTATCCAGTCTGCCCTGTGATTGACAGCAGCATAGAGAAATATTTTGCAAACATTTTTAAGGGTAGAACAGCATTCATAATGTTAAGTACATTCACTGGATACTTAGTTTAGATATCAATGGAATTGCCCATTTTAGAAAATAGAAAAGAGAATAGAAAAGAAAGAGAAAGCAATAGTGGAATAGTATATTCGGTTTGAAAACAGTCAGGGAGATTCAATAAAAGTTCTTATTGTTAAAAATGGTTCTAATTTTGCCCCAACCAATCAAATATTATTTAACATTTAAAAGATAACATCTGATTGGTTGGGGCAAAATTAGCACCATTTTTAACGATAAGAACTTTTATTGAATAACCCTGAGTATATATTGTTTATGTTAGACATATTTACATAAACTAAAATTGTTTTAAATATTATCACTTTAGTCAAGAATATTATATACATGGGACCACTCATAAAACTCTGGTGGCTTGTAACTTTCGTGAAGTTGCTTTGGTACCTCGCAAGTTCAAGTGTGTGTGTGTGTGTGGGGTGACTCTCCCAAGTCTCTCTTTTTTGGGAGAACGGTAAGTGTGGCTATGTGCAATACAGCAGTCCCAGGACCGTAGTTATCCAAAGTGGTTGAAATGGAGGGGTAAGAGTAATCATTATGGAGACAGTTATTGTAGGAAGTTGTAATTTCGTTTGAGTGAAAGTTTGTCTTTTTCTTTTGTTTCCCTTTTCTTTATGACAGTATGTGGAGGTAGGGATCATTGGTTTATTCTGCAGTAATTAGGTCCTCTCGGATAGGGGAGGAGTAGTTGGAATGTCTAATTTGTCCCCTTTGATTATTCCAATGAGATGCAGTTTGGGAAAATGTCAGAATTTTTAAGGTTTGTAGTTGGGTAATTTGTGGTTTGTGAAAGTTAAAGCACAGCGTTACTGAAACGCTGCTCTGGCAGGCTCCGCCCCCTCCTCTCTTTGCGCGACGAGGCCAATAGGAAGGCACGCTCGTTGCAGAGCGTGCCTTCATATCGGCCTTGTCGCCGATGAGAGGAGGGGCGGAGCCTGCCAGAGCAACGTTTCAGTAACGCTGTGCTTTAACTTTCGCGAACCCAGGGGTGAGGACCTAGTGGTTCAGGTCCTCACCCTGGGTAAAAGGTACAGACCTAAGAGGAGGAGCAGAGGGAAGGTAAGTATAATTGTCCTTTAATTAATGAACGTTCGGTCGTAAATGTATGCAATCGTAAATTAACTAGCGATACCGCGGGTTTATAAATATGGCCCCAAAAGTCCAAAGTGTAGCAATATTCATATGTTTCCACTAGATGGAGATCAAGGCTAAAAGGGAATATGATACATTAAAACTGTCTAGTTGCTAAAAGAAGGAAGGCTGCTCAATAATATAACAGACAGTGAGCATTATCAAATACTTAAAAATTAAGGTGCATTTACACAGTTAAAGGAGTTATATTTATAAGAACGAAGACCAATTGATTTCCTCATTAAGTCCCCGTGGGGCCAGTGTTTCTAGCTTATCTATCCAGTAGCATTCTTTCTGGAGTAGATGTCTGTCATAATTACTACCTCTGAGCTCCTTATTCACTACTTCCAAAAATAACCACCTCAATTGGGATACCCTGTGTCTATTTTCAAGGAAATGCTTACTAATAGAAGTTTGTATCTCTTTTTCTCCAAGGTACCATCATAATTTGAAATATCTCTTTCATGCTCTCCAATCCTTAGGCAAATTTCCCCTAGGGTTTTCCCCACATATGCTTTGCCACAAGGGCATTTTAGTAAGTCTACATATGAAACATATGAATATTGCTACACTTTGGACATATCTTTGTGCACTGTGATTTTATATGTGTATCTGCTTTTATCACGTATTCTTATTTGCACTATGTATATGCAAAGTTTTTGCACAAGACACACCCAGGAAATGGTGTGTCCACACTTGGTAAGAGGATATTTAAACCCTCCAGATGGTTGCGCACATATGAAGGGGGTTCACCCCTGAAACGTTATGATGTTTGGTTTTGAATAAATACACCATTAAAGGAGAACTAATCCCAATTTTTTTATACTCCAGAATCTGAAAACAACCCCCCTAAATACACCAATAAGCTATAAAATCCCACTTCAGTAAATTGTATTAAAGTAAATGTAAGCCTGTTAAGAACTGGATGAAGTATCTGTGTGTGTGTGTGTGTGTGTGTGCATTGTCAGATTACACCTCCTGACCTCAGTCACATGCTTCCTTGCTGCATCTGTCCTGTAAAAGGATTGGCTAGGGATTATTAATGGGTGTGACCAACTGTAACAAGTTTCTGCCATAGCTAAGGACTGAGCATGTGCAGAACATAATGGTCGTTGACCAAACTGTGTGATTCTAAAAATGCTGTGTAGTAAAGCACAAACCATATGTTATTTAGGTAAATTTCCCAGCAAGCGTATCAAAATGAGAGGTAAGACACAGATTACTGGTTTTATATCAAGGTGTTCTGCCTTCTGGTTCAGTGTTGTTCTGTGGCTTTAGTTGTCCTTTAACTTTGGAGTGCAACTCCTGACCATTCTTAACTGAGGGTAGGTCACTTCTCTGCGATGGAATTTTAAGATGCCTAAGGAAATCCTTAATCCAGAGCATCATCTAAGTGTTAGAGGATATGTTGTCTGTTGCCCTTTGTTACAATTAAACAAAATGGGAATCCCCATCTGTATTTTATTTTGTGGCGGCATAGGAGATCTGTCTCGTCTTTTGGTGAGCGTCATTGGGGAAATATCCTGGTAGATGGCTATAGTGTGTCCATCTATGGTTTGTGGAATGCTTGTTCTGGCAACTTTGAGTATCTCCTCCCTTGTGTGATAATATACAAAAGGGACATCTTAGAAAGGGTAAGAGTACAGAGAAGGGTAACTAAAATAATAAGGGGAATGGAGGGATCTGACTATGTAGACAGTGTTGCGCAGGGATATGATCCTATTTTACAAATATATTAATGGGCCATATAAGAACCTCTCTGGTGCATTATTCATTAATAGGTTATATTAGAGGACGCAGGGACATCCTTTAAGACTAGAAGAAAATAAGTTTCATCTACAGTTTAGGAAAGTTTTCATTACAGTAAGAAAGGGGGAACTGACTTTCAGCAGATGTGGTAATTGGAAGTTCATTGAATAGCTTTAAAGGGGAAGTTCAGTGCAAATACATGTAATTTTCAGAAAAAATATCAGTATTTTTTCATCCCAATGACCTTAATCTGACCATTCAGCATTGTGTCTGTGTATAAATAAATGCAACCGAAATACTGACTTCCTGTTTGTAGGACCCCTAGTAGAGACCGTTATGGTCTTGCCATGACCCAGCGCTGGGTTGATTCAGTTGCTCAGTAGAGATCTGAGCATCTTTGACCCATCCAACAGCCAATCAGTATAAATTTGTTAGGAACATTCCAAGGATGTGGTGCATCCTGGGAAGAAGAAGGGACCGTTAGAACCTGAAATGGCAGCTCACTAATGTAACAGCAGGGAACAGCAAAGGTTGAATGAATCAACGATTTTTCAAAACAGGAGAGAATATGTAGAATGCACAATACAAACCAAGAATTTTTAAAATATTGACATTTTCCACTGAACTTTCGCCTCGTTGCAGAGCATGCCTTCCTATTGGCCTCGTCGCCGACGAGAGGAGGGGGCGGAGCCTGCCAGAGCAGCGTTTCAGTAACGCTGTGCTTTAACTTTCGCGAACCCAGGGGTGAGGACCTTGTAGTTCAGGTCCTCACCCTGGGTAAAAGGTACAGACCTTAGAGGAGGAGCGGAGGGAAGGTGAGTATAATTGTCCTTTAATTAATGAACGTTCGGTCGTAAATGTATGATCGCAATCATAAATTAACTAGCGATACCGCAGGTTTATAAATATGGCCCCAAAAGTCCAAAGTGTAGCAATATTCATATGTTTCCACTAGATGGAGATCAAGGCTAAAAGGGAATATGATACATTAAAACTGTCTAGTTGCTAAAAGAAGGAAGGCTGCTCAATAATATAACAGACAGTGAGCATTATCAAATACTTACAAATTAAGGTGCATTTACACAGTTAAAGGAGTTATATTTATAAGAACGAAGACCAATTGATTTCCTCATTAAGTCCCTGTGGGGCCAGTGTTTCTAGCTTATCTATCCAGTAGCATTCTTTCTGGAGTAGATGTCTGTCATAATTACTACCTCTGAGCTCCTTATTCACTACTTCCAAAAATAACCACCTCAATTGGGATGCCCTGTGTCTATTTTCAAGGAAATGCTTACTAATAGAAGTTTGTATCTCTTTTTCTCCAAGGTACCATCATAATTTGAAATATCTCTTTCATGCTCTCCAATCCTTAGGCAAATTTCCCCTAGGGTTTTCCCCACATATGCTTTGCCACAATGACATTTTAGTAAGTCTACATATGAAACTTATGAATATTGCTACACTTTGGACATATCTTTGTGCACTGTGATTTTATATGTGTATCTGCTTTTATCACGTATGCTTATTTGCACTATGTATATGCAAAGTTTTTGCACAAGACACACCCAGGAAATGGTGTGTCCACACTTGGTAAGAGGATATTTAAACCCTCCAGATGGTTGCGCACATATGAAGGGGGTTCACCCCTGAAACGTTATGATGTTTGGTTTTGAATAAATACACCATTAAAGGAGAACTAATCCCAATTTTTTTATACTCCAGAATCTGAAAACAACCCCCCTAAATACACCAATAAGCTATAAAATCCCACTTCAGTAAATTGTATTAAAGTAAATGTAAGCCTGTTAAGAACTGGATGAAGTATCTGTGTGTGTGTGTGTGTGTGTGTGCATTGTCAGATTACACCTCCTGACCTCAGTCACATGCTTCCTTGCTGCATCTGTCCTGTAAAAGGATTGGCTAGGGATTATTAATGGGTGTGACCAACTGTAACAAGTTTCTGCCATAGCTAAGGACTGAGCATGTGCAGAACATAATGGTCGTTGACCAAACTGTGTGATTCTAAAAATGCTGTGTAGTAAAGCACAAACCATATGTTATTTAGGTAAATTTCCCAGCAAGCGTATCAAAATGAGAGGTAAGACACAGATTACTGGTTTTATATCAAGGTGTTCTGCCTTCTGGTTCAGTGTTGTTCTGTGGCTTTAGTTGTCCTTTAACTTTGGAGTGCAACTCCTGACCATTCTTAACTGAGGGTAGGTCACTTCTCTGCGATGGAATTTTAAGATGCCTAAGGAAATCCTTAATCCAGAGCATCATCTAAGTGTTAGAGGATATGTTGTCTGTTGCCCTTTGTTACAATTAAACAAAATGGGAATCCCCATCTGTATTTTATTTTGTGGCGGCATAGGAGATCTGTCTCGTCTTTTGGTGAGCGTCATTGGGGAAATATCCTGGTAGATGGCTATAGTGTGTCCATCTATGGTTTGTGGAATGCTTGTTCTGGCAACTTTGAGTATCTCCTCCCTTGTGTGATAATATACAAAAGGGACATCTTAGAAAGGGTAAGAGTACAGAGAAGGGTAACTAAAATAATAAGGGGAATGGAGGGATCTGACTATGTAGACAGTGTTGCGCAGGGATATGATCCTATTTTACAAATATATTAATGGGCCATATAAGAACCTCTCTGGTGCATTATTCATTAATAGGTTATATTAGAGGACGCAGGGACATCCTTTAAGACTAGAAGAAAATAAGTTTCATCTACAGTTTAGGAAAGTTTTCATTACAGTAAGAAAGGGGGAACTGACTTTCAGCAGATGTGGTAATTGGAAGTTCATTGAATAGCTTTAAAGGGGAAGTTCAGTGCAAATACATGTAATTTTCAGAAAAAATATCAGTATTTTTTCATCCCAATGACCTTAATCTGACCATTCAGCATTGTGTCTGTGTATAAATAAATGCAACCGAAATACTGACTTCCTGTTTGTAGGACCCCTAGTAGAGACCGTTATGGTCTTGCCCTTGACCCAGCGCCTGGGTTGATTCAGTTGCTCAGTAGAGATCTGAGCATCTTTGACCCATCCAACAGCCAATCAGTATAAATTACTGTTAGGAACTTTCCAAGGATGTGGTGCATCCTGGGAAGAAGAAGGACCGTTAGAACCTGAAATGGCAGCTCACTAATGTCAACAGCAGGGATCAGCAAAGGGTATGAATTCAACTGATTTTTCAAAACAGGAGAGAATATGTAGAATGCACAATACAAACCAAGAATTTTTAAAATATTGACATTTTCCACTGAACTTTCGCCTCGTTGCAGAGCATGCCTTCCTATTGGCCTCGTCGCCGACGAGAGGAGGGGGCGGAGCCTGCCAGAGCAGCGTTCAGTAACGCTGTGCTTTAACTTTCGCGAACCCAGGGGTGAGGACCTGTAGTTCAGGTCCTCACCCTGGGTAAAAGGTACAGACCGGAGGAGGAGGAGGGAAGGTGAGTATAATTGTCCTTTAATTAATGAACGTTCGGTCGTAAATGTATGATCCAATCATAAATTAACTAGCGATACCCAGGTATAAATATGGCCCCAAAAGTCCAAAGTGTAGCATATTCATATGTTTCCACTAGTGGAGATCAAGGCTAAAAGGGAATATGATACATTAAAACTGTCTAGTTGCTAAAAGAAGGAAGGCGTGCTCAATAAATAACAGACAGTGAGCATTATCAAATACTTACAAATTAAGGTGCATTTACACAGTTAAAGGAGTTATATTTATAAGAACGAAGACCAATGATTTCCTCATTAAGTCCCTGTGGGGCCAGTGTTTTCTAGCTTATCTATCCAGTAGCATTCTTTCTGGATTAGATGTCTGTCATATTATTACCTCTGAGCTCCTTATTCACTACTTCCAAAAATACCACCTCAATTGGGATGCCCTGTGTCTATTTTCAAGGAAATGCTTACTAATAGAATGTGTATCTCTTTTTCTCCAAGGTACCATCATAATTTGAAATATCTCTTTCATGCTCTCCAATCCTTAGGCAAATTTCCCCTAGGGTTTTCCCCCATATGCTTTGCCACAATGACATTTTTAAGTCTACATATGAAACTTATGAATATTGCACACTTTGGACATATCTTTGTGCACTTTGATTTTATATGTGTATCTGCTTTTATCACGTATGCTTATTTGCACTATGTATATGCAAAGTTTTTGCACAAAGACCCACCCGGAAAGGGTGTGCCACACGTGTTGTGGTCTTGCCCTTGACCCGCGCCTGGGTTGATTCAGTTGCTCAGTAGAGATCTGAGCATCTTTGACCCATCCAACAGCCAATCATTAAATTACGTTAGGAACTTTCCAAGGATGTGGTGCATCCTGGGAAGAAGAAGGACCGTTAGAACCTGAATGGCACTCACTAATGTCAACAGCAGGGACAGCAAAGGTATGAATTCAACTGATTTTTCAAAACAGGAGAGAATAGTAGAATTCACAAATCAACAAGAATTTTTAAAATATTGACATTTTCCACTGAACTTTCCCTTTAAAAGTGGGCTGGATAAGATTCTAATACTAAAAAATATTGAGAATTACTGGTATTAATACATATAATGTAGTTCTGGTTGATCCAGGAAACCTTTCTGATTGCCATTTGGAGTCAGGAAGGATTTCTCCCCCCCCCCCCCCTTTTTTTTTTTTTTTTTTTTTTTACCTTCCTCTGGATCATCTGTTAAGTAGGGTTAATGAGTAGATATAAAGGTTGGACTAATCAGGCCCCACCACAAGAGTGCTACCAGCTGAAAGGATTAAAGGTTATACTGTTAGCAATGAAAGTGTTAATAGCAATACTCTGGGAAATTGCAAGCACTGAAGGGTTAATGGCCATACCCCGTGAAAGTGCTGGCACTGAAATTGTTAATAGGAAAGTCTGCTGGCACTGAAGGGTTAATGGTAATACTCTGCTGGCACTGAAAGTGGTAATAGCAATACTCTGGGGATGTCTGCTGGCACTAAAGGGTTAATGGCAATACTCTGGTAAAAGTGCTGGCACTGAATGTGTTAATGCCAATACTCTTGGAGGGCTAGGCCACACTATTAAGCACGATGGGATTGTGATCTGATCACGCTTTTAAAAGCACAAAGTACTGTCGGCCTATGGGGGGGGCACATCACCTCTGTTGGTGTCCACTGCAATACACTTATTGGACTAAAAATCAAAAAATGTGTGCCTAAATCGCACAGACACAAGCGGACACCATTTCTTGTGTTTGCGCAATCATGAGCTTTCTAATGCCGGAAAGTCAGCTGGCAATGAAAGAGTTGAAGATATCACCAAATTTCACCCCGTCTGGCTATTTTTTCATGCTAACCGTCTGGAAACAATTTCTGGGCCAATTGCAAACATACATCCACTGAAAACCTATTCTGACCTCAATTGGTATTTCAGTGGTGGCCAGTGATGCTGTGTATGCCGAAACATACGTATACATGCCCGCCTACCCAACCTGGGGTTCCACTATAAAGAAACATCCACAGAAGAAGTATTGAGTGTCTCAGAAGGAATTGAGTGGGGCAATCCAGCTGCAAGAGTTGGAGCTGGCCATGTTTTTTTTAGGGGAGGTGCATGGGTGGGAGGGCGCCTAGGGCACCAAGATGGCTAGAAACGGCCACAATTCAATGAAGAAGACATGGAAAACAGGTATATACTGTATATCATGTTAATATTGGCAGCTGAAAGGTAATATTCTGCTGGTACTGAAAGTGTTAATAGCAATACTCTGGGAAAGTGCTGGCGGTGAAGGGTTAATGGCAATACTCAGATCTCACTTTCTCGATCTCTGCTTATTCACATTGTGTGTGATGTCTGTGTAGGACCATGGTTATAAATCATACCGACTGCAATATAACTCCATAGACCATTTGGTGCCAGCAGCGTTTTCCAGTTATAAATCACAGTTTACTAATTCGGTTTGGTGAAGATATAGGGCTGGTAATACTTTCTTACCCGTAAGCGTCATGTTGCTATGGGAACGGACATGGGGCGGTAGTTAAGCCAACCTCGCGAGTGCCGCGGCCACTTTGTGATTGGAGGCGGATTCGCTCTGACGTATACGGAAATGGAAGGAGAGTCGTGAGACTGAGTACATGTATGATTGTGGGATTTGTGCGTCTGAAGTGTTCCTGATGTGTCATATGTCATCTGGTCTTTCGTTTTATGTTGGCGGGGAGCTCCCTGATAGTAAGTAAACGTCTACACTTCGTTATTTTTTGCGTGTACTTTAGATTATATGAGGTTGGGGCTGTGTTGCTGACTTTGTCATTAATAGATTTAAGTCATTGGTGCAGGGCTTGTGCTTACCAGATGTGTGTGAAACAGACTAAACCTATTGATTGTGGATCCTTCCATCATGTCTCTGACATCAGGATTTGAGCTTCGCCTCAGGATGGCAACCCAGCAAACAGATGTGCAGAATATTTGAAATCTGCAATTCCAGTTGCAACATAAGGGAGCAGTTTACAGTTAGAGTTTGTTTCCATTTTTCTTTTAAGAGACATAATGGGGGAAGTTTGAAACTGCTGATGAAAACTGTGTATTATCATCACCCTTTAATAGTCAATATCATAAAGACAACATGGTGCAGAGCTGCAGGGGTAGGATAATGACATTAACCTGATCTTAGCACAGCTCTATGCTATGCATTTCTTAATAGTGTACTTCTTTAAAGGGGAATATTGGAAGGTGTGTATTAGTAGCTTTAAAAGTTTCCCCCTAAATAAACATACACCTGTGTAAAAGGAAAACAATAGCCTCCAAGAAACCCTCAAACAACTCTCCATCCCCATATAGGACCTAAGTTTGTCATAGATCCCGCTTACCAGTCCTACAAATTCCAGATTGTAATGCCAGTTTAACTCTGCCTGCTACCACTGTTCTGCACTCAGACATTGAAAAAACACACTCCCCCTGCAAGAAATGTATCATTCCATTGGCCAGTCCAAAACAGTCTGGGACTGCAGGAAGGTGCAGGGTCAGACCAGCATTACAAGCTGGACTTTACAGGACTAGTATGGGGGATCTAAGGACAGTGGTGTACAGAACTCATTGGGCAGCTCCTCTCTTTCTGTGTGAACCAGGCTTAGCATATCTATTAGTGATAGAGAGGAGGGCAAGGTTTATAAAAATGTCTAAAGGACTTGTTGAAGTAAAAGCCTTTACTGATAGCATATAGGTGTCTTCAGATAGGACTCACTTAAACGTAAGGAATACATTGTTTTAACTTCCCACCAGGTTATACCATAATATACAGGAAGGTTGAAGACTTAACTCCTGCCTCCGGTAATTACATAGTTAACTTGTACAAAGCTCTGAAAGTTGCGCTATGACAGCATGTCCCCTCCTAAAGTCCCCCTCTCTCCTTACTGTTCCTGGGCGTGTGTGTGCCCACATTATGGATTGAAAATAGTTCTGCATGCACAGAAGCTGCGAGGGGGGCATGTGACTTTTGGAGCTGTGTACAAATTAACTATGTAAATTTTGAATGGAGGAATAATAAGGGTTATTCAATAAAAGTTCTTATTGTTAAAAATGGTGCTAATTTTGCCCCAACCAATCAGATGTTAGCTTTTAAATGTTAAATAATATCTGATTGGTTGGGACAAAATTAGCACCATTTTTAACGATAAGAACTTTTATTGAAAGTCCCTTACCTCCTTGTAAATTATGATATAAGCTGGTGGGAAGTCAAATTTAACAGTAAATTGCTTCTTTAAGGTCGCTAGCTCCATAGACCTCTATAGAGAATCCTTTAAATAGAAAAGATGCCACAAATTACGTTTGAGGCACTTCCTACCATTTAAATGTACTGATGGAACTGTACCACCATTAACATATATCTTGAGTGGGATGATGCAGCAGCTTATGGGATTTCTGGAAAAAATTTCTGGCAGCTTTGTTTAGCTTTCCCTCGATAGAAGGAAGTCTTTCAACAGGACACCACACACGGGCTGTTTTATTTTTTTGTGAGCCAGATGTAGCTTCTGGGATCTGTCCAGTCCTATTCTATTGTAGCATTCTAAAATAATTTCCTTTTCATGATTTTTTCAAAGTATAACATTATAATATCAGTATACCATTGACATTTTATAAAACCAGGTATGCCTTTGTTGCTAAGGTAATTAAAATCAACTAATAATAATTGGTAACTTTATTTCATTATTTTATAGATTAGGTTTTTCTAGATTATGGTCATTAAATCTGCTCTTTATTAAAGATACACCAATGGCTGGTTCCATACATTGTCAAGAAGTTCTTTATCACAATGATGCATCAATTTACTTGTGGAAAATGATGAACATGACATCCATTTTACTGAATAAAAATGTACAAATGCCAATACACATCTCTTTAGAACAGGTTGGGGAAATATTTGGTTTATTTGCTGTAAGAATCTAATGGTGAAGACCCAATTTAAAGAATGGCAGTAAAAAGGTGTTTCCTGTATGTGTCAGCTGTCTTATTATCAGACTTTGTCTGAACATGGACACTTGAAGCCATGTAACTGGCCAAATTTATTTTAATGTGTTAGAAGAGGTGGAATCACAGAGAGAGACTGATTGTCCTCTTAAAGGACCGGGAGGTTAAGGTGCAAAACTGCTTCCTAGTTCTGATTAACTATAGCGTGCATGCGTGATAATGCACCCTATAGTTAATCAGAACACTTACAGCCACACTACCCATTATAGGGAAAATTTAATATCAGTGCTATTACCTAAACCAATTAAAACCCAAGCTATTCAATGTAATATCAGGTGAAAATGGAACTTTCCCTGGTTTTCAAAAATTATACCGATAAATGACATAAAAATCGCATAAAAGTACTCAAGATTAGGACCATACCTAATTCAGTAGAATGAGCCTTCTAAAGTTCTGGATTATGATAGGACTGACTAATGGGAATACATGCTTTTTGCAGAGCATGCTTTCTCATTGATTGAAGTGTTGGGTTGTGGTGGAGGCGGGCGGGGCCAGCTTCACAAAGCTGACTTAAGCAAGCTTGTCCTAACGTGGTGATAACAGGTTCACTGCATAGTTTAATAAAAGAGCTGGATGAGTTTCTAAAAACAAAGAATATTGCATTTTACTGGTATTGATACATAAAGTTGGAGTTAACCCAAGGATATTTCTGATTGCCACTTGGAGTCAGGAAGGAATTTTTTCCCCCTTCATGCTAATTTTTTTTGCCTTCCTCTGGATCAACGGTTAGGCAGGAAACATGGGAATTGCTGAGTAGGTTGGACGCATGTCTTTATTCAACCTCAAATAATATACTATACCAAATTAAGTAAGGCCCGGAGGTGAGGACCTAGTGGGTTAGGTCCTCACCCTTTGCACCTTTACTTGGAGAGGGGTGGGGGAAGAAGTGGGTAGTACATTTGTATATTTAGCACAAAACCTGACATGAATTGAATCAAAGTGTTACGCTTCATGCACGCGTGCAATTGCGGGGCCGGTTTCGTCCAAAAATTGTGCCGCGTGTGGGCGATTTGTTGGCCGAAATGGACACCTGGCGTATGAAGCTTAAAACCCCTTTCTCTACTCCCTTGATGCAGTAGCTATTGCAAAGTAATTATTACACATTGCGTAAGGACAAAAACACAAAAAATAATCTCAGCTAGAATTAAAAGGCAATTATTTCATTTTCCATCATTTATGGTATACTTATAGTTATTTTAATTTGTACCACTCTTTATAAATACCTTTTTAAACTCTCTCTCTCTCTCCATGTCACGTGAAAGACCAATACAAAGTGGTGTACACGTGAGAAGTGGAACGAAAATCATACGTGATTCCAAACATTTTTAACAAATCAATAAGTGAGGTGTGCGTAATTATTCAGCCCCCTTTGGTCTGAGTGCCCATAGACATTGCCTGATGAGTGCTAATGACTAAATAGAGTGCACCTGTGTGTAATCTAATGTCGGTACAAATACATCTGCTCTGTGACCGCCTCAGAGGTTGTCTAAGAGAATCTTGGGAGCAACAACACCAAGAAGTCCAAAGAACACACCAGACAGGTCAGGGATAAAGTTATTGAGAAATTTAAAGCAGGCTTAGGCTACAAAAAGATTTCCAAAGCCTTGAAAATCCCATGGAGCACTGTTCAAGCGATCATTCAGAAATGGAAGGAGTATGGCACAACTGTTAACCTACCAAGACAAGCCGTCCACCTAACTCACAGGCCGAACAAGGAAAGCGCTGATCAGAAATGCAAGAGGCCCATGGTGACTCTGGACAAGCTGCAGAGATCTACAGCTCAGGTGGGGGAATCTGTCCATAGGACAACTATTAGTCATGCACTGCACAAAGTTGCCCTTTATGGAAGAGTGGCAAGAAGAAAGCCATTGTTAACAGAAGCATACGAAGTCCCGTTTGCAGTTTGCCACAAGACATGTGGGGGGCACAGCAAACATGTGGAAGAAGGTGCTCTGGTCAGATGAGACCAAAATGAAACTTTTTGGCCAAAATGCAAAACGCTATGTGTGGCGAAAAACTAACAATGCACATCACTCAGAACACGCCATCCCCACTATCAAATATGGTGGTGGCAGCATCATGCTCTGGGGGTGCTTCTCTTCAGCAGGGACAGGGAAGCTGGTCAGAGTTATGGGGAGATGGATGGAGCCAAATACAGGGCAATCTTGGAAGTAAACCTCTTGGAGTCAGCAAAAGACTTGAGACTGGGACGGAGGTTCACCTTCCAGCAGGACAACGACCCTAAACATAAAGCCCAGATCTAAATCCAATCGAGAATCTGTGGCAAGATCTGAAAACTGCTGTTCACAAACGCTGTCCATCTAATCTGACTGAGCTGGAGTTGTTTTGCATAGAAGAATGGGCAAGGATTTCAGTTTCTAGATGTGCAAAGCTAGTAGAGACATACCCTAAAAGACTGGCAGCTGTAATTGCAGCAAAAGGTGGTTCTACAAAGTATTGACTCGGGGCTGAATAATTACGCACACCCCACTTTGCAGTTATTGATTTGTTAAAAATGTTTGGAATCATGTATAATTTTCGTTCCACTTCTCACGTGTACACCACTTTGTATTGGTTTTTCACGTGAAATTCCAATAAAATTGGTTCATGTTTGTGGCAGTAATGTGACAAAATGTAGAAAACTTCAAGGGGGCCGAATACTTTTGCCAACCACTGTATATATACTAGCAAAAGTGTGCCGTTGGTGCAGAGTGGAAATTGTGTGTGTATGTTTTGCTAGGTAATTATTTTTATTGAAAGCTCGGGGTCATGCTTTCAGTGAGACCAACACAAAGTGCACAAACATGCAAGTGATTCGGGATCTGTCTGCCTCTCCCTTATGCATATAGCTGTTAAGCTGTAGGGCCAGAGAGAGGCAACTTACATCCCTTTAGCCGGTAGGTATCAGAATTCATTCTGAACTTGCTCTCTCTTTCCTCTCCCAGCAAGTATCCAGGAGGAGGCTCAAATGGGTTAAGTCTGAAAGTCCTAAATAGGACCCAGGCAAACCCACCACATAATATATATGATCAAACACACACATACCCTCCCATTTCTGTTTGACCTGCCAGCCAGTCCCAGGCACTCCTGCCACAATGTGCCATTCTAATTAAACAGCACCATTGGACAACCTGAGGCCATATACAGGATCCAGATTACCATGCTAGGTACATTCTTATTAGTATTAACCACAGCAGGCTCCAGATCTACAATTACCACGGGGTTAGGAGAACACAGGATAGTGATTAGCTATAAATATTAGGGAGAGATGTATAAAATGAAGTAGAGCCTTCTTATAACAGAAGGTACATCATAGACTCGTGTTATTATAATAGCATTGCCCTAATAATGTAACATATAAACACATATTTCTCACTTCCAAAGAAATGGGTGGGGACATGCAAAGTATCTCATTTATTGCATGGTGCTAAGGGCATGTGTCTAGCTGTAATTCATCCTAATGGTATAGAGCAGGGGTTTGGAACCTGTGAGCATTCACATGTTTGAAAACTACAAATCCCAGCATTATCTGTTTGTGGTAAGTTTTTCTTAATGTCCTTTAAGTAAGGCATGTATCCAGATGTAATACAGCCTAATGGTATAGATCAGGGGTGTTGAACTTGGGACCTTTTGCATGTTTAAAAACTACAACTTCCAGCATTCTCAGCAGTTGGTTTCTTCTTTATGTCCATTGGCTAATGAATGTATTAAGATGCAATACAGTGTAATGATATAGAGCATGGGTGTTGAACTTTTCACATGTTGAAAAACTACAACTCCATGGCTGCACAGAATGCTGAAAATTTTTATTTTTCATACATCCTGGAATAAAGCCCTTTTACTGACTTGCAGACATTAAAAGGCCATGCTTTAGCGATTCCTACCCAAGGGTTTGCATATGCACATGTTTAAAAAACTACAACTCCCAGCATTCTCTGTTAGCAGTAAGTTTCTTTTTTATGTCCATTGGCTAATGAATGTATTAAGATGCAATACACTGTAATGAGCATGGGTGTTGAACTTTTCACATGTTTAAAAACTACAACTCCCAGCATTCCCTGGCTGCACAGAATGCCGAAAAATTCATTTTTCATATATCCTGCAATAAAGCCCTTTTACTGACTTAGAGACATTAAAAGCTCATCCTTTAGTGATTCCTATCCAAAGGTTTGAAAATGCAAGTGATTCATCTGCCCTTCCCTTACATCCATAGTAATTACACTTGGTTTAGGGAAGGATTATTCAGGTCTGCCCTTCAGGCAGTCACACACCTAACCACCTATCTGACAGCTATAATCCATATAATGTCAATGGAATAAACCTGCAGGTCTGAGAATAGACCCAAGCATTTCTGGCATATTGTGCAATTCAAACTATACGGGTTCATCATTGGGGAACCCAAGACCCCTCACAGGAGCCAGATAAACATTCTAGGTTCATACTTATTAGTATTTACCACAGCAAGTTCCACATTGACAATCACTATGGGGTCAGGACAACACAGGAAAGTGATTGGCAATAAATATTATGGAGAGGTGTTTTTAATAGAGCTGAAAGCTTCCCATAGAGTAAAAAACAAAATACAACCTTCTTATAACAGACGGTACATCAAGTTTTAAAATTATATTAATATTGGGAAAAAGGGGGGAAATTGCAATTTCTCTAAGAATGCTGGGTAGTTTCAGACATGCAAAGTCATTTAATCATATACAGACATCACTTCCTGCCTAGCAAACAGAAACTGGATTGTCTCATTACTTTCTATGGGGAGGGGGGAGTAAATGTTAGAGTGTGAAGATTTTTCTAATTGGCTCAGACTGTCACATGTTTTACAAACAGGGCATAATTTGGTGTAATACAGGAACTTCCTTACACTTCCTGTCTTGTCAAGTACAATGCCTAAGAGCAGTCCAACCCATCTAGCAATATCCTCATTTCCTGCCTAACTGTAATAATGTAATAAATACCCAAAAGTAAGTCTCAAAATGATGTAACTCTAAAACAGTAAATGTACTGAATGAGTTTTGCTCTTTTAAATATTTTATAGAAGAACGATAATACCTCAATAATTTTTAAAAATGTATATTTCCCTATTAAGATATACTATTTGAGCCAGTAAATGTTGGTATATATCAGTTAAGCATTTTAGTCAATTAGGTAGATAATAGAGTGTCCTCAAACTAAATATATATTTTCAATCCCCCTGAATATTAAAAATATTATTATAAATTGTTCCGTAGTTTACAGATAATAACAATGCACTGAGTTTGAGATTATTGATGTCATAGGGGTGTGGTCTACACTCCTCCACCCATCACCTGTTGGGGATTTAAACCCTCATAGTTGCACGAGTTTGTAAGCTTGATAAAGGCTAATAGAACCGAAAGGCTGAAACGTTGCTAATTTTTGCACTATGCACTGTGCACTTTTATTGAACTGAATAAATCTGTTAAAAAGACCTGTGGAGTGTTGGCGATTACTCGTTTTCTATTGTGTATTGGGACCCAGACCAGGCATAAAAAAAAAAAAAAAAAAAAAAAAAAAAAAAAAAAAAAAAAAAAAAATATATATATATATATATATATATATATATATATCCCTTATATTATATAAATAAATTTATAATTTGATGGGGAATAGATTGGGTTTTTCGATGGGGGTTGGTAAAAGTAATATCATAGGGACGGTGTTTATGTGTTGTTTAAGCACTAAACAAATAGTTATATCAATTTTAACAAATATGTAGTAATGACATTAAAGTATATAGAAATGTTTTGTAATGGTATCTTCAAAATGGACTGTTAAGCCACACCACAGGAAGTTTTAGAGGGAGGCAATGGAAGCTTACAAAGGAACATATTTCTCACTGCCCTTTTAGTGTTGTATCCAATGGTGTTCTTAATATTAGATTGACAGCAGTGTTAGCGAATCAAAACATTTTCTGAGTGAGGAAGTAGGAAGTTAGTAGGAAGTTGCAAGACTTATATGTCACTTCCTTTGTAAAACATATGACAGTCTTAGTAAAAGCATTCTTCTCACTCTCACATAACTCCACCCCTCCCCTCCCCTCTCAATAGAAACAAAGGAGAGCTGCTGTTTGCTGGACAGTAAGAGATATCTATACATCAGGGATAGGCAACCAGTAGATCTCCAGATGTTTGGAAACTACAACTCCTAGATTTCCCTAACTACAGAGTGCTTGTAGAGGAATGCTGGGAGTTGTAGTTTTATTTCCTTAACTACAGATTGCTTGTAGAGGAATGCTGGGAGTTGTAGTTTTCAAACATCTGCAGAGCTACTGGTTGCTTATCCCTGCTCTATATGATAGGGGGACTGAAAGGAAAACATCTCTATGCCCATTTCTCAATGACAATGAAGTGAGTTTGTTAATGGTTTATTACATTATTTAAGCAATAGACCCCATAGAAGCCATGAACCTGTGTCCTGAACTGATAAATGTAATAAGATTGAAACATGACAGGATAGTCTGGGTTCTTTATAGGACCTCACATTTAGTATGACCTCACATATAGGGATCCCTCTCTAACACATTGACCAATTGTGATCTCTCTCTAACACATTGACCAATAGTGATCCCTCTCTATCACATTGACCAATAGTGATCCCTCTCTATCACATTGACCAATAGTGATCCCTCTGTAACACATTGACCATTATCACTGTGTCTTGAAGCAACACAATTAATACATTTACTTGTTTACTTGTATTTGCTCCAAACATAATTGCACATTTTCCTAATGAAAGAAAAAAAAGTGCAGAATGTGATGATATTATGTGTTTGAAAGAAGGTGCTTGTGCAGCACTGAGATACAATAAATGCTGTCTACTTAAGCCCCACCCCTGGACTGCCCAACTCTGCTCCAACACCCACTGCCCTAAAAGCTCTGGAAAATACCAATGTTTAGGACAAAGTTTGGTGGTCCGGGAAGGCATGTCCCTGCCGTAGTTGGACAATGGGGATATGCACAGTGTGCATCTCTGACTTTCTCCCGACAATACACATAGGTGTTTGGTAGAGGAAAGGAAGCCTCCTTCTAGTACCTAGAAACTGCTCCTGTACAATTGAAGAAGGGGAGGAAATACATTTTGTGTACTGGAAGTACTTATAAGAAAGATGTTGAGGCTTTTATCTGTTTTTTTAGAATGCACTATATTGCAGCAGCAAGTGTGAATAGTACATTCATTTCTATTGGCTAAGCGAGGCATACCTTATTGTGAACGAAGCCATATAAAGGAATCACATTAGTAAAGAATCATTTATAATCATATTTCTAGAAGAGTAACTTTAGATAAGAATCATATTTACAGTATAAAAGAATTACATTTAAAAAGAAATCACTTTAGTTAGCAATTAAAAATTAAGTGTGGTTCTATGTTCAATTCAGTTCTAATCAATGGTCGATGGTTTTATCTAACAAGTTGATCGAAATGTAAAACGTTAAAACATAAATTGACCCATGTATATGCTGAAATCAATATACTTGCTTTAGGATTGCCGAGATATATTTTGAGATGTTTGCATTGCCCTGAACAATTGTTTTTAATAGCTCAAATAATAGAATTTTTTTATCAGATACAAGTCTAATCAGCACAATAACACATAGACATGCATTGCTAATTGCAAAGGTTGGCTGATATGCTTGGCACTGTATAGAAACTAGCACAGCCTACAATCTGTGTTAGAATATATATTTGATTATCCTGTTTATCGGTAAATAGCTGTATATTTTTTAAGATATTTGGGTTATATATATTTTAGTTAACACATGAAAAATTATCCTGAAATGGATATAATAAATGGTTGTTGGAACTAGAAAGAGCGCCTACACAGATTAATAAAATGGTGCCCCCCTAAATCAATGGATAAAAAGGCTGCTTTATGCCAGTGCATAAAGCATTATGGGCCTCATTTACCCGGAGCAGCAATTGCTCTGGATAAATGTGCCTCCTAGTATTTAATACCGGATTTGCACCTGGGAAAACACCGAAAGGTATTTAACCCTTCATGACTTTAAAGGGCATGTCTACCCCATTTTCAAATTTTTTTTTGTAGTGTAGGGCTCCCTCCCCCAGCCCCAATTAATATTAATATTTGCAGAAACTCCCCCAATCATTACTTACCTTGCATCTCTCCTCCGACGATCTGTCAGAGGCAGCCAATCAAGGACGCGGTTTCCGGCTATCCAGAAGGCCGGAGGAGAGAGGCAAGGTCAGTAATGATCAGGGGAGTTTCTGCAAATATTAATATAGTGGTTGGGGCTGGGGGAGGGAGACCTACACTACAGAAAAGGGGATTTATGCTAGGGGGACGGAGAGCAAAATGGGAGAGAACGGGAGGGGGGGTGGAGGTTAGGGCTGCAGTGCACCTGGCAAAATTCTCCCGGAGGAGAGACAGGCTCCTGGTGGCCAGTTTTTGGGACTTTGGAGGGACATTACAGGAGAACCATTTGGAGCAGGGATGTAAGGTATTTTAAGGATTTTACTACACAACAGAGTGGGGCCAGTAGTGGGTTAAATTATAGTTTTGGGGGTGGACATGCCCTTTAATGCCCACTATTCGTACAAACTGCTAGGGTGTCTTTTGGGATACCCACCCAGCCGGGACAATAAAGGGGTTAAAGTCATGCTAACCACTATTGAATTAGTTAGCACAGCTTAAATCCTTTTAAAGGATATGTACACTGGTAAATTGTTCTTGCCCGAACTGTCCGTCCTTATGTTGTGTGAGATTTTCTAATAAAAATGGTTGTGGTTTTATTCTACTACCCGCTGGACTAGCAACGTTCTTTTATATGGAGTGCACCCTTTCTTTATTTCCAATCGTTTGATGTACAATGAACCGAGTGAAGGGTTCAGGGCAGGCGGCACCCGTACCACCGTAAGAGAGCGGTGAATGTTTCTGACACTATACTCATTTACCTGGGGTTTACAGAAGCGACGGGTTTGGGTTATTTTACACCCGAACCACCTCTAAGTTAAAGTAAGAGCTTTTCAGCTTGCAGTGGCATTTGTTTAGCCTTATTAAGCTTATTAGCATCCCCATTTAAACTTAAACTCAGTGTTCATTTTTCTACTAGTTTTCTGTGTATATTTGATTTTTAAATTGCCCCCTACTGAAAACTATAATTCCTAAATATCAATGTACCATTTTTTGGTTGATCTGTCCCCTATTTCTCTAGATACCCAGTCTGAAACAGCTTAAATTTCAGCTGTCAGTCAAGTGCCTAAGTATCATAATCTTTTATTTTATGTATAGTTTTGCTGTAGCTGGAATGGTGAAAGTTGGTATGTGAACTGCATGGTGGGAAATTCCCTCTTCCAATGCTGCCTCATAGGGATTACTGGGTATTCTTACCCTCACAGAGAGTCAGATACTGTAGTGTGGCAGGGGGCCAAGGGACTGAGCTTGAGCAAATCAAGTACTGGATTGAAGTCATGCAGCAACACAGACACATCAGAGTGAATGCTGCTTCATGTATTCATTTATAGATTGAAATGAGGCAAAGTAATTTTTCAGTGTACAAATCCTTTAAAGGGCGCTGTGGCTCTAAGTAAATTAGCCCCTACGCTATCCAATGTATTATCAGGTTAGCATTGGTTTTACACTGATCAAAACTGATGCAAAACCACCCTTAGTAAAGTTTTGCTCTATGATGTAGCGCAAAACTTTACGCCACTGAATAGGAGGCGTTAGCCGGCGCACTTACCTGGCAGAGATCCCGCGATGTACAAAATATCGCACAGGGACTTTTGCATTGCGGGAACATGGGCAGGTAAGCTGTGTCGGGAAAAAATATTGCATCGCCCCCTAAATGTTCTTCTCTAACTTATCATTCTACAATTACGGAAATGTAGAAAATATGTTGAACAAAAAAAAATGTTCTATTTATAGAACAAAACCTTTAAAGGGCATGTCCACCCCCAAACTAAAATTTAACCAACTACTGGCCCCACTGTGTAGTATATAAAAATTGTTATCTAACATCTCTGCTCCTTATGGTTCCAAAGTCCAGGACGCTGAAAATTAAGAGCTGTCCTCCTGCATTAAATGTTTTTGCCCCCTCCTTGTCCTCTGAGAGGACAGTGGCAAGCGCAGGGGGGGGGGCTTCCTCCTGATCCCTCACTGGCTGCCCTAGCATAGAAATGGTTAATATATAATGTAGGGCATGCCTTCCCACCCTCAACCGCTAAATTAGATGTCTAAAAAAGAATTCAAACTGTACTTACAGCCCTTTGCTCCCCCTTGCCGGCAGCCGCAGCTGTGGGAGCCTGATCAGAGCGCTGCTGGAGCGAAGGGCTGTAAGTAGAGTTGTGATTCTTTTTTTTTTAATATAGCGGTTGGGGGTGGGAAGGGATGCCCTACATTATATAAACATTTTTTTATAGAGATACTCTTTAAACCCACCTCTTTTTCTTTTAAAAAGTATCCAGGGTGCAGACCATGAATCTACCTATCCATCGCCCAGGGTGCAGAGCTGGACAGTGATCAAGTTTTGGTCCTCAACCTGGGTTCTTTTATTGGGTTAAAGTTTTAATGTAAAAAAACTAAGCCAATCTATATGAAATTGTATTATATTCATTCATTTTTTAAATGTCAACTCAATCTTCTGAGTTATTTCCATATCATGTTGTAAGCTATTGTGACCCAGATGATCTCTGGACTTGCGTAGCTCTCCATCCAATCTTAGTAGTTGCTGAAGAAAGCCACGATTGGGGGACACCCATCGATTTTCTTGCACTTTCTGAATAGCTTGTGTTAGGGACAGCTGCTGATGAATCATTAGGTAGGCGAGGACTAGTGTTGCTGACCTGCTGATTCCAACAACGCAATGTACTAGAAGTTTTGCTGGGGGAACAATATAATATTAAACAATAATCAGGAAATACTAAAAACAGAAGTTAGTTGAGGATGTTAGTAAGCTTTATTTAATTGATATTTATAAGTATCTGAATAGTGGTGTAAAATATATAAGCTACTTATTAAAGGGCATGTCCACCCCCAAAACTATAATCCCCCCACTACTGGCCCCAATCTGTAGTGTATAAAAATCCTTACCTTACACCCCTGCTCCAAATGGTTCTCCTGTAATCCCTCCCCAAAATCCCAAAAACTGGCCACCAGGAGGATATCAGAGTCCATATAGGACTCTGCCTCCTGTCTCCCCTCCGGGAGAATTTTGCCATGCGCCGAAAAGCCCTCCCTCCCTCCCGATTTGGTCTCCCTCCCCCTAGCTTTAAACCCCTTTGGTCCCCCAGCCCCAACCGCATTACTATTATAGCAAGAAAGTCCCCCCATCTTTACTTACCTTACCTCTACACTACCGGCAGCTGCGTCCGTGATTGGCTGCCTCTCAGCCAATCACGGATGCGGCTGCCGGTCCCGCCCCCTGCTTGCAGTTCTATGCAAGTAGAGGGCCGGGATTGTGCGGCAAAGGAGAGAGGTAAGGTAAGTAAAGTAATAGTAATGTGGTTGGGACTGGGGGACCAATAACTATAATATGGCACAAAGTTAGTTTAAAGGGTGGACATACCCTTTAAGTGTTGGTGGAGCATGCAGTTTTCGATTATATAAACTAAGCAGTCTGTTTTTATGTGCATGCTAATTTTTCTTCAGTTTTCAAAAAAAAAAACATCTTACATTCTGGCTAATATTTTTTTTTTTTTTTACCTCCACTAGTACTAATAGCCTGGTGAATAAAGTTCGAGGCAGAGTAGAAATATTTGCTCATGTCGAAGTCTGGTAGATCATATGCAGGAACCCCATGATAAGTGATGTTGGCACCGTAAAATTCGGAGTTGCCCTCACAATATCGATTGCCGTGAGCAACGTTCAGAACATGTGTGATTCCCATCTTCCACAACGTATACCTATTATTTGCAGTTGCCCTGAAAGAGGAAGAAAATAAAATAGCCCATTTATTTCTAATCAGTTCACGTCTTGTTCTTTTTTTGGGGATTTCAGACATTAAAATCGGTGACCCTGAACATTAGAGCGATCTGCCTTAGATTCATTTATTTATAATTGTGAAGGTTTTCATTCATTTAGTTCATGGTAAATCCGTGCTATTCATTTAAGTCAACTGGACTTAAAGTTTAGTTCTTGAAGATGTTTTGCTTGTCGTTCTAATGGCTGAATTGAGAAAGCCAGCCAAATGACTAGCAAACGTTTTCAAGAACTAAATTTAAAGTCCGGTTAATCTGACTCAGTTATGCAAGCAGCCCATCCGTGATTTTTTGGTGTGGCTTGCCGTTACGGGGACAGGGGCTTTGCATTCTGGTAGCAGGGCTACGCCCGCAGCCCATTCGTTGCATGGGGGTCCACTAGTGCGGCACCCCGTGTGGCTCAGGTTCTGCACCCCTGATATAACTGAATACCACAGATATTTCTTTATGATGTTATATTTTAATAAATATCTATGCATTCAAGGGTCAGTTTTATAGGAAAAGGCTTTTTTGGAGATTTAATTTTAACAGTACTTCTAAAGATAATATATTGATTATATACTATACTGGCTTGCATGCTAATAATCTCACATTAGAACTGCATTATGGTTGTGCTATTGCTTTCTAATTTATAGCCCAGGCTAAATGATTAAAACAACATGTCACTTAAATATATAAATGGTTTGTGAGCAATCCAAACATGCAGTGAGGCCACACATAGCCTTTGTACAACCCCAATAGAGAGCTGGTTTCTACCAGTGGTTGTGTTCCTAGCTCTTCACAGAGCTCTTCTGTCTCCCCCAGGGTGAAGAGATGCCTGTTTTGTTTTCCTTGCAAGGCCTCTAGGTAGAATGATAGAGAGAGTACAGAAAGTTAAAATCTTTCATGAAAGTTCTAAAACCTAATTATCACATTGTTTTGATGATTTTGGACCAATGTAAAACTCTGTATGTAGTAACAACTACAAAAGCAAAGTCCTAAATGCACACAGGACCTGGTAAGGTGCAGACGTCTCAGCCCCCCATCCCTAGTGGCACAGGAAAACCGTATACAAAACAAGGTGAGAGAGTCGCACTCCAAAGGTGAGTTTATTATCTAGCGAGCCACAAAATCATAATTTTTCGGGGTGTATCACCTGATGAAGTGGTTACACCCCGAAAAGTTGTGATTTTGTGGTCCACTAAGTTAGTAAATTAACCTTTGGAGTGCGACTCACCTTATTTTGTATTTAATAACACCAGACTGAATGGGGACTCAGCCAATCTCACATTCACACACATTGATACATTCACCAGTTTTAACTCTGGATATTCTGCTAATTGACTATAGCGGCCTCCAACATATTTGTTAAGGGTTATCATGTTCCCTAACAACTGCCTCTTTTCCAGAGAAAACAAAACCACCTTTCATAATCTCTTTTGTTAACCTAAATTCTCTATTGCCTTTCTTTGTACCCTTTTAATTTTGTTGATATCCCCTCTGTGTACTGGACCCCAAAGTGCTCTCTGCGGAGGGAGAAATGCTTTTGACCCACAACTCTATGCTCTATACTCTTGAGTTAATAAATAGGAGACTCCTTTAAAAATTCAATGCAGAGTGATTTTCTAGTTAAGATCTCTAACACTTGCTTTCATCTACTCACATTTGACACAAATGTATCTCTTCGAATTTCAGACATATGGCAAACTGTGCATTAAGACTATCAATCTTGCTACTACTCATAGTGCCAGTTGCCAAAATGTGGGTGATTTGGAGGGGTGGGGAGAAATTGGAAAACTTGCTGTTGTGAAATAATTAATGGTGTTCCCACATGTGTATCCTGGAGATGGAAATGCTTAGTGAGATTGAAATCAGCAAATTATAGACTGTGAGTCATGAAAATGTATTTGGCAAATGTGCCTGAACTTTCCCACTTGCTTAGTGTAGTTCACAAGAAAGCTTGAGAGTACCTCTCCTCAGAGCAAAAATAGTGGAAGGAATGGCAAAGTGATTGGACTGTCATCACAGCTTTGATGAATGATTTTACTCACTTATCTCTGTCTGTGTACATACCATGCAATTTTTTGGGTCTACCGAACAATATATTCGTCCCAAAATATCTGCTAGTTTTCATAGCATTGGAATCTATCAGTACACATGCATAGGTTACTACATACACAAACTTGACCGATCTTCATACGTGTGCCCATATACAGGGCCTCCTCTACTTAAAGTAAAAGGAGACCATACAGACCACCATAAAATTTCCATAGGGAATTATTGACAGCGATGCCAATGTTGGTAGTTTTTCTGCAACATTGTCACCTGTTTTCAGGCCTCACACCTTGCCAACACTCTCCAAATCCTTTCTGATCGGGAGTATTGCCAATGTGTATGGCCACCTACACTGATAAGGTGAGCTAATACAAGTTGATGAATTGAGTTATATGAGCTATCCAGTTTATCAATTTCAGAAAAAGTCACAAGCTTAGATATACTGGATCTCAAAGACGTATCTAGAGCAGTGCATTGAATAGCATGACCATTAGAGATAGCTCAGTTTTGTTTAACCGGCAACTTTGCAAAATTTTTCATAACTGTTATTTTGCCATTGATACATAAAAAGTCAAAGATAGGCAAAATTTATAAGGATAGTATACAAAAGGAAGATGGTAAATGGCATGGGAAGCATGTGCCAAAAATCAAAGGTTATTGGAAAAGGTCAAAGGAAATTCACACACCAAAGCAAAGTACTAATACAATAATACATTTTAATTTATTTACAAATGGCTGCTGTGACATTCGTTTCTAAAATATGGGACTTGAACATACAAATTGAACCATTATTGCCTATTGTAGCACACAGATTATGTTATGTTATTAAAAACCTCCAACTTTCAGGATTTTGCATCAAAATTTTGCAAAATAGCGAAACCATCAATAACCGTAAATTTTCTGCTTCACTAATGCATTCTAAATTGAAAAAAAAAAGAAAATGAGATAAAATATGATATAAGGTAACTAAAACTTAGGGGTTTGGGTTTTTCTTTGGAAACTGTTGTTTAGGAGAAGTCATACCGTATATACTCGAGTATAAACCGACCCGAGTATAAACAGAGGTACCCAATTTCAGCTAAAAATCCTAATAAAAGTTGTTGACTCGAGTTTAAACCAAGGGTAGAAACTTGGCATTCAAGATGTTTGGAAACTACAACTCCCATCTAATAAAGCATGCTGGGAGTTGTAGTTTCCAAACATCTTGAATGCCACCCTCACTTGGCATTCAAGATGTTTGGGAACTACAACTCCCAGCATGCTTTATTAGCTGGGAGTTGTAGTTTCCAAACATCTTGAATGCCAAGTGAGGGTGGCATTCAAGATGTTTGGAACTACAACTCCCAGCATGCTTTATTAGCTGGGAGTTGTAGTTTCCAAACATCTTGAATGCCCCCCTCACCCTCCCACCCAGTTTGTACCTGTGGTCTCTTCTCCCTGTGGGCTCTCCTCCATCCAAGGGCTTCCTGGCAGGTACGGTGCGGTATCCTGAGCATTCCGGCAGCCGCGCGATCTTTCTGTACTGGCGCGCCGGCTGCCGTCATGACGTCAGGCCGGCGCGCCAGTACACAGAAGATCGTGCGGCTGCCGGAATGCTCAGGTAAGCTACTGACTCGAGTATAAACCGAGTCCGAGTTTTCAGGCTGATTTTTCAGCCTGAAAAACTCGGTTTAAAACTCGAGTATATACGGTAATCAGAGGAGAGAAAATATTCAGATATGAAACAGAAAGGACATAGAATACTTTAAGTTAGAAAAGATTAGTGAGTAAATCACCAGTCATCCAACCCTAGCAAACAGATGAGATCTTGCAAATTAGGTGTTAATACTGTTGTATTCAATTAGATCAACTGGACTTGAAATGTAGTTCTTGAAGACGTTTCGCTAGTCATCCGACTGGCTTTCTCAATTCAGAATGACTTGTACAAGAATCTGTGGCAATTATGTACCCTGGAGAATCCCAATTAGCATATCACAGCCAGGTGTTAAGGGTGTGATAGATAGTGGCTAAGAGGTGTATAGGAACGCAGAGTAAGGTGTATAAACAGCATTGTACATGGCAGACAGTTGGTGTCGAACCCCCCCACCTATTTAGGCTTGGTTTCTTTATTTTCACATAAATGGCCTCCTTAACACCTCTCTTGAACCAGTCACGTTCCTTCGCCTTCGTTTCAAGAGAGGTGTTAAGGAGGCCATTTAGTGTGAAATAAAGAAACCAAGCCTAAATAGAGGTGGGGGGGTTCGACACCAACTGTCTGCCATGACAATGCTGTTTTAACACCTTACTCTGGGCGTTCCTATAACACCTCTTAGCCACTATCTAATCACCACCCTTAACACCTGGCTGTGATATGCTAATTGGGATTCCCAGGGTACATAATTGCCACAGATTCTTGTACAAGTCATTCTGAATTGAGAAAGCCAGTCGGATGACTAGCGAAACGTCTTCAAGAACTACATTTCAAGTCCAGTTGATCTAATTGAATACAACAGATATACCAGACCGGGAATGATGAGAACCTTCACAAGCATATAGGTGGTTAATAATAAGTCCAGAAAACGTCCAGTCTGGATTCAGAGTGCTTTGTGGAAGGTTTATTTTTTTTCTGTTTGTTAAGCTCCTTTGTTAATGCAGAAAATCTGCACCATACTTTTCTGTAAATGACTGGGGAATACTAAGGGTTAATTTTCATTAGCATATGTGTGACAAGATTGTACAACGGCTATGTAGCAAAGTCCTGCTTATTACCCTCCCATGGCTCAATCTTTGCAATGTAATGCTGGCCATTTAACTTTCTCAACATTGTGAATCGTTCTAAAATCATGCATAGACTTCACGATCATTTTTATTCAAGTTTGGATTGCCAAATAAATATATTGATCATAAATAAATTGTCTAGATATGCACCTATTAGAAAACACCTCCCATATACGGTATTACAAGTCATGGATGTACTGGATTTCCTGGATAAAGTGCGCTAACAGTATTCTCCAAAATTCCTCTGACAAGCATGACTATCCGCAGATTAGCCATACCTATGATTTGAGCTGCTGTTTCTCTGCATGCTAAAAAAAAACATTGTTAGGAGGTTTATGTACAGGGAAAGAGTTGTAGGCAATTCCAATTTTAAAGCTTGTACCAATGTCTTCTTGGCACCATAAAAGGGTCACTCTCTTCTCCTCTATTTTCTTCAGTGTTTTTACAAAAAGAAGAAATTGGGGAAACAAAAAAATCTCATTTGGTTGCCCAAACATTTCTGCCCTGAGCCCGTAAACAATATTTCCTCACCATGTAGTTCTGTGCTGATGCCATCAAGTTTATAGTTTGTCTCCCCTATCTTTCCCCCCCCCTCTCCCCTGCAAATCAGATTACACCCTTTTGGGATTTAATCTCCAATTGTTGGGATAAACAAATAGTGAAATGTAAAGCATATAGTAGGTAAGGTTCCAACCTCCAGATAGGAACAATGCGTGGGTAAGTACCATAAAACTCACTTTATTGTATCACATAATGCAAATCACGACCCTCATACAAATGGACAGGAATACTTGGGGGATGGGGGTGTGCATTTTGCAGAACTTCCGCTTCCTCAGAGACCACAAGGGGATAGGCCAGTCCATTTAAGTAGGAACAAGGAGCAGTGATGTGGGTGGAACTAAAAGCATATATTTCACACACCACAAATGACAAATAGCATCTTTCACAATAATAAAATCAATAATGAGTACAAAGTACTCATCTCCATATAGACTCTATAAGTCTATATGGAGTCATAGACTTGTAAACAAGTCTATGACTCCATTAACACAAAAGGCAGAAATGTAATGGTCCAAAATCCAACTAGCAAGACTGACATTATATTGTAATCACATATCATTTATGTTATCTTGTATCTTCTAGGAAATTGAAGGTTATGTAGGAAAGGATGTGGCATGCAAATGTGAACTACGGTAAATAGAATATAGGGAATAGTCAGACCAAAAGGGAAAGTGTAAAATAATAATAGAAAGTACAGTTGTGTTCAAAATTATTCATCCCCCACTGAAATTGAGTATTTTGGCCAGTTTGACATTGATTTTGATAATTTCAGTCATCTTGTTTACAATTAAATCAAAGAGACACTTTTAAGTCAGACAAATATAACATAACATTTATAATGAAATAACCACAAATGTCTTTTTTCTGTGCTCACATCATTATCAGTTTTATTCAACCCCCAAATGACATTCATTCTTAGTACTTAGTACAACATCCTTTTTCAGTTATAACAGATTTTAAACGTGAAGCCTAGCTTGACACAAGTGTCTTGCAGCGATCTACGGATATCTTAGCCCATTCTTCATGGGCAAAAGCCTCCAGTTCAGACACATTCTTAGGCTTGCGCGTTGCAACTGCTTTCTTTAAGTCCCACCAGAGGTTCTCAATCGGATTTAAGTCTGGTGACTGCGATGGCCACTCCAAAATGTTCCAGCCTTTAATCTGCAACCATGCTCTAGTGGATTGGAGGTATGCTTGGGATCATTGTCCTGTTGAAAGGTCCAACGTCTCCCAAGCCTCAGGTTTGTGACAGACTGCATCACACATTCTTTTTCAATATCTCCTGGTACTGAAGAGAATTCATGGTACCTTGCACACGCTGAAGCTTCCCTGTACCTGCAGAAGCAAAACAGCCCCAAAGCATGATTGACCCCCCGCCATGCTTAACAGTAGGCAAGGTGTTCTTTTCTTCATAGGCCTTGTTCTTCCTCCTTCAAACATAGCGTTGATCCATGGGCCCAAACATTTTTAATTTTGTTTCATCAGTCCACAGAACACTTTTGGGGTTTGTCCACATGACTTTTGGCATACTGCAGTCGACTCTTCTTATTCTTTGGAGACAGCAAGGGGGTGTGCCTGGGAGTTCTGGCATGGAGGCCTTCATTACGCAGTGTGCGCCTTATTGTCTGAGCTGAAACTTCAGTACCGCATCTGACAAATCCTTTTTCAGTTCCTCAGCAGTCACACGGGGACTTTTCTCCACTTTGCGCTTCAGGTAGCGCACAGCAGTTGAAGTCAGTATCTTCTTTCTGCCACGACCAGGTAGCATTTCAACAGTGCCCTTTGCCTTGAATTTGCGAATGATGCTTCATATGGTGTCTCTTGCTATGTTTAACATCTTTGCAAACTTCTTATAGCCATTGCCCTTCCTGTGAAGAGAAATCACCACTTCTCTTGTCTTCCTGGGCCATTCTCTTGACTTCACCATGTTTGTAAACACACCAGT
Source organism: Hymenochirus boettgeri (assembly GCA_019447015.1). Lineage (NCBI taxonomy): Eukaryota > Metazoa > Chordata > Amphibia > Anura > Pipidae > Hymenochirus > Hymenochirus boettgeri. The sequence continues at coordinate 97,475,460 of CM033475.1, read as the reverse complement.
AAATGTCTAGAAGGAGCTAAGTATCACAGTCATTTTAAATCTGCCTAATTGGTGCTTATTATGCTTGATTGCTGCTCGTTGACATCCACAATTGTTTTCAATACCTGATTGAAAACACTTGAATGAACCTCTGTTCTTAAGAGTGGTAGTCTTTAAGGGGTTGAATAATAGTCTCAATGAAGAAATCACAAAAAAAAACATTTAATACTGTATTACAAAAACAATTAATGTCATTTTAGTTGCATTTGGTTCTTTAAAAAGTCCTTGTAAGATTTCATTCTGAACACAATTACAAATGTACACTGAATTCCCTAAAACCCTTTACAGCACTGGGGGTTGAATAATTTTAAAAACAACTGTATATACAAGGTCGACCATATGATATATTTAAAGTTTGACATAGAGATATAGGAATACATATAGGTGGGAAATATAGGGGACTATGTACTATACTGTAATGTTAGGATAGAAAAATAGAAAAACTTTTTTTATTGTGTGAAACGTGCCAGGCCACACCCCCTTCCCCCATGTATTCCTGTCCATTTGTATGAGGGTCGTGATCTGCGTTATGTGATACAATAAAGTGAGTTTTATTGTACTTACCCTAACATCGTTCCTATTTGGAGGCTGGAGCCTTACCTACTTTATGCTTTATCTATGATAAGAATCTGGAGGTCGGACCAGATTGTTTGGTACGGAGGATTTACTGACGATGCAAGGTTGCAGCTCCCTGCAGTGATCACTCTTTTCTTACTTTCAAATAGTGAAAGGTGCATAACCCTAATACCTTAATATTGGTCAGACCCGTGTGGATTGCTCCAAGGTCGACAGTGCTCAAGGGAATGAAGTATAAATATAACAGACAATTTGGAGCGTCTCAGACAGATCCCCACTTGGCACACCCACACAGGGCCGTTTCTAGCTTTCTTGGTGCCCTAGGCACACTCTCACCCATATGTGCCCCCACCCCCCCAAAAAAAGGGTAAATCCTGTGGAGAAGAGGTGAAAACCCTATATTGGGTTTTCACAGAATTTATAAAGCTGACTGTTTTCGCTGCGGAAAGCTTTTTTCCACCCCCCACTGGCCCCACTGTGTAGTGTAGTAAAATCCTTACCTTACATCCCTGTTCCAAATGGTTCTCCTGTAATGTCCCTCCAAAGTCCAAAAAACTGACCACAAGGAGCCTGGCCGAGTCCTCCTGTCTCTCCTCCGGGAGAAAAATGACATGCGCACTGCAGCCCTCTCCCTCCCCCTAGCTCAAATCCCCTTTTCTGTAGTGTGGGGCTCCCTCCCCCAATCCCAACCGCCATTGTTATTTGAATCAAAACTCCCCCGATCATTACTTACATTGCCTCTCTCCTCCGACATTCAGTACAGCGGGAAGCCGCATCTGTGGTTGGCTGCCTCTCAGCCAATCACGGACGTGGCTGCTGGTCCGGCCCCCTGCATGCAGTTTCATGCAAGCAGAGGGCTGGGACTGAACGTCGGAGGAGAGAGGCAATGTAAGTAATGATCGTGGGAGTTTTGATTTAAATAACTATGGCATTGGGGGAGGGAGCCCTACACTACAGAAAAAATTTATAAATGGGATGGACATGCCCTTTAACACAATGAATACAGGCGATGTTGCAGGTGCAAATTGATATTTTCATTGTTACCATTACCGTATATACTTGAGTATAAGTCGATCCGAGTATAAGTTGCGGTACCTATTTTCACCTGAAAATTTTGTAAAAACTAATTGACTCGAGTATAAGCCGAGGGCAGAATTCCCATACATGAATCCCATACAGTAATAGCCAAATCCAGTACCAGTAACTCCCAATTCCTTGGCACTCCAGATGTTTGGAAACTACAACTCCCAGCATGCTTTGTTGCTGGGAGTTTGTTTCTAAACAAGTTGGGTTTGCTAGGTTCAGTAAACTTTTTTAATTAAGCTTACCATCATTTACAATTCTCCTGAACCCCATATTGTAAAGGGCCCTCTGACCCCCATATAGTAAAGGACTCTCTGATCCCTATAGCTAAAATTCTCACCTGAGAGTTGTAGTTTCAAGCTGTCATTTGCACTGAAACAGCAGCTGTTTTTTGCCCCAAACTGAGAAGACCCATCATCTTTACAGCATCCAGATGAGCAGTAACAGTGCTGAGTGAGTCCAGCAGCCAGACTGCAGGAAGTGTAAAGGCAGATCAGCTCCTGTAACTTTCTATACAGGTTAACACAGCACCACCTACTGGTTACTACTAGCAATTGCAGAATTTGGATCTAAATTAGGACTTGACCCGAGTATAAGTCGAGGTTAGGTTTTCAGGCTAACTTTAAAGCCTGAAAAATTCGACTTATACTCGAGTATATACGGCATCAATGTGATCTTGGAAAAGCCGGAATTCGCCAATTGGATTAGAGTAAATGCTGGAAACTTGTTTAACACCACCACTGGACCCTTATAAGTATTAAGACTTTACAATGTACTGGCACCTTCCAAGGACCCACTGGCAGGCTAATATATGTATGTATGGACCCTTATAAGTATTAAGACTTTACAATGTACTTATGTACTTATAAGTATTAAGACACTTTACAATGTACTGGCACCATCCAAGGACCCACTGACAGGCTAATATATGTATGTATGTATAATTTTATTTATATAGCGCCACTTGGGTACGCAGCGCTGTACATTATAAAATACAGAGTATACAAACTGGGATAAGTGCAAGCCATTATACTGATAAATTAAATTTACATAAATAAAGTTTCAAAGGTTAAGAATACATATATATATATATAATATAATATATATATAACATAATATAATATATATATAATATATATAACATAATATATATATATAATATTCCTTAAGATAATAATTTTGAACTGTTTTCTGGGGGCTTTTTTTGTTAGGACTTAATTTGTGGAATGTTGTTTAAAGCACACAAAGTAACTAAAAGTTCTGCAGTCATGCATAAAAAAATGGTTAACTGTTAATCTTGCATTGAAAGAAGTCTGATTGATAATTTGTGCAACATAAACCTGCACATTATAGTCACACAGCAGGAAATAAGGTTCATTTCTGCTAAGCAAACCGAAACCATAAACTGAGTACCTCCTGTTAGCAAAAAGGTGGATGTTAAAGAAGAAAGCTATTTAAAGCTTTCTGTGCCAATTTATTTTCAGGTGCAGCAATAGGTGATGACACATCAAATGTGATAAAAGCTAGATTAACAGGTATGTTGACACCATGACTTAAATTATTGGTTACAAAGTGCACTCTAAAGAGCAGTGAATATGACAAGCAGACCCTTTTCTACTTACAGATCCCCTAAAAAAAGGTTGGGCCATACTTCATCCACATGATGAGAGAGGGAGCTGCGTCTGCTTTGCAGAAGTTTCTCTAACTCTCCTAATGTTGGTTCGCTGTCTGTCGGAGATTGATCTTCCCTGGTGAGTGCCGTGCTTGACACTGCTCTGCCCTCCATGACAATACACACAGGAAGTTTACAAAATTGTAAAGAAGCTGCTAGAGCTGAAAGAGGCACTGTGAGTACATGTGACAGGTGACAAGAAGCTCCGTGCGCTTTCTAAATGATCAGCTTCATGTAACCAAAATGAGGTCACAGAAACTATGCAATTTTTTTAACATGTTTTATTTATTTCACAGGTATAAAATGGCAAAATTTGGACATACAGCTGTGTATTGCAATGCAACAATAATTTGTCATAGTATAATGGGTTACATTTCAATAAGCTTGTGAAGGTTCTCATTCATCCAGGTCATGGTATATCTGTTGTATTCAATTAGATCAACTGGACTTGAAGTTTAGTTCTTGAAGACGTTTCGCTAGTCATCTGACTGGCTTTCTCAATTCAGAATGACTTGTACAAGAATCTGTGGCATTATGTACCCTGGAAAATCCCAATTAGCAAATCACAGCCAGGTTTTAAGGGCGTGATTGCATAGTGGCTAAGAGGTGTTATAGGAACGCCCGGAGTAAGGTGTCAAAACAGCATTGTACATGGCAGACAGTTGGTGTCGAACCGCCTCCACCTCTATTTAGGCTTGGTTTCTTTATTTTCACATAAATGGCCTTCTTGACACCTCTCTTAAACCAGTCACGTTCCTTTGCCAATATGTTAACATAACAAGCTTAAAAGGTATGTCCTATATCCTTAAGATGCAGGTACACGGCTGAGTCTTGACCCGAGGAATTGGCTCTTCTGTGCTGGGCCATACGTTGATGGAGTTGCTGTTTGGTCTCCCCCACATACAAATCAGAGCATTATTCACTGCACTTCACTGCCTACATGATGTCGCTTATCTTGTGTTTCGGTATTGGGTCTTTCGGATGTACCAATTGCTGCCTCAGTGTGTTGTTCGGTTTAAAGCAGACAGGGATACGGTGTTTATTGAAAATTCTTCTTAATTTCTCAGAAACCCCTGCTACATATGGGATGACCATGTTCTTTCTCCTGTCTTGCTTTCCCCCTTCACTGTTGGTATACATGTTCTTATTTTTCCTTCTACTTTTTTTAACAAAGGCTCAGTCTGGATATCCACGAGTTTTAAGGGCTCCTCTGAGATGTTTCATTTCTTTAGCCTTCGACTCTGTGCTAGTGGGGATGTTCTCAGTTCTGTGTTGCAGGGTTCTGATGACATCCAGCTTGTGAACTAAAGGGTGGTGGGAGTCAAACATCAAATACTGATCTGTGTGTGTTGGTTTTCTGTAAACCTCTACTTCCAGTTTACCATTTTCCTTAACTTCTACCAAGCAGTCCAAGAAACCCAGTTTGTTGTTTTGTACCTCTTCCCTTGTAAATTTGATTTGTTTGGTACCGCATTAATGTGTTCTGTGAAAGCTTGTACTTCCTTCTGGTGGATTTTAACCCAGGTGTCATCCACATATCTGAACCAGCGGGTGGGTGCTATGCCCTTAAAGGTATTAAGCACCTGTTTTTCTACCTCCTGCATGTAAAGGTTGGCCACAATGGGTGAAACTGGAGATCCCATAGCACATCCATGTTTTTGCCTGTATTTGAAATAGGTGGTATTCAGGCACAAGTCCAGTAAGGAACACACCTGTTCTGGGTTGAGATCAGTTCTGCTGGTAAGAGTGCTGTCTTGGCCTAGCCGTTTTCTCACAAAAAGAGTCAACAGCCTCCTTGGTGGGTATACAGGTGAAGAGAGATGTCACATCATAGGACACCATAGTTTCTTCTGCACCGAGTACTATATCTTCAATCTTGTTGGTGAAATCCTGAGAGTTCTGGATGTGATGCTTAGAACTTCCCACCAATGGTCCTAAGATGTTGGCTAGATATATTGCCACCTTGTATGTTACAGAGTTGATGCTGCTGACTATGGGTCTTAGTGGTGCCCCTTCCTTATGTATTTTTGGGAGTCCATATATGCATGGATGTGCCTCACCAGGGTAGAGGCGATGATACATTGCTCGATTAATGGCTTCATCCTTTTGAAGCTTTTGTAGTCGGTCTATGACCCTTTTCTTGTAACAGCTGGTGGGATCCCTTGTTAAAACCTCGTATGTGTTATCGGCCAGGAGCATGGTCACCTTAGCATGGTAGTGTGAGGTGTTGAGTACCACTGTGCATCTTCCCTTGTCTGCCGGTAGAATGGTGATACTGGAATCTTTCTTGAGGGATGTGGTTAGATAAAGGAGTTTTAGCACTGGCTAAGGCTGCAGATACCTTAAGGCGAAGTTGTTCTGCCTCACCCTGTGGTACCGTATTATTGTGGATTGAGACTTCTGTGGCTGCTATAATATCCACCACAGGGATGGCTTTAGGAATGATGGCAAAATTCAAGCAAGGACTTCCATTTCTGACTGGATCAGGGTCCTGTTAGACAAGTTTCTCACCCTTTCCTTGTTTGATGAAGTGACACCTCCCTCCTTTTGTATCCAAGGTAATTGTTCTCCTTGGGGGTGTTCTGGGATGACAGAATAGAGAACTTGTTCAACTTCTGTTGCCTTTGTTTACCCTTACAGTGCTGAGAAAGCTGTGCTTGTTTGGTGAACTCCATCACTCTTTCCCAGATGGCCACAGGTAGCTGTGTGGCCAGGTTCTGTTCTAGTTGACTAATGTGCATTAAAGCATCAACTGTAAAACGTGACTAGTTCAAGAGAGGTGTCAAGGAGGCCATTCATGTGAAAATAAAGAAACAAAGCCTAAATAGATGTGGGGGGGTTTGACACCAACTGTCTGCCATGTACAATGCTGTTTTGACACCTTACTCTGGGCGTTCCTATAACACCTCTTGGCCACTATCCAATCATGCCCTTAACACCTGGCTGTGATATGCTAATTGGGATTTTCCAGGGTACATAATTGCCACAGATTCTTGTACAAGTCATTCTGAATTGAGAAAGCCAGTCGGATGACTAGCGAAACGTCTTCAAGAACTAAACTTTAAGTCCAGTTGATCTAATTGAATACAACAGATATACATTGCAATAAATCTGTCAAATAAATAGCCATTAATATTAAACATTTACTGAGATTCTTTCAAGTATTCACTGTACAGCGATATCCTGCAACTATATCCTCCTGTTCGAGTAGGTAAAGCAATGAAATAATATGCAAATCCATCAAAATAAAATCAAAAATAAAACAAACATTGATCATTGCCTACTTTGTTTTCAGTGTACATCAACTATTTTGATATAATTGTCTTATGGTATATAATGTTAACATTTATCAAATAGTGTAGGATTTTGCTTAATATGGAAAGCCACATTGCACTATTAGATTGTTCTAATACGTACAATAAATTGGGCAGTAGAAATATTTTAAAGAGATTTACTCTCCCCAAAACATTACTCTCCCCAAAACATCCAGTGGAAGAGATTTCCAGGAATGCCAGTTCTGATTTCTATGTGGTATTGTTGGATTTATGTTTAGTTGTAGACTTGGAGATTTTACTATATGTATGCCCAGGTACTTAAAGGAATAATTACTAACTGATTTGGGAGATCCAGGTCTAGTGGTATGTTTGTGTCCAATGGGCAAATCTGATTTGTCCCAGTTGATAAACAGGCCTGAATATAGCCCAAATGCAGTGATGGTGTTGAATGTGGTATAATTAGATTCTGTTTCAGTATACAGATATAAAATTGTTATCCGCATATAGGCCTAGTTTAACCTAATGCTGACCAAGTTTAAAACCCTTAATTGTCTGATCGGATCTAAGCTTTTCTGCTAGCACTTCCACTGACAGAGCAAATAAGGCAATAAGGGACACCCCATGCCTAGTTCCTCCGTAAACTGGGATAGAGGATGATACAGTAGTATACCATTAACTAACACCTGGGCTTTAGGGGTATTTGTATAGCAGTTTAACCCACTGCAAAAATGTTTTCATAATTTATGTATTTATTATACATAAACAAATTATAAAGCCCTGTTCCCTTTATTATCATGATCCAACTGTGTCTGTATAATTGTTTTACGTATGTTAATAGTTGTGGATTTCCTGGCATAAAGCCAAGATTGTATAATCACAGTTTAGACATGTGAGATTGGGTGGTATGAAATGTTCTGTGGGGTGTTTGGCAGGTTTTAATAGTACAATAATTACGTCTGTGTATAGAGAGTCTGGGTGATACCATCCATCTAATGCAGCATTATAAATTTCCGCTAGTTCCAGGGTGAGCGACTATATATATTTTAGTCCATCTGGCCCTGGTGATTTCCCCTTGGCTAAATCTGAAATAGTCTCTTGAAAGTTGCTTGTGAAAAGACAGATTGCTTGGCCTGAAATTTTTTTTTTAAAATGGCAGATTTTTCTGGATTCCTTTACCCATTTAGGCAAGGCAGCTAGAAAGCTTAGGGAGAGGGGGGCCAAAAGGAGCATAAAGCCCTCCACATGTCATGTCTGCAGGTCAGATGATTGGCTCTATATATTTGGCTATATTGCATGTTATTAAGCCAGCGGTTCTGGACACATGCATAAGCTAAGGGACATAAAGGAGTATTTTGCATATCTCCGCCCCTTACTCTGGGGAACCTGGGAGTAAGAAATTACTTCTTGTTTCTTAGATTTTGTGTGCAATGCTATTCTTATAGCGTGAGACTGCAAGATACCTTCTGTTATAAGAGAGTGTTTCTCAATTTTTTTTACCCATTTAGTAACTTCCTCCATGGATGATAAAAATATCCCTCCTCAAAAAAGCATGCAAGCAGACAGGACAAAACTCTCTACCAGCCACTATATAGTTATAAAGGTTTTTTCATTCTTTCTATTCTCATTTTATTTATTCTAATTGTATTTAATAAGTTATTGTGGTCTACATATGCTGTAAATGCTGTTAAAAGAGTCACTTAGGCTAAAGCCACACTGGACCGGATGGAGCACATTCAATCACCATTTTTTGTGAATCTCGTGCTTGATAACGCAAAATTATACAAATTGCAGGGCAAACTGACAGTAACTTGCTTAAAACATGTGCCGATTCCATCCAGCCATATTCCACAGTGCATACAGAGGTATGGGCTTCTGTTGCGTACCCTCCCTATACCCTGGGCTAGAGCCATGTTGAATTTGTGTTATGGGGCTCTCTTAAAAACATCTTTGCCTCCTCTCTTTTCTAAGGTAGTGAGATTAAAGACGAAATACAGTCTATCAAATTTTAAACAGGATGCATGCTATTGGCTATAGCTTACTGCTAACTATTTGCAAACACAACTTGTCTCAGATTCTGGGACGGGCTGAGAGAGGAGTTATGCATACTAAGTAGGAGTGAGCTGAACAGGACATTAGAAGCAGAAAGGGCAGTTAAGGATAAATGCAAGCCATTTTGACTTTAGTGTCCCTTTAATTGCTCATTTAAAAAAATTAAAGCCACTATAACTCTATTGCACTATTTTTGCCTGATTTGTGTGATATCATCAGACAAGATTGTCCCATTAGACAGAGAACATTCACAAACATACAACAAGCTGTGTATCCCCTCTCCCTTTGCTGTGGCTGCTGGTTGATTTATAAAATTAACCTGTGGGTACTAGGAGTCAGGTCCCATAATCCACCTTAGCTGGGTAACACCCAGTACACTTTACATTCTCTGTAGTGCTTAACAGATCAAAATAAGGAAGCTGCAGCCTTGCATCATAGAAGCTGACAGACAGAGGTCCTCCCTATACAGAACAGGGATTTCAATGCAGCTTTTGTGTAAACATATTTAAATTCTCCTTTTCCTAACAATGCAACATTCCTTTGCTTTTCACATGAAAAGTAATTTTGCAGTGCATTTCTTAGATAGCATGGATGAAAGAAACAAAATATTAATATTTCAGTAAAAAATAAAATTAAGCCTGGGGAATTAAACCTGCAACCTCACGTTCTTTGTCTTGCTAAAAGCAAAGCTTTATACCACTATCCCAATAGAGCTACCATGTAGAAATTGGTACATGTTGTAGGGATTAGGTTTGGCAGGATAGTGGTCTCCTGGGTTAGGCCATGGCACAGGGCTTTCACAACTTTTAAAGTGTATCTCCACCCCATAAACCAAAAATTGTCATAGTGTAAGGTACCCCAGCCCACCCCCAACCACCATGTTAGATTTGCAAAACAAGCTTTTATTTCAACACCCAGCAGTTCCCTAAAGTTTACAGATAGTATAGGAATCTGGATGAAATATGCAGCCTCTCAATTACCTGTCCTATTACAATGTAGAAAGTTTATCTTTTGCTTGGAATATAGTGGGGGGAAAAAGGTGTGGGGATTGAAACCCATGTCCTCATGGGCTGTGTGTTTCTAAAACACATGTTTAGACTGGTGAGCCACCACTGCATAGGTAAAGAAAACAGGTACATTTAGAAGTGATACCTTTTGCTAGGAATAGAATAAAAAAATGTTTGTAAAATCAGCTGAATATTTTGTATTGCCCTGGAAGGCTGTAGGGAAGACACGCTGTCTGGAAATTTAAACTGCAGCTTATCAGACTATTGTATTGGTGTGGAGACATCTGTAAAGTAAATCATGGCCAATAAGCTCTCAAGATGACATGGACTGTGTATTGTACTGGCAACAACATGGAAGCTTTTTTATGTACAGTATCTTATTTCTTACATGTATTAAATGCAACTTACTAGAACAGAACATTTAGAATTTCTGGGGAGAAAAACTTTAACATTAAGATTAAAAAAATATATATATCAATGTGCCAACAGCCACAATCTTGTTGGTACATTGCATTTTAATTGGCAGTGCCAAGCAATAGAGGCTGTTTATACAGCCCCAATAGTAGCCTTATTTTTTTATTTAGTTTACCCATTTATGTCCGTTGTTATGCCGTTTATGTTTGTGGGAATATAAATTTAGGTTGCATAAACACCTGTTGACTAGAGGTAAACTGAGCTCTGTTATGCAGTTAATAAATCTAAAATTCAACAGCTGCAGTGTTGATAAACAGATCAGACACATCTCTCACTAAAGTGTGGGGAAAAAACAAACTGCAGACTTGTACAGTGATTTTCTGATTTCTGTGCAGTTTTTTTACTGTATTTAGACCATGTCTAGACTGTATCTGTTGTATTCAATTAGATCAACTGGACTTGAAATGTAGTTCTTTAAGGGTGTGATTAGATAGTGGCTAAGAGGTGTTATAGGAACGCCCAAAGTAAGGTGTCAAAACAGCATTGTACATGGCAGACAGTTGGTGTCGAACCCCCCCACCTCTATTTAGGCTTGGTTTCTTTATTTTCACATAAATGGCCTCCTTAACACCTCTCTTGAACCAGTCACGTTCCTTCGCCAGTATGTTAACATTACAATCTTCAAAGGTATGTCCTTTACCTTAAGATGCGATACACGGCTGAGTCCTGACCCGAGGAATTGGCTCTTCTGTGCTGGGCCATACGTTGATGCAGTTGCTGTTTGGTCTCCCCCACATACAAATCAGAGCATTCTTCACTGCACTGCACTGCATATGATGTCGCTTTTCTTGTGTTTTGGTATTGGGTCTTTCGGATGTACCAATTGCTGCCTCAGGTGTTTGTTGGGTTTAAAGCAGACAGGGATACGATGTTTTTTGAAAATTCTTCTTAATTTCTCGGAGACCCCTGCTACATATGGGATGACCATGTTCTTCCTCCTGTCTTGCTTTTCCCCTTCACTGTTGGTTTCGTGTTCTTTTCTTTCCTTCTACTTCTTTTGACAAAGGCTCAGTCTGGATATCCCCAAGTTTTAAGGGCTCCTCTGAGATGTTTCATTTCTTTAGCCTTCGCCTCTGTGCTATTGGGGATGTTCTCGGCTCTGTGTTGCAGGGTTCTGATGACCCCCAGCTTGTGATCTAAAGGGTGGTGGGATCAAACATCAAATACTGATCTGTGTGTTGGTTTTCTGTAAACCTCTACTTCCAGTTTACCATTTTCCTTAACTTCTACCAAGCAGTCCAAGAAAGCCAGTTTGTTGTTTTGTACCTCTTCCCTGTGAATTTAATGTTTTGGTCCACCGCATTAATGTGTTCTGTGAAAGCTTGTACTTCCTTCTGGAAGAATGCTCTGATTGTATGTGGGGGAGACCAAACAGCAACTGCATCAACGTGAGGCCCAGCACAGAAGAGCCATTCCTCGGTCAGGACTCAGCCGTGTATCTGCATCTTAAGGATAAGACATACCTTGAAGATTGTAATGTTAACATACTGGCGAAGGAACGTGACTGGTTCAAGAGAGGTGTTAAGGAGGCCTTTTATGTGAAAATAAAGAAACCAAGCCTAAATAGAGGTGGGGGGGTTCGACACCAACTGTCTGCCATGTACAATGCTGTTTTGACACCTTACTTTGGGCGTTCCTATACACCCTCTTAGCCACTATCTAATCACACCCTAAACACCTGGCTTTGATATGCTAATTGGGATTTTCCAGGTAACATAATTGCCACAGATTCTTGTACAGTCATTCTGAATTGAGAAAGCCAGTCGGATGACTAGCGAAACGTCTTCAAGAACTACATTTCAAGTCCAGTTGATCTAATTGAATACAACAGATATACCATGACCTGGATGAATGAGAACCTTCACAAGCATGTCTAGACTGTGTTTCGAACAACTCCTCAGTGGGACAGAATCAGGAGCCAAAGGTAAAAGTGAGGTATTGCTAAGAAAACCCTTGATTATGACATTATTTCCCTTGCACTAGTTTGCTTGAATAGGAAGAGATTCAGCTTCTGAAAATAATCAAGTCATGCTATGATGCTCCATAACTTTCTGCTGCATAAATGGTTGTCTACTCTATACACTGTCACACCATTTTTCTTGTTATTGTCATTGCTATGAACACGATCAGCTAAAGGCCTGCTGATGTGTACAGGGGGTAGGGATGGGGGGTACTCGCCAGACTTGGTGGAGGGAAAGGATTATAAATGTCTATTACGCAGCTATTTCATTTTACAAATGTAGATTAAAGCTACAAACAGATGTGGAGTTGCGGTTGCAACCTATGATGCACAACTAGCTGCCGAAATTTTTTATGGATGAGAATCTGTTTTGTGTATGGATGATCGGTTGGGAATCGATGATCCGGCAAGTGGGATCATCAATGACACATGACCGACCATTTATTTTGTTTGGAGCAATCATCTAACAATCACTGAAAATGAAGTTGCTCATGAATAAAATCCTTTTTCTAATTTTGAGTGAACCAGTGGACTGTGAGAAAGTGACTGTAGTGCTTGCTGTAGTAAAAAGGCTTGACTCACTTCAACTCACTTGTACAATTAAACAGTACATATAATTCCTAAATGCGATAAAATATATAATCAAATATTTATATTTAATAATGGGAAAAGTGTATGAGTTTAGCCATAAACCAATTTGAAAAAAAGAAGAAAAAGGACCCATATAGAAAAACACTATCACATGGTAATATGTGATCATATGGTGTCAAACCCTTATGCATTTGACACCATACATAGGTAATAAATACCAATAAATAATAGTCAGTATTCCTATACTTAGTTGCTAATGTCAGTGTTACGATCATCAGTCACACCAATAGTAGGATACAGTATACCAGGAAAGGGAAGTTATCATCAGGTCCAAGGGCTGGAACGCTGCAAGCAAAAACATCGTGAACAAGGGTGGTACAAAGGGGATCCCGTGGGGAGAGAATACGGACACATTTTGCAAAAGCTTTTACGGTGGCCTACTTATAATTTTAAGAGTGTGCTGTTTAAGGGCATCCCTTGTTTTAGATCTTGCAACAGCCTAGGTGGTTTGCAGAAAAGCAAATGATAGACCCGACAACTCAAAAGGTTGTTCTATCAATTTTAATATTCCCAACTTAATTTATGTATGGTATACATTACATTCTTTTGAAATGTCTTTACCTTTCTGTCTGATTTGGACATATTTGCTGACATTGGCAATCTTAATATGTTAGAGCTGCTATGAGTTAGCTTCATTACCATGTGATCACTAATGTGATATTTGCAACTTTCACACTCTGCCCTAGGACGTATTAGACTGTACAACCATATGAATTGCTCAAGACAAAGTTCAACATTTCGGAAGTGAATCTGTGATTCATAAGTAGGTAAGCCCTTCAAATTAACATTTCTTGCAACTTTCATCCTGCATATTATGCAAGCACAATACATGAGATCTTTATAATAATAATGTAGCTTATTTAGTTCAGTGTCACACCCTTCCAAATAGAAGCTTCTCCTTAAGGTAATTTTTCAAAGTTTTATCAGAGTGGAATTCTGATAGCTAACAGCAAGCTACTGATAAATGACTTAGCGCCCTTTGGCTTCCTTTTCTTATCAAAAAAATGTGCAGTGCTCACTATACTGGGAAAGACTTTTCTGTCAGATACAGGAATCATTGCTTTTAAGTTATTGGTTAAAAAGAGAACCTTTACTTGCTAAAAATGCATGCATTTCATTAAGACGCTAAAAGGATGGCTACTCAGGTAGGTTTGTTTCCATTCATAATTTGTTTCTTCATTTCACTCTAGTTTGTATTAATGCAATAGTTTTTTCCCCTAAAATGTTACATCTGTGAGTATAATATTTTGAAACGTTTGTGATTATAAAACATACGATAAGTATTGTCGGACGGGTATTTATTTATCATACAGAAAAAAAAGAAAGTGCACCCTCTTTCAGGTGTTCAGGAAATAAAAAATAAAAATCATCTGGTCTTAAAAAGGTTCTGAAATTAATACCTCAGGTGTAAACAACCTACAACAGAGTTCACTGTGTCATTGTTTATTTAACAAAAATGTTGGCAAAACGCAGAATCTGTGTGTTAAAAACAAAGTATACCCATACTGGTTTCTGCCATCACAACACCAGTTTCCCTTTGACTGTAACTGGGTGGGTGACTTTTTTAAATCCACAGACCGTAAGTAAATATTGCATACTTTTAGCACTGCTAGATATGGACTTGCAGTTAAGTTGTGTTTATATTTTACTGATGCATTGAAAAGGCATATGGTATTTGATATGTTTTAAAAATTATTTAATAGCTTTCCTTGTTTTGAGTGTTCCCTTATGCTTGATCACTAATGAAGGAACTTCTATTCTCCTTTGTTTTTAAAAGGGAGCTGTTCTCTTTATGTTTCCTTAACGGTAACTAAGGTAAAGGTAGATAATTTCCCAACTAATTACACCGCAACAAATGCTCATACACATGTGCAATTTGCCACCCAAGGAATGAGCAGACAAGTAAGTAGCCATTCAGTTGGGCAATGTTTGTTGATCTGCCATGTTGCCTTACAAAAAGGCCATACACATGCTATTATCAAGCGTTGGGTGGCAATTCGCATGTGTGTATGAACCTTAAAGATTAATTACCAAAACATTAAATCTGCCTTTTTCCTCCTTCTATAAACCACCTTTTCCTTCTTTTTAACTCTTGGAGATTTTATTTTTCAAGAGGGATGGGGCACAACCAGGCAGTAAAGAATTGTCAATCACCCTTGTCCTTAGTATATCCCAGCACCTTCCCCAGGCACCACTATGTGTAAAAATTGTATCCTTTCAATGAAATCAAAGCTTTTTTCTGTCACTTCATGGTTAATTAACTCAGCATTATAGTCTAACTGCTTCTCTGTGTTTCTGGAGAAGAGTGACAATCTAGCTCTGCATCTTAATAAATCAATTCCAATTGATTTCCAAAGACCTTCCCACACACACACTTAGCTATCCAAACTCCTATGGGATAAAAACAAGTAAAGGGAAACCATAGTGCTCAAATCTACCATTTTACTTCTAAAACCATATTATATTAGTTATAAGTCACTACTCCTATCTCACATTTTGTAATAGAAGAAGAGCGGTGAGCTTACAAAAATGGCTGGCAGCTCTTCTGTTCTTTCCCGACTGAAGAATGTTGGGGTAACTGCTTCGGACAGGAGTGGGAGAGCTGTCATCTGTGGTACAAGCAGCTTTTTAAAAGCTTACCGCTACTTTTCTCTGCAAAATGGAAGGTAGGAGTGTCTCCTACTTACCAGACAAATATAGTTTTAAATTTAAGAGCTGCTAAAACAAAGCCTCTATAAAGAACATTGTAGCATAGTTTAGGTCTGCAAACCACAAGACTTATGAAACAAAGTCCTTTCTACAGAAAATATCAAAATAGGGATATTTGGCCATCATGCACAGTGCCACATTTGGCAAATACCAATTTTCAAAGACACCTAATACTAACTGTCAAATGACGTGGCGAAGTGGTTAAATTGGGCTTGTTCAGCCACAGAATATGGGTATCTTGCAATCATTGAGTTGTCTATAAACTCTCCTCTGACAATGTATTCTAAAGACAGCACCTGTCTGATGGCTAAAGCTTGTCTGAAATTAAGCCATAAAACAGAAAATTATCCCAAACACAAATTGGGAAGGGAAAGTCTGCCCATATGTTTAAGGGTCTGCAGCGCGGTGAATTTAATTCTGGCTTTTTTGGAGTTCCATATGAAGGAGGAAATAAGGCTGTTTAGTTTGTTGAAGAATTTCTTAGTGATATATGTGAGAGAGTGGTAAATAGTGTATAGGATTTTTGGTAGTAGAAAGGTTTTGACTAGGTGGATTCTGCCCCATAGATTGAGTGGAACATATTGCCATGCTATTGTTTTTGTACGTACAAATTCAAACAAGTGGAGTATCATAAGCTAATAAAATTGCTGTTGGGATTTAGTTATGTTGATACCCAAGTATTTAAGTTGTGTTTTAATAGGAATGGGAGTGGAATATGTGGGGCTATTTATTGAGAGGTCATCTGAGGGGTAGAGTACCGATGTTTCTCAGTTAATTAATATATATTAGTATGTTCCAAAAGTGTTGATAGTGTGCATGGCTATTGTAAGTGTTTGGTGAGGGTTTTCCAGGAATAGTATCAAGTCGTCCACATACAGGCCTATTTTCTCTGTATAGCTTCCGAGAGTAAGCCCTCTTATGTTGGTGTTGGTACGTAGAAGTATTGCTAGTGGTTTAATAGCTAGTGCAAATAAATACAGTGAGAGGGGGCATCCCTGACGTCTGTCTCTTCCCAATGGGAATGTTGGTGAAGAATTTGGGCTTTAGGGGCCGCGTATAGTATTTGTACCCAGTGTATGAAATTTGGCCCAAAGCCGAAGCTTTTAAGTACTTCTAGCAGAGAATGAATCTTGGTAATATTCATAATTTGATTATTGTTTAAATGTGAATTTTTTTCTCTATACACTTTTATTAGAGAGAATTGTGGAATCAAAAACAAAACGGTTACATCAGTAATAGAAAATTGTCACAGTATTAAGTAAAAACGAATCTTAAGTGTAACCAAGCATTACATTGTCCCCTCTACCACACATTTTCTATTTTCTAACTACAATAAGCATATCCATAGGTAAATTATCTATATCTAATATATAGTTAAGTAAATATAAGAAATAATAATAATAGGGAAAAAAAGAAAGAAGGGGGAAGTCTCTCTGTCTCTCTGTTTCTCCATGTCTCCCATCTGTCTATGCCTCAGAGTTTGTATGAAGTGTCCTCCCTTACTCGCCATGTCCCACAGCCGCCATTTCCCGGTTCCGACATGGCAGAAATCCAGGGGTTCCACATCTTGTCATAATATTTCAAAGTGCCCCTTGCCCTGTTGACCACCAGTTCATTTTCACACAGCCGCCACACTTAAAGGGCATGTCCACCCCCAAAACTATAATCCCCCCAACTACTGGCCCCACCATGTAGTGTAGTTTAATCCTTACCTCACATCCCAGCTCCATAGGGTTCTCCTGTAGTCCCCCCCCAAAGTCCCAAAAAATGACTACCAGGAGGCTAGCAGAGTCCATATAGGACACTGCCTGCTAGCTGGCCTCAGGTAGATTTTTGCCATGCGTACTGCAGCCCTTCTCCCCCCTCCCTCTCCCTCCCTCTCCCTCCCTCTCCCTCCCGTTCTACTATCCCTCCCCCTAGCTCATACCCCCTTAATATTGTGCTCCCCCATGTCTCCCAGCCCCAACCGCATTTTTTTTTTTTAGAAAGCTCCCCAACTCTTACTTACCTCTCCTCTTTCCTCCGGCAAGTGAGCTGCCGGCAGCCGCGTCTGTGATTGGCTGCCGCTCACCCAATCACAGACGCGGCTGCCGGTCCCGCCCTCTGCTTGCATTTCCTTGCAAGCAGAGGGCCGGAGCGCGGCGGAGGATCGAGGGGAGGTAAGTAGAGTTTGGGGGGCTTTCTAAAAAAAAATTATAGCGGTTGGGGCTGGGAGCCCAGGGGGACCTTATATTAAAAAAAAATTTTTTTAGGGTGGACATAGCCTTTAAGCAACTATTTGTTGCCTGAAGGGTGCAGGTTGTTTCCATGTAGCTGCTTTAAGAGTTCTGGCACCTGCACATATACTATGAGCTAACTTCTTGCTTTTCATGGGCTATTGTTCTGTCAAAGTGGGCTCTCCATGGGTTCAAAATCATTGGGGTATACAGTACCTCCCGAATTATAGGTTCCACACCTTTTGTACCACCAGCAGTGTCTTTTAAAAACTTTTTCTTGAACCACAGTATTTGAGGAACATTTGCCAAGTGGTTCAAATATACCTGTACACCGATCGCCCTTTAATTTTTCACCAAGGAAGTCTACCCATTTTTTCATTAAAGCAATTTTAGGGGCGTGATGAAACCAATTAAGTAATGAATATATTTTAGAGATTTTTCGGGAACCCTGTGAGATGGAGCTACAAATTGATTCAAAAGGTAGAGCGTTGAGTGGTGGTAGAGCTATCTAGTAAGGTATGTAAATAGTGAGTAAGCTGTGCGTAGTGGAACCATTCGGATGGGGGTAATTTGAATCGATGTTGTACTTGGTTCCATTAAAAATATTTCCCGAAGGTGCCAAATGTCCCTCTCTATATATGTTACTTTGCAGCCATGTCCTCTAAGTGTGTATGTTTTCTCCTAGTGCGAAATCAGGGATGGGATAGATAGGGGTAATTATGGATGGTGAATCACTTAGTTTGTATTTTCTTATAGTAGTGTGCCAAAGTTCAATTGTATGTTTTTAATATGGGTTGGATATATGACCTAAAGCAGTTAAAGGGGAACTGTGGTCCAAAAATGACTTTAGTTAAATTGAGGTAAATTGATAGGAATTGCTCCCCTGGGAATCTTTGCAATTTATTTCCATTGTTTATTTTGCATAGTTTTGAAGATATTTACATTTCTGTGTGTGATATGGCAGCAGCATCACCAGGTCCCCTGCACTTCCTGCTCTGAAACTGTCAGTCAATCTGTCCTGTGTCTCCTCCTCCCCTTTGCAGCCCCCCTGGTCCCTCCCACTCATGGACCCCATGGTCCCTCCAGTTGTAGGCCCCCCATGGCCCATTATCTTACAGTCCCATGTTGCCCCACCCACTCGCGGGTGTCTAAGCCCTGCCCACTCGCAGGTGTCTAAGTCCCGCTCACTCACGGGTGGCGTGGGTTACTTAGAACCCCCTTACCTTCTCTGTCAGGACTTCACACAGCAGATAGGAGGGGGGACTTCCTGTCTCCCTCACACACTGAGGGAGTCTGAGGCTGTGCTCGCCGGGGGCACTGTGCAGGAGAAGCCTTAAGAGTGTCACATGTCAGCCTCCCACCCATTAACTTAAGCTCGTTTTAAACTTAACTTGTTTGGAGACCACAGTTCCCCTTTAACTTACTTTGAGGTAGCCAGAGAATTTCACTTAAAGACAACAATATCAAAAAAAATAACATTACCCCCATTACATGTCCACACTTCCAGCAGCTGAAATCACTTACTTTCATTTACAACCGTGCTGCTCTCCCTTAGATATCACACAGCAAAGATGAGTGTTAACAGCCCGCCTCCTAGACGGCCCAGGGCCATCGTTAACATATCACTTGTCATTGGCTGGTGGGAATGTCTGTTACAACCTCTCTCCTCCTCCCTGCCAGTCAAACTTGAACTGTTTGGTTGCTAGGATGTACAGCCTACATAATCAAGCTGACCAAGGGTGGGTGGAGGAGTGTTTTCTCGCATGCTAGCTTTGAGTGACCGTTACAGGCAGACAGAATTGTTACGCCCCCTTTACAGCATGACTAATTGAAGGCGGAGAGAAGCTCGAAATCAGGGAAAAAATGTATGGGGAAGGCAGCATACCTTTAATCTTTTGAAAGCAGTTTTTTTTAAAAAATGCATTGAGGCAATACAGTTATCCTTTAAAGATTTAGAGGGCAAAAGATTCTGTTCCGATTCCTGGTAGCTGGGTATTCCCATTCTATTATAGCACTGCATTGTTTGTGCCATTCTTGCTGCTAGGAAATAGTGCTGCAGGGAGGGAAGGGCTGTGCCCCCTAGTCTTTTAGGCCATTGAAGTGATTTTGTGCGAATTCTTGGGCATTTATCAGACCAAAGAAGTTTAGTTATTTTAGTTTTAAGTAGTTTCAGATCTGCTGATTTGAGTGCAAACAGAAGGGATCTAAATAAGTATAATATCCTGGGGAGGGTCATCATTTTAATACTATTTATTTTGCCAAATATGTGAAGTGTGAGTGGTTCCATTTAAAAGCAAAATTTGTTGGTAGTAGTTTAGTAATTGAGGAAGAGAGGTGAGTAGGCAGTATGACCGATTTAAGTAATTCATTTTAAAACCAGACAGATTTCCAAATAAGTGACGTTCGGAGCAAAGGTGCGCCAGGGAGGTTTTTGGTTTGTGAGTGTAAACAGTGTGTCATCTGCGAAAAGGGCAATCTTTTATTCCTGAAGTTCCAATTTGTTCCCTATGTATTTCAGTGGTTATGAATATGTGCTGCCAGAGGTTCCACACAAAGTGCAAAAATGAATGGCGATAAGGGACATCCCTGGGGCGTACCATTTTTAATTGGAAAGATGTTAAAGGAGAAAACTATATTCGAGATTTCCTACCATGGTTTTAAATACATTTTTATTGCCATCATTAAAGCTGCTGTAAAGTCAAAACGAGTTAAAGTGAACGTGAAATATTTTATCACAAAATAAAAGTGGTCTTAGACATGGGAATTTAGTACAGAGAGTCTGATTTGATAGTTTATTTGTTTTTCTGAAAAATTTTAATATTACTAACTAAAACAATCCATTTGAGGTTAGATGTCCTTCATAGGGACCTTTTTTTTTTTTGCTTCTTCCTGTTGCTGGGGACAAATCTGCATTGCTTAGCATTCAGGTGGTAACACCAATTATATGAGGAAACAAATGATTTCTAAAAGAGATTAAAGCATATATGAGAGAAAGGAACTAAACTGGTCCTTAATATTTCTACCAGACATAAAATACTAATAGGTCCTGAGCAAATCTTTTTTTGTAGACCAGGAAACATTTGTTTTGTTGGTAAATCACTTGCTTTTTTAAATAACAAGGAATATGAACTAACCAATGCATTTTGTTATAGGGGTCAAAAATAATGGTGAACAGCCAGCTCTGCATTCGTCGTTGGACCACAAAGCATGTGGCTAAATGGCTAAGAGAAGAAGGCTTCTGTGACTATGTGGACATGTTGTGTAACCGTCACCGCTTAGATGGAACAGCTTTATTAGCTCTAACAGAATATGACCTGCGATCACCTCCATTAGAGATTAAGGTCTTGGGGGATATTAAGCGTTTAATGCTGTCGATACGTAAACTGCAGAAACAGCATGCTGGTGTGCTTGAGGAACTTGGTCTAAGCTGTGAACCACCAACAGGAAATCTTAGCACTATTCCCCCAACAAGCCCAGACTGGCTCTGCAATGGAGACCCTGCTCGGGACTATGATGGACTTGGGACAGACTCTACCATCGATCATCATCAGTATTCCAATGGAAAGCTCAAACACCCTGCCAGAAAGCTTGATCCAGAATATTGGAAGACAGCGATCAGCTGTGTTTATGTATTTATAGTATTTGGATTTACGTCTTTTGTGATGGTCATAGTGCATGAACGTGTCCCAGACATGCAAACATACCCTCCGTTGCCAGATATATTTTTAGACAGGTAAGTGACAGTATAAAAAGTGGAGTTCTTTTTATGTTAACATAAACATAACATTAGGCCAGAATCAGGCAAAAGTTTTTTGTGCTTTTTTTAAAATGCCAGAAAAACAAACACTAGACATCCGTATGAACCTAGCCTAAAACATGCTTGTAAAGGTTCTCATTCATCCAGGTCATGGTATATCTGTTGTATTCAATTAGATCAACTGGACTTGAAATGTAGTTCTTGAAGATGTTTCGTTAGTCATCCGACTGGCTTTCTCAATTCAGAATGACTTGTACAAGAATCTGTGGCAATTATGTACCCTGGAAAATCCCAATTCGCATATCACAGCCAGGTGTTAAGGGTGTGATTAGATAGTGGCTAAGAGGTGTTATAGGAACGCCCAGAGTAAGGTGTTAAAACAGCATTGTACATGGCAGACAGTTGGTGTCGAACCCCCCCACCTCTATTTAGGCTTGGTTTCTTTATTTTCACGTAAATGGCCTCCTTAACACCTCTCTTGAACCAGTCACCCTATAAGTCATTCTGAATTGAGAAAGCCAGTCGGATGACTAGCGAAACTCTTCAGAACTCATTTCAAGTCCAGTTGATCTAATTGAATACAACAGATATAGCCTAAAACAATTGCGATCATGTGTTTATGTATTTATAGTATCTGTGTTTATGTCTTTTGTGATGGTGATAGTGCATGAACGTGTCCCAATTGGACGAACCTGTGAATGCTCACAAAAATGCTGCAGATGTTTTGGACCGACCGATCCGCGGACTGAAAAATCTGTTTGTGTGTATCAGCCTTAAGCTGGTACACACCTAGCGATTTTTCCTCCTGACCGCCCCGTTCAATACTTTCCATAGAGGCCCGCACGTTCGGATGAGTTTTCCACCATGTCCGATAGTTCTTTCGTCTGATTCGGACAAACGATCGGTCGGACAAAGCCATTCGGATGTGATAATTTCAGTCCAGTTCAGTGTATCTGGTCGATCGGACCGAATATCTCATCGTGTGTACCCAGCTTTACAGTTTGTTTCTTTGTTGTATGTCCTGATAGTGGTTAACCCCCTTCTTTATATGCCTGCAACTAAAGTTAAAGTAATAATTGGCAGTTTCATTCCCTAATTGTAGGGTAGGAGGATTTCATACCTCCTTTTTCTTAAATCAGCTGTTAAGTTCCCAGTTTTTTGTCCTGTCCCTTTTATTGTGCATGTGATGAGAAAATGGGAGACTGGCAGCAGTCATAGCAGTAATAAAGAAAGATAAGAATACTTGATCCTATCTGCAAATAATACATTTTTACTAAATTCTCCTAATGGATGAAGTTTTTCTATGTGGTATAAAACCTTTTCTAAAGAAATAGATATTTACAAATTAGATCACAAAGGGAAATCCCCTTTCTTATATTATGTACATTATTTTCTACTTTTTTACAGTATGTAGTCAATATCGCCTATACAATTTTAGAATGATTACTATTGCCAATTAATTTTGAAGCATAGTGAACTTACTTGTGGGTCCTCTGTGACACACTGTCAAAATTGCGAAAAGGTGGCTGTGTAAAATGTGTATGTATATATCCCTCCTATTATATAAAAATATTTATATGTGCATAGAAATTCATTGAGTTTTTAGGAGCTACAAATGAGTGGGGGTATATAATATCACATATAGGAAAGGTGTATATGTATGTGTGGCATTTCTACTATTGTCATCTAAATGACCATATATATGTATTTATAGTATAGTACTTGCTTATATTGGTAAAACACAAAATATATAACATTATAAATGTACTTCCACTAGCTGCTACACCTATTTAAATATGGAATAGTCCAAATGGAAGGTTACCCACACCTCTGCAATTAAAACTAAAAGGAAGTGTAAGGAGTTCCCGTATTACACCAATTGGTGCTGTTTGTTGTAAACATGGTGACAGTCTTAGCCAATCAAAAAAACTTCTGTATGCCAGAGATATATGTATGGGACACACACTGCTGATTCACATCCATCCCTCCCTCCCTCTCCATAGACAAAAGAAAACTTCCTGGATGATTTCAGCTGCTGTTTGCTAGTCGGGAAGTCCTGTCTGTGTATGACAAGGACATTAAGGAAAAAATGTCCATGTCTGTGCCCATTTATCTGAGAATGCTGGGAATGCAATATTGCTTTTTTAATTGGATAAGGCTACGAAGTTCCTTTGTTATTAAGAAGGCTATATCTTATTTTATGCTCTGTAGAAGGCTTTTTCTCTCTTTATGCCCGCCTCACATTAAAGGAGAACTAAACTCTCCAGACAACATTAGACAATAGACAGAGCACATTCACAAACATACAACAAGCTTTGTCTCGTCTCTCCCTTTGCTGTGGCCAATTGGGTGATTTATAAAAATAACCTTGAGTACTAGGGGTCACTCCCACAATTCACCTGCATACAGGCACATGCTCCTTGGTGCTCAACAGATCAAAACAAAGAAGTTGCAGCCTTGCTTCCTAGAAGCTGACATCAATCACATTACACACAGAGATCCTCCCTTTCCCTGACACAGAACAGGGATTTCAGTTTTTTTTATCAAACACATTCAATGCTCCTCACCTAACAATGATATAATCCTTTACTTTTCATAAAAGTAATCTTTGCAGTATTTCATAGATAGCATGGATGTAAAAAACGGAATACTAACATTTCACAAAATAAAAAAAAATAAAAGTCTGGGGAATTGAACCTGCAACGTTGACATTTACTCTGTCTTGCTAACTCACCAATCACAGACGCGGCTGCCCTCCGGACCTTTTGCATGATCCACAGCAGCAGAACTGACAGGTGCCGACCGCTTCCTAGTTCTAATCAACTATAGCACGCATGTGTGATAATGCGAGATATACTTGATTAGAACCAGAGGTGGTCGGGAATTTCAGTGCTGCGGTGGATCGCTCAAAAGGTAAGTTTCTGCTATCTTCGTCCTTCTATATGGATTTAAGAACAGGAGGTAAGGCATAGCTCCTTAACCTCCCAGTCTCAATTACTACATTAAAGGAATAGTTCACATTTCAAGTGAATTATTCCTTTAATAGCCTAAAGGAGCATTTTTTTAATAAAAAAAACTGTACAGTGTGCATGGCCACTGTCTGGCCACACCTCCTGACTTCAGTCAAATGCTCCCCCTACCTATCAGGATTGGCTAGAACACTAGTTGGTATGACCTGCTGGACAGTGCTGGAAATAAAACACACACCACCACATGTTGGAAAGGTACATTTCCCAGAACCCCCATCAAAATGAGAGGTTAGAGCAGTGTTTCTCAACCATGGGTCCGGGGACCCTAGGGGTCCCTGAGAGGTTGCATGGGGGTCCTCAAGAGATTGCCATAAATGTATGGATCCAGCATTTTGACAAAAACAGATATATTTTTCTATATATTTATCATTCTGTGTTTTATGTTCTGTATAAATTATGTGTTTGGTGTTGATGTCTGAGATATAAATAAAATAACTAGTTTTTAATGTAAGGGTTCCCACCCTGATGTGAATTTGAGTGCTTTTTTTTCAATAGATGTATTTATAGATCATCAATTATATTTGTATAAATTAAGTTTTTGATCATTGATGACAAAGAAAAATAATATTAATCATAATTTTATGTAGGGGGTCCCCAAGACACAAAAATTGTGTTAAGGGGTCCCCATGGATAAAAGGTTGAGAAACACTTGGTTAGAGATTACTGCTTTTATATCAAGCACTGCCTTATGGTACATGATGCTCTGAAGCTTTAGTTGTCCTTTAATCTGGCAATAGTCTAGTAGAACTTTTAGACAGTTTGAAAATTTAACCGTGACACTTATCAGAGGACTACAAAAAAAACGAACACTAAGGCTGAGGCCACACTAGGCAATGTTTTCGTACACAGGTTACCGTCCGTTTGAGATGCATCCGTGCAATGTTGCACAATCGGAGCGCATGCTATTTGCAAAAAAAGTGAGTGTGCACATCTTGAAAACTGTTCTGCATTTCTCACGCACAGATCACGAAACGTGTGTGAGAAACGGGCTAGGTGGCCTAGCTCTTAAAGGATAAGTGCACTGTAAAATCAAGTTATGTTCATTTGGAAGCTGCAGCTTTAAAAATACCGTTGCCATTTTTTTTTTTTTTTACCTATGCCCCTCCACAGCCTAGCTTTGTGCCTTGAAAGTTGCTGACATCTTGTTACTGGTTTGCTGAATGTTAAGCTCCGCCCCTCTGAGATTTCCTCTGCTTTCTCCTGCTTGAGCCTCAAACATTGAGCCTCAAACAGTAATGCCTGTGAGTTCTGTGCACTCTCCTGCTGAGCCTCAAACAGTAATGCCTGTGAGTTCCGTGCACATGCGTGTGCACGGAACTCAACAGCATTACTGTTTGAGACCAAGCAGGAGAAAGCAGAGGAAATCTCAAGGGTGGAGTTTAACATTTAGCAAACCAGTAACAAGATGTCAGCAACTTCCAAGGCACAAAGCTAGACTCTGGAGGGGCATAGGGGAAAAAAATTATAGCAACAGTATTTTTAAAGCTGCATCTCCATGAAAATAACTTGATTTTACTGTGCACTTATCCTTTAACCTTATATAACAGAAACAGAACTTACTGAGCACGTATTAAACATGGTTGAGTGACAGTACCACCTAGTGTTCTTCTATGAAAGTTTTTTTGCCTTCCATACCTTGAGGTATTCAAAACATCGGTATTTTTATCAGTACAGACTCAGTACTGCAATTATGTTCATTGAAAATTTAGGACAACATCAGTGAATTACTGGTAAAGTTTAACAATTATTGACATTTTAAATGCTGTTTTTCGTAAGACTTTGATACCATTCAGTAAATAACAAAGGCACAGGTATGGTTTTGCTTGATGGTCTGGTCAAGTTTATGGGATTTGTTTTGGTTTTAAGAACAAATTTAAGAACAAACTATTCTGGGGCCCCTCTCCCTCTACATTGGTTTTCTGGAGGAGGCTATATTTGTCATTGTAAAAATAAGAAGGGGCTCCCCTGCTGTTACAGGATCTGGTCTGCTCCTCTGGTAATTACACCCGAGTCCACAGTGTTTATACTTGAGCGATATGCAATGTCAAAATTTAATTTTGTGCCTGCGATGATGTGATCCTTACACACAGACGATTAAAATGAGAGCGCATGTTGCTGTGTGTTTGAACTTGCCAGTAAGCACAACATACTATGTTAAAGGGTATCTCCACTAGTATTTTTAACATTTTGGAATCCGTTATTCTATTGAAAAATGGGAGTAAAGGAGCTGTGCCTTACCTTCCGTTCTTCAATAGAACAAACAGGAGCCAGAGAAAAGGTAAGAAACTTACCGCTCGCTCGCTCCCCTGGCACATAGATCGCGCATGCACATAGAAGACAGGTCTGTCGGGCCTGTCAGACTACACGCCGGGGGAGCAAGCGAGCGGGTAAGTTTTCTTACCTTCTCTCCTGGCTCCTGTTTGTTCTATTGAAGAACGGAGGTAAGGCACAGCTCCTTTACCTCCCGTTCTTCAATAGAACTGGATTCCAAAATGTTAAAAATACGAGTGGAGATACCCTTTAAATGCTTTTGATATGTACTTACTTTTATTTAATTCTTACTGTTTTATCTTAATTATTTGCAAATAACTTGATTTGTTTCCTGCTTTTTTTTTTAGTGTTCCTCGGATTCCTGTTGGGCCTTTGCCATGACAGAAATGTGTGGAATGGTTCTTTTCTACATCTGGCTTCTTGTACTGTTGCTTCATAAACACAGGTAATAACATGGTACATGTGTTGGAGAAATATTGCAGGAACGCTTGTTATATTAATTTATAATTTTCATTCCATTTTTAATTTTGTAATATGCATTGCAAATTTTCATATGCAAAATTTTTGATGCTTAAAGGTTTTTTGATTAACGTGTGCAGTAATTCACTAAACATTTTTTTCCCTCAGGATATCTTTTCGTAGGCTGTGCAGCTTGATGGGACATGTTTTCTTTTGCGTGTGTAACAATGTTGTCACATCACTTTCTGTTCCAGGACAACACCTTCATGTTCAGGAAAGTATAATCTCAAAATATTGTACACATTCCTCCAACAATAAAATGTTTTAATAAATTGTATATTTTTTAATTGTTCAGTTGTTGATACTTTATTTTGTAATTAGTATTTTTCTGTCTTGTACAACATCATAACACTTATTTTAGAGAATAAAGGACAACCGGCCTTGTACAAGAATCTGTGGCAATTATGTACCCTGGAAAATCCCAATTCGCATATCACAGCCAGGTGTTAAGGGTGTGATTAGATAGTGGCTAAGAGGTGTTATAGGAACGCCCAGAGTAAGGTGTTAAAACAGCATTGTACATGGCAGACAGTTGGTGTCGAACCCCCCCACCTCTATTTAGGCTTGGTTTCTTTATTTTCACGTAAATGGCCTCCTTAACACCTCTCTTGAACCAGTCACATCCTATAAGTCATTCTGAATTGAGAAAGCCAGTCGGATGACTAGCGAAACGTCTTCAAGAACTACATTTCAAGTCCAGTTGATCTAATTGAATACAACAGATATAGCCTAAAACAATTAGCGATCAGCTGTGTTTATGTATTTATAGTATCTGTGTTTATGTCTTTTGTGATGGTGATAGTGCATGAACGTGTCCCAATATGGACGAACCTGTGAATGCTCACAAAAATGCTGCAGATGTTTTGGACCGACCGATCCGCGGACTGAAAAATCTGTTTGTGTGTATCAGCCTTAAGCTAGGTACACACCTAGCGATTTTTCCTCCTGACCGACCGTTCAATACTTTCCATAGAGGACCGCACGTTCGGATGAGGTTTTCCACCATGTCCGATAGTTCTTTCGTCTGATTCGGACAAACGATCGGTCGGACAAAGCCGCATTCGGATGTGATAATTTCAGTCCAGTTCAGTGTATCGGTCGATCGGACCGAAATATCTCATCGTGTGTACCCAGCTTTACAGTTTGTTTCTTTGTTGTATGTCCTGATAGTGGTTAACCCCCTTCTTTATGCCTGCAACTAAAGTTAAAAGTAATAATTGGCAGTTTCATTCCCTAATTGTAGGGTAGGAGGATTTCATACCTCCTTTTTTCTTAAATCAGCTGTTAAAGTTCCCAGTTTTTTGTCCTGTCCCATTTATTGTGCATGTGATGAGAAAATCTGGGAGACTGGCAGCAGTCATAGCAGTAAATAAAGAAAGATAAGAATACTTGATCCTATCTGCAAATAATACATTTTTACTAAATTCTCCTATAATGGATGAAGTTTTTTTCTATGTGGTATAATAACCTTTTAGCTAAAGAAATAGATATTTACAAATTAGATCACAAAGGGAAATCCCCTTTCTTAATATTATGTACAGTATTTTCTACTTTTTTACAGTATGTAGTCAATATCGCCTATACAATTTTAGAATGATTACTAATTGCCAATTAATTTTGAAGCATAGTGAACTTACTTGTGGGTCCTCTGTGCACACTGTCAAAATTGCGAAAAGGTGGCTGTGTAAAATGTGTATGTATATATCCCTCCTATTATATAAAAATATTTATATGTGCATAGGAGAATTCATTGAGTTTTTAGGAGCTACAAATGAGGTGGGGGTATATAATATCACATATAGGAAAGGTGTATATGTATGTGTGGCATTTCTCACTATTGTCATCTAAATGACCATAAATATATGTATTTATAGTATAGTACTTGCTTATATTAGGTACAACACAAAATATATAACATTATAAATGTACTTCCACTAGCTGCTACACCTATTTAAATATGGAATAGTCCAAATGGAAGGTTTAGCCACACCTCTGCAATTAAAACTAAAAGGAAGTGTAAGGAGTTCCCGTATTACAACCAATTATGTGCTGTTTGTTGTAAACATGTGACAGTCTTAGCCAATCAAAAAAACTTCTGTATGCCAGAGATATATGTATGGGACACACACTGCTGATTCACATCCATCCCTCCCTCCCCTCTCCATAGACAAAAGAAAACTTCCTGGATGATTTCAGCTGCTGTTTGCTAGTCGGGAAGTCCTGTCTGTGTATGACAGAGGACATTAAGGAAAAAATGTACATGTCTGTGCCCATTTATCTGAGAATGCTGGGAATGCAATATTGCTTTTTTAATTGGATAAGGCTACGAAGTTCCTTTTGTATTAAGAAGGCTATATCTTATTTTATGCTCTGTAGAAGGCTTTTTCTCCTTTATGCCCGCCTCACATTAAAGGAGAACTAAACTCTCCAGACAACATTAGACAATAGACAGAGCACATTCACAAACATACAACAAGCTTTGTCTCGTCTCTCCCTTTGCTGTGGCCAATTGGGTGATTTATAAAAATAACCTGTGAGTACTAGGGGTCAGCTCCCACAATTCACCTGCATACAGGCACATGCTCCTTGGTGCTCAACAGATCAAAACAAAGAAGTTGCAGCCTTGCTTCCTAGAAGCTGACATCAATCACATTACAGCACAGAGATCCTCCCTTTCCCTGACACAGAACAGGGATTTCAGTTTTTTTTATCAAACACATTCAATGCTCCTCACCTAACAATGATATAATCCTTTACTTTTCATACAAAAGTAATCTTTGCAGTGTATTTCATAGATAGCATGGATGTAAGAAACGGAATACTAACATTTCAGCAAAAATAAAAAAAAATAAAAGTCTGGGGAATTGAACCTGCAACTTGTACATTTACTCTGTCTTGCTAACTCAGCCAATCACAGACGCGGCTGCCCGTCCGGACCTTTTGCATGATCCACAGCAGCAGAACTGACAGGTGCCGACCGCTTCCTAGTTCTAATCAACTATAGCACGCATGTGTGATAATGCGAGATATACTTGATTAGAACCAGGAGGTGGTCGGGAATTTTCAGTGCTGCGGTGGATCGCTCAAAAGGTAAGTTTCTGCTATCTTCGTCCTTCTATATTGATTTAAGAACAGGAGGTAAGGCATAGCTCCTTAACCTCCCAGTCTTCAATTACTACATTAAAGGAATAGTTCACATTTCAAGTGAATTATTCCTTTAATAGCCTAAAGGAGCATTTTTTTAATAAAAAAAACTGTACAGTGTGCATGGACACTGTCTGGCCACACCTCCTGACTTCAGTCAAATGCTCCCCCTACCTATCAGGATTGGCTAGAGACTACTAGTTGGTATGACCTGCTGGAACAAGTGCTGGGAAATAAAACACACCACCACATGTTGGAAAGGTACATTTCCCAGAACCCCCATCAAAATGAGAGGTTAGAGCAGTGTTTCTCAACCATGGGTCCGGGGACCCCTAGGGGTCCCTGAGAGGTTGCATGGGGGTCCTCAAGAGATTGCCATAAATGTATGGATCCAGCATTTTGACAAAAACAGATATATTTTTCTATATATTTATCATTCTGTGTTTTATGTTCTGTATGAATTATGTGTTTGGTGTTGATGTCTGAGATATAAATAAAAATAACTAATGTTTTAATGTAAGGGTTCCCACCCTGATGTGAATTTGAGTGCATTTTTTTCAATAGAGATGTATTTATAGATCTATCAATTATATTTGTATAAATTAAGTTTTTGATCATTTGATGACAAAGAAAAATAATATATAATCATAATTTTATGTAGGGGGTCCCCAAGACACAAAAATTGTGTTAAGGGGTCCCCATGGATAAAAAGGTTGAGAAACACTTGGTTAGAGATTACTGCTTTTATATCAAAGTGCACTGCCTTATGGTACAGTGATGCTCTGAAGCTTTAGTTGTCCTTTAATCTGGCAATAGTCTAGTAGAACTTTTAGACAGTTTGAAAAATTTAACCTGACACTTATCAGAGGACTACAAAAAAAACGAACACTAAGGCTGAGGCCACACTAGGCAATGTTTTCGTACACAGGTTACCGTCCGTTTGAGATGCGATCCGTGCAATGTTGCACAATCGGAGCGCATGCTATTTGCAAAAAAAGTGAGTGTGCACATCTTGAAAACTGTTCTGCATTTCTCACGCACAGATCACGAAACGTGTGTGAGAAACGTGCTATTGTGGCCTAGCTCTTAAAGGATAAGTGCACTGTAAAATCAAGTTATGTTCATTTGGAAGCTGCAGCTTTAAAAATACCGTTGCCATATTTTTTTTTTTACCTATGCCCCTCCACAGCCTAGCTTTGTGCCTTGAAAGTTGCTGACATCTTGTTACTGGTTTGCTGAATGTTAAGCTCCGCCCCTCTGAGATTTCCTCTGCTTTCTCCTGCTTGAGCCTCAAACATTGAGCCTCAAACAGTAATGCCTGTGAGTTCTGTGCACTCTCCTGCTTGAGCCTCAAACAGTAATGCCTGTGAGTTCCGTGCACATGCGTGTGCACGGAACTCACAAGCATTACTGTTTGAGACTCAAGCAGGAGAAAGCAGAGGAAATCTCAAAGGGGTGGAGCTTAACATTTAGCAAACCAGTAACAAGATGTCAGCAACTTCCAAGGCACAAAGCTAGACTCTGGAGGGGCATAGGGGAAAAAAATTATAGCAACAGTATTTTTAAAGCTGCAGCTTCCAAATGAAAATAACTTGATTTTACTGTGCACTTATCCTTTAACCTTATATAACAGAAACAGAACTTACTGAGCACAGTAATTAAACATGGTTGAGTGACAGTACCACCTAGTGTTCTTCTATGAAAAGTTTATTTTGCCTTCCATACCTTGAGGTATTCAAAACATCGGTATGTTATCAGTACAGACTCAGTACTGCAATTATGTTCAGTGAAAATTTAGGACAACATCAGTGAATTACTGGTAAAGTTTAACAATTATTGACATTTTAAATGCTGAATTTTCGTAAGACTTTGATACCATTCAGTAAATAACAAAGGCACATGTATGGTTTTGCTTGATGGTCTGGTCAAGTTTATGGGATTTGTTTTGGTTTTAAGAACAAATTTTAAGAACAAACTATTCTGGGGCCCCTCTCCCTCTACATTGGTTTTCTGGGAGGAGGCTATATTTGTCATTGTAAAAATAAGAAGGGGCTCCCCTGCTGTTACAGGATCTGGTCTGCTCCTCTGGTAATTACACCCGAGTCCACAGTGTTTATACTTGAGCGATATGCAATGTACAAAATTTAATTTTGTGCCTGCAGATGATGTGGATCCTTACACACAGACGATTAAAATGAGAGCGCATGTTGCTGTGTGTTTGAACTTGCCAGTAAAGCACAACATACATATTGTTAAAGGGTATCTCCACTAGTATTTTTAACATTTTGGAATCCAGTTCTATTGAAAAATGGGAGGTAAAGGAGCTGTGCCTTACCTTCCGTTCTTCAATAGAACAAACAGGAGCCAGGAGAAAAGGTAAGAAACTTACCGCTCGCTCGCTCCCCTGGCACATAGATCGCGCATGCACATAGAAGACAAGGTCTGTCGGGACCTGTCAGACTACACGCCGGGGGAGCAAGCGAGCGGGTAAGTTTCTTACCTTCTCTCCTGGCTCCTGTTTGTTCTATTGAAGAACGGAAGGTAAGGCACAGCTCCTTTACCTCCCGTTCTTCAATAGAACTGGATTCCAAAATGTTAAAAATACGAGTGGAGATACCCTTTAAATGCTTTTAGATATGTACTTACTTTTATTTTAATTCTTACTGTTTATCTTAATTATTTGCAAATAACTTGATTTGTTTCCTGCTTTTTTTTTAGTGTTCCTCGGATTCCTTGGGCCTTTGCCATGACAGAAATGTGTGGAATGGTTCTTTTCTACATCTGGCTTCTTGTACTGTTGCTTCATAAACACAGGTAATAAGCATGGTACATGTGTTGGAGAAATATTGCTAGGAACGCTTGTTATAATTATATATTATAATTTTCATTCCATTTTTAATTTTGTAATATGCATTGCAAATTTTCATATGCAAAATTTTTTGATGCTTAAAGGTTTTTTGATTAACGTTGTGCAGTAATTCACTAAACATTTTTTTCCCTCAGGTCAATTCTTTTACGTAGGCTGTGCAGCTTGATGGGGACAGTGTTTCTTTTGCGGTGTGTAACAATGTTTGTCACATCACTTTCTGTTCCAGGACAACACCTTCAGTGTTCAGGAAAAGTATGGAATCTCAAAAATATTGTACACATTCCTCCAACAATAAAATGTTTTAATAAATTGTATATTTTTTAATTGTTCAGTTGTTGATACTTTATTTTGTAATTAGTATTTTTCTGTCTTGTACAACATCATGACACATTATTTTAGAGAATTAAAGGACAACTCCTTTGTAAAATGTATTGTTTTAAAAATGAAAAGTACCTGGGGCAGGAAAATGTGATTGAATATTCCTACCTCCCTATATTATTTAGTAAAGGAGCACCAGCACATACAGTTTTCCTATCAAAGGAAGGCTGCATACTGCAAAAGGATTCCCAGCTTCTTAGAATAAAATTAGCAAATTTTATTAAAGCATAATTAACGAGGGTAAAAATTCTTCTCTGGAGTGCCTTTTACTATAATTTTACTGGTAGTACATGTAGCACCCAAGCAACGTTTCTTTGGTAGGGAATGACAGTATATGGTTTTTCATCCCCCATATCCTTAGTTCTGTAAACAGTTAGTTAAGGGCCAATGTATAGATACCAGGATAACTGACAATATATATGTAAGCATCTACTAAGGTCTGCTACTAACCTTTTGTTTGTAAGTGGGGGTAGCCACTGCTACATTTTTTGTATTTGGAAGTTTATTTCCCACAAAAACCCTGTTTAATTAGATGTAACCATTTCTTTTTAGCTTTATGACAACATGTGGGCTAAACTTCAGCGAGCTTTTGCCATCTGGAGTGGCTTTGGCATGACACTAACTGGAGTACACACATGTGGAGATTACATGTTTAGTGGACACACTGTGGTCCTGACAATGCTGAACTTCTTTGTTACTGAATGTAAGTTATATTTGAAGACAAAACACATTTAAATGTTAACAGGAGCTCGCCAATGATGTCTTTCTTGGGGTACCAAAATCATTGTTATTCTATGTATCTTAGTAGTATATAACACAAACAGGTTAGGTTGGGTAGGCAAGATAGTATAAAAGCAATCCATCTTTTAATGTATTACACAATAAAACCCACTATATTAAATGCTATTAAGGTACACTTTAGGAAGTAGACTTAGTTCTTAAACTATATTAGCTGTTTATAGACAGTAAAGAATACTGTATGTAGTCCACATAGCAAAAACAAGACAACTAGACCCTGTGTATGTGTGTATATATAGGTTTAGTTTCAGTGTTTATAAATATATTACATCTCCTGGCCTCTTTGTTATACAGACACAAGATAAGTGAATATATATAAATATATATATATATGTATATAATGCAATTAGACTTGTCTTTTATGTATTTTTTTTTATCTGTCAGACACACCACGAAGCTGGAACTTCCTGCACACATTATCCTGGATCCTCAATCTTTTCGGAATCTTCTTTATTATGGCTGCACATGAACACTATTCCATCGATGTCTTCATTGCATTTTATATCACCACCCGGCTGTTCCTGTATTACCACACTCTGGCCAACACGTGTGCTTACCAGCAGAGCCGGAGAGCACGCATCTGGTTTCCTATGTTCTCCTTTTTCGAATGCAATGTGAAAGGTCCAGTTCCTAATGAGTACTGCTGGCCTTTTTCTCGACCTGCCTTCTTAAAGAATTTATTTAGCTAACCTTATATTTAGCCCAGAAAAAAACAACAGAAAGAAGAGTAAAAGGATTTGCACACTTATGCCAAACAAGGAGAAAAAGACAAATATAAAATATTTCTGTACCTCCTGCCTACGTGTATTGTGGATGCAGATTTTTAGAAGCATGATAAAAAAAAGTATATGCACTTCTATGGAAAGCCTCAAAATAGCTGCTTTTCTTCTTAAAAAAAGAAAAA
The DNA here is from genome assembly GCA_019447015.1 of Hymenochirus boettgeri. Lineage (NCBI taxonomy): Eukaryota > Metazoa > Chordata > Amphibia > Anura > Pipidae > Hymenochirus > Hymenochirus boettgeri. Next base: position 97,440,080 of record CM033475.1, on the reverse strand, counting down.
ACATGAAGAAATGGAATACTGCATAAAAAGCCCCCACTGGTCTCAATATGGTACCTTTTTTCTAAGCTGACCATAAGTAAAATGTACGTTAAAGGTCAAAGTATTTTACATTTAAAGTATATTTCCAGACTATATTGCAGTGTTTGCATGCTATTTGCATTAGATTCTTTCATACATTGCGTTTGCTATTTAAAGGGCAACTGTGGTCTCCAAACAAGTTAGGGTTAAATAAAAGCTTGCGGTCTTTCCTTTCATTGAGCCCTGGATCACATCCCTGTGAGAAATTATATGGAGGGGCATCACCTGACTTCTGCTCCTACCCACAGCCCCAGGCGAGGAGCATGCTCATTCAGACTTAATGCTTGGCAAAACAGGAAGTACCTGCACAGAGAAATACAAAAATTGAGACTTGAGAAGAGGGGCCTATTAATGCAGGCTGAGCCTGGACATATGATAACAAACTGGTCACATGGCTAAAACAGAACGTGTTCAAGCGGGAAGTAATATGTCTGAACCTATCAAGCAAAAACTTCTCACAAATTTTACCTAGAGATTTGATTTAGGGTTCATTATGAAGATATGACTGTAACCTTTTTTTTTTTTTTTGATAACCCTAGCATGTTTTTCGAAAAAAGACCACAGTTACCCTTTAACTGATGTTATATTTTTTAAACAACTCTAAATCCTTTGGTTAGTTGAGATAAGCTTAACTGCATATCTTTACTGGCAGAAGAAGAAACTTTAAATTGCTTATTCCCAGGTATGTATAACAGGACAGTTATTTCAACTGTGAAGTGACAAATTTTAACTTATGCTTTATATACTGAGGTCCTACCATACATTAAAAAATTAATTTATTGTCAAGTTGTAGGCCATTGCAATGCACTATGCCTGGAAATGTAGTGTATGGTTTTCAGTGCTATTTTAAAATCAGTTGAGGGTTCACTGAAAAAATTGCTATTAGTAATTATCAGGATATTGGGATTCAAATTGATACATAATATACTGCACTGTAGTAATGTGGGTTCATTTGACTGCTGCTTTTGTAATATAATTTACATATTACATCGTTATTTATTATACAAATTTCATTTTATGATAACCTTTGATGTCTGTATTCTCCTGTAAGCTGTACCAGCGAATTAATTTACAATATACACCTGAACAATGGACAATTCACTTGTAACTTTTTTTTCCAAGAAAATCAAATGTTTTAATCCTGATGTGTTTATTCACTGATATATAAAGAAAACCATTTATATTATATTTTACTTGTAAACAAAATGATAAAGCATTACTATGATCTGTTGCTGTTTACTAATGAGTGACGGTTTGTTCTTCTACCGTCACCATTTCTACATATATTAGTTTGCAAATCATGCAGTGTAAGTGTATGAGCACACATATGGGTGTGGACCATTTGGAACGTTACCATGTTACCATGCGGACCAAAAACATTACCATGCGGTCTGCATTGCAGTGATGTCCAACTTGCAGGCTTCCAGATGTTTGCAAACAACTCCTAACATTACCAGTGGGAATGCTGGGAGTTGTAGTTTGCAATTGTAGTTTGCAAATATCTGGAGGTGGAGGGCTGTGGGTTGTAGTTTGAAACCATCTGGAGGGCAGCAGGTTGGATATACTTGTATTGTTCTCTAACTTATGCTTGAGCTTTTAAAGGATTAGTTCACTGGGAAATAAAGCAGCGTTCTAACAGCATTAAGTGAAGAACGGGAGGTAAACTAGCTATGTCTTACCTCCCATTCTTCACTTAATGCACCAGAAGAGGCTAGCGAACTTACACTGCAACATGATCCACTGCTGGCACTTGACAGGTCCCAACTGCGCTATAGTTTACTTAGAGCTGGAAGCAGTCGTTACCTGTCAGAGGTTCCAGCGGTGGATCAGCTGTGGGTAAGTTCGCTCCTCTCTCCTGGTGCATTAAAGGATAAGTGCACTGTAAAATCAAGTTATGTTCATTTGGAAGCTGCAGCTTTAAAAATACCGTTGCCATATATTTTTTAACCTACACCCCTCCAGAGCCTAGCTTTGTGCCTTGAAAGTTGCTGACATCTTGTTACTGGTTTACTGAATGTTAAGCTCCGCCCCTGTGAGATTTCCTCCGCTTTCTCCTGCTTGAGCCCCAAACAGTAATGCCTCAAGCAGATGAAATCTCAGAGGGGCGGAGCTTAACATTCAGCAAACCAATAAAAAGATGTCAGCAACTTTCAAGGCACAAAGCTAGGCTCTGGAGGGGCATAGGTAAAAAAATAAATAAATAAATATGGCAACGGTATTTTTAAAGCTGCAGCTTCCAAATGAACATAACTTGATTTTACAGTGCACTTATCCTTTAAGTGAAGAATAGGAGGTAAGACATAGCTAGTTTGCCTCTTGTTCTTCACTTAATGCTGTTAGAACGCTGCTTTATTTCCCAGTGAACTAACCCTTTAAACCCAGATCACAGTCTTGAAGTTGTGAGTCAAATGCCCAATATTCAGGATAAGTTTTGATTCTGTTCCTAGTTTGCCTGTAGGTAAAGACCCAAACATATTGAAATGCATTGTTATCACACCACAAACTAGTCCATAAACGCTAGTGTAGATGTAAATGCTAAGGATTTGCAAAAGTAAAATGTGGGATTTATTTACTTTTTAGATTAAATTGGGCTGTATTTTTAAAGGAGCAGTTTTTACTCCTTTATCACAGTCAAAAAATACCACTGGTATACTGTAGAGTGAAAAAACATAGATTTTGTGCTGTATTTTGCAACTGAGCATTTCCATAAGCTTTATAAAATAACATTATGGTTAGTGACTTGTATTTTATGGTAGTGTTGTGGGTTTTTTTTTTTACAACATGCCTGTAAAATAATAATCACAATGATTAAGGATATCTGTTTTTTTTATCGCTCCAATAAATATGGCCCTCTATTGCCAAGGATGTTCAAATTCCACACTTTCTGCTACTGTAGTAGCACATGACCCAACAGTCAAATGTGCCCTAATGCAGTTATAATTAAAGTTTTTGCAATAAGTCTTAAGTGTTGCACATTCCTAATAATGCTGTTGAAATATTTTTATATAAAATTATACTTTTTTTTTTTTACTTTTAAAGTAAAAAGCTAAATGGTTTTATTAATGTGGAATCATGTGTGTATATCACATTCTTAATTAACTATTATCTGGTAGATAAAATATATTAGATGTAGTAGATGTTTTACCACACCAGAATTCTGCTGCGGACAAATAACTGGCAATAGTTTATACTAAATTCCGTTATGAAAATGTCCCACGGTTCCCAAGCAAAGAATTTCTGACAATATGGCTCCTGGGTTTTTCTAGCCCTTAATTGCCAATAGGCTAAACATTTCTGTTTGACAAGTGGCTAGCTTTTCCTGCACGGAATGATTCAGTATTTTAATTTGGGATAGAGTTTTACGTTATAACAATAATTAATATTCTTGATATTTTCTCTTTAGGGCAAAATTTCCCTATGTCTATCAGTACTGATATAAAGTACTTTACAAACAACTTCTACTTATGTCCAAAATAAGTAATTATTGTTATTTGTTTACAGGCAAAAAGAAAATGTTCTTTCTCTTGATCAATATGTTAAATTGTTTGTTTTTAAATTATTTACTTTTTCTTTCTACTTAAAATTCCCTTAACACAACATTGGTTTCCGTTAAACTGAACAAAGTTTTGGTTGTGCTCTGTTTACATTTCTATAAATTAATAAAATGTTATTGATTCTTTAAGTTTATGTGATTCCTTACGTTGATTTTTCAGACTACTTTGCTAAACCAAGTATACAGATAAGCAACCCCCCCCCCCCCCCGCACTGTAGATCATATCAAAACTTTTCTTTCTCTTCCTAGATAAAGTATAACTGAGCTCAGAAATGTAGAACAGCTTGAGTAAGTGACTGGAGAACTTGCTATAGTTTCTCAGAGATTAGTCAAGAAGGATTAAATGTTGATTTCTTTAAATAGCATGTCCACCCTTAAAACAAAAATCTGGTGTCAGTTATCTGCTTGCAACCCCAACAGCTATTTTTACCAGTTTATTACAAGCACTTGTAACCAGATATTTAATCATAAGTTCTTTTCTGTTATAATAAAATGTATCTGCCTCCTCCCTTTGCTCAATGAGCTTAGCTTGACTGCATGGAGGGAGGAGCCAGCTTACTCTGCCACAATGGAGGCAATAATTATAATTAAATATCTGGTTAATAATCTTACAATGTGCTGAATATATCAGTTGGAATTGGGGCGGATAACAAACATATGACAAGTTTTTTGTTATAAGAGTGGACATGCCCTTTAAATCAAACCTTATAAGTAATTAAAGAGGAACTGTGGTCTCCAGACATTGATTTTGATTTCATTGATTTTAATGAAAGGCCAGGTTCCTACCTTTTAAAATGAGCCATCACCCATAGGTTATCCAAGCAAGTTATTATGACAGGATGAACCCGAGGAGGTTTGGCCGTCCCAAACATGATTAAATACTATCAAGCAGCCCAACTCCACCATACGGTCTATTGGTTTAATATCACTTATCCAGGGGCCCTATGGACCCAGATAGAAAGGGACTGGATTCACCCCATCCACCCTGCAGCACTACTATTAGACCTAAGCGACAATAAACACACCACCAAAGGACCCGACTTATAAACCTCCATGCACACAACCAAAACGATTTGGAGACGCTCAGGGAAATGCCAAAAACTGATGGCAGATATATCCTCTCTAATTCCTATAATTGAAAATCCTGAGCTACTCCCTAGCCTAGATGCATACCATACGAAGCAATGGGAAAAAGCCAAATTCGTCACAATAGAGGATCTCCTGGATCCTATAACTCGTAGACTACACGATTTCAACACCTTGACCTCCCATAAAAAAATCCCAAACAATATGTTTTATTCCTATCTTTAGATACGCCATTATATAAATTCCAAACTCCCAGACCTCTTCTTCTCTCCCAAAACCCCCTTTGAACACATAGTGAGACAAGACCCACTACAAAGGAAATTGATATCTCAAATATACACTATACTGAATTTACCACCCTCCACAGAACAAGAACCAACCCACAAATACATGACTCATTGGCAACAACTCCTAAACCGGCAAATAACTCCAGAAGACTGGAAGAATATATGGGAACAAGCCTCCAAATCCTCCATATGTATAACCAACAAAGAAAATATATATAAAATAATGATGGAGTGGTATTACACCCCAGAAAAACTCCATAGAATGTGGCCTGAGGCCTCGAACAGGTGTTGGAGGGGGTGTGGTGGGAAGGGGTTTCATATATTGTATTATATTTCGTATATTGTGGGAATGTCCCCATATCAAAAACCTATGGATACAGGCCTCCAACCTGATTCAAAAACCCATTTATTGCACACTAGGACTCCCATTCAAAGGCCTTTCTAAAACCTCCACTAGGTTATGTATTTACATACAAGTATCCGCAAGATGTTTAATTACTAGATTTTGGAAACGAACCTCTATTCCCTAAGAAGAAGATTTACTACAATCCATAACAGAAACCCGAACCATGGAAAATCTAACGGCCCGAATAACAGATCGAATAGATCACTTTGAAAAGATATGGGCCCCTTGGGACGCATCTCCGTAATGCCAAAGCACTCCTTGCCGGCGGAACACCCAACAAAATAAAAACAGAAGGTAACGCTCTATGACTTGCCTAAATTGTCAATATTAGCTATTAATTGGTATGCTGTTTAAAGGTTTTATAAGTATTGTTTCTATTGTTTATTTTACATGCAACCACTTCAACCACCAGGCAGAGTCAGAATCAGACAAAGTTTGAAACTGCTGATTCTGGCTGTTTTCACACAGTTTCCTGTAAAGGGGGGGTCACGGGTCAGAGGTATGAGTGGGGGAGGGTCCACGGGGTCCACAAGTTGACTGAGAAACCAGACCTTGAGTGGGCAGGGCCACAGGCCCACAAGTCCCCATGGCTATCCATGCAGGCAGAAAAGTTTTCTAGTTGCATGGCCACAAGCCGCTGAGAATGGAAAGGCTTCAGAAAATATCTATTGCTGAACATTTTCAGCAATACAACTTCTCACAGATTTTTTACCTACAGATGTACAGTAATACAGGCATTTTAATTGTAAGAATGAATGCTTTTATTTAACTATAATATTGGTGACAATATGTTTTCACTTTAATGTAATCTGCTTTAGAAGTTTTCAGTTCCAGAGTGCAATGAGAAATATTGTTTCATGTCAGGTAAGCAATTTGCTCTTCTTTTATACCAACATGCAGAATTTTTAGTGCAATTCAAAGTTAGATATCTTGCAGAAACCATAAAAAAAGTAAAAACCCCTACAAAATATTAATTTCCTACATGTCCTGTATCAAACTGGGTTAACAAAATGCGCTGGATTAACAAATTTCGGGAAGGCAAATTTTCCCAGGTTAAAAGCAGCTCTTCAGAATGTCAACTGGGATAATAATGTATTATCAGGTAAAGGTACTGAACAGAAGTGGACTGTGTTCAAGGGGATTTTAAGCCAGTTCACATCTAAATTTATACCCTTGGGAAATAAATGCAAAAAAAATAAATCCGCGCCCATGTGGCTGAATTCTGATGTAAAGAGGCAAATGGAAAGGAAGAAAAAGGCATTTAAAACCTTTAAGGCCAAGGAAATGGAAAGGGCCTTTAGGGATTATAAAAACTGTAACAAAGAGTGTAAGATGAAGATGAGATGAAGTTAGGATAGCTGAACAAAGCACTAAGCCTAAATTTTTTTCTTAGTATATTAATAGTAAAAAGATGACTGAGAATGTTGAGAGCCGGGTAATTACAGGCCTGTAAGTTTAACTTCAGTGGTGGGGAAGATACTAAAAAGTTTAATAAGGGAACATGTTCTAGAGTACTGATGTTTCAATAACTGACATTATAAGTAGTAACCAGCATGGATTTATGAGGAATAGATCTTGTCAAACTAACTTGCTTGGCTTTTATGAGGAAGTAAGTAGAAATTTACAGGGGGATGCACCGAGCGCCGCTATCGGCAACCCGGTGCAAACAGCCTGGCGATGTTAAAGTTAAAGTCACGCTAACCGATATAACATCGGTTAGCGTGACTTAAACTCCAAATCAGGAGCGATGCGCCCGTTGGTGCATCGCCCTGCAAGACTCTGGCATAGCAGTAGATGTAGTTTACTTGGATTTTGCAAAGGCTTTTGATACAGTCCAGTTAAAGAGATTATGACATCGGCACTCGCTTTTTTTGCCCGGTACCTTTGTATGTTCGCTGTGCACGTCCGAGGGTTCCGCTGTACCTCCTCATGTACTTCCAAACAAAAGATACATGACAGCACTTGCTTTTTGATAAAAGAATCCAAATCTTTATTTCCACATATATTAAAATGTAAGTCTTTGGAATCAACACGCTCCCTCAGGCATTCTTGCGACCAGCAGGAAGTAACGTTTTGGGTCACATGACCCTTTCTCAACCACAACCATATTGTAATGCACTTACTCTTTATACATTTTTATTATAGCTCCACCTATTGGTCATAATATATATTAACATAGTAGCAACATTTAAAAACAATTACATTAAAAAATAGTAGCAGTAGCACTTCAGATAAGATTCCTGACATAATATTCTAGTATCTAGTTTACGGATCCAATGCGCTGCTTTACACAGTAGGATCTTAACTTTATTGCCGCCTCTCCTTCCCATTTTAACTTTATCCAGTATCTGAAAACGGAATTGTGACACCGTGTGCCCACTATCGACAAAATGTTTCGCTATGGGACTTTCTAGTTTCTTATTTCTTATATCGGATTTGTGTTCCCCCAAACGTTCTTTAAACCTTCTTGTTTTTTGTATGTATAATTTGCCGCACGGACACTTTAAAGCATACACTACATTACTGGACAGACATGTATAATGGCCTTTAATATGTATTTTATATCCTTTGGTGGGATGATACAGTATGTCCCCCATGATGCATTCATTGCAATGGATGCAAGATAAACATGGGTAGGTTCCATTGACTCTCATACTGTATATTTACTATATTTACTACGATTTTAGCCCCACGTTTTCTTTTGGTCCCAAATCCATCCTTACCAAATAGTTTTTAAGTGTATTGGACCGCTTATACGAAATAAGGGGTTTCCTCTGAAACACAGGTATATCAGGCAGATTAGTCTCCAAAATATTCCAGTGCCTTTTTTCTGACATACTGTTATATTTAGTTATTAGCATCACTCTGTCCTCCTTTTTATGTAGTGTACTTTTCTTTATCTCTTATTTACTTTTTTCCAATAGGTTTTCTGGGTAACCTCTATCTTTGAATTTAGCCTCCATCTCTCCCAATCAATTATCCAATTTTTCTGGGTCTGAGACTACCCTTATGCATGGTGAACATACGAATGTACAGGGCAAAAAAAGTGAGTGCCGATGTCATAATCTCTTTAACTTATGTGTATGATTCTGCAGACTTCGTAGCACCAAACAAGCGCCAGGTACATTGTTACAAAATGTCCGCAACCAAGATAGTGGCAGCTGTAGCGGGGCAGTGTGATTTCCTGTCACAGCCTGACTCCCTTGATGTATACAGAGATCTAGAAAAAGAAAGTCGTAAATATGTGGCACTTAATTTACACCTAAAGACATTGGCCGAATATTATAAGTTGGGGCAAATCCGGCAAGGACTACGCTCAAACGTTAGACCCACCATGTTTAGTGATGCAACGGAGTTTGTAGATAAGTGGGAATCAATCTTAAATAAATGTGGTATGGATTTGGAGTTATTGCTAATGGAGAGAATTCAGAAAGAAATACCAGAAATAAGCCTGAAAAAGTTAACCCTTGAAACAAAACTACGGGGGATGGAGAATAAAGATAAACATATGACTAATTAGACTAAGTTAAAAGAACAATTAGAAGCATTTAAACAGAGTGTGGAAATCAAAAATAGACAAAAGTTTCAAAGGAATGCTACAGATTGTTAATGGTCAAATATATGTACGTAAAAATCTTTTTCAGGAACGAACATGGAGATCAGTTACTAAAACTGATTTCTTTGAGTTGGATTGTGAACTTAAAGAACAACTAAAGCCACAGAACAACAATGAACCAGAAGGCAGAACATCTCGATATAAAACCAGTAATCTGTGTCTTACCTCTCATTTTGATACGGGCGCTGGGAAATTTACCTAAAAAACATATGCTTTGTACTTTATAAAGCATTCTAGTATTACACAGTTTGGTCAACGACAATAACGTTCTGCACATGCTCAGTCCTTACAGTAACAGTTGGTCACACCCATTAATAATCTCTAGCCAATCCTAGATCCTAGAATCCTAGACAGATAAAGCAAGGAAGCATGTGACTGAGGTCAGGAGGTTTGGTCTGACATTGCACATACACACAGATATTTCATCCAGTTCTTAACAGGCTTACATTTACTTTAAAGGGCATGTCCACCCCCAAAACTATAATCCCCCCCAGTAATGGCCCCATCATGTAGTGTAATAAAATCCTTACCGCGCATCCCAGCTCCATATGGTTCACCTGTAGTCCCCCCCAAGTCCCAAAAACTGCCCACCAGGAGGATAGCAGAGTCCATATAGGACTCTGCCTCCTATCTGGCCTCCGGTAGAAGTTTGGCATGCGTACTGCAGCCCTTCTCCCTTTCCCTCCCGATTAGGATTCCCTCCCCCTAGCATACAACCCTTTCCATATATCATTCCCCCTGTCCCCCCAGCCCCAACCGCTATATTTTTTATTTTAGAAAGTGTCCCAAACTTTACTTACCTTCCCTCTTTCCTCCGCCGCACTGAACTCCTGGCGGCCGCGTCCATGAGGAAAGAGGGAAGGTAAGTAAAGTTTGGGCACTTTCTAAAATAACAAATATAGCGGTTGGGGCTGGGGGGACAGGGGGAATGATATATCAAAATTTTTTTTCAAGGGTGGACATACCCTTTAATACAATTTACTGAAGTGGTATTTTATAGCTTATTTGTATTTTTAGGGGGGTTGTTTTCAGATTCTGGAATATAAAAACTGGGTTAAGTGTTTTTTTTTTCGTAACATCAAATTTCTTTGATAAAGGGGAACAAAGTACTAAAATTGATTGTAAGACTACTGATCATGAGAATAAATTTCTGCTGGGAGATTATGGTCTATGTTTAAAGGGTAAATTCACCCCAGATAAAAATCCTGAATGTATATCGGTATATATGAAAGCCGTTAAAAAAGACCTAAGCTACCTGGAGCAGAAATTTAATAACAGAGAGAATACTACAAAAGATAATAACACCATCTGAAAAGCATGCTTTGGGAAAATTAAGGAAATGTAAAGAGATTGTAATAAAGCCCGCCGATAAAGGCGGGGGTATAGTGATAAAGGATGTAGATAAATATATTAAGATGATTACTGACATGATAGAAGACACTAAAGGTTACAGGCCTATATGTTAAGCCAACTGATAAAAATACGCTCTTGGCCTTTTCATCTTTCCACCCCAGACATGTGAAACAAGCAATCCCAAAATCCCAATTTTTGAGAGTAAGAAGGGTAGTCTCAGACCCAGAAAAATTGGATAATAGATTGGGAAAGATGGAGGCTATATTCAAAGATAGAGGTTACCCAGAAAACCTATTGGAAAAAAGTAAAAGAGAGGTAAAGAAAAGTACACTAAATAAAAAGGACAGAGTGATGCTAATAACTAAATATAACAGTATGTCAGAAAAAATTGAAAGAATTGTCAAAAGGCACTGGAATATTTTGGAGACTAATCTGCCTGATATACCTGTGTTTCAGAGGAAACCCCTTATTTCGTAAAGCGGTTCAATACACTTAAAGGAACTGTAAATTCATGATTTTAAGTCTTTGCCCTCTGTTTGTATTATTCACAGGGAGGTGAGAACGCTTATTCTCACCTCCCTGTGAATAATATTTTGCTCAGGGGACTGGGAACTTACCTTCGATCCGCTCGCAGCCGCTTCTGCACAGAACAACTGTTCTGTCCCGATCGTGCTCCCTATCTCTTGTATTCACCTAAGAGAGCGCGCATGGTCGGGACAGTGCTTGTTAGAGCAGGAGCGGCTGCGAGCGGAGCGGAACGAAGGTAAGTTCCAGTGTCCCCTGAGCAAAATATTATTCACAGGGAGGTGAGAATAAGCGTTCTCACCTCCCTGTGAATAATACAAACGGAGGGCAAAGACTTAAAATCTTTGGTTATGTGGGTTTACAGTTCCTTTAAAAACTGTTTGGTAAGGGCGGATTTAGGACCAAAAGAAAATGTGGGGCTAAAATCGCAGGTAAATATAGAGGGTATGAGAGTCGATGGAACCTACCCATGTTTATCTTGCATCCATTGCAATGAATGCATCATGGGTGATATACTGTATCATCCCACCAAAGGATATAAAATACATATTAAAGGCGACTATACATGTCTGTCCAGTAATGTAGTTTATGCTTTAAAGTGTCCATTCGGTAAATTATACATCGGACAAAAAACAAGAAGGTTTAAAGAACGTCTGGGGGAACACAAATCCGATATAAGAAACTAGAAAGTCCCGTAGCAAAACATTTTGTCGATAGTGGGCACACTGTCTCACAATTACGTTTTCAGGTATTGGATGAAGTTAAAATGGGAAGGAGAGGCGGCGATAAAGTTAAGATCTTACTGCGCAAAGTAGCGCAGTGGATCCGTAAACTAGATACTTGTACCCCAAAAGGAGATGAATCTAGAATATGATGTCAGGAATCTTCAAGTGCTACAAACTGCTACTATTTTTTAATGTAATTGTTTTTAAATGTTGCTACTATGTTTATATATATTATGGCCAATAGGTGGAGCTATAATCAAAATGTATAAAGAGTAAGTGCATTCCTGGAAATAAAGATTTGGATTCTTTTCTCAAAAAGCAAGTGCCGTTCTAGTATAGTATAGTATTTGAGGTTGAATAAAGACATATGTCCATCCAGTCCAACCCATCTAGCAATATCCTCATTTCCTGCCTAACTGTTGATCCAGAGGAAGGCAAAAAACCCCCACCAAATTTATGAAGGGGGAAAAAATTCCTTCCTGACTCCAAGTGGCAATCGGAAATTTCCCTGGATCAACTCTACTTTATGTATCAATACCAGTAACTTGCAACATTCCTTGTTTGCAGAAACTCATCCAGCTTTTTTTTGAAACTGACCAATGAACCTGCCATTACAACGTCCACTGGAAGACAGTTCCATAGCTTTACCGTTCTCACAGTGAAAAACCCTTTCCGAGCTTGAAGCCTAAACCTTTTTTCTTCAAGTCTTAAGGGATGTCCTCGTGTCCTCTGACATGTTCTATTGGTGAACAATGCCCCAGATAGTTTATTGTATGGCCCGTTAATGTATTTATACACAGTAATCATATCCCCACGCAAGCGCCTTTTCTCCAGCGTACATAATTGTAACTTTTCCAGTCTCTCTTCATATTCAAGCTCCCCCAATCCCCTTATTAATTTAGTTGCCCTTCTCTGAACCCTTTCCATTTCAAAGATGTCCTTTTTGTACACAGGATTCCAAAATTGCACCGCATATTCCAAATGAAGCCTTACCAATTCTTTGTAAAGAGGGAGAATTACATTTTCCTCCCTTGAATCCATACCTCTCTTTATACAAGACAATACCATGCTGGCTCTGGCTGTTGCCGCCTGGCACTGCTTGCTACCTTTAAGTTTGTTATCCACCAAAACTCCAAGATCCCTTTCCAACAGGGATTCACTTAACACAAAGCCATTTATAGTATAAGTAGCACAAGTATTTTTAAGTCCAAAATGCATCACCTTACATTTATCAACATTGAATTTCATCTGCCACTTAGCAGCCCAATGTGATAATCTATCTAGATCCCCTTGCAACGATTGCACATCCTCTGAAGTTTTTAATGGTCGACAAAGTTTTGTGTCGTCACAAACACAGAAACCTTGCTGACAATACCCACTCCAAATCATTAATAAATAGATTAATAGAAGGGCCCCAACAGAACCCTGTGGCACCCACTTAGCACTTTAGTCCATAATGATGAAGCCCCATTAACAACTACTCTCTGCATCCTATTCATTAAGATGCATTAGTTCTGCATCTTTTTTGTTTTGATACAGTCCCCCATGGGCGACTAATGTATAAGCTGAGGTCTGTTGGTCTGGGAAGTCACATTTGTACATGGATAGAAAATTGGTTAATGAATAGGATGCAGAGAGTAGTTGTTAATGGGGCTTCATCATTATGGACTAAAGTGCTAAGTGGGGTGCCACAGGGTTCTGTGTTGGGGCCGCTTCTATTTAATCTATTTATTAATGATTTGGAAGTGGGTATTGTCAGCAAGGTTTCTGTGTTTGCTGACGACACAAAACTTTGTCGACCATTAAAAACTTCAGAGGATGTGCAATCCAAGTGGATATAAATAAGTGTAACTGGATACAAATATAGCATAATGTATTACACAATAGCAAAAATTTTTTCCCACAACACATGTCATAACGTAATCAACCTAAACAATATCCAAGGTATAAGGTTTTGTATAGACGAAACACATAAGATAGTGCGGCTACCCACTATCAGGGTTAATGAACCGAATAAGGGACACACTACACTATGTCCAAACTTCAATAAGCGGATGGTCATCTGAGAGATCGTCTCAACTGTAGTAACTATTATAGCTACAGATATATGGGTCAGAGGCTAGTGGAAAACTGAAGAGCAGTGCCCTGCACATTAGAGCATCAAGGAAGCATAAGGAAAAAAACAAGACACCATCATACTAGCTGCTCATTGAGTCCCCCTGGGGTCAGAGTGTCTAACCTGTGTATCCACTGTGCCTCCTTCTGCAGCAATAATTTGTCAAGGTCCAAGTAGGTTTTGAGCTGTTTACTACTAAGACCATCAAAAATCATACACTTTAATGAGGCCAGAGGGTGGGCCATGAGTTTAAAATGTCGGGCTACTGCCAAGTCCCCAAATTTGGAATTGTTGGGCAGAGGGTTCGTGGTATTCAAGGCAGCACGGATGAAGGATCGATGTTTGGCCATCCATTCCTTAAACCTAGTCTTAGTTCTCCCAACATAATACAGCCCGCAAGGGCATGTTATGAAATATGTAACAAATTTACTCTCACAGGTGAATCTTTGTTTAATGGGGATCCTCTTCCCATTATGTGGATGAGCGAAGTCTCTACCCGATAGCATCGACCGGCAGGTGAGGCAGTCTGGGCATCGATAGCACCCCCATATGGCCAAATCTTGTTCATACTGACACCAGTCGGGTGGCTGAATTGAACAATAGGACCCATACGGGATTTGGTACTAAACCCAGATGGGGGTGCTATCGATGCCCAGACTGCATCACCTGCCGGTCGATGCTATCGGGTAGAGACTTCGCTCATTCACATAATGGGAAGAGGATCCCCATTAAACAAAGATTCACCTGTGAGAGTAGAACAAAGTTCAAGCAGAACAAAGTTGTTAATGTACTATACTATATGGACTATATATGGACTATAAAGAAAAACGTGTCTATGGCTGGCTTATTGGCAAAGGTGACAGGATTAGTAAGCCTCGCAGACGTCTTACTATCAGGAAACCTAGGGGTACCATCGACACTTCTGGAGACTCACAAAATACTGACAGTGAGGATGGTATTCCCCTCCAATTGTCATCCAACCATGGATCAGTAGGTATGCATGCCCCTTCGACTCGCTCAACCGCAAGGCCAGACAGAGATCGCACACCCGACGGGGGGGGGGGGGAAGGGGGCGCAAGAGGCAAAGGGCGACCACCGAGAAACAGGAGAATATAGTTTTCAACTTAAGCAGACATACTCTCTCTTCGGGAGAATTGAGTCTTCTCCAAAAGGGCCTTTCTTTTGTGCCCACCCCACGATGTGACAGGTTTGATCTGGATCTGGATTTGTTTAGGTTACAAAGAAATCTCAAATTAAGGGACTACTTCAAGGAGGCTAAAGAAAATTGTGCGGTATGACGGCAGTTTCACTAAAAGAAGCACCTTTGATCCACCCAATACGCCAGCAGCAATTAAATCTTTTCATAATATTGTGTCTGCCAACACTAAAAGCCTATTGCAGTGTGAGAGATCATTTGCCTTTAACAATTTGTCCATACCTGAGAGGGAAGGACTTAACACATTGATGGCTGACGAACAACTGTTAATACAGGCAGCGGACAAGGTAGGAGCCATCGTGGTCCTCGATCGAAAATACTATGAGGATGAATTGTGCCAACAGCTATCGCATACTGATACTTACTTTAAATGTGACATAGATCCCACGCCCAGATTGAAAAAAGAATTGGATTCCAAATTGAGTTTTGGACACACTATGGGTTGGATTACCACCAAGACACTTGATTTTCTTACTACACCATACCCACGATGTCCCGTTATATATACATTACCTAAGATACATAAAAACCTCACTCAGCCGCCAGGACGCCCGATTGTTTTTTCACATGGCTCACTGTTCAAGCCCATTGCCCAATATCTTGACAAATTTTTGCAACCTATAGTAAGGCTCATGCCCTCGTACATACGTGACAGTTAACACTTACTGCAGATGCTTAGGACAACTAATACGACTACTCAAAATTTCTTGTTGATTACATGTGATGACAAAAGTCTCTACACCATCATACCACAAAGGGATGGTGTGGAAGCATGTAGGTTGGCATTAAGCAAATCCAACCATACTGGCCCACCGGTGGACTTTTTGATGGACTTATTGTACTTTATTCTGTCTAATAACTTTTTCTGTTTCAGGTCAGAGTTCTATATACAGTGCTCGGGTGTCGCCATGGGCTCTAATGTGGCGCCCACGGTGGCTAACCTGTTCATGGGCGAGTTTGAGGATAAATACATATCTCCATTTTTTGATCAGGGGGTTTTCTTTTTTAAGCGTTACATAGATGATCTTATTTTTCTATGGAATGGCACTATGGAAGGGGCCAACCACTTCATCTCAACTTTGAATCAGCTTAAGACTCCGGTCAAATTTACTAGTAACATGAGTTATGAGGCAGTTGACTTCTTAGATATACATATTTTCAAGTCCGATACTGGATTAGGGGCCACTCTTTACAGAAAGTCCACTGACAAGAACTCACTCCTTCATGCATCTAGCTGTCACCCCTATAGAACTAAATGTGGGCTGGTATATAGCCAATTTTTGAGACCACTTCGTAATAATACTGATCCTGCTCGTGCCAATATACAACTGGAGGAAATGTACAATCGATTTCTACTGAGAGGGTATACACAGGCCCTCCTTAACAAGGAATTGAATAGGGCCAAAACATACATATTGGATGCTAGTAACAGCTCAACCCCTATAGCTAAGTCCTCTACCATTGATTTTTGCATGACCTATACTCCTCTGAGCAAAGAGATCAGAACAAAAGCTAACAGCTATTGGGACCTGTTCAGGGAGGATAAGCAACTTCCTTTTCACAATACTAAGCTAAGACATACTTACAAGAGGGTCGAACTTTGGCCAGTTATCTTGTTCACACTGACACCAGTCGGGTGGCTGAATTGAACAATAGCACCCATACGGGATTTGGTACTAAACCCAGATGGGGGTGCTATTGATGCCCAGACTGCATCACCTGCTGATCGATGCTATCGGGTAGAGACTTCGCTCATCCACATAATGGGAAAAGGATCCCCATTAAACAAAGATTTAATGGGGAGAGTAAATTTGTTACATATTTCATAACATGCCCTTGCGGGCTGTATTATGTTGGGAAAACCAAGACTAGGTTTAAGGAACGGATGGCCAACCATCGATCCTCCATCGGTGCTGCCTTAAATACCACGAACCCTCTGCCCAACAATTCCAAATTTGGGGACTTGGCAGTAGCCCGACATTTTAAACTCATGGCCCACCCTCTGGCCTCATTAAAGTGTATAATTTTTGATGGTCTTAGTAGTAAACAGCTCAAAACCTACTTGGACCATGACAAATTATTGCTGCAGAAGGAGGCACAGTGGATACACAGGTTAGACACTCTGACCCAAGGGGGACTCAATGAGCAGCTAGTATTGCATTGTTGTCTTTTTTTCCTTATGCTTCCTTGATGCTCTAATGTGCAGGGCACTGCTCTTCAGTTTTCCACTAGCCTCTGACCCATATAATCTGTAGCTATATAGTTACTACAGTTGAGACATCTCTCAGATGACCATTCGCTTATTAAGTTTTGACATAGTGTAGGGTGTGTCCCTTATTCGGTTCATACACCTGATAGTGGGTAGCGCCATATCTTATGTGTTTCGTCTATACATAACCTTATACCTTGGATATTGCTTAGGTTGATTACGTTTATGACGGTTTGTGGAGAAAATTTTGCTATGGGTAATACATTATGCTATATTTGTATCCAGTTACACTTATTTATATCCACTTGTATCTATTTCTCGCTCTAGCCGGGCTTGCTTTTTGTTTTTTCTTTTTCATAATTTATGTCTGTAATGTTTGACAACTTGTGACACTGATAGTGTCTATGAGTATGGGCAGTTTCTTATCCTTTGGAATTGCTCTGCTCCATACGCTGTGTTTTAATTGATCTTACCTGTTTTTAATTATCTTGTCGCTGTTGGTTAGGGATTGGGTGGGAGGGTATATATTGTTTTTTAGTGCATTGTGCGTCATATCCTGAAGACGGATTGCTGTTTAGCCGAAACGCGTAGATATACTGTTTGTACTATGGTCTAATAAAAGTTAAGTTTTATTCAGTCCCGTGAGTGCCTTTGGTTCCTGCCTATGGATTATTCTTTTTCAAGGTGCACCCGGGCCGTTGCTGTTAGTAATGGAGTGCTGATCGCCTTGTTCTTCTATATATATATATATATATATATATATATATATATATATACACTTCCCTATCTTGATCATAGTATTCTGTTACTGTTTTTCTTTTTTGTTTTTTAGTTTCAGTGTTAATCTCATACTCATATAATAAATAAAATTTGAACACATATAATGCACCAGAACAGAATAGACTTAGTAATTTGACTCCCTGATCCATTTAATTGTTGTTTGATCACAATATACTCTTTTTGATGTTCTCAGTACCATTATTGTTTATATTCAAACATATATTTCCTTATCCTGGTCATATCTGCTGCTGTTTCTATATTTTATTTTCCTTGTTTAAACGCTATTTCTAGTTATTCTTTGTTTTCTGTTTATAATGTTTCCCATTTTTTATCCCAGGGTCCCCATATTTTATCACATTTTTTAATTCTGATTTCTGTTAGCACTGTTAGATATTCCATGCGTCTAACGTCGAGAGTTCTATTTATTAAAGATTTTCTGGAGGGTGGTATTGTACTTTTCCATCCCCTTGATATTTCACAGCGAGCCGCTGTTGTAATATGTAGCATTAGCTTTTGAGCTGTGTAGGTTAGACTTGTTGGGGGGGCTGAAAGTAAATAGGTTAGGGGGTTTAATGGGATAAATTTCCTTAGTATTTTTTGTATTATATGCTGGACTAACCTCCAGTAAGGTTGAATAAGGGGGCATTCCCAAAAAATATGTATTAAGGATCCTGTCGGGCCATTACATCTCCAACAGCATGGGGGCGTGTTAGGGAACAATTTATTCAATAGTTGTGGTGTATGATACCAGCGTAAAATTATCTTAATTATATATATAAATTCTCCTTATAAAGGGTACAGATAGAGGATTTCTTGGCAGTTTCCCATATATCTGCCAATGTTGATTCCGGTATTGGGGAGCCTAATTCCTGTTCCCATGATAGTATATATTTTTTGTGGACCTCGGGCTACAATGGAGAATTCCTGTAGGCAGTTATAGATTGAGAAAAATTAAGCCTTTTTTATTGGGTCCGTTGTATAGAATTTTTTCTAGTCGAGAGAGGTGTGGGAATTGTAGTTTGTGAAAAGTGTGTTGGGTGAAGTGGCGAATCTGAAGGTAGAAATAGTGGGATTTTTGTGGAATCTGGAATTTTGATTGGAATTCTGTGAATGTGGGGAATTCTCCCGTTAGTTTAGTGATGTTTTTTTGTTTGAACCATGTAGTCTGTGTTCCGGTTTTCCCAGCTGGCAGGGAGGGGTTTCCTATGAAAGGTATGAGAGTGGAGGGTATTTCTGTGTTGTGGGGTTTTTTCATTATGTGTCTCCATATTTGGAGAGTACATTTGGATGATTTTAGAAGATTCTTTTCGCATACATGTTTTTGCTTATCCCCATAGGAAGGTGCTTAAATCGGTGTCAGTCAACCATTCCTGTTCTAGTACCGCCCATACTGCTTGTTTTGATGGGTGGGACCAATGTGCGGGTGCCCTCAACTGTGCAGCTTCATAATATTTCTGAAAACATGGGGCCGCCAGCCCCCCTTGGGGTCGGGGGGCTGTGAGTACATCTCTGGGTATTCTGTGTCTTTTACCTCTCCAGACATAGTCCATGCATTTCTAATCTACTTATTAATGATTTAGAAGTGGGTATTGTCAGCAAGGTTTCTGTGTTTGCTGATGACACAAAACTTTGTCGACCATTAGAAACTTCAGAGGATGTGCAATCGTTGCAGGGGGATCTAGATAGATTGTCACATTGGGCTGCTAAGTGGCAAATGAGATTAATGTTGATAAATGTAAGGTGATGAATTTTGGACTTAAAAATCCTTGTGCTGCTTATACTAAAATGGCTCTGTGTTAAAGGAACACTAAACTCAGGTTTTATAAAAAAAAAAAAAACTATGTGCCATCTGTTTGTATTATTCACAGGGAGGTGAGAACGCTTATTCTCACCTCCTGTGAATAATATTACGCTCGGGGGACCTGGAACTTACCTTACCCGCCGCTCCACTCGCAGCCCTCATCACTGACAGTCGCTCTGTCCCGACTACGCGCCCTATCTTAGGCATCGGGAGAGAACAGCTGTTCAGTGACTGAGCGGCTGCGAGTAGAGCGGTGGGGTAAGGTAAGTTCCAGGTCCCCGAGCATAATATTATTCACAGGGAGGTGAGAATAAGCGTTCTAACCTCCCTGTGAATGAATACAAACGGATGGCACATAGGGGCATATTTATAAGGATTGTCTTTTTCGCCAAATAATAGCGCAGCACATCGCAGCGAAAATAGCGCCATTTGGGGCTTCGTTTCGCCTTATGTTAACACTCGTGGCTGAAAAAGGCGAACGGGCGCGGATAAAGAGCGAAAAGTATCGCAGCGAAAACTTAACGCATCTAAGAAGACTGCATGTGAAAACCATTTGAAACCAGAAAAAGCCAACGAGAAATGATGTCAAGTTCAAAATGGCCCACTCACATTTACCAGAAGTCAGCCCATGTCTATTAGTCAACTTCTTAGAATTTCTCAATTGGAAACAATTTCTATGCACTGCACATTCGCCTTCTAGTGTGCGTTCGCCTTTCTAATGTGCGTCGCTTTAATGCGGCGTAGCTTTTCCAAGGCATATTCATTAATGTGCGTTGTTATTTCTAATGTGCGTTCGCCTTTCTAATGTTCGTCGCCTTCTAATGCGCGTTCGCCTTCTAATGCGCGTTCGCTTTTCCAAGGCATATTACATCTAATGCGCGATGCCTTTCTAATGTCGTTTTCCAAGGCAATTACACTCACTGCGCGATCGCCCTCTAATGCGCGTTCGCTTTTTCAAGGCATATTACCACATAGAATGCCTTTTCGCTCAAACAATGACTTTTCACCACCTTCAGGGTCGCGCTAATCTTTTGCTCTTTTTAACGCAAAAAACACCTTTCGCTCTTTTATGCGAAAACATTTCGCTACTTTTCGCTCTTTTATAAATATGCCCCATAGTTTTTTTTTTTATTTAGTGTTCCTTTAAGTGAATCCTGTTGGAAAGGGATCTTGGAGTTTTGGTGGATAACAAACTTAAAGGTAGCAAGCAGTGCCAGGCGGCAAGACCAACAGCCAGAGCAGCATGGTATGTCTTGTATAAAGAGGGATGGATTCAGGGAGGGAAATATTATTCTCTCTCTTTACAAAGCATTGGTTAAGGCCTCATTTGGAATTGCAGTGGCAATTTGGAATCTGTGTACAAAAGGACATCTTGAAATGGAAGTGTTCAGAGAAGGGCAACAAATTAATAAGTGGATTGGGGGAGCTTGAATATGAAGAGAGACTGGAAAAGTTACATCTATGTACTCTGGAGAAAAGGTGCTTGCGTGGGGATATGATTGCTGTGTATAAATATATTAACAGGCCATACAATAAACTATCTGGTGCATTGTTCACCAATAGAACATGTCAGAGGACAAGAGGCCATCCCTTAAGACTTGAAGAAAAAAGATTTAGGCTTCAAGTTCGGAAAGGGTTTTTCACTGTGAGAACGGTAAAGCTATGGAAAACTTTATTCAAGTGGACGTTGTTATGGCAGGTTCATTGGTCAGTTTAAAAAAAAAAGCTGGATGAGTTTCTGCAAGCAAGGAATGTTGCAAGTTACTGGTATTGATTCAAAAGTAGAGTTGATCCAGGGAAATTTCTGATTGCCCCTTGAGTCGGGAAGGAATTTTTTTCCCCCTTCCTAAATTTGGTGGGGTTTTTGCCTTCATCTGAATCACAGTTAGCGGAAATGAGGATATTGCTAGATGGGTTGGACTGGATAGACATATGTCTTTATTAAACCTCAAATACTATACTATACTATACTACTATACAAACGATATGCCACATGCATGGGTGCACACAGAGACAATGCTAGTAAATAGCCCCAAAAGGACATAAAGTAACTTAGGGACTTTGCTCTACAAATGCAAAGTTTATAGGGATAAACACACCCTTTTTTTGCTCTATGCACATTCAGCTTTGTAATGCTGTTAAAGTTATGGTTCAATGAAAAAGTAAACTATTCCTTTAATGCATTGATTGAAGAACGGAAGGTAAAGGAGCTATGTGTCTCTCAGTGCAGAAAATAAAAGGAAAAAATTACAAATACCAATTTCTCTAAGTGCAAAAATTGAAACAGCAGTGCGCCATTCACTATTTTCTTATTGCAGTCATTAAAACAAAAGTATGCCAGATGAGATTAAAGGACAAATGTTTCATTAAGCAATGGCTCTCATTGCAGAGATTAAGGGATAGGTCCCACTAGTGCGTGCTGGAGTGAAGTTTGCGATCCGTTCACGCTTACGATTCGCATTGCCAATGCAATGCTACCAGGCAGTTCCCACTATATGTGCTGCGCTCCTGTCCTGTCCCGTGGTTTGCATGCGTACAGGACTTTTCATGCAGATCGCATGTGTACCAATAACATAGAAATGACCCAGAACGCAGCACACATGGAGTATCAAACACAGCAGCACATTGTAAAAATCCTACATGTGCAGCTGTGCGTGACAGTAGGACCTAGCTCCTAAGGAATAACGTCAGATTTTCCCACTGCAGAGAGTAAAAGTGAAATGTATTTATTGGTAAAGGCCCCTATCCATGCCATCGATATATCAATGCCATTTTTCTATGTTTTCGCATGCACTTCTATAGTGCAATATTGGGAAATCCCAGCACAGCAAATAAATCCCCCTCTCTGTCTGGGGAGGTGCAATCTAGGGAACACCAGCACTGAAATCCTGAAGAAAGCAGAACTGTATAAACTTTGCACACTCAATTGTATTATCTATAAAAAAAAAAATAATAAGAGATGAAAAACTAGTGCCAGAAAAAAAGGAAAAGACATAAAAATAGTTAAAAACAACCCATAAAAATGTATGTAGTTCAACCCTGCTACTGTTAAACCCTCGGTAAAGAAAGCCTGTATACAGTCTGTATAAATGCAGTAATCCCTCAATAAGCACATTCCATTAGTGCATGTGAATGTAGTCATAATAACCCCAAAATAAAACAATAATAGGGCCGATATTGCTCTCTATTGCCTTCTGAAGGCAATACAACAAGCCATCAAGCCATAAGCATCTCTCTGTGCATAGCGAAAGGGGTTAACCCGTTCTGAATCTTTAACTCCAGCTATTTGCTGGCGTTCTTTAACACAGTTTTAAGAGGGAAATAAACGATAGCACTTCTTAGTACATAGCACTGTAAATGTGCAAATACGTGTCCAAATATTTTAATACTTGGCGTAAGTCATCTACAGGGTCAATGGACAACTGTTGGAATTAGACGTGTAAAGTCAGGACATAGGATAAGCATATGCAGGGGAACCATGTGCAAATGCCGTACGTGCTCTTCCAGCAAGTTGGCTTGTTAATATAGCTACATCATCAGTATGCTGCCATCCCTTTTAACTGGACTGGTACACAGTCCGGTTTCCTATTTATGGCAATTAATGAATGGCAATCACAATAATAAGGGCATATTAGTTACAGAATACAATACAGAACTCAGGGTATAAATTGGATTAATATGAAACTATTACTTGGCATTCCAGAATAAAAACTTTCAAGATACATTTAAGACTAATGATACAATATTGTCCTAGGTGAGTAGTAGCGGCAACATAATTGTTATGCAGCCCAAAGTTATTTGTGTACTTCTGCAACAGTGTATATATAGTAATATATAGGTAATTTAAGGTAATTTACTTCTGGAGTGTTAACTGGTTACAAGAAGTCTTTATAAAAATAGGGCCAGCGCTGGCTGTTAACAGAAAATTGTAACATCAGTAGATTAATCCAACATAGTCATAGTCAATTGAAGTTTTATGATCTAATCAAGGCAACATGGGTCCAATCCTTTTCATCCCTTAGATAAAATGGAAATAACAATGCATATATATTAACAATACATGATTATGAGTTAAGGAGGCCCCTCTGTTTAAACAGAAAAAATGTTCAAACAAATGTAATTAATATACGAAAAAGTCCAATTCCTCATTGAAGGAGAGCTGTGGTCCAAAATGGACAGGAATAAACAGGAATGGTTTTCCTAAGAATTTTTGCAATTTACTTTCATTAGTTTGTTTATATTAGTTTAAAGATATTTAAAATTTTTTGTGTGATATGGAAGCAATCTCACCAGATCCCCTGCGCTTCCTGCTCTGAAGCCAAGTGACAGTCCCTCTTCCCTGTGCCTCATCTTTCCCTTTAAAGGGGAACTGTGGTCCAAAAATGACTTTAGGTAAATTGACAGGAATTGCTCTCCTGAGAATTTTTGCAATTTATTTTCATTGTTTATTTTGCATAGTTTTGAAGATATTTACACTTTTGTATGGTATATGGCAGCAGCATCACCAGTTCCCCGCACTTCCTGCTTCCTGCTCTGAAACCATGTCAGTCAATCTGCCCTGTGTCTTGTCCTCCCCTTTGCAGCCCCCCGGTCCCTCCCACTCATGGACCCCATGGTCCCTCCAGTTGCAGGCCCCCCTTGGCCCATTCTCTTACAGCCCCATGTGGCCCCGCCCACCCGTGGATGCCGCGGCCCCACCCACTCACGGGTGCACAAGCCCCACCCACTCACGGGTGCCGTGGGCCACTCAGACATCCCACCCAACCCACAGAAAACTTTGTGGAAACAGCCTTTTCAAGCAGAGTGAGAACAGAGTGAGAACAGATTGAGAACTCTGCCTGAAAAGGCTGTTTTCACATAGTAGGAGAGAAGGGCTGTAGATTCCCTTACCTACTCTGTCAGGACTTCACACAGCAGAGCGGAGGAGGGACTTCCTGTCTCCCTCACACTGAGGGAGTCTGAGGCTGTGTTCGCCAGCGGCACTGTGCAGGAAAAGCCTTAGGAATGTCACTTGTCAGCCTCCCACCCATTAACTTTCTGGTCAGTTATTTATTTATATCTTGGGCTGTGGAGCACGTAGAGAGGTGGTTGATAGCTCATTTAAACTCAACTTTTTTGGAGACCACAGTTCCCCTTTAATGTGCCCTGGTCCTCCATGCATTAAAAAGGCTGCCATGAATAGAAATATGTCCTTTCACAACTTGGAGCACTTACTGTGCAGATTAAAACATACACACACCTCTCCCTGCTGTGAGCTGTACTGTAACCCCCCCACACACACACACTTTCTCCCTCTGTGCTGTCAGCTTTGTTACACTACCTTTCCCTTATTCACAGTCTTTAACTTTTATTGCTGGCTAAGGACCCTACACACCCCCTCCCCTTGCCCAGACTGGAGCTGATAAGAACAGTAGTGTATGAACTTAATGTCCATGGACTACTTGCCCAATTATCCCTTTATCCTTTCCCAATCGTTATGTACCAGGACTGAAACCCAATATACCCCTTATAGCACTGTCCATATATTACTTCCATTGATACCCATTACCCCCTACTGTGAACCCCTCTATACTAATGTGTTTTATTATTTTTGTTTGCTTTGGCAATGTCAAAATGTAAATTGATCCTGCCAATAAAGCTTTTTGATTTTATTTAAATGGAGATCGAGTTGCAAGAACTGGCCTTAGAGGTTGCCTAACGAAGCAGATAGTAGGCAGAGTCAGGAAGGGGGGAGGTATAGTACAGCCCACAGCTGGGAGAGACCTGCATGTGTGTTTGATCCTGCACAGTGAACGAAGTAAGGAGTCAGAGCACATACTGACAGTTATATGGAGGGGGAGGGACTTCCGGTTTCCTCATCACTTATGGGAATCTGCGGCTGAGCTCGCCGCCCGTGGGTGTAGGGGTTGCAGGAGCCTTAGTATTGACATCTGGAACTCTCCCAACCCTTCAGTTTCTGATGAGAAAATTCCATACAGCTTAGGCATACAGAGAGGTGGTTATTGGCTTATTTTAAAGGTAGGAACCTGGCCTTTAATCCACTCAAACTTGTGTGGAAACCACAGTTCCACTTTAATATTCAACATTGCACATGATATCAAAGTAAAAAGCCAGTAAGTCTCCTGCTGCAGGGGTCTTTAAAGTTAGGTATACACAGTACTGATTAAGCTCCGATACCGTTGGATCCGCCTGTTTTGGGGCTTTATTGGCACAGTGTGTGGCGGCTTTCCCGAATGAGCGTGCAGCTGCCGAACGTTAAGGTCGGCCGAGCGGTCGTTCAGGAAAGACCATAATGCACAATTAGTAAAATCACATAAACTAGCCAGCTTGTTACTTGTATTATCAATAAAAGGTAATGATTTATGTGATGTTTTGTTATTAATAATTTTTTATCTGGTGCATTAAAATTTCTGGAGCTATTTTAATTCAATTTGTTATTCAGTTTTATTGAAGAACGGGAGGTAAAGGAGCTGTGTCTTACCTCCCATTCTTCAATAAAATCTGCAGGTGCTGGGAGAGAAGGTAAGCTACTTACCCGATCGCTCGCTCCTCCGCCACGTAGTCTGACAGGTCCCAACGGGCTTAGTAATTTCGGCATGTATATGAGCATAAATAAATGTATATAAAGTATAATGGTAAGTTATATTGGCTACAACAAAAATATATAAAGTTGTAAAAGTACTTGCTTAACTGCTACCACTGTATGTCTTTTTTTACCAAATTAAAATGTTAGGAAATGATAGGGAATGTCCACCTCCAAAACCATAGGTTATTGGCCATTATTCTAGCTTTAAAGGAGAACTAAAGTCTCCAGACAACATTGTCCCAATAGACAGAGCACATTCACAAACATACAACAAGCTGTGTCTCACCTCTCCCTTTGCTGTGGCCACTGGGTGATTTATCAAAATAACCTGTGAGTACTAGGGGTCAGCTCCCACAATACACCTTAGCTGGGTAAACCCCCAGCTAAGTGTCTGCGTACCGGCACATGCTCTGTAGTGCTCAACAGATCAAAACAAGGAAGTTGCAGCCTTGCTTCCTAGAAGCTGACAGCCAATCACATTACAGCACAGAGATCCTCCCTCTCCCTGACACAGAACAGGGATTTCAGTTTTTTATTTTCAGACACATTCAATGCTCCTGTCCTAATAATGATATAATCCTTTACTTTTCATTCAAAAATACAAGTAATCTTTGCAGTGTATTTCATAGAAAGCATGGATGTAAGAAACAGAATAATAACATTTCAGCAAAAATAAAAAAAATAAAAGTCTGGGGAATAGAACCTGCAACTTGTACATTTACTCTGCCTTGCTAAAAGCAGAACTCTTACCTCTAGACTAACAGAGATAATATATAGAACTCTGGTACATGTAGAATTTTTTTACTATGAACATAATGGAAACAAAAAATGGAAACAAAAAATAAAGAAAACTCTGAAGATTTGAACTTGCAACATTCTGAACTGTATGTTTTGAGAACAGGCATCTTACAAGATGAGCCACCACTGAGAAAGCTGAACTTAGGTACATTTAGGAGCTTCATCTTTTGCTTAGGACATAATAGAAACAAAAAAAAGGAGAAGTTTGGAGTATTGAACTCGTGACCTTCTGAATTGTATATTTTAAAACCTGGTGCCTTACCCAGTGCGCCACCACTGAACAAGCAGAGTATTCAAATACATTTGGGAGCTTTATTTTTTGCTAAATGAATCCTAAAAAAATGGAATATGGATGTCCCTGATAATAAGACTTTGAAAGCTTCTTGTTGCCCTGCAGTTTATTTTCCAGCAAATCACACTGACTGGTAAATAAATTGCTGGGTAACAAGCAGCTTTCAAAGTCTTTTCAGGAACTCCCATATTGGTGTGGAGACATCTGTATAGAAAACACTCTGTGCAGAGAGACAGAGAATACTGGGGTCAGAGGGCGTGGTTCTTTGATGACTTCATGGGCTGTGGGTTGTACTGGCAGCAACATGGAAGCCTTTTTATTTACAGAATCTATATCTCACATGTACTAAATGCAACTTACTTGAGAAGAATCTTACAATGTGTAAGTGTTCTGGGGAGAAAAACTTTCACATTAGGTTTTAAAAAATGTAAGTTTACCGTATATACTCGAGTATAAGCCGAGGTTTTTAGGTTTAAAAATAAACCTAAAATCCTTGTCTCGGCTTATACTCGAGTCACAGCTCAAATCTGCGGAAAAATGGTAAGTTTTTCACTTACCGTACCAGCCCATTAGGTATCTGCACAGCCTTTGACACACGGACACCAGCCTTGGACACCGGCAGGGAGCTTGGAGATCGGGAGGGAGAACCGCTGCACAGAGAAGCAGGCAATGTGCACGCGGGAACGTGGGCGCGCCATTACGTAAGGAGTACCTGTACTGCTGCCGGAATGGAGGAGCAGGGAAGGAGCGAGCTTTCTGATGCTCCTGTCCGGTCCTGTGGGACCGGTAAGTTAAATTCATTTTACCGTAGTAATTGCCTCATTATTGCCTTGTTTGGGGGTACAAACCAATACAAATGCCAATACAAATGTTAGGAAACTACAACTCCCAGCATGCTTTGATTGCTGGGAGTTGTAGTTTCCAAACATTTGGAGTGCCTCAGAAAGATGAGTTACAGTGTTGGGAAAGGTAAATTTTGTTTTTTGAACTTCCACTAGAGATGTTTAAAACTACAACTCCCAGCAACCAAAGCATGCTGGGAGTTGTAGTTTCCAAACATCTGGAGTGCCTCAAGAAATACAATGATGGGTTACCGTACAAAGTTGGGCAAGGGGTTTTTTTTGTAGTTGAACTTGCCAGTAGATATGTTTCGTCACTCTGGAGTGCCAAGGAAATGGGTCCATTACTGGATTTGGCTATAATCGGCATTGTGTGTGACTACTGTATGGGATTACCGTACACCCGTACTTTATGGGAATTCTGCTATCCATTTAAGGCAACTAAAGCCCAAAACAATACTGATTTTGAAGCAGAATACTGTACCTTGAAATAAAAGCAGTAATCAGTGCCTCACTTAACTACGGTAAACTCTGCTCTTAAAGGTATGGGGTTCAAGTTTTCTTACTGGCTCTTCGTGTTATTTTTAATCTGTTAGAAACAGTTAATCGTGGAAGAAAACAAAAACGCAGATCTTACGACGCTGGCTTTAAACTCAAGGTTGTTTCAGAGGCAAGAGAAGCAATAATTCTGTTGCAGGCCGGGAATTTGGCGTTGACGAAAAACAGGTTCGAGTTTGAGAAAAATAAAGTCAGAATTGGAGAAGATGCCGAAGTCAAAAAAGGCTCGTCGTGGTTTAACAGCCTCATATGGGGCTCTAGAGACTGACTTGCATAAATGGGTTGTGGATGTCGTCAAAATGGATACTGTATAACACGCATGGAATCCGATTACGTGCCCTTCAAATGGCTAAAGATGGAAATATAAAACAGTGGGCATTGACACTTCGTTGCATCAGCTGGATGGTGTACCCGATTCATGAATCGCTTGGACTTTGCTTGCGACAGCGAACAAAGATTTCACAAAAACTACCACAGAATCTGGAAGAAAAGGTCATGTCATTCCATCAATTCATTATAAAACAAAGAAGCTTTATAATTATGACCTCGGAAGTATCGGGAATAGGGATGAGACAGCAACTTTTGATCTTCCAAGCAACAGGACCGTGGCATCCTTGGGAGAAAAAAATATTTTCCTTAGAAACTGGAATGAAAAAAATAATTTCACCGTGGTTCTGGCATGTTTGCCAATGGAGTCAAGCTGCGGCGTGTTATTATATTAAAGGAAGACCTTGCCTAAAAATGCCAAATTCCCCCCGCAATTACTGTCCTTCCACATGTTAAGGATGGATGGATGAAACAGGAACAAAAAAATGGCTAGAGAGATTTGGAATGGACGACCAGGAGTGCTTAAAAAAAAAACCCTCATTGTTAGTTTGGATATGTTTAGAGCCCATATATGTGAGGATGTCAAAACAATGGCTAAGTCATTTCAAACCACTTTGGCTGTTATTCCAGGTGGGCTAACATCTGTTTTACAGCCCTTGGATGTGTCTATAAACAAACCTTTTAAAGACCGTGTGCGAAAAACGTGGCACGAATGGATGTCATCAGGTCAAGCCAAATTGACAAAAGGTGGAAATCTTATGAAGCCTGACATAGAATTAGTAGCAAAGTGGGTACGAGATGCATGGGAGGACATTCCAGAAGACATCATCAAACATGCTTTTCTGAAATGCGGTATAAGCAATGCCATGGATGGTACAGAAGATGATGTTTTGTTTCAGCACAGCAGCAGTGATGAAGATGATGTAAATATTGATGTAAATATTGATGATGGTGATGATAATGTCTATGCAGATGACATTACACCAGCTGAATTTGAGGCACTATTTGGAGAAACCGATGATGAGGAATCTGACTTTGAAGGATTTTAATTAGAGTACTGCATGTTTCATATTGCTGCTCAAGCCATTGAAACAGGCTGTTTTATTTGAAAATAAATACTCTAAAATTAAAACATGGACCTCCTTTTTATTCATGTTCATTTTCTAATCATTTTAGGTAATTACAGGTTTGCAGTAGTGGTGATAAATTCTAGCCTCGGCTTATACTCGAGTCAATCAGTTTTTATTAATTTTTCAGGTAAAAATTGGTACCTCGGCTTATACTCGGGTCGGCTTATACTCGAGTATATACGGGTAGTTCTCCTTTAAAACAAGCCAAACAACATTAAAATTCATTCAGCCAATTTTAAGATACATACTATTTTACTACCTTTTTTTGCAGACCAGGAGCATCTCAGTGTAAATCCAAGCCCTCTTACATCACCTCCATGCCTTTTCCATTCCTGCACAGCCTGCATTGGAGTTCCATAGCTCCATCTTTGCTTGTCGTTCCATCTAGTGTTAGTATACGGTAGATACCCCCTGCCCACCCCCAATCTCTTAGTTATTTAAAAAAAACAATTTGAACTGTACTTACAGGCTTGTTCCGTGGCGCTTTACATTGACATCAGACGCATCTGATTGGCTGCATCTTAGCCAATCACAGACGCGGCTGCCAGTCCAGCCAAGTTGCAGCAAGCAGGGAGCCGGATCAATGCACCAGAGGATTGATGGGCTGTAAGCTGTACACCCATGGTAAGGTGTCAAAACATCATTGTACATGGTTCCAACTGTCTGATATACCTGAGGAAGGGGCCCAGAGTCCCCGAAACGTTGTATGCTGTCTTTTGCACTAAAATAAAGAAATTTTCACGACAGTAGTGTGCTCCTCTACTTTGATACCTTGCTTGGTTTATGGAGCCCTGGAAGTAGGGGGCTAAGATGATAGCACCTACCAACTTGTCTGGCTAACCAGCCAACAGCGGTGTGCAATAGTACATTTGGAACTCTTGTTTAGACACCTTACCCTGGGTGTTCCTATAACACCTCTTAGCCACAATGCAATCATGCCTTGCATTCATAATGTCCTTAACACCTGGCTGTGATATGCTTATTGGGATTTTCCAGGGTACATAATTGCCAACAGATTCTTGTACAAGTCATTCTGAATTGAGAAAGCCAGTCGGATGACTAGCGAAATGTCTTCAAGAACTAAACTTTTAGTCCAGTTGATCTAATTGAATACAACAGATATGTATTACAAATCACATTAAAAACAAGGAGATGCCGGACGCGTTTCAAGAGCCAACCGCTCCCTTACACATAGGCTAATGAGACATTAATGTAACCAGAATTTGATAGATTTCTTTATTATCTGTTTCTCATTTATTTTTAACTTCTTGCCTTTGTTTCTTTTTTTTACTGTACATATAAAAGGTGTGCGTTCACATTGTGTATAGCGTTATGTATCAAATAGATAAGTTGCATTATAATGTATAGATCCAATTTTTTTGTCTAATACTGAATTATTAGTTATAATTTTCAGATAATGCTGGGATTTGTAGTTCAGTTAATGTGTAAAATATCTATGGATAGATTAATTATTCTACCAAATGTGATTAGATTTTGTGCAGCTTAATTTTTTGTACTAAAAATAGGTTTTATACCAAATAAATAGGTACACAATTACTAAATGTATTATGTTAGATGAAATCATCACTTGACTAAATAATCAATAATAAAGTGGTTTTGTTTATAAGATATATGTTTGCAGACTAAATGTAATAGAAGAAAATGCTTAGGGCCAGGCCCCACTAGACCATTTTGGTGTGCGCTGTGCGCTGCACGCTGCTTTAGCACAGTGCAAACCAAAGAGGGGTAGGATCCTGCACACCTAAACAAGCAGTAGATAAGCAATTATCACTTCATGCTGGGTGCTCCAGGTACTGTAGCCAACAGCCAATATCACAAAGGGTAAGACATGCTAGGCACACCAGTCTTAATAGTGGAAAGTGTCCTTTAAAGGTGACGTTTCGGAACCAGTGTGGCTCCTTCCTCAGACCAAAAAAAACTGAATACAAGTGCCCACATGTTGGTTTTACAGTTTTTATTGATCACTTGATGTAATACCTTTTAATATTTATACAGTTGAGTATCTTTGAGTGGTATATTATTAGTGATATGCATGCATCATATGTCTCCATACGTGGTTTTTACAGTTGTTTACAGTTATATATTTTATTATTCTATGATATTTTACACTGTTGTCACTCTATATGTATCTCATATTTAGCACTTGACACTTTAACTTAGCACTTTATACCGTACTTGGCATTGTTTTACTCAATATGTATTTTTATCTCTGACCTCTAGATGGCCATCTTATACTGTGTGAGACTATTTATAGCACCATGCACTTGTATTGTTCAGTTTTGTTTGGTCTGAGGAAGGAGCCACACTGGTTCCGAAATGTCACCATTAAAGGACACTTTCCACTATTAAGACTGGTGTGCCTAGCATGTCTTACCCTTTGTGATATTGGCTGTTGGCTACAGTACCTGGAGCACCCAGCATGAAGTGATAATTGCTTATCTACTGCTTGTTTAGGTGTGCAGGATCCTACCCCTCTTTGGTTTGTACTTTTGGCTAGCCACCAATATCTATTGCACCCAACTTGTTTACTCTTATCCTTCACTCGTGAAGATGGATCCATTTGTGGGTCTGGAGGTGGATGCCACCATACCTGTTTCCACGTTTACCTTCACTGATGATGAAGCACAACGTATATTATTTACCACTGATACTTCCAACACGTTTGGACAAGATACATTAAAGGATTATATCCTAGAACTAAAAAGGCTGAAACGCAAATATACTGAACTACAATTACATGGACTTACGCTTTCGGAATATCATAAAGTACGAAGGATTCCTAGAGGCTTTAGAATCCATAACCAGCCAACAATTGGACGCAACAACAAAGCTTTTTGTGAAAAGTGGTGTTCTATCCTCAATAAGTGCTCTTTCGATTTGATCCTACTGGTAATTGATGAGGTACGTCAACAAATGAGTCGTGTAGAATCAGAAATTTCAAAAATACAGGACATTGTTATCCAGGATCCTGATGCAGAGAAAGAAACACAATTAAATATGTTACAAACACAGATTGATAAATTTGCCAATGATCTACGGCAGTATAAAAGATCCAAGTTTAAAAAAGTGCACCGACTACATCGAGGGGACCGTTTATGGGTGGTTATCTGGCAACAGTAAACGGGAGTTTACTCGGCCGCCATGGAAACGGCAAAGACCACGCAGTCGACCAAACCGGAAGTCAACCCGACTGCATACCGCTACTTCCGGGTCAGAGGAACTGACGGAAGACTCGTCTGGGACGGACACGGAGCATACAGGTACCGGCAACCCCAGTGAGGCATCAAAGAAAATGCTGACACGATCTGCCATAGCAAAACAGCCTTTTTTAGGAGAGGCCGCAGGATCCGACGAGGGAGGCGGCACAAAACGCCCCAACCTCCCTCACCTACGGAGAACCTGATCTTCAATCTCTCTACACGGCAGCTAACAGTGAGTGAAACCATGTTACTTAATAAGGATTTATCATTTCAACCTACACAGAATTTTGATAGATTTAAGTTTGAAGTTGATTTGTTCAAACTAGATAGATCATTAAAGCTCAAAGAGCATTTTAAACATCACCCTGAAATGACTTGTTCTCCTTTTAAATGTAAGAGTAAGTACATACCACAAGGGTTTTTCCGAGGGATTGAACAATTTATACAACTGATGAGGATGAACTGCAATACAGTACATAATAACAGAAAAATACAGTCCAACCTGACTACATCTGAGATACAAGCCTTGAAGTCCTTACAATCAGATCCCTCAATCATCATAAAACCCGCTGACAAGGGTGGGTCCATTGTTATAATGGACTACGCCTTTTACAGTAATGGTATGAGAGAACATCTCTCGACAGGTGCATATATGTGTATTAACCAAGACCCCACATGGGGAATCATCTCACAACTTAAAACTTTGTTACAAACAGCATTATCTGCCAGTTGGATCGACGAAAACACCTATGAATATATATTGGAAGAACACCCACGTAAGCCCGTCATGTACGGTCTGCCCAAAATTCATAAAGACACACATAATCCACCGTTTAGACCGATTGTATCCGCTATAGGATCGATTACCAGTCCTTTATCTCAATTTGTAGACTTTCACATCAAGCCTCTAGTACATAAGCTTCCTTCATACATCAAAGATACATCAGATTTTCTACAAAAAAAACTTCGGACTGTTGGAGAGTGGGACAACAATTGGATTATCATTACACCAGACATTTCCTCACTATACACCAATATTGACCATGTGAAAGGACTTAGAACTATAGAACATTTTCTTATATCTAGACAGGACAAAAATCCTCCTAGTATTTTTCTTATTGACTGTATGCGATTCATTCTGGAGAATAACTATTTCAAATTTGAGAATGATTACTATATACAACGAGTAGGGACCGCCATGGGCAGTCCCGCAGCGCCTTCATACGCCAACCTATATATGGGATTCCTCGAAGAAAAATTAATTTACAATAATGAATTTTTTACAAAATATTGTGTGAGACTCTGGCGGTATATAGATGACTTATTTATTATCTGGCAAGGAGATTTATACAAGCACAAGAATTCATACAGTACTGTAATACTCTGGATGATAAAATTGTACAGTGTTCTCCCTAGGGTCTTTTAGCCGGGCGGCCCACCCGGCTACTTTTTCATGCCACCCGGCTGGAAAAAGTTTCTTGTGAGAACACTTGTGATTAAATAAAGAATTTAGATGTAGGTTTAATAGATGCCAATATGTCAGTAAAAACTCCCTCAAAACTGTCCGGTCAAGACCCCTTTTTAACAGCGAGATTATTTTAGCACTTGTTTTTGCAATATCCCCAAGGTCCCAAAAAGGTGGAACAGCAAACCTGCATCGCAATCTGTATACTTAATATGACTTAATGTAATATTTGCTTGTGCTGCCATGTTACATCTGTGTTACCTTCGGAAGTTTTAAAACTGCAACTCCCTACATTCTGCAACCAAGGAATGCAGGGAGTTTTTAGTTTTCAAACATCTATGTCAATATAGTTTCAATGTATTATTACTGCATGAGTTTTAAGGGCATGTCAAACCTTAAAAGTATTAGAAAATAATTAATAATAATAATTAACTAGTAAAAATAGAGCACATTTAATTTTCCCCACCACCAAATTTCCCCGTCCCGTCCCACCCGGTTACGTTTTCAAGCCACCCGGCTGGAAAAAAATTCTGGGGAGAACACTGTTGTATATAATGCTTCTTTTTCTTCCACACAGGCACAATATTTGGACGTACAAGTGAAGGTGACTACACTAGGGATCTGCTCATCTATCTATTCGAAATCCACAGATCGCAATTCTCTACTACATGGAAAAAGCTTCCATCCGAAACACACTCTATTGGGATTACCAAAATCCCAATTTATGAGGGTCAATAGGATCTGCTCTAATGAAGAGGACAGGGTTGTTCAGCTTGATCGGATGATGAACAAATTTAAGGTAAGGGGACATTCATCCCACTATTTAGAAAAGGCCAGGACAGAAGCGGATAATTTGTCCCCTAGAGTAACTAGAGACAAGGGGGTTCCCTTTGTCCAAAGTTACAATACTAGTTCTGACCATATCAAGCATAATATGAACAAATACTGGCCGATGATAGCAGATGATAATACCTTAGATCCTAATACCAGACGTAAACCACTGATGGTATATAAAAAAGGTAAAACCTTATACAATTCCCTCATACAAGCAGATCCGGTCCCTAAATATAAACAACAAGCATTCAGATTTTCACAAAGAACAGACTGCGATAAATGTCATAATTGCAACATATGTAATTCCATAATAGTCGGTAACAATTTTCACCACCCATACTCAGGTAAAAAATACGAGATAAAGGGATACTTCAATTGCAATACGGAATACTGTGTATATATGCTCAAATGTCCATGTTCCCTGATCTATGTAGGGAAAACAATAGGCCCGTTTAAACGTAGGCTACAAAGACACAAGAGTGATATTAGAATAGCACTCAACAGACTTAATATTGAGAATGTTCCCAAAGGTGAAATACCACCAGTGGCTGCACATTTTTGTGCTATGAAACATCAAGTATCAGATCTGAAAGCCATGGTGATTGATCAAGTACCAATAGACAACAGGGGTGGTGACAGGAATAACAGCTTGTTACGTAGAGAAGCAATGTGGATTTTTAAGCTTGATGCAGTGCAACCCAGAGGGCTTAATATCAATCTAGGACTTACATGTTTTTTACCGAAACGGTAACCCAATTTTATGGATAGATCCTGTGATAGTCGACCATTACTACTCTTCTTACATATGACAGTATATTCCTGTACATCTGTATGTTTGTATTTTTCCATTCTCTTATTCCATGTTTTGAATAACTAGTGTGTTCAGTATTTTGATTTGCTAGTATGTGCCCACATGTTGGATTTACAGTTTTTATTGATCACTTGATGTAATACCTTTTAATATTTATACAGTTGAGTATCTTTGAGTGGTATATTATTAGTGATATGCATGCATCATATGTCTCCATACGTGGTTTTTACAGTTGTTTACAGTTATATATTTTATTATTCTATGATATTTTACACTGTTGTCACTCTATATGTATCTCATATTTAGCACTTGACACTTTAACTTAGCACTTTATACTTGGCATTGTTTTACTCAATATGTATTTTTATCTCTGACCTCTAGATGGCCATCTTATACTGTGTGAGACTATTTATAGCACCATGCACTTGTATTGTTCAGTTTTGTTTGGTCTGAGGAAGGAGCCACACTGGTTCTGAAACGTCACCATTAAAGGACACTTTCCACTATTAAGACTGGTGTGCCTAGCATGTCTTACCCTTTGTGCTTTAGCACAGTGCACACGAATAGAAGAGAATGGGGATGGCCCCATTACCCCCAGCATGCGCTGCGATAGGGATACATCAAAGGAAAAGCAGCGTAGCGCGCGTGAATCGCGCAAAGTTGCCATTTTGCTGTGTTGCGTGATTCCTGCACGCTCCTTAGTGGGGCCTAGCCCTTAGACAAAACTAAAAATATACTATGGATCAAAGAGATCAATTCACAAGTAGCACGGGAGCTTTTTAACCTGGTGGTCCAGTGGAGGTACTGAAAAAAACAATAGGTTTTTTTTTGCAGTATACACAAGATGATTCAGTTAAAAAAAAACCTCTATAGTGTGAACTTATACACAAATAAATCACCTATTGCATAATAATTTGCTTCCTCATCTCCATCATTTCAGCTTTATGTTACTGTATGTATTCTGCTGGCTGTGGAAGCTCATGTGACTAAAGAGACTGATGATAATGGAGACAACAATGTTTAGCGTGGACTGCGTGGGGTGGAGTGGTGGCTAAGATATTCTGCACATTAGAACAACAAATCACCTGAAGAGGGCATGTATCCCCCGAAACATTGTGAGATGTGTGGTTTCAAATAAATTAAGTTTTTCACTTGTGTGCAACCCTCGGTTTCATTTTTGCTATTCTGTGCATTATCAAAGTTGCCTAAAGCTGGCCATACACTAGGCAACATTGAATACATTACCGATATATAGCCCATTCATTTTGTGATCTCAAATTTATTGCTTTAAAGAATGAGCTAGGTGGTTGTTAGATATATTGAACATTTGTCTAAAGACGAACGAATAATGTCTAAAGCTAGGTGCACACAGTACCGATAAAGCCCCAAATACTGTTGGATTCCACGGTATTGGGGTTTTATCTGCACTGTGTGTAGTGGCTTTCCTGAATGAGTATGCAGCCACAGAATGTTCAGGGCTTTATCAGTACTGTGTGTACCCAGCTTTTTCGAAGTTAGGTTGGCTCGTTCGGAAGAGTGAAAATTTCCCTCGGCCACGGCCGACTACCTCTAGGGGCAGCGCTCGGGACTGTGTGTATGCAGATTCTGCCTGTCATCTTTCAGAAATCTGTAGTGTGTGTACCCTGAAAATTTTGTGTGTAGTGTGTGTACCCCAGTGCCGTTTCTAGCCATCTTGGTGCCCTATCGTGATCAGATCGCAATCCCATCGCACTTAAAAGTGCAGTAGTGTGGCCTAGTGCCAGCACTTTCCTAGAGTATTGCTATTAATATTTTCAGTGCCAGCAGAGTATTACCTTTAACCCTTCCAGCTGCCAGCATTGACATGATATACAGTATGTACCTGCTTTCCACTCCTCACCTACTCTAAGTTCTAATTGGACAGTTGGATGGAAGGAAGAAAAAGGCCGAGATAGGGATCTCATGGCTGCTAGTCACATGGGGTCACTGTTATAAAGTCTGCAGCAGCTTTTACCTGGCATTTTAGAACTGTTCTCCTCAGTACTATTAGCTGGGCTCATCCTTAATTCAGTTCATTTGCAACATTGTATCCAAGAAGAGAGAGCGGAGTTCAGGCTCTGTACTCACTACAATGTTACACATTACAGCTGAACAAGGAGAGCAGTTCTATTCTAACACAGCAAGTAAAAGCAGACAGGGAGATGGTATGGAGAACACTGGGCGCCCTGGTTTAATGTAGGTGCCTTAGTACTTTGCCTAGGTGGCCTATACCTAAAAACAGCTCTGGTGTACCCGGAAATTGAGCGTGTGCGAGCCTTTTCTTCCTGGTTAGAAAAGTACAATAATCGATTCATCTACCCCCTTAAAAAACACGTTTTCTGCGCCCCCTACCGGATTCTCTGTTAAGGTGACCCATAGAAGCCTAACCAGGCACCTTGTGTACCCCGCGCCTTCGAACCCAAAAGCCGTTAGATTTTGCTATGTACCGTGCCCGAATAAAATGTGGAAAATATATTAAAAATATGTTTGCAAATGTAAAATATACAAAAAGTATACATGATAAAGTCACGGCACACCATTGAAAGAGAAACGATTTACCGAATTATCAGGCAAAAATCTAGAGAGCTAAAAGGCGGGGTCCGTCGGAGGGGCTTGTTGCTGACAGGCTCAGTGTCTCCTTCAGTTCGTCCTCCAACCGCACGCACAGGACACGAGAGGCCGCGTAACTCACTGCTCAGGTATTTGGGAACGATTAGGGAATAGCATTAAACGTTAGGCTGCTCGGTTGGTCTATAAACAGACACCTAATCATTAAGTGGTTCCCTGTTTAACGGGGGGTTATGGGATTTGTAGTGTAACGGTGGTTGCAATACTACAGGTGGCCATAATACTGGGTGGCCATGCTTTGGCGTTGGGTAACTGACAGGAACGCGC
The DNA here is from genome assembly GCA_019447015.1 of Hymenochirus boettgeri. NCBI lineage: Eukaryota > Metazoa > Chordata > Amphibia > Anura > Pipidae > Hymenochirus > Hymenochirus boettgeri. The sequence goes on along the minus strand of CM033475.1, from coordinate 97,400,555 downwards.
TAAATTAAGTTATAGACGAGACAAAGTGTAGAATGGTTATGGTTGAACTGTGCGTGTGGGGTAACGACAACGCAACGAATCGTTTTAAACGTTAGTAAATAGTTTACACTTGGAATGACAGTAACCTAAATAAACAGGGTTAGTTAACAATAGGGAAACGGCTGCCATGTTTCCTGAACTTCGAAAATGTATAAAATGACCTTCATATAAGATCACTTCCGGCGGATGAATTACAGCCTGTCCGTCCATCTGTTTTCTATATTTGACCCATTCATTGAAACCCAGAATGCAGACACTCGTATATGTGAAGGAAGCACAGTACTGCTGCTTGTTGGTGCCACTGAGTATGAAAACTACTACAAAAAGTCCACTCCTGTTATATGATGGCAATGTCATTATTGTATGATGAAAGAATGTATTTTATAGATGGATGTTAGAAGGAACTTTAGACATCTAACACTTTTGTGTCTTTCGATACAATTAGAGCATACAATAATGCTTTATCTTTAAAGGGCATCTATAGTGGGAAAATGAACTTTTTTTTCTTTCTTTCCACGTGTTCTATAATTCCCCACAACCCCCAGAGTGTCTTCACTTTTTTCAGATTCCCTCTCTGTCCTGAGATACACCAGTTAGAAGAATATGTGATTGCATTCCTCTACTCCTACTTGGACTGTCAATCAAATCCCTGTGACTTGATCCCCCCTCCCTGCTCTGTAATAAACATAGAGATAACAGCATTAGCAGGGGGAGAAAGGTAGCTTTGATGTTAGATATAAGGCTGCACTTGACCCCCCTTCTTGATAGACTTCACTGATTGATGATGGGTCACAAAGTGAGAGATCGTAAACTGTACTGATCTCCTTCTTCGTGTCTCCAGGACAGCTTACTTTCTTTTGGCCACTGTGCGTGGGTGTGTTTTTCAGGATGTTGAACTTTTAACTCCTACTGCACATAAAAAGCTTGTCGGTTAGCCGGAGCTGAGACATGGAGGAGGTAACAGGGGAGGAGGAAGGGGGGAGTGCTGCACAGATATAGGATTAAGGCAGCACAGAGTACATGAATTTAACTTTGCAAAGGGGCAATGTGTTTTTTTCACTATAGATGCCCTTTAAAATGATTATAGCAACTGCACTTAGGGCATATTCAGAAAAGCCTATTCAATTAAGCCGTTCTTGAATGCGGGTGAGATCATTTCCCTCTTACTATTTATCCAGCAGCTCTGCTCTTGTTCATATACCTGGTAACTTTGCTTTGTATTCCAGCATTTGCTGCTACTGGCAAATTGGGGACACATTTACTATTCCAGACTACCAATTACTGGCTTTTTTATGTGTGTTGCATTTGCATGTTTTATATTATGTAACCTGTTTTTTTGGGGGTTTATATGGTTTTAATTGTTGTATCAATAAAGCTCATGTTTTTAACCTACCACTTACTTTATAACCTTTTAGGTCACGTGAATCCATATGACGTTTATTACGATTTAGCAGCGTAATACATCACATTTAAGATTTGGTGGCAAATGGTACTTTGGTATCTCTAGATACGCTTTTGTGCTTGTATTTATCCTTAAGCACCAGTACGCATTGTACTTTAGCTGCGTGTTATTGATACCTAGTTCATTAGCTTATAATTATTCCAGAGGTACCTATTTTTACCTGATTGATTCGAGCACAAGTCGAGGGTAGAAATTATGACCACTACTGCCTTCTGATTCCGTATTCTTTTGTGGCTTAAGTTGCCCTTTAAATAGACAGCAGAATTCCCATACATTAATCCCATACAGTAATAGCCAAATCCAGTACCAGTTACACCCAATTCCTTGGCACTCCAGATGTTTGGAAACTACAACACCCAGCATGCTTTGTAGTTTATAAACATGTGGAGTGGCAAGGTTCAATAAACTTTTAGTTAAGCTTACCATAATTTACAATTCCCATAACCCCCATTGGGCACTCTGGCAAGCATATAGTAAAGGGCACTCTGGCCCTCATATAGTAAAGGGCACACTGGCCCCCATATAGTAAAGGGCACTCTGGCCCCCATATAGTAAAGGGCACTCTGGCCCCCATATAGTAAAGGGCACTCTGGCCCCCATATAGTAAAGGGCACTCTGGCCCCCATATAGTAATGGGCACTCTGGCCCCCATATAGTAATGGGCACTCTGGCCCCCCTATAGCAATGGGCACTCTGGCCCCCCTATAGCAATGGGCACTCTGGCCCCCCTATAGCAATGGGCACTCTGGCCCCCCTATAGCAATGGGCACTCTGGCCCCCCTATAGCAATGGGCACTCTGGCCCCCCTATAGCATGGCACTCTGGCCCCCCTATAGCAATGGGCACTCTGGCCCCCATAGTTAGTCACCTGAGAGTGGTAGTTTCAAGCTGTCATTTGCACTGAACAAGCAGCTGTTTTTTGCCCACAAACTGAAAAGAATCATCAGGTTTACAGCATCCAGATGAGCAGTGACAGTGCTGAGTGAGTCCAGCAGCCACTCTGCAAGAAGGAGTGTAAAGACAGATCAGCTCCTGTAACTTTTTATGCAGGTGAAGGATTTTAACACCACCTACTGGTGACAATCCACATGCCCTGAAGAGCTTACAATCTAAGCACATTTATTCCACACACACAACCTATTAGTACGTCTTTATGATTGTGGGGGAAACCGTAGTGCCCAGAGGAAACCCACGCAAGCATGGGGAGAACATAACAAACTCTTTGCAGATGTGTCCAAGGGTGGAATCGAACTCAGGACCTCAGTACTAACCACTGAGCCACCGTGGTTTTCAAGCATGAAAATCTCGGCTTATACTCGAGTATATACATTATTGCTTTAATATTTTAGCCATGTTCTTCTCATCCTGACAGATTTTTTTTGTATTCTCTGCTACATTGCCTGGTAGGCTATTCAGTTACCTTTCCACCTTAAAGGGACACAAGTAAATAATTACTTGCCTTTTTTACTTGTATAAGTTGTATATTTGTAGAGCTGCTAGAAACTTTCTGCTCTCAGTGCTCCTTTTCATCATATTTTCTCATGTCCTGTTCTGCTGAATTCTAATTAGTATGCATTCCCATTTCATTGTGCTCTGCCCCTCCCTCAACCTGAGACACGGCTAGAGTAGTGCAGTGTTGATGAGCGATGTCTTAAGGTGAGCAGTGAGGTACAGACAATTGGCATTCACCCAGTGATTTTGTGTTCTAGTGAAAGGTCACTGCCCTGCTATGGGAAGGCAAGCAGCTGTTATTATTGCTTTAAAAAAAAATAAGATTTTCTTCCAGCTGAAGGAGTTTGGATGTGTTTGAAAGGGGGGTTACTTTAGAATTGATTTCTTTAGATGCATTGCTAGACTGGGAATCTGCTCCTGAAAGACAGAAAGCTGCTAACTATGTCATTTGAAGGTAGAGTGAAAGAGCACAGATTATTAGACAAAGCTGCATCATAATGCTGAATCAATTAGCAATGTTTTATAAATAGTACAGGCTGGGTTATGCAAAGAAAGTTAAAGGGACTGTTATTTAGTGTGGCTGGAAAGGCCACACTAGTGCATTTCTCATGTGATTGTGATCCCCCTTTTTTTGGATCGCATGCCCTTAAATTACCAGTATTGCAAAAAAACTCAAGGAAACACTACATTGCGTTTGTGCATTTCACATGCCGTTGTGTGACCATTGATTTTAAGATTGGTTGCAATTGCTCCTTACTGCTGTATGGTTGGATAGTTTGAAAATTATTAAACACAGTTTTGCATGCCTGTTGATGTAGTTTATCCTAATACTTTAGTAAACAGTTAAAACACACAGGTATTCAATCCAGTTGTGTCTTGTACCAATTTTAATAGTATATACCATATATACTCGAGTATAAGTCGATCCAAATATAAGTCGAGGTGCCTATTTTTACCTGAAAAATTTGTAAAAACTGATTGACTCGAGTATAAGTCGAGGGTAGAAATTATCACCACTACTGCCTTGTGATTCTGTGTTGTTTTTAGGCTTTAGTTGCCCTTTAAATGAACAGCAGAATTCCCATACATGAATCCCATACAGTAATAGCCAAATCCAGTACCAGTAACCTCCATTTCCGTGGCACTCCAGATGTTTGGAAACTACAACTCCCTGCATGCTTTGTTGCTGGGAGTTTCCGTTTCGAAACATGTGGAGTGGCAAGATTCAGTAAACTTTTAATTAAGCTTGCCATCATTTACAATTCTTCTGGCCCCATAGAGTAAAGGGTCCTCTGACCCAAATAGTTAAAGATGTCACCTGAGAGTTGTAGATTCAAGCTATTACTTGCACTGAACTAGCAGCTGTTTTTTGCCCCAAACTGAAGAGACCCATCAGATATACAGCATCCAGGCGAGCAGTGACAGTGCTGAGTGAGTCAAGGTTAGGTTTTCAGGCTAGTTTTAAAGCCTGAAAAATTCGACTTTTACTCGAGTAGAAGTACTGTATATACTCTAGTATAAACTGAGATTTTCAGGCTAAAAAAATTGCCTGAAAATTGACTCTGTTTATACTTGAGTCAAAGTCTTAGCTGCTCCGGCAGCTGCACGCTCTGGATTCTCTGCTGGCTGACGTCACTATTTGGCGCTGGATTTGGCTGTTACTGTATGGAAATTCTGCTGTCCATTTAAAGGCCAACTAAAGCCTCAAAACAATACAGAATCAAAAGTCAGTTCTGGTGCTATTTTCTACCCTCGGTTTATTCTCGAGTCAATCACTTTTACTCCTTTTTAAAGGTAAAAGTAGGTGCCTCAGTTTATACTCAGGTTTTGTGAGGTGGGAGGTGTAACCCCTGAAGAACGTGCCACAACAAGTAAGTATCAGTGTGAAGGAGTTGAAGGGAGGCACACTCTGCATATTGTGAATCAAATGCTCATATATTACTGTGCTGAATAAACGCCAAATACACTACTATTTGGCGTTTATTCAGCACAGAAATAATTGAGCATTTGATTCACTATATGCAGAGTGTGTCTCCCTTTGACTCATTCATAATAATACAGTTAAGGTGGCCATACACATGGACAGATTTCGGCAAATTTCATCCGATATACTAAAGTATCGAGAGCCGTTAACATCTGTGATCTCTTTTGGCCCAACAAAATATGTATAAAGCATATATGGAACGATTCCTATATATTCCCCTTCCCATAGCAATAAATACCACTGCTGACAAAAACAGTGTTGCATATATAAAGTACAGTACTTCAAAAACAAACAATTAAAGGGCATGTCCACCCCCAACTAAAGAGTGCCATACTGTTGGCCCCCCTGTGTACTGTTAAAAGATGCAGGGCCTGATGAAAGTCCAGAAAAATGGAGTAGGAGCCTTTCACAGGGATTTTTTAAACACCCCCCCCAACTTTAGGGGGGTTGCCTTAACTTACACAAATGCTATGTTTAAAACATCTAAGTCAGCCCCTAAATGTACTTACCTGCCCTTGCTCCCTCTGCTGCTCTTCCGCACAAAAGCAGCAGAGGGCAGCTGTATCAGTGATTGGCAGAGTCCTCAGCCAATGACAGTCATTGCTGCCGGGCCGTCCCCTTCTGTTGTTCCTTGCACGGAAGCAGCTGAAGAAGCTGTGAACAAGGGTACGAAGGCTGGTAGGTACATTTAGGGGCTGATGGGGTGTGTGTGTGCCATACTATATATGAATTTTCTGTTTTGGGGGTTGAGATACCCTTCAATACTAAATATTTCCCTGGCTACGGTTCTAACGAGTTTGCCACATCAAAACCTGCCCGCTAGGGGATCTTCTTGCTCTAGATAAATTCAGTATATTTCTATAAGCTTCAAAATTGTTGAGAAATCAAACACCTAAAGGGAGTATTTATAAAGCAGGGGTAAATAATTTGAGGTAAAATCCTACTCATTATTGCTATTGAAAGAAAGGCATTATTTAAGGATCACTAATAAGGTATCTTTATTTAAAGACAACTCAACCCTCATAAGAACATCCTTTAGAAAGAATGGCTTGATATTGTTGATATATCATAGTTTATCCTATGAATTCTTTACTGTATGCCTGCTATGCTTCTGGATGCCTCATGGAAACTGAGCAATTTAGAAACCTATACTGAGCCTGGACATGCTCAGAAAAGTTAGACGGGATTAACATTCAGTCATTGGCTGTGATGTCAACTGTCAAATCCATAACTGACGGTTACTAAATGGAAGAACCAGGAAGTGGAAACAGGGGCAACAGGATATTGTGCAGGATTTCAGATTTCAAACTATTACCGTTTAGGGTTTTGGGGGGTGATTTACCTGTATGTAAGTTTTCATTTTGGGGCTGGACCTGTCCTTTAAGGATCTGTAGTGTTATTGAAAGTTGGATATTCTTATTTAATGTGAAATATTATTATTTAAAGGGTATCTCCAGTGGTTAAAACCACTTTTTGCTATTCACTTTTATTGAAGAAAGGGGGGTTAAGAGCTGTCTCTCACCTCCCGTTCTTCAATAAAACTTTCAGGAGCTGGGAAAGACATTAAGCAACTTACCCGGTATCTTTAATTAGTTACATTGCTTTTTATAAAAGGTTTGTAATATTTTAAACATCTAATGAACCAGGTATTTTAAGTAAATCTTTTTTTAAAAATCCACTTTTGCAATCTCTGAACCTATCTGTCTGGCCCTTCACGACAATCCAAGTTTCTTATGCAGCCCCCTGTGAAATTTAAATGCCTACCCCTGTCTTAATTTTCTGGCTCTTGATTTCAAAGAGATTGTCAACCCTAGTTTAGTACTTCTATAAAGGCCTCCATACAAGTAAGTAATATTAGATCTAACCAGAGTCGCCTAAAACCGGCAATGTGTGGGGGCGAAAACGACCGGCCACTATACAGACGTGCTATTGTCTACTATACAGACATACTACCATTATCTGGTCGGTATTGTGGCTCCCTTTACTTTAAATAGAGGGTTCCAAAATTATCTTTGTCCTTGGCTCCTTGTCAATTGATTGAAGAACGGAAGGTAAGGCATAGCTCCTTAACCTCCCAGTCTTCAATCAATACATTAAAGGAACCGTGAACTATTCCTTCAAACCTAGTGAGTTTTTTTTTTGTTGCTTTCAACATGGCTTCCTCTGTTGCCTGCATGGTTTTGAAAATGTGTTAAATATAGCATAGGCATAATGTAACTGGAACTTTCAAATCAACCTTTATGGGACACTATACTGAAAAAATTACTTTGCCTCATCTTAATCTATAATTGAATACATGTAAGTAGCACTCTGATTTGCGTGTGTTGCTGCATGCCTTCATCTCCCTCTTTTAACCACTCCCACTTACATCCGATCTGACTTTTTTTCCCACAAACCAACTGTCAAGCCTGCACACAGCATATAGCATTCCAACTGTCAAAACTGTCACCATTCCAGCTGCAGTAAAACTACTCACAGAAGAATAGTTTTTGAGAGCAAGGAAATAGGGAGCAGATCAACAAAAAAATTATACAGTGGTGGTTGGGAAGAATTATAGTTTCCAGTTATAGTCAATTTAAATTAACCTATTTTTCAGTATAGATGCCCTTTAACGTTATGCATGCAGTTCCCAACCCTAAATGTGATGATACGTATTTTTGTATTTTATTTGTGCAGAAAATAATTATATAAACTTGTATAATAGCTACAGTTTTATGTGTTTTTATAGTACAAAATATGCATATAGTTAGAAATGTGTCCATGGGGTATTTGTTGGTAAGTGATAAATCATGTACAGAAATCAAAAACTGAGATGATTATTTTATATAGACAATACTGCTGTCATGTCCAGTTATATTAATTTATCTAATGTGGCAGCAGTTCCCTCCCCACTTTTTTTTCTTTTTTAAAGGAATGTGCCAAGTAGCAGTAATGACCATTTTTAAAATGAGCTGTGCTATTTTATTCAGTGGGACTCTGTTGCTGGATATTTCATTACTGTGATGCCAGGTGCATGATTTAGAACCTCATTCTGACAAACCTCATTAATGTCAGGCTTGTAGGGAAAAAAGGCAGCAGCCAATCTAGTAATTAAAAAAGCATTCCTTGAAGTTTACTATTCTCATGTTCTGCCTCCTCCTTAAAATTGTTTTGCACTTAATATACAGTAGCAAAAAAACACGAATACTGGAAATTTAGAACTAACAGTATTTGAATTATTTTAAAGGGCAACTATACTGTAAAAATAACTTTGCCTTATCTTAATCTATAAATAATTACATACTGAGGTATGTGTGTGACTGTTTGCCTTCAATCCAGTACTTGTTTTGTTTGTTCATTCTTAGAATCCTGCTCCCACTTTTAACCGTCGACTCCTTCCAAGCCATGACTTTGTGTGAAATTCAGTATGCTCATTAATCACTATGAGCCAGTGTACAACCATGCAATTCACACATACCAACTGTGACCATTGCAGTTGGTCATTGCACAACAGAAGAATTTATGATCAGGCCCTTTGTATAGTTGTATTTTAAAGCAGAATAAAAATAAATGACTCAGTATCTGTTGCAGATTTGAATTTTATACAATACATGTTATTCCATTATAGTTATTTTTTGGTTTGTGCAAATATAGTTCATTAACTTCTTTCACAAGTGTCTGGTCAGAGCTAAATGGAGCAATTAAGGTTGCAAATCTTAATTTTCTGTAATAAATGCTGTTTCATTATAATTACTTTATAATACATAAGTGTGATATTTTATAATGGGAGCTGCGGTGGTATATATCCTTATAAAAATCACTCGGCTATGTCACTAAGTGACTCATTTCTTATATTTCTTATATCCCACTACTCCGCCCATTCCAGTTTCAGGCTGAACAATGACTCAGCTTTTTTGCAGTGTTTAACTCACTAACAGAACTTGCTAGAGCTGCTTCCTGTCCTTCATAACCAATGCCTCTTCCTCCTCCCCAAAGATTTGTTTAACCACATAGATGCTGGGCTGGGATGTTCCTTTCTACTGGGTTTAAGTTACAGACGGTAGCTTGGGGATTTAAGGTGGAAATAGGGACAAGGCTAGAATTTAAAATGCGAATTGGATGAAAGAATCAATACTTATGTATTATAAGAAATAATGCGCCCCTTCACATTATAATATAAGGACATTACCCTCCCTCGGAGTTCCCTGTCCTGCATAAAAGCACTCGGTCTACGGCCTCGTGCTTCTATATGGTCAGGGAACTCCTCGGTGGCGTAATATGCTTATATTACACTGTAAGGGGTGCATTATCCCTTATATATTTGTGTCAATGCAGTTCATTATGTTTCCCCAGGAGTTTCTGGTCAGAACTTTTGTTTTATATAATGTGAGGCTATATAACACACTAAAACTCAAAATAACCTTACACACAAGGCAATAACTTACAGAAGGTGGAAAGGAAAAATAAATGCTAATGAAAAGAGAGGATCAGGTTTTATCTAACCAAGGATATAATGAGTTAATGAAGACAACCCTTTAAGGGACACTAAATTTTCAATATTCAATTTTTTGAAGTACAGGAAATCTGTATATAAATTATTTACAGGGAGCTGTGAACAGTTATTCTCACCTCCCTGTGAATAATAGAACGCCTGGTTGATACTTGCCTACCGCAGTATAAATAAATGCAACCAAAATACTCACTTCCTGTTTGCAGGACCCCTAATAGAGACTGTTAGTCTTGCCCTTGACCCAGTGCCTGGGTTGATTCAGGTGCTCAGAGATCTGAGCATCGTTGACATCCCCACCGCCAATCAGTAAAATAACTGTTAGGAACATTCCAAGGATGTTGTGCATCCTGGGAAGAAGGACCGTTAGAACTTAAAATGTCAGCTCACTAATGTCAACAGCAGGGAACAGCAAATGGTATGAAATCAACTGATTTTTAAAAAGAAAGAGAATATGTAGAATAACTAAGAAGTGTTACACAAACTAACAATTTAACAAATATTGATAATTTCCACTGAACGTCCCTTTAAGGCTTTTCTGTAATTCTTTAATGCATTGTTTTTATTCTGTATTAAAAAAAACAAAAAGAAAACCACATTCTTTATCTCTAGGCAAAATGGCTGTCCCACCATCCTATGCTGATCTTGGCAAATCTGCCAGGGATATTTTTAACAAAGGATACGGTAAATATACTCCTTCCTTTTCTTCCTTCTTTTCTATCTCCTGTCCATTTCTCCATTCTTTCCCTTTTTTCTTTCCTTCTTCACATACACATCTTTTACATGAATATTTTTTTGATGCTGTTGATGGCTTGGTTTTGCATTTTAATGTGAGATACCGTATATACTCGAGTATAAACCGAGGTTTTCAGGCTTTAAAAAAAGCCTGAAAATCTTACCTTGGTTTATACTCGAGTCAGCCTATCTCCTACCTTGTCCGCCGGCCGCGCGATCCGCATCCTCGCTCCACAGCTTCTGCGCACCCGGATGATGTCACTACCCGGCGCCGCAAAGTGAGAGGCTGTGGAGCGAGGATGTGGATCGCGCAGCCGGCGGACAAGGTAGGAGACCTTTTACTTTTACAGGGAATTGGCAAATACTTACAAATAAGTAAAACATTCTTTATTTGTGCATACTGTATGCACAATAAGGAGGATTTACCCCATTTGCAGTATTTGCCACTTAAGATGTTTGAAAACTACAACTCCCAGCATGCTTTATTGCTGGGAGTTGTAGTTTTCAAACATCTTAAGTGGCAAATAGGGTAAATCCTCCTATATTTGTGCATACAGTATGCACAAATAAAGAAGGTTTTACTCTTTATTTGTAAATATTTGCAACTTAAGATGTTTTAAAACTACAACTCGCATACTGGGAGTTGTAGTTTCCAAACATCTTTAGTGGCAAATACTACCCCCTCGGTTTATCTCGGTCATGTGTGTTTCTTCTTTTTTTTTACCTGAAAATAGGTACCTCGGTTTACTCGGGACGGTTTATACTAGAGTATATACGGTAACTTTACCCTTTGCAGGGCAAAATTAGGGATATATATCAGCTGACTATTCCTGGTAGGCTGTTCTTTGCACCACTCATGCTGGCTAGAAAATAAACTTTAGAGGCTTCCATATTTCTATATTAGTGCGTGGCAAATAGGTGCACACAATTGCAAAAGGCTCTTTGACTACCTTGGCTGCAAGTTGTGCTGGCCTCTGCATTGAAGCCTTCTTACAGTATATACTTCTTGCATATACATAAAGGCAATAGGAGAGAAGAATCTTGCAATATATAGGTTTTTGGGGGGTTATAAAAATTTGTGTTCTCCTTTAAATGGAGGTTAAATTAGCATTAATATAATGCGTTTGCATGGAATTTGCTGCAGCAGCATGAAAATAGTTTTTCACATGCCTCAAGAAATGCAGTAAATTTAAATTTGTTTTGCAGAACCAAATGTATGTATCTTTGCTCAGAACCAAAGATAAGTATCTTTGCTGTTAAATGGTATCTGTACTAATAAAATTAGCTTTGGGGAATTTAAAGGACAACTCCACCCTCATAATAACATCTTTTAGAAAGAATGACCTCTTTAAAATATGTTGATATATGCTACTTTGACCTGTCAATTCATAACTGTTTTCCTGCTATGCTTCTGGATGCCTTATAGAAATTGAGCAATTTAGTGACCTGCAATAAGCCTGAGCATACTCGGAAGAGGCAGCTAGGGGTTTAGCATAGTCATTGACTGTGATGTCAACTGTCAAATCCATAACTGACAGTTGCTAACTAGAAGAACCAGGAAGCAGAAACGGGCAACACGACATTGTGTAGGATTTCAGCTTAGACTAATATATTTCAGATTTCAAAATATTACAGTTGAGGGTTTTGGGGTGTGATTTACCTGTATGTAAGTTTTCATTTGAGGGCTGGACTTTATATAACAGTATCATTCTAAATGAGGTGAGAGACACAACTTGTGTGTGCTTTCACCAGCATCTCCCCCTTGCATTGCTGTATGCATACTTAGGCTGGGTACACACCATGTTTTTTTTTTCTGCCGACCCCATAGTGTGGATGAGGGTGGCTGCAACAGAGCTAGGTCATCCACATCGGCCGTAACCAACGGTCATTTATCCGGCAGAGCGCTCTCTAGTAGTGAATGCTCGGTCGGGACAAAGTCCCCTCATGTGTACCCACCTTAAGGATTTTTAAACACTACAGAGTGGGGCCAGTGGTGGGTTAAATTTTAGTTTTGGGGGTGGACATGCCATTTAAGCTTGCTAGGGATGGAAGATTGCACAACCCTTTCTTTTGGTATATTGTATATTTACCTTTCCAGCTGGAACAAAACAAAGTATCTATAGTTAGGAATTCTGGTTTATTATTGTGTACTGTAAACTAATCATGCATTTTTATTGCTATATAATTAGGTTTTGGAATTGTGAAACTTGATGTGAAGACCAAGTCTGCTTCTGGAGTGGTAAGTTATCGTGGAGCTCTTAACTCACATTTATAAATGCCTATTAAAAGGAGGGAAAAAAACACAGGTTGCTCTGAAAGTGTACATTGGAACAAATTTTACAAAACTCAATACATGGAGAACTCTAGCTTTCTCTTGCTGCCTTTTAAATATGTGAAAATGCATGTTAAATTTCATTTTTTTTTTTCAAATATTCAATGTAAATGTTTGGAAATCCACTAGTTTAAACACATTATCAGGACAATTCAAAAACATAAGGGGCTTATGTACCAAGATTTTACTAAACATTTTTTAACTTAACAGCCCTGTTCAAGCCAAACATCTATTTGGCTGCTTCAGATTAAGAGCATGGTCAAACTTTTGCACCATAGCTAAGCAATTCTATATAGTAATACCACCCAGCACTGCATAAACCCAATTGAATATATTCTCCTGCTGGTGATAAGAACTGGTTAAAGCAGACTACACAAATGCCTTTGAATGAAGGGTAAAGTGGTAGATTTTTATTTTTTAGAAAAGAGACTTATCATTTTAGAAATGTTAGGCTTTTATTTAAAGGGTATGTCCATCCTTCTTTTTAATTTTTTATATAGTGTAGGGTTTAGTCCCCCAGCCCCAACCGCTATATTTTTAATGTAAGAAACTTCTCCAAACATCACTTACCTTCCCTCTTTCCTCCGCCGCACTGCCCGGCCCTCTGCTTGCACGAAAATGCAAGCAGAGGGGCGGGACCGTCAGCCACGTCTGTGATTGGCTGAGAAGCAGCCAATCACGGATGCGGCTGCTGGTAGATCTGAACGGCAGAGGGAAGGTAAGTAAAGATCGGGGAAGTTTCTTACATTAAAAATATAGTGGTTGGGGCTGGGGGACTAAGCCCTACACTATATAAAATGGATTTGTAGCTAGGGGGTGGGAGTCCAAAACGGGAGGGGGAGAATGGCTGCAGAGCGCATGCCAAACTTCTCGCGGAGGGGAAATAGGAGGCAGAGTCCTATATGGACCGTTGCCATATTTTTTTTTTTTTTTTTACCTATGCCCCTCCAGAGCCTAGCTTTGTGCCTTGAAAGTTGCTGACATCTTGTTACTGGTTTGCTGAATGTTAAGCTCCGCCCCTCTGAGATTTCCTCTGCTTTCTCCTGCTTGAGCCTCATACAGTAATGCCTATGAGTTCCGTGCACATGCGTGTGCACAGAACTCACAAGCATTACTGTAGGTAAAAAAAAATGGCAACGGTATTTTTAAAGCTGCAGCTTCCAAACGAACATAACATGATTTTAAAGTGCACTTATCCTTTAATTGAAATAAGTTAATACTTAAAAGCATATGTATTTTTGCTGTACATTACCTTTTCATTTTTAGCATGCTATATAAGCACATAGTGGACATTTTTTATCTTCATGTAGTGGCTTTTTGCACTGTACATATTCAGAGTGCTAAAGGGGAAACCCCTTTAGAAGAAAACCAATTTAGTGTAAATAACCATAGTAATCCAATAAATACTTTCAGAGAGATTCAATAAAAGTTCTTATTGTTAAAAATGGTGCTAATTTTGCCCCAACTAATTGGATACTTAACATTTGAAAGCTAACATCTGTTTGGTTGGGGCAAAATTAGCATCATTTTTAACGATAAGAACTTTTATTGAATAACCCAGTTTGTGTCACCTTATTGCTTGTATTCTCGTAAGTTTGAGTCATTCAGCCTCATATGCATATGTACGTGTTGGGCACAGTTCGGGACCTTGTGGTCCTTTTTCTATACTGGAAGGGAGAAATGTTGGCATCGTAGTGTAGGAATATATTTTTTGCCCTTCATATAATTAGCGGCATCTACCCCCAATTCAAATGTAATTTATTTTAAAATAATGTCCTATGTGTTTGCAGAAGCAATTCTTTTGTGGTTTCTGCCTTCAAAATGTATGATCCTGAATACAGTGGGACAGTAATGATTTTGTGTGTGTACTCAACATTCTGTCCAATGCATTTTTCAGCATCAAAACTAATATCTACACTATGTTTAGTTGGATTTAGTTTGTATTCTGTGAGGGCCTGGATTCATGGAAAGTAACCTGCTTCAGTGAGGAAGAAACACTTAAGAACTTAGGTGATCACTGACTGGTTATTTGACTTCTACACTGGTATTTTTTGAGGAAGTGCCAAATCTTAAAATTGTCCTGTGCAAAAGGTGAAGTGTTGCAACCTGGTTATATTTGTCTTTGGGAGATCACACAATACAGTAATAAAATGTATAATAACATTGTAATTGTGCTTGTCTGGTCTTTTCCTCTTTTACAAATTTGTTTCTGGCAGTGTGAAATTGTACTATTTTTGGGGGATATTGTTTAACAGATTCATGTCTTTCCCATCAGGAATTCACAACCTCTGGTTCTTCTAACACCGACTCAGGCAAAGTCAATGGCACCCTAGAGACCAAATACAAATGGGGTGAATACGGGTTAACCTTCACTGAGAAGTGGAACACAGACAACACTTTGGGGACAGAAATTGCCATAGAAGACCAGGTGAGTGTGTGTTTTTTCCCCCCACAACAAGATCTTTGTAGAATCTAAAATGAATTGATAACTCCCAAAACTTCTTAGTATATATCTTTCTAAAGTCCTCAACATTTTCTTTTAGCAATGTCTTCATTATATTCAACACATTGTGTGTGTTTTTTTTTTTTAGATTGCAAAAGGGCTGAAGCTGACATTTGACACCACCTTTTCACCAAACACTGGGTAAATTACTGAAGTCTGATTTTATAATAATCCTAATAAGGGTGAAGTTCAAATATTCACATCATAACAAATGCCCTCCTGAATCAATGGGGTGTCAAGGCAATCCAAATTATTTATACTTTGATCCCATTTGGGTTTATTAATTGTTGTAGTCTTTGCTTCTGCTAATGTTAAATCAGTGGTGTCTCTTAATGAAGGCAGAGAAAGCTATAAAACTTGCAAACTATTGTATTTAATAGATTAAGATCGCAGACTGTAAGGCCCCATAGGAAAAAAAAATCACCAAATTATGCATTGTGTTATTCTTGTTTTCTAATTTTAAGTAGGTATACAATAGGTGTAATATCTTTATGAAATATTACTTCTTGATAATGTCTATTAAATGTAACTTGGACTGAAAGTAGGAACGAAAATAATTAAGCATTATGTAGTGTTATAGTATTTCTTTTTGTTTGTGGCAGTAAGAAGAGTGGTAAGGTTAAAGCTGCCTACAAGCGTGAATATGTGAACCTGGGCTGTGATGTGGACTTTGATTTTGCTGGCCCAGCCATTCATGGTTCAGCAGTTGTTGGCTATGAAGGTTGGCTTGCTGGCTATCAGATGACATTTGATAGTGCCAAATCCAGACTGACAAAGAACAATTTTGCAGTGGGTTACAAGACGGGAGACTTCCAGCTACACACAAATGTGTAAGTCGTCTTAATCTTTGTATGACTTAATTGTTGGTTTTGGGGTGTATTTTCTTTAGACATCTTTATTTAATACTGTGAGTTTCATCGGGCAATTTGTGAATTGCTTGTTCCCATTTAAATTTTGTAGATTGCAAATTTAGAACCACGGATTTTCTTGGTTGTCCAAAAAATAATGAATAGTGCAATTTTTTTCCCCCTACGCAATAAGACTGTGCTCTAGTTTATGATTCTGTCTGGAATGAAGAGGTGAGCACCCAGCCATAAAACCAGTATAGAATGGTTGTTGCTCAGCAAACAATGGTTATTTGTAGCACCTTGCAAAGCACAAAAGGTTAAGCTATGCCTACTTAATGCTAGCAAAGTTTACACACAACAACAGTTTATTACCTCCGTGGTTCTTTGTGCTTCAATTACCATGTTTTTAATGAGGGCTGTTAATTTAAATAAAATTTATATTGTGGGTTTACCTCCAGTTGTAGGAAACAAATTGAAATGTATTTGTATATAAAGTTTATCATCAAAGTACATTTCTGGTTGTCATAATAGCAGCATGTTATACTTAACATGTACGTTATGTGATTACTCATGTTCTACTTTTAACTCCAGCAATGATGGGTCAGAATTTGCCGGCTCCATCTACCAGAAAGTCAGTGACAAAATGGAGACTGCAGTCAACTTAGCCTGGACCTCTGGCAATAATAGCACACGTTTTGGCATTGCTGCTAAGTATCAGCTGGATTCAAATGCATCCATCTCAGTAAGTTGTGAAAGTGATTTGTAGTAGTAACATTTTATATTATAGTTGTAGACAAATGGGCTGATGTAATAAGAGGTGTAAAGTTTGCCATTGCTAATAATTTGCAGGAACCAATCAATTTTAACTTTTTGCTTGGTCATTGCAGTTAGATAATATCTGAATGGTTGCTATAGATAAATAGCATAAGAAAAATGTTGCACGTTTCATTGCATCCGCCCCAAAGATTGGAAATCTCCACCCGGGCCAAGGCACTACAGCTTCCCTGTCTGCATTTATCAAGTAGAGAGATGTGTGTATTTACTGATTTATTTAGAGGGTTTGGGAGTGATTTATCTTGAAGGTTTAAAAGACGACTGAAAGCAAGGGCAAACTATAGTGCAAAACTATAGTGCATATAAAGATTCTGTAAGGTGTGCCAGCATTAAGAAAACTGCTTCTTCCAGGCTTCCTCAGCGCTGCAGCTCTATCTAATACAGGAAAACACATGACACTAACCTGGCAAATAAAACTGTATATGCTGTATCTCCTTCACAAAATAATATTGGTAGGTAGGAATAATCAATCCTGCCCTTGGTACTATTATTTGAGTAAAATAAATAAATCATTTTTACAATTTAAAATTACACAGATTTATGCTTTTGGTATCCCTTGTGAAAAAGATGTACTTTAAACTGTTCTGCAGTGAAATTCTTAAACCATTAAATACAAAATTATTTTACTATACAGGCAAAGGTGAACAACTCCAGCCTCGTAGGTGTAGGTTACACCCAAACTCTAAGGCCAGGTAAGAATTCTGTTTGTGAGTCATGACTGAAACATTTTGCTCACCAGTACAAAGTCACAAGGAAGTCAATACATGATTATTTTATTTGTTACACTTGTGTATTTTACAGCTGTCAGGGTTTCAAAAACATTTTCTCATTGTGAACAAAGCAGCAATGCTATAACTGCACATAAAGAAAAAAGGTCTGATTTATTAATGTAAGGTTCAGTAGAAGATTAAGCTATTATTTTATTCTTTCCCTGCAGCTGTCTTATGCCAAATAATTATTTTGTTATTCATTGTTGGTCATTACTGTATAAATATGCAGTAATTCAGTGGCACATAAGATGAGCACAACACAATTATCCTAAATCACTAGAAAATAGATAAACGTTTACTAAAGTGTTAACATTTTCCAATATTTATTAAACATTTTTTACATAGTTAGTACACAGAAATTTCATAGTGCAAATACCACTCCAGCAGGAGGTAAATGGAAAGCACCTCTCTTTGTGGAATTGGCGGATTTTGGACTATAGTTCTTTAGTTCTTGATTTATATATTGGCTCTACATTACATTACCCTTATTTTAAAACGTTGAGTGGAACTAAGAATGCTAAGTATTTACTTCTTTACTTCAGTTTGTATATTTATATATTCTATAATTTGTATATATATTTATATTTTTTTTTTTTCTTTCGCAGGTGTTAAGCTAACACTTTCTGCATTGGTAGATGGAAAGAACATAAATGCTGGTGGACACAAACTTGGCCTGGGTCTGGAATTAGAGGCTTAATCTCTCGCCTCTATACTGTTTGTAAAGAGCACTAAGGGATATCCAGGAAAAATGGCCTTACTTGTAATGTTTTCAGATCCATAACCAGCAAAGCTTATTTTTTTGCATCCCTCTTTTTCTCCCACTGACTTAAAACATCCTAGGACAGGAGCTATGCTGAGGAAGTAGTTCTGTATTCTCTTGTTGAGCCTAGTCCAGTTATCTCTACTTGGAGGTCTGCAACCAAATCTCGCCCTTTACATTATTTAAATGTGTATTTAAAGAATAGTAGTGCTTCCCACTACGGATCAAATAAACCTCTACTGAGGAGAAACCCAAAATATACATGTGTATGCATGTTTGTTTTTATGGATTTTTTTTAAAGAAAAACCTTTCAAAATGCTTAAGTCAAAAAAGCAAGTAATGGAGCCATAGATTTCGTCTTTAGAGGGTCACCACTTTTGTTTAGATCACCTTTATTTTGTGAGGATTTTGATATCCCCTAAAAAGATAAAACTATCAATAAAAAAAACTAACTTACATGTGTATGTTGTGGCAATTTGTGTTTATTGGAATTCAGAAATTAATATTCTGTGTGCAATTTTCTTCAGCCCATTACTGGAACAGAGATTCAATAAAAGTTCTTATTGTTAAAAATTGTGCTAATTTTGCCCCAATACGGCAAATGCAAAGAAGTTCCAACTTCTTTGCATTTGCCGTATTGCTGTGGCCCTTGAGGTGAAGGGCTGGGAGGATTGCACCTACTGACTAAAGGCTGTGCCACTGAGGTGTGCTGGAGTGTGCTTTACTGGAAGTTTTGGCTAATTTTGCCCCAACCATTTTTAATAAGAACTTTTATTGAATAACCCTGTAAATTCTTCCCAATTATCACAGTACCATTTTTTATGCCTGACCCAGTTTTCTAGATCACTTAAACATCTCACATTTCATTGCCTTATCATAAATTCTTCTGCTGTGTGACATTTCCCTGTAACTGAAATAGTGACAGTTCAAAACGTTTTATTTGCATGGTTTGATATTCCCCCTTCCCAATGCCGGTAAGTACTAAGCATGCTTGACTTCTCTGGAAGTCATGTTGGATGGAAGGAGGAGTCTGTTTATTGGGTGGGGAATATTTAGGCTGGGCTAAACTGGATTAAAGGAACAAACTCAAACTTTTACACTACAGAATCTAAAAATATCAATACTGTTATTTTCCACAACAATAAATGGCATTAAAGTCAATATAACTCCCTGAAGAATTAACGGTCTGTACAGTGTTTTGCCACACCCCTGAGCTCAGTTACATGCTCCCTTGCTTAATCTGTCCTGTAAATAGTGGGTGTGACCAACTGTAACAAGTTCGTGCAGTATCTTAGAACTGACCACTGGTCAGTGACCACACTGTGATGTTGGGAAATTTTAACTTTCTAACATGGGGTTTGTGTTTTATTTCCCAACAAACATATCAAAATGAGAGGTGAGACAGATTGCTGCTACTATGTTAAGGTGCCCTTTTTTCTGAAAGAGTATTATGAGGCTTTAGTTGTCCTTTAAGGAAAGAGCTACTTACATGTATTTATAGATTAACAGGAGGCAAAGTCATTTTTAGAGTATAGTTAAAATGCTTTCAGGATTTGTGCATGGAGGAACATTCCTCAACTACAGAGAATCCATAGAATGCTGGTGGTTGTAGTTTTTAAACATCTGGAGGCACACCTTTTAAGAATCCCTGCCCTATGCTACATTATAATACATAGTGGGGGGAAAAAAGGAAAGGTACATTACTCCTTATCGGATCTGTGTACAGAAAAGCTATATAATATCAACACATGAGACAACAAAATGGTAAAAGCAGTGGGAGTGGGACTTCCCACACAGTAATATATATTTGAAGGTAGCAAAACAGGTATAGGTTTTAGATATTTTTCTTTTTCTTCAGAAGGTTTTGCTGCTTTGGGTATTTTAGCGGCATACTCTGACTTGGTTTTGTCTATTGTATCTAATGTATAATGTTTTATAAATATTGTCATTAATGACCATGTGGCTGTCCTGCATATTTCAGCAGGTGACACTTGAAAAGCCCAGGATGTGGACATTGCTTTCGTAGAGTGTGCTTTCGGGTATTTCAGCTGCTGCCATTGTCTATGCTCGTTTTATTGTGGTAATTCTTCATGAAGAGATTGGCTGGTCGGTTGTAGTCCTTTTTTTGGGACTTTGGAAAAGTATAAACAGACAGTCTGTTTTCCCCAGTCATCATGGCAGCTATCACCAAGTGTGTAAGCTCCTCCTTCTGCCTGTTAGACAGGAAACAAATCTACAAATGCCCCTCACCCCACAACACGTCTTTTTCGTTTCCTGTCTCAAGCCTGGTAGTCAGTAGCAGCTTACCTTGTACTGGCAAAAGGCTCTCTCCATCTCTCCCAGTGTGCTGAAGCTCCCCAGAAACCTATAGTACGGTGGTGTGGAGACATCCTGGTGACAGGGACTGTGCAGCATATTCCCCTTCTGTGGGTAAGACTGCATGCGGGAACAAATAGGATTTCCCGGGCGGCCGCGGCACTTTCGGTTTTTGGCCGTTGTGGGAAGAGTTTTATTTCCCTTGATTTCACACTTACATGTGTATGTTGTGGCAATTTGTGTTTATTGGAATTCAGAAATTAATATTCTGTGTGATATTTTCTTCAGCCCATAATTCAAATTTGGTATATATATATATATATATATAGTGGTGCAGCCTATATATAGGAACAGGTGGAGTTACTCAGTGATTGGCTGCATCAACTGAGCTCTGTGCCTCTGGCTGCAAGGTTTGGGTTTGTTAGACTTCTTTTTGTTTTTGTCAGTCCATTGTATTTCTGAATTCAGACACATAGGTAGCATTTTTTTGTTTTCTCAGTGTTCCAGCTATGGAGTCTGGTAGTACTGGAAAGGGTCACACCAGAAGGGATCTAGGTAAGCTTAGGTGAGTATAAACTAAGAGATGGAGGCATAGAGGTTGGGCTCTTGACAGTTTTGTCTCTGTTACTCCCAGAGCCTCTCAAGTTCGGACAAGACACATAAAGTAACTGAAAGTAAGAAGACGACGACGGATGTAATAACAAGTCCACATGATCCTGTACCATCTACTTCTACACCATTTAATTTGATGTTGGATGCAATTAAGCAGACTGTCACAAGGTTTTAACCCTTTCCCTGCCACAGATCGTATATTCACGATCTGTGCAGTGAATACTCAAACTGCCACAGATCGTGAATATACGATCTGTGGCTTCCCCCCCTCCCAAAAATTTTTTCCCCCCTGCTAGGGCCGATCGGGGGGCAGCATTCAACTGCCCCCCTAGCCCCCTCGACCCCCCCTCAGTTTGGTGCAAATTCGAGGGGGGGATCAGGAGATATCCCTACCTTTTTCCTGCATCAGCCGGTCCCACGAGGAGGAAGTGAGGAGGAGCTCTTCAAAGACCGAAAGGGAGACCCCGGTGACTCACAGAACTTCCTCCTTCACCGGGGTCTTCCCATAGAGTGGTGTAAGACTGACACCTAGTGGTCTAGTGGAGGTACTGCATTTAGGTCATGCTGCAGTCCCTGGTATAGCAAAAGCTGTCAAGCTGACAGCTTTTACTATACATTTTGTGAATGGAACTCAAAGTTCCATTCACAAATAGGATTTTTTCTAAGTCTTTGCTACTTAGCGAAGACTTAGAAAAAAAATGGGGACAGAGATCAAAATTTGGTGATCACTTCTGATCACCAAATTATTGATCTTTGCCAATGAATGAAAAATCACTTCCTGGAAAATGATTTCCGGGAAGTGATTTTTCCGATCGGATTTCGAATGGGAAAACGGGCATTTATGCCCGTATTCCAAGTTCGGTATCATTCCCTAAGATGATTTGATGATCATCTTTGGGAATGATCCCCAAAAAAAAGGGGAAATGCACACAAAAAAAATCTTAAAGTGATACACACACCTTTTTTTTTTTTTTTACCCTAAAACTATAAATAAGCAAAAAACTTTGTCTTCTCCATGCTTCCCAATGTCCCAGGTGATATCGGTAAAGAAAACGCAGATCATTTATTTGTTGGATTTCAAGGGAAACTAAGCCTATTTTAGTAGGAAATTTTGCAGAGGTACCAAAAAAAGACCGTATTGATTTATTAGGATCAGTAAAGTGTGCAAAAACTTGTGTGACTCTCCGTACTAACTGGTTTTCCACTAAAAGGGGGAGTGGAGATAGGGGTGGGGGGTGGGTTGTGGCGTTTTTTAATTTTTTCTTGTAATTGCAATTGCGCATGGATCCCATTTGAGCTAGTTGGTGGCCCCGTCTCTGTTTGCACCCACCCTTATGGCATACTGTTTGATTCAGGACATGTGGGAGATTGCCGTTTAGTGGGTTTTTTACTTGCCGAGTGGGTTTAGGTAGGATTTCAACCATTGAGTCCTCTTATTTTATTTTTTCACAAAATCTCCTAAAAGCACGGAGTTCTATGGATAACAGCGCCTGGAATTCTTCATGTATATACGAAAGCATGATACCATCACGTAGCTGAAGGTGTGTAGCTTCCAAAAATATATAGTTTGTGGGGGGAATTTCCAAGTTGATTAGGCTGTTCAAATTACAGAACACTGATTTTTTTCTTGTAATTGGACTTGTGCATGCGTCCAATTTGAGCTAGTTGGTGGCCCCGTCTCTGTTTGCACCCACCCTTATGGCATACCGTTTGATGCAGGATATGTGGGAGATTGACATTTAGTGGGTTTTTTTGCTTGTCAAAAGGGTTTAGGTAGGATTTCAACCCTTGAATCATCTTATTTTATTTTTCACAAAACCTCGTAAAAACACGGACTTCTTTGGATCAGTGGGTCTGGAATTCTTCATGTATGTATGAAAGCATGGCATTGTAACATAGCTGAAGGTGTGTAGATTCCAAAAATATATAGTTTGTGGGGAGAATTTCCATGTTTCGGGACTGTTTCCTTAGAAAAAGTGTAGGCTGTTCAAATTACAGAGCACTTTGATTCTTTCTTGTAATTGCATTTGTGCATGCGTCCCATTTGAGCTAGTTGGTGGCCACGTCTCTGTGTGCATCCACGCATATGGCATAACGTTTGATTCAGAACATGTGGGAGATTGATATTTAGTGGGGGATTTTATTTGTGGGGGGCATTTCCAAGTTTTGGGGCTGTTTGAAATTACAGAGCACTTAGATTTTTTCTTGTAATTACACTTGTGCATGTGTCCCATTTGAGCTAGTTGGTGGCCATGTCCCTGTGTACATCCACGCATATGGCATACCGTTTGATTCAGGGCATTTGGAAGATTGATAATTGACAAGTTTTTTTTACATGACATGGAAATTTGCCATGATTTTTAACTTTGAATTGTATTTTTATACATTTTTCCTTAAAATCTGGTAAAAAAGCGAAATTTTACATGAAACTGCGCTCATACCATTGGTGGTATGCATAAAAGAATCACACCATTGTGTAGCTGAAGATGTGTAGATTCCAAAAATATATAGTTTGGGGGGGTATTTCTAATATAGAGGGGTGTTTAGTCTGACAAATCTGAAAAGTTGCTGTAATTGGGCCATTGTTCATTGGCTCACTTTGTGGCTAGTTGATTCCACGTTTGCGTGTGTAACCATACATAGGGCATACCGTTTGATTCGGGACATTTGGAAGATTGATATTTGGTAACTTTTTTTTACATTACTTGTAATTTTGGCATGATTTCTACCTTTGAGAGTGTTTTTTTCCAAATTTTTTAGAAAATCTGCTAAAACTGAACTTCTACGAAGAACTGCGCCCACACCATTGATGGTACGAATGAACAAACTACAGAATTTCGTAGATAAAGGTGTGTGGATTTGAGAAATATATGGTTTGTGGGGGTTGTTTTGTGGGGAAAAATTGCAGACTGTTCAAATTCAGATTTGGCTGAATATTTTTGCTGTTTCTGAGCCATCGTGCATTGTCTCACTTTGTGGCTTTTCGCTTCCACGTCCGCGTGTGTAACCACACATATGGCATACCGTTTGATTCAGGACATTTGGGAGATTGATATTTAGTAGCTTTTTTTTACATTCCATGAGGTTTTGGCATGATTTCTACCTTTTGAAGTTGGTTTTTGTTCATTTTTTCAGACAAATGCAAACTTCTACGAAGAATTGCGTCCCACGCCATTGATGGTATGAATGAACAAACTACAGTGTTACATAGCTGAAGGTGTGTAGATTTCAGGAATATATAGTTTGTGGGGGTTATTTCTAAGTTACGGGGGTGTTTTGTTGAAAAAACTGCAGACTGTCCAAATTCGGAGTTGGCTAAATATTTTTGCCGTTTCTGAGCCATCGTGCATTGTCTCACTTTGTGGCTTTTCGCTTCCACGTCCGCGTGTGGTAACCACACATATGGCATACCGTTTGATTCAGGACATTTGGGAGATTGATATTTGGTAACTTTTTTTACATTCCATGGTGTTTTGGCATGATTTCTACCTTTTTGAATGTTGTTTGATGTTCATTTTTTTTGAAAATCTGGTAAAAGTGCAAACTTCTACGAAGAACTGCGCCCACACCATTGATGGTATCAATGAACGAACTACAGCGTTACATAGCTGATGGTGTGTAGATTTCAGGAATATATAGTTTGTGGGGGGTATTTCTGAGTTGGGGGGGTGATTTGTGGAAAAACTGCAGACTGTTCAAATACAAAACTGGCTAATTTTTTTTTGCTGCTACTGACATTTGGCACTGGTCACGCTCTGGGTTAGTTGGTAGCCATGTCTCTGGGTACACCCATGAATGTGGCATACCGTTTTATTCGGGAGGGGTTAGGCTTTCATATTTGAGATGCGTTTGAACTTTCCTCCACAGTTTTTAGCTGAAATTCGCATTTGATTTTGTCTCTGATTTTACAGTTGAGGAAAAAAAGGAAAATGTGAGAAAACAACGAAGAGCTGCGTCCGGGTATCTGCATTTTGATCAAAACTTACCTCACTCATAAAATCCTGCGGGTGTGTAGTTTCTAAAAATATCTCACTTGTGGGGATATTTTAGTTAATTTGGTAGATATTCTATGTTAACTGTCAGTAGTGGTTACACATTTTAATTTGGTGTAATATTCTTGAAGGTGCAGTTTTAGTTTGGGGGAGTCTCCTGTACAGGAAAAGTGGGGTACCTACATATATCTGGTATCGTTGTACTCGGGAGTATCAGAGCTTTTAGAAACAGTAAGATTTTTGTGTGTAACCTTAAGATAACTATAAATAAAAATGGGAAAAATCCATGAAAATTTGCAAATTTTTCATTTTTTTTACATATTTTACCCATAATTCCAGTAAAATTTCCAGAAAAGTTACAAAATACTGTTACCATGTTAAAGTACACTTTGTGCTGAAAAAAACAATGTATAATATTCCTGATTTACTGCAAGGTTTCCTACTGTAAAATTAGTCTAAAGCGATTGAGGGCAAAATCCTGAAAATTCTTCTGGCAGTTAACGCAAAAAAAAAAGAAAATCTCCTGGCAGTGAAAGGGTTAAAGAGCTAGCTGAAGTTAAGAAAAAACGCAGACGAAAATGTTTTGTGCTGTCATGTTCAGATTCTGAAATTTTGGAATACAGTTCTATCAGACGAAGAAACTGACTTGGATTCAGAACAAGAGGAGTCAGATAGTACTTTTGATCCTTCATTACTGGATTCCTTAATTAAAGCAGTGAGAGACACTAGCTAAAGCTAGTCCAGCGGATAGACTTTTTCCTTCTGCAAAAAAGAGAAGTGTTTCTTTTCCGGTACATGCTTCCATATCGGAAATAGTGATGTTAGAATGGAAAAAAAACAGAGAAAATTGTTACGGTTCCAGGCAAGATTGGGAAGAAGTACCCGTTGGATGAGTCAATAACCAAAAGTTGGGATAGTACTCCAAAGGTGGACCCGGCAGTGGTACGACTTGCCAGATGCACAACCTTTCCAGTGGATGACTTATCTGAGAGATCCAAAACTTGATATAAAAACTTGAGTTTAATATGAAGACTTGCATTGCGTCAGGAGCAGCGTGTCACCCAGCAGTGGCATTGACTTCTGTGTGCAGAGCTGTCAAGGTCTGGCTACAAGTTTTTGAAGCAGCCCTAAACACTAATGTTAAAAGACCCAAATTGCTAGAGATATTAGCAAATATTTAAAATGGAACTAGATTTTTTTTGTAGACTCTTTAGTGGATTTAGTTCACCTAGTGGCAAGAATCGGGCATTGTTGTTCGCTTCTAGGAGATCACTATGGCTAAAACCCTGGTCAGCAGATGTGGCCTCTAAAAATTCATTGTGTATGTTACCCTTTGAAGTGCTAGATTCAATGATTGAAAAAGCTTCAGGAGGGAAAAGTTCTTTCCTTCCACAAGACAGAAGAAAGACCTAAGAAATTTAGACAACAACAAAATATGTTTAGAGGAAGAGAACACCTTTCGTCCCTTTCAGCCTTTTCGTCAATCAGGCCCAAGACATGAAGGAATGGGACAATCTTCTTGGAGATCATCAAAACAAGCTCAACCCAGAAAACAGGCACCTTTTGGACAAAGGTTTGGTTCATATAGGTTCAGTAGGGATCAGCCGGTCCAAACTTTAGAAGTTGGAGGAAGGTTGACTTATTTTGGAAGAGTTTGGGCTAACGATTCATGGGTAAGCAGGATTATTCAAGAGGGTTATCAAATAGAATTTGCCTGTCGTCCAAAAGACCATTTTATCATGTCTCAAACACCATTAGACCCTCAAAAAAGATTAATTCAAGACTTTATTGTTCAGCTCTAAGAGCAGTAGAAAGGGTTCCAAAAAAAGACAAAAAAAGGATTTTACTCTTGTCTCTTTCTGATAAAGGAGGCATCGGGAGGATTAAGACCTGTGCTAGATTTAACAAAATTAAATCAATTTATTCAGACCAAGAGGTTCAAGATCGAATCCTTTCTATCGATAAGCAAAGTAATTTACAGAGGAAGTTGGCTTACGTCAATCGATTTGAAAGAATGCATCTTTTCATATCCTGGTGCACAAAGAGTCCAGAAAGTATCTTCGTCTAGCAGTTCAAGGTTTTCATCTACAGTTCAAGTGCCTACCATTTGGCCTCACCACGTCACCACAAGTTTTTTTTTTTCAAAGGTACTAGTGGCTTTAATCGCAGAAATAAGGAAGGAAGGTATTGCTATTTTATATTACTTAGACAACATTTTAATAGTGGCTCCATCAAGATTTGATATTTTTAGGAGCAAGGTTTCTGACAGGAAAACATGATACAACTTCCAGAACAAAGATCGGTAAAACTGTTATCAGAAATAAAGAAGTTCAAGTATCTAAAGACCGTTATCAGTAGCCTTTTGCTTGATAATATTAGGTTTAATGTTGGCTGCGATCAACTTGGTAAGATGGGCAAGATGACCTCAGACCCCTTCAGAAGTTTCTGCTTTCTTCAGTAAGGGTTCCACACATACAGATGAACAGAAGACTAATTATTCCAGATCCATTTAAAAAAGACATAAGTTGGTGGTTGAGTCCAAAACATCTAAAACGGGGACTTCCATTAGTACCAATGGAACCCATTATATTTGTCACAGATGTGTCAGAAGCTGGTTGGGGGGCGTGCAACATAAAAAAACAAGGAGGGACGCGAAGTTCCCAATTACTGAAAGTCCATCCAATTTTCAACTGGGCAGAAATCAACTTACTTCTTCTATCGGTCATTCATATTCCGGGCATGTCAAATGTAGAAGCAGACTAAGCAGAGAAACTTTAAAAACAAAATCATTTTTCAAGACCTCACAAAAAGATGGGGAGAACCCACCATCGACTTGATGGCCACATCAAGAAATTCAAAATGCAAGAGATTCTTTTCAAGAACGTTCTGCACAAAAGCAATTGGAATAGACGCCCTACAGCAGAGATGGGACAGAGGTCTCCAATATGTTTTTCCTCCTCTCCCACTTGTTTGGAAAACATTGTTAAAGAGGGACAAGTCAGATGTAATCGCCATTTTACCATATTGGCCGAGAAGACCATGGTTCCCTCTACTTCTGTACCTAGCAAAAGAGGAGCCAGTCAAGATAAATCCCATGAAGGGCTGGTTGTACCAATGACCAATTTTACTTTTCCAGAAAGAAGGTCCGACATTGATGGCTTGGAGGTTGAAAGGAAGAGATTACAAGAATATGGTTGTAACAACGATTTAATTAATTTTCTTCTAAAATCCAGAAAAGTCAATCCACAACATGTCTATCATAAAGTGTGGCGACATTTTGTAAACTTCGCTGAACAACAAAAAGTAGATCCTTGTATTCAGTCAGTAAATTTTAATTTTAAATTTCTTATATGCAGGTTATAAGATGAATCTGAGATGTAACACTCTGAGAACGCAAGTGTCAGCGATTTCAGCTCTAACTGGAAAACTATGGGCAAGTGATCCTTTAATTTTTTTTTTTTATTAAAAAAAATAAAATAGAAATAAAAGATTTTTTAATGCTTAAGTCCAGCTGTCCACCGTGGAGTCTACCACTAGTGTTAAATGTTAAAGGAAATCCATTTGAACCCTTGAAAGAAATTTCAGACTGGATGCAGACCTTAAAAGTAATTCAGTTAGTAGCTGTAACGTCAGCTTGCAGAGTAAGTGAATTAAGTGCCTTGTCATGTAAAGAACCACATACGGTAATTTTTGATGACAGAGTTCAGTTGCGGCCAACCTTCACATTTTTACCAAAAGTGGTATCGGATTTCCATGCAAATCTAGAAATTTCCCTTCCAGCATTCTTTCCGGAACCAAAAGATGACTTGGAGAAACGGTTACATACCTTAGATCTAGTTCGATTGTTGCCATTTTATATTAAAAGGACAGAAAAATGGAGAAAGACGGACAGACTATTCATAATACCAAGAGGTCCAAGAAAAGGACAAGCACCTACCAAGAGAACAATTAGTGCTTGGATAGTTGTGGCAATAGCAAAGGCTTAAAAGGTGAAAAGGTTCCTTCTGGTCTCAAAGGCCACTCTACCAGAGCGCTAGCAAGTTCCTGGGCAGTGGAAGCCAAGGCCTCTGCCAACCTGTTTTGTAATTCAGCTAGATGGTCTTCCCTGAAAACATTTGTAAACCATTATAGGTTGAATGTAGTTGCAGCTAAAGAACAAACTTTGGGTTCATGGTCTTACAAGCTTTAAAAAACAATAAATAACTGTGTTTAGCATCTTACTGTGTCCCGTTCTTTCTTTCCTGTAGCTTTGGTATTTCTCAGTTGGTGATAGCTGCAATGATGACCGGGGAAAATCGGAAATTAAAACAACTTACCAAAATTTCTATTTCCCAGTCATTCTTCATGGCAGCATTCACCAAGACCCATCTCTTATAATTGAGCTTTGATACTGAAAGATGTGTCCTGGGGTGAGGGGCATTTGTGGATTTGTTTCCTGTCTATCAGGTAGAGGGAGGAGCTTACCCACTTGGTGAATGCTGGTCTGGTTTTAGAATTACATTATTGCCTTGGAATGTAAGATAGAGGCACCTCAGGGCTCTACAACCTGACGTGATTGCTATCAGGAATACTGTTGTAAATGAGTTTTTTTTTATATTTATATCGCGGATTGGTTCTAAGGTATCTTGTTCTAGTATTGATAGAACTAGGGTTAGGTCCCATGGGGGAAGTTTTTCTAGATTGTCACTCTAGATGTTTCACACCTTTTTAAAGAATCTTATTATTAAAGGAGAACTAAAAAAAATTTTTTAATCCTAATATGAAAGCTTTTCTCCCCAAAACTGCTATACATTGCTATACATTGTAAGATTCTTCTCTAGTAAGTTTCATTTTTGTACATGTGAGAAATTTTTTGTAACTAGGAAGGCTTCCGTGTTGTTGCCAGAACAACCCGCAGCCCACAAAGTCAAAGAGCCACGCCCCCTGACCCCAGAATTTACGTCTCTATTTCCTATACAGATGTCTCCACACCAATATGGAAGTCCCTGATAAGACTTTGAAACCTGCTTGTTACCCTGCAGTTTATTTACCAGTAAGTGTGAGTTGATTGAAAGCTGCTTGTTACCATACAATTTATTTTCCAAGTCTTCACAAGGAATTCCATATTGGTGTGCAGACATCTGCTTGACTTTTTTTTTTATTATTATCCTGTTCCTAGAAAAACTGGGAGATGTACTAAAATTGATTTTCATTAAAATGGTGGGGAGATGTAATAAAATTGATTTTCGTTAAAATTTTGCCTCAACCAATTGGATTTTATTTACCATTTGAAAGCCAATATCTGATTGGTTGGGGCAAAATTAGCACCATTTCTAACGATAAGAACTTTTATTGAATAACCCTGATAGAACTCTAATGCCTTAGTGGTGCTCCTGGTGAGGCTTCTGTTTTAGAAGTACATAGTTCAGAAGGTCACAAGTTTTGAATCTTTACCTTTTTTTATTTTGTTTTCATTATGTTTCTAGTAAAAGATAAAAATTCTGCATTTACTTACTTAAAGGGCAATTATAGTGAGAAAATTGTTTTTTTTTTTTATTTCTTCTAATGTATCCTATAAGTCATCCCGTCCACCAGGTACCTTTTAGTTTCTTTAAATTCTACATAGTCTCCGAGATATAAGCCTTTGAATATGCTGTGATTTGTAGGAGCTGCTACACCTCATCTGTCACTCAAAGGCACACACCCACACAATCCAAAGCTCCCCTGCAGTACTGTCACACACTCTCTCACCCACACTATATGTACCATGTGCAACATATAGTCAAATGCTGTAGTGCTAAACACAATCAATAAACCATTAACCCAGCAATATGAGCATAACACACTATAAAACAGCCCCTCCCCCCCAAAAAAATCTTATATACATACAAAACCAGTGACTCAAATGGAACACTAATACAGTATATATAATACAGTAATACAGACTATATACCAAACAAGACATACAGTATATATAATACAGTAATAGACTATATACCAAACAAGACACACAGTGCAATCTATGAAATATATAGACTAAAGCAACTGAAATGTAACAGGACAACAAGCAGTGTCACTGTGTTTGTGAAGGTCTCACAACAAGCTGCTGTTACACTGACTCTCTTCAGTGATTATGATCTCAGCTAAGCAGGGGGAGAGATATGAAATTTAGGTAAAAAGTAAATAACAATTAGCAAAGTTAGAGAACAGGCAGAGTTCAGTAACTTACTTATAAAGAATATCAGCACCACTTGTCCTCCTCTCTCCCCCTCTGCCCCTCCCTTCAGCATATTGCTACTTTATTCCACACTTTGATTGCTTGCAGTCTAGCTCTGGAAGGGAGGGGTCAACAGGATGTCAGCACTTCATTTAAAGTCCTTTCAACTGACAATGCTCGGACTCTGTATACAGCCCGTCACTGCTTGAGGGGGAGTAAACAGAAAGGGGAGGGGGACTACACAGCTTGGTACAAACTTCTGCCAGTGTGAAGAAACGAAGCCACACAGAAACATGAAAGTAAGGCAGCTTATACTAAGTGATCTATACATTGTATACAGACAAAGTTTTTTTTTCACTATAGTTGCCCTTTAACCCAAATAGTCTTTAGCCTAGATGTAAGATCTTTGTTTTGAGCAAGACAGAGTAAATGCAGATTTGATTTCCCTTTCTTGCTTTTATTATTTTTGCTGAAATGTTAATATTCTGTTTTTACATCAATGCTATCTATGAAATACACTGCAAAGATTTATTTTTGTATGAAATGTAAAGGATTATATTGTTAGGACAGGAGCATTGAATGTGTTTGAAAACAAAAAACTGAAATCCTTGTTCTGTGTCGGGGAGGAGGATCTCTATGCTGCAATGTGATTGGCTGTTGGCTTCTAGGAAGCGAGGCTGCAACTTACTTGTTTTGATCTGTTAAGCACTACAGAGCATGTGCCTCTGCGCAGACACTTAGATCAGGGTTTAGCCAGCTAAATTGGATTATGGCAGCTGACACCTAGTATTCACAGGTTAATTTCATAAATCACCCAACAGCCACAGCAAAGGGAGAAGACGCAGCTTGTTGTGTGTTTGTGCTATGTTTATTGGAACAATGTTGTCTGGAGACTTTATTTCTCCTTTTAAAGGTTCTGATGCCCATCTTTTAAACCGTTACCGCTGAGATCGCTGCTACTTCTATCTTAAGAATAAAGATACTTAGGTTTTAATTTAGTCCTTTCTGAAGAAATTCTAAGATATTATTTATTCTGATTTCCTTTGTTTCCATACCTTTATCTTGATTCCACTTAATAAATTTTCCCCAAGTTTTGTAATAGAGGGTAAAGGTGTTTGTTCTCCTTGATGGTGTGAGCGTTTCTATTACTTTGTT
The DNA here is from genome assembly GCA_019447015.1 of Hymenochirus boettgeri. Classification (NCBI taxonomy): domain Eukaryota; kingdom Metazoa; phylum Chordata; class Amphibia; order Anura; family Pipidae; genus Hymenochirus; species Hymenochirus boettgeri. The sequence continues at coordinate 97,368,079 of CM033475.1, read as the reverse complement.
TGAGAGGCCTCTTTTTTTTCAGTGGTCTGACTTCAGTTTCAATGCCACTAGGTTTAGTTGTTTCAGGTTGGGATGGATTAAGTCCCCCTGAGTGATCAGGTTTGGGATCTTTGGAAGTTGTATTGGAGGTGCTTGAGCTAGTCTCTATACCAAGGAGAACCAGTGTCTCCTTAGCCAAAATAGGATTATTATTATTTGAGCTTTGTATTCCTCTATTTTCCGTAACACTCTGGATATCAGAGATGTAGGGGGATATAACTGAGCAGCACAAATGATGGGGAAAGCATTTACTGCTATTGCCCTATTGTATTGAATGGCTGCACCAGCTGCTGTGTAGGTTCTTCTTTAAGCTTCTTCTACTTTCCTTCCATTGGGTCTTTTTAAGTGTCCCCAATCATCCGTTGGTAGATTTACTCTTTTTTGCCACAGAATTTAAATTTAAGCAGTTTTCTCTTTACTTGGGTGAGTGGGCTGTGGGCCCACCAGTGGATTCCTCAGTAACCCTGTGGGCCAGTCCAACATTGGCACAGATCAACTTTCAATATGTATGGAGCCTATTCAATCTTTGAAAAGGACGCTAAAGTGAAAAATATGACAGTCCTTTATCATTGTGGGTATTTTGAGAGCTGCCAGGAACTTGATCCCTTTCTGTTCCCAGTATTCACTTTTACAGTATTTTCTTACGTCATAGTTTTCTTAATGTCCTCAGCGCCAGTGGTCTAGTTTCTGTGTTTATAGAGTCACAGCAAACCTGTACTTTACTTGCAGAAGGTAGATTATATGTAGTTATTAGAAGGTTTCCGTGGATGACTCATGCACAGGGATAAAATCAAGAAAATGTTAGAATCAGGTTAATAACCAATACACAATATTAAGTAAAGATGATGTTGCTTTTAACTTACTGTACGTTTGCTTGTGTGTTCCTATTAATCCTTGTATGATGGTGGTTGGTTCACAGTCTGTGTTCCCTTAGAATCCCACTGTTTTACACACCAGGGCTGGTTCACACTTAAAATAGTTTTTAAAGGCATTCAAGTATGGAGAAAAATATATATACAGTCCCTTTATTTAGAAATGGTGAGGGAAATTAGCATTAAAAACATTTAAAGGACAATTATACTCACCTTCCCTCCGCTCCTCTTCTTAGGTCAGTACCTTTTACCCAGGGTGAGGACCTGAACCGCTAGGTCCTCACCCCTGGGTTCACGTAACTTGAACACAGCTTTACTGAAACGCTGCTCTGGTAGGCTCCGCCCCCTCCTCCCATCAGCGACGAGGCCGATAGGAAGGCACGCTCTGCAACGAGCGAGTGGCCGGAAGTCGCGTTACATCACTTTCGGTCGTGTCTTGCGATCTGGATTAGCCTTGCATGATTTGCCTTCCTAAGTGCCTATTGGAGCCCGCTTTTTGTGTGGGAGGCTCTAGGGGCAGGGGCTTTAGCTTTAACAAGCATTTAAACCCGTGAAAACTGCAACTTCTGCTTATGGGCTATGACCTGCTGTGCGTCTGCAAGCAGTGCTAAGTGCTGGGATTCTTTGCTGTGCCCTGGTTATGTGAGTACTCTTTGGTATAGCTACTCTTATTATTCCTGTGGGATTAAGTGATTATACATATATTTCTTTCCTATTACAGCATGGAGTCTGGTAGCACTGGGGGGATCTAAGGGATCTAGGTAAGCAGGGTGAGTATTGTAAAGAGAGCAGAGGGCGTTAGACTATGGAGTTTAATAGTCTCTTCTGCTAAACAGAACAGCCTCTCTGAAAAGAATATTGAAAAAGCAAGCAAGTCTGCTGACACAGAGTCTAAAGACAAGATATTTCTCCATCAAATCCTGTTCCAAATCAGTCATTGGATTCTTTGATGCAGCTGATAAAAACTGCTGTTAATGAAAGCATGCAGGAGTCTGCTAAAAAGAAAAGTAAACAAAAGTCTCATTATTAGAGTGCCTGATTCTGACTCGGAATATTCAGATGAAGAATATTCGGAATACTCCATCAAATAATTTTTCTGATGAAGATAGAGAGATTGAAGTGGATACTAACTTTGACCCTACGATTATTGAACCACTAATAAAGGCTGTTAGAAACTCTGTCGTTAACAATAGCTGAACCTATGGCTACTGCAGCAGATAGTTTCCTTCTATATAAAGAAAAAATCCATTTAATTTCCGCTACATAGCTCTATTCAGGAGATTATTAAGACAGAAAATTTTTTGTTTTGTCTAATAAATATTTTAAGAAATATCCTATGGAGGAAACTGTCACAGTACTGGGATTCTGCTAAAATCTACGCAGCAGTGACTAGGTTAGCCAGAAGAATCACATTACCTGTGGATGACATCGCTATCTTTCGTGATCCTATGGAGAAGAGGCTTGAATATTTTCTAAGGAAGGCTTTTGTGACGGCTGGCTCCACCTGTAGACCAGTAGCTATGACTTAAGTCTCTAGAGCTATGAGACTGTGGCTTCAGAATGTAGAACAAGAAATTAATTCTGTGATGAGATGAAGCTTCTAGAAATGTTTGGAGAACTTAGATGGGCAATCGATCTGATCAGGCTTGCTTCAAGGTCTATGGGTCTATTAGTAGCCGCCAGACGTGCTCTATGGCTGAAACCATGGCAAGCGGACACCGCATCTAAGACAAACTTATGCTTGTTACCATTTGAAGGAGACTTGCTATTTGGCGACAAATTAAATTCCATTATAGACGAAGCTTCCAGAGGGAAGAGTATATTTTTGCTGCAGGAGAAGAAATTTAAGCGACAAAGATCTATTATCAAAATCCTGGTAAGTCCTTTTGTATGGAAGCCAAGCTTCGGAAACCCTAATAAAAGAGACAAATTTTGTAGCTCAGTCTACCTCCCAGCAATAGGGGTACCCCAGTCCAGGAGATTGAGGTGGGAGGAAGGCTATCTCAGTTCTCCACCATCTGGACAGAGACTATTCTGGACTCCAGTGTGGCACGAGTAGTGTCACTAGGATTCAAAATTCAGTTAGTTTCTGTTCCAAACAATTATTTCAAGGTGTCAAGCAAGATCAGAACGACAGAAGAATGTCTTCTGATTCGGAAATATGTGACTCAACTTTTAAGTATGAAAGTGATAGAAGTACCTGTGAAGAAACAAGGGAAAGGCTTCTATTCAAACCTATTCCTAGTTAAAAAAAAGATTCGGGAAAGCTAAGACCAGTCTTAGATCTAAGAAATCGAAACAAATTTGTGTTATACAAGAGGTTCAAAATGGAATCGCTCGGTTCCATAATAAAAGCTATAGGAAAAAGGTCCTGGCTTGCCAGTATAGACCTAAGAGACGCCTACTTCCAGGTCCCGATTGACCAGAAGTCTTGAAAATTTCTAAGCTTTTTCTTTGAAGGACTAAACATTCAGTTCGTTTGCCTACCATTCGGCCTTTCACAATCGCTAAGAGTTTTTACCAAGGTCTTAGTGACATTAGTGGCGGAGTTAAGGAAGCAAGGTGTGGCCGTGTACCACTACCTCAACGACATACTTGTCATAGCAGAGACGGAATCCAAGGCCAGAATGCAGGTGGCAAGAGTTGTAAACACCGTAAGACAGTATGGTTGGTTAATCAATGAAGAAAACAGCTGCCTATCTCCCGTTCAGGATCTAGTTTTTCTGGTGGCCCATTTCAAAACAAAAGAAAATCTTGTATTCTTACCTATGGAAAAACAACAAAAGCTGAAAGACCAGGTTCAAGACCTTATAAGGAAACCATCTTCGTCGATCAGAGAGATCCTAAGAGTACTGGGACTGATGGCTGCTGCATTGCAGATGATTAGGTGGTCAGGGTGGCACATGAGGTCGCTGCAGCATTATCAACTTTCAAAGAGCAGAGTTCCTCATCTACAGATAGCCAGACAGCTATACTTTCCGAGTTGGTTAAAGGAAGAGCTGTCTTGGTAGACAATAGATGAAAATCTAAGCAAGAGATTTCTTCTTCTTTATGCTCCTTCAATTATAGTAACAACGGAAAGGATATTCATATCAAATGTGCTGGAACTAAAAGCAGTAAAGTTGGCTCTTCAGAAGTTCAAAAATCGACTAGAGAACCAAAGTGTGCTAGTAAAAAGCGACAACATGGCTACTGTGCCCTACATTCAAAAACAAGGAGGGGCAAGAAGCCTGTTACACAAAGTAAGACCTATCCTCGAGTGGGCTTAAGATCACCTCATAAATATATCCGCGGTGTTTGTTCCAGGGAAACAGAATCAGAAGGCAGACTTTTTATGTCGCCAAAAGATTCAACCAGGAGAATGGAGCCTTCATCAGGTCGTTTCCAGGAACTGGTGGCCAAATGGGGTCATCCCACGGTGGACTTAATGGCTTCCATAATAAATACAAAGTGCAAAAGGTTTTATGCCCACTTTCCAACCTCCAGAGCAGAGGCGATAGACACGCTACAGCAAAACTGTAGCAAAGAACTGGGATACATCTTTCCACCTTTTCCTCTAATATGGAAGGTTCTAAAAAAGATAAAAGAAGAAAGGGCAGATGTAATAGCAATTATACCAGCATGGCCGCGAAGGCCTTGGTATACACTCCTACTAGCTCTATCAGTGGACAATCCAGTTATGATCCAACCACCACAGAACTGGCTGATGCAGGGGCCAATACAATTTCTGGAGCACCTACAGTTAGCGGCCTGGAGATTGAAAGGGAAAGGTTAAGAGAGCTTAATTTTCCAGAAGAAACAATTCAATTTCTCTTGAGCTCAAGAAAACCAGTAACATCTAAAAAATACTACAAAGTTTGGGAAGTCTTTGTGAGCTATGCAAAAAATCAAGAGTTTGACTATCTGAACCCTTCGCCAACTGAAATTGTTAACTTTCTTTTCTCTGGCTATAGAAGTAATCTGAGCGAAAGTACCCTAAGTGGTCAAGTGTCAGCCCTGTCGGCAATGTTAGAAAAAAACTTGGCAGTAAATCTGCTAGTTAAGATTTTTCGCAGCATTGGTGAGAATTAACCCTAAGTCAGTGGTAAATGCTCCACCATGGAATCTACCTCTAGTTCTACACGCTTTAACGCAGCCTCCGTTTGTGCCTCTCCAGACAAATTTGGATTGGTTGCTAACATTAAAAGTCTCTTTTCTGTTGGCTATAACATCAGCATGTAGAGTGGGCGAGATTGGGGTGCTTTCCATGAGAGAACCCTTCATCCAATTCTTTGACGACAAGATCAGACTAAAACCTGCCTTCAATTTTTTACCTAAACTTATTTCCAATTTTCATTCAAAGGGCATGTCCACCTGCGAAAAAACCTTTTAAAGGGTATCTCCACTGAAAAAAAAAAGTTTGGGCATTTATTTTTATTGAAGGACAGGAGGTAAAGGAGCTGTGTTTTACCTCCTGTTCTTCAATAAAACCTGCCGGAGCCAGAAGAGAAGGTAAGCTACTTTCCCGATCGATTGCTCCTCCGCCGCGTAGTCTGACAGGTTCGGACTTACTCTGTCTTCTATGCGCACCGCACTTGTCCATCAAGATAAATAATGGGGTAGGGGAGAGTTTTAATGGATAATGTACCCCTTACTGTAAATTAATAGGATATTATAAGTCACCTTGGAGTTCCGTGCCTGAGGCCTTGTGCTTTTATGTAGTTTTGAATCTCCTCAGTGACTTCTAATATTCTTATAATTTACAGTAGGGGTACATTATTCACTATATACAGGTTCTGTGTATACTTTTGATATAATGCATGTGAATAAAGTCAGAAGGTGTGGCAGTTACCATATATACTTAAACAGAGGTTTTCAGGCTTTTAAAAAATCCCGTTCTGCTGGGAGACATGACTACTCAGATTACTGAAAGGTAAGAGATTGACAATCAAAGTTACGTACAGTTAATCGGACAGTAATTCCTGCAGTGGATGCAGTAAATCTACACCTGCATGCTGGGAGTTGTAGTTTCCAAACATTCCAGTGTCAAGGAATGGGGGTTACTGTATGGGATTACTGTCCCATTTAAAGGGCAACTAATACCTCAAAACAATACAGAATCAGAAGGCAGAAGTGGTCACATTTTCTACCCTTGGTTTATAGTCGAGTCAATCAATTTTAATAAATTTTTCAGGTAAAAAAAGGTCGTTAATTTAGGATTATCGTAAATTAACGATAATTTTCGGAAAGATTTACGATCCCTATAGAATACCATCGCGGTAGTTTACTCCGCATGGTATTCTACGACCGAATGTTCGGAATTCAATGTATGACTAATGTATGACTAACGTCTGCTGTCATATAACGGATAAAGCGCAGTATCGCTAAATTCACCTAAAATTTATGTTTGCAAAAAAAAAATACATGGAAAATACCATAATGGTATTCTATGAGAACCATAAATCTAGGATCGCAGCCATAGATTTACCATCGTTATCGTAGAATTATGCCCTTTCAATAATCGGTAAAACAATTGTTAATTTACTATTTAAACAAATGTTCATTTAATGATCAATTAAACAATTGTTAATTTACTATGGTTTTAACGATTAACCAGGTCGCTAAAAAGTGATACCGCGCCTTTATAAATATGGCCCCTAGTTCCTACAGTTTATTGTATCTTTCTGAATGTGCTCTGTCCATTGGGACAATGGCCTACACGCCCTAAACACATTATTACTAAAAGATATATAGATCTATAACACTTACCAGCTGTCGAGGTACTTTTTTCCCCCCATTTCTTTTTCTTTCTTTCTTTCTTCTTTTTTTTAATTGTATTTTTATTAAAATTTTAAGTAATACATTAACAGGGTATTAGAGGAAACAAGACAGTCAGCTTTGGTATGAATATATCAACATGTACTTGCTAAACATTCCATTATCCTGTCTGTATTTTAAACTTTAGATAGATCACTTATTCTAAACATTTAAACAAAGGAATAAAACAAGAGAAAGGTAGAAATAAAAGGGGAGTAATAAAGCAAAAGAAGAAAGTGGAGCCAGTTTTAACCTATTTCTATTTTTGGGAGTCTTTATTTTGCCATATCTCCCATCTTCTGGGATCTTCAGGGCCTTTCTATTATCCCTGATCCCCCCCCTTCATTCAGTCCTAATAATATTGTCATAATACCTGTCCCATGGATCCCATATCTTATAAAAAAAATTCTAATCTATCTTGTATAGAGGCTGTCAAATACTCCATTTGTCTAATCTCTTGTATTTGTTGATAAAGGTCTATTAAGTTTGGGATTATAGTGGTTTTCCAGTGTTTAGGTATTAGAGTTCTTCTTGCTAATATTATATGTTTTGTCAATTTTTTTGTCTAGTTGGAAGACTTGGTATGGGGAGAGAGAAGGGCTTGTATGGGTTCTACAAACATGGAAAAGATAATCAATGCACATTCCTAGGCCCCATACAATATCCTATTATGCACACTGGCGCACTTTATAAACAAAGGGGTTTTGTATACATTACTGTGATCACATGAATGAAAAGCCATCCAACCCCATCAAGGTAACCCCAGTCTGGAAGGTCCTAACTTCTAACCTTTTTAAAAAATTTTTACTTCAATACAATTAGCAAACTTTTGCATTTCTCATTCTTACACACTGGATCCATACAACAGGCTCTCTCCCTTCCCCCTCAGCCCTTTGGCTTTTTAAAATGAGGGAAGAAGCCATCCAGTGCTTTATATTAAAGGCATAGGACCTCTCATAAAAGGAGCGTGTTGGGGGTGCTATTACCACATGGAGGCTTGACCAGGCTTCCCAATAAATACATACAATGCAAGGATTGTGGAAGCACTCCAATTAGGCTAATTTACAACTACATTTAATGGACGTGCTACTGATCTGGTCAAACATTTATACAAACATAGAAAAGATAATCAATGCACTTTCCTAGGCCCCATACAATATCATATTATCTGCACACTGGCATACTTTATAAACAAAGGGGTTTTAGTATACATTACTGTGATCACATGGAGGCTTGACCCCCAACATGCCCTTTTATGGGAAGTCCTATGGCTTTAATATAAAGCACTGGATGGCCTTTTCCCTCATTTTAAAAAGCCAAAAGGCTGTGTAGGAATGAGAAATGCAAAAGTTTGCTGATCGTATTGAAGTAAAAGAAATTTAAAAAGGTTAGAAGTTAGGACCTTCCATACTGGGGTTACCTTGACGTGGTTGGAAGGCTTTTCATTCATGTGATCACAGTAATGTATACTAAAACCCCTTTATTTATAAAGTATGCCAGTGTGCAGATAATATGATATTGTATGGGGCCTAGGAATGTGCATTGATTATCTTTTCTGTTTGTACAAATGTTTGACCAGATCAGTAGCACTTTTGCTAAATGTAGTTGTAAATTAGCCTAATTGGAGTGCTTCCACAATCCTTGTATTGCTTGTATAGGTTCTAATCTAATATCTCTTACCATTATCTCTTGTATATTTTTGTTACTCTTATCATGATATTCTCAAATGGAGTTAGGGAAGGGAAATTTCGTAGGGTACTTAACTTTGAAGAAAATGTCTAATCTGGAATTAAGTATAGTGGGGAGTTCCCTTTTTTGTAATAATTCGTGGAATGGGTTAGGAGTTCTAGTGGGTCTATTAGATCATAAGCCCTTGCTATTTGGGATGACAGCCAAGGCTTGAAACATGCTGGAATAATATTAGTAGGGATTTCCTTAGTTTGTATGATTGGCATTAATTGGGAGACTACTTGAGTATGTTTTTTGCGCACCTTGTTTTGGTTCCTGTTTGATAGTTTTGGGTCTTTCTATGTTAGGTGTTATTAGTGTTAGTAGATGGAAGGGATAGATAATTTGCTTCTCTATTTCTACCCATCTTGCTTAGGGGGGTTGCCGTGCTCCAGTGTGTTATTGGGTATAATTGGGCTGCGTAGTAATATTTTGTAATATCTGGTACAGTTAGACCACCTCATGATTGTTTAGCTAAGGCCACTTTTCTCCCTATTCTATGTGCTTTCCTATCCCATATAAATTTCATAATTTCCCGCTGTAGCATATCCAGTATGCTTTGGGGGATCAGGATGGGAAGGGTATTAAAGTGATAAAGTAGCTTTGGTAGTATCTTCATCTTAAATGCGGCAATCTTTTCAAACCACGAGAGTAGTAGTTTCAGTTATCATAGGTGTAAAATTTGCTTTGTATAGGTTTTCATATTGTCTAGCGATGTGTACCCCTAAGTAAGAGATTTCTTCAGTTCTCCATGCATATGGGAAGTTCAGTTGAAGCAACTTCAATTGCGCATTAGTGGTAGTGCCTCCATTTTGTTTTGATTCATTTTGTAGCCTGGGTGCCTTGAGTATTTCTCTAGTGTGTAATGGAGGTTGGGGAGGGAGACACAGGGTCTTGTTAGTAAGTAGTATAATAATAGTATTATAATAGTATTTCTGTTGGGTTTGTCCTATAGGGATGCCAGGAATTTCTTGTGAGTCTTATTTTTGCTGCCAGGGGTTCTATACATAAAGCATATAGTAGGGGCGATAAAGGGCATCCATCTTGTGCCCCTCCCTATATCAAATGGTTTTGATAGTGATCACAAAAGTTTGACTTGCCCTGTGGGCATTGAGTATAGAGCCTGAATAGTTTGTAAAAAGTTTTCCCCAAATTTCATGTGTTTTAATACAGCGAATACGAAGGACCAGTCCAGATTTTTGAGCATCTTGTATTATTGATTCTGTATTATTTTGGTTGATATCTATGATTATGAAATTATTGATTATTCTCCTAGTATTGTCTGAAGCTTGTCATCCCTGTATGAAGCCGACTTGGTTGGTATGTATGAGTGCAGTTAAGACAGATGCTATTCTATTAGCTAGTATTTTAGTAAAGGTCTTATTATCTGTGTTGAGTAGAGCAATAAGTCTATAGTTCAGATCTAAGAAAGTCTTTGGAGGGGGCGGAGTATAGGAGCTGATGGAGTAAGACGTGTCTCCACTGTCATTCACACAACCAAGGCTAAAAATCTTCAAATACTGACACAAATACCCACCCAATTTACAGGATCCTACACCCGGACCCGATGACTAAACCCAGGAACCAAAGGCATGCGACTCCAGCAAAAGAAAAGCTGCAAAAGTTTGCCAGGACGACCACACCGCCAAACAAGTCAGACGCGTATTCCCGCCAATATCCCTCACAGGCCGCACACCAGGAACTGGAGTCATACCCTGATCCACCTGGTATGGCCGAAAGACTATCCGCTGGGGAAAGCCCCCAAAGCGACTCCCATAGGCAGCTGATGGGAGCCATTCAGGACTCCAAAAAAGCCCTTATGGTGGTCCTAGATGATGTAAAAATGGATATCTCACTTCTCTGCCATGATCTATTCAAAATAAGACACAGAGTCGGTGAAGCCGAGACCCGTATATCCAACCTTGAAGATATGGTTAACCCGCAGGCACAAACTATTTCGGCCTTACAACAAGAGCTAACAGCCACAAAATCTAAACTAGATGACCTCAAAAATCGCTCTCGGAGGAAGAACATACGGTTCATTGGCTTCCCGGAGGGAGCCGAGGGAACACAGCCTGCCCAGTTCCTGGAGGGCTGGATCCACTCAAACTTTACTGTAACTGAAATGTCTCCACAGCTAGCAATCGAGAGAGCACACAGGGTCCTGGCAAAGCCTAAGATACCCACCAAGCTGCTAGACCTACTACACTGCTACTTCAGCCAAGAAACTCCTCTGAAGGAATCTGCTTTCCCCCTAAACTCAACCATACCATATCTAATGTGAAATTGGGAGCCCCCCATTACTGTTGCTATAACCCAAACCCCCAATAAACTACTAGACTATATTTGTTACTATCTTAAAAGTGAAATAAGCATAGGGGGAAACTAAACCCCTTAATATACACCAAGGGGAAAGGACACTGTACTAGAACTGTATGAACTGGAAAACACAACCTATAACCCTCCTAACTCAAAGGGAAATACCCCTTCAACCCACAACAAATTGCAGATGCAGATCTATTATGACTCTTTAATCCAAACCATGGGAGCGATGAACAACTACCTCTGAAATCTCTTGAGTTCCTATGTCTATCCTCTGCAGGCTAAATGAGAGCAGACCCGCAAGAGTGCCCTACACATAATCTACAGAACCCTTAGAACAATGTATATGATGCAATGTGACTGCAAAACTCTCTCCCCCCTTTTTTTTCCCCCTTTTCTTCCTCTTTTCTCTCCTCTCCCCCCCCTTCACGACAAAACTGCAAATGTGCTTAAACTAGATTCCAATTTACGATGCAATGACAAGATCGAATTTAACCCATGAGAGAAACTCCTGTACACACCATAGGACAACAAATGTCTAAACTCCGAGAATCCCTGGGAAGTATAGCGAATGGCAAGAGACCAGGCCAAGATGGAATCCCAGCCGATGTATACAAAAGGTATGACAAGCATATACTACCATCACTCCTAGATACATTTAACAAAGCCCTTCAGAAAGAATCCCTCCCCGAATCTATGTATAGCGCAGACATAACACTCATTCTTAACCTGACAAAAATCCACTTGACACTGCCTCTTATCGTCCAACCTCACTGCTAAATGCAGACTATAAACTATTAGCAAAAATCCTGGCCAACCGATTGCAACAAATAATATCATCATCATACACCCTGACCAAACAGGATTCATCCCCGGACAGTCTATGTCAATTAATATTAGAAAACACTAATCAACACACTAGTAGATCACAACAACTCTGGCTCCCGCAATATAATATCGCTCAATGCCGCCAATGTGCTCGATTCTGTAGAATGGCCCTTTCTCTGGGAGTGTATGAGAAGATTTGGGATTGGACCAATCTTCTGTAAGTGGGTACGAATCCTATACACACACCCGACAGCTACCATAAAAGTTAATGGCTTGATCTCTGATCCCTTCCCCCGGGCCAGGGGAATTAGACAAGGTTGCCCTTTGTCCCCGTATTTATTTGCCCTAACGATTGAACCCCTGGCAATTCAGCTGAGGTCCCACCTCAATATAACCGGCCTCTCACTAGGTCAACACACTGCACTGGTAAGTTTATATGCCGACGACCTAATCCTATACCTGGGTAACCCAGATAAATCCCCCCAAATGGCTTATGATCTTGTCACCCAATATGGACCCATTTCGGGCTTATATATTAATTGGTCCAAGTTAGCACTTTATCTGATAGATAAATCCACCCACATCCCACCATTCGCACAAGACCTCCTCCCCAGAGTAGACAATTTTCAAATATCTTGGAATACATATAACTCACTCTCCCGACCACCTATGATTTAAACATCGCCCCCTCTAACTTTAATAGCCCACAAATTTAAATCCTGGCAAAATCTCCCGTTAAACCTTATTGGCAGAATTAATATGGTGAAAATCATAATCCCACCCAAAGTATTATATATCCTCCAACACAGTATGATATATATCCCAGACCACTTCTTTAAAAAAAAGTCTCATAATCCCCTTCCTATGGAATGGGAAAAGAGCCAGAGTTAAAATAAAAAGACTGATGAGACCAAAAACGCAAGCAGGGCTAGCCTTACCAAATTTCCAAACGTTCTACCTGGCAGGTAAACTGAAATACTTTAAATCCTGGATAACACTCGAAATACAAGATGAAATAAACCCTGCAGCACAACTCCTTTACAATATGGAGGGCATGTTACTGGCATACCTTGCGACACACCCTCTGACCTTCCTAAAGAGCCCCACATACAACCTACCAGCTGGGGGCACTAAGCTCCATAAACAGCAATACAAGATATGGAAAAAGGCCCAAAAGATTATTAAATATACGGACATCCCCAAAGAGACCCCACTGTGGTACAATCATAATTTCCTACATTTACATTCCCTCAAAATTAATTACTCGTTACAACAAATTGGAGTCACTAAATTTTCCCATATCACCCAAAATAACCAACTGATCATTTATTCAGAATTCAAGCTAAGGTTCAAAGTTTGAGACGAATTTCTATTCAAATATTTACAACTTAGATATTGCTTGATATCTGAATTCCAAGGCTCCAATTTACCAGTCTCACGTAACCCTATTTGTCAATATACTCATGCAAGATGGCACAGGACATATAACCTCTATGCCCTCCTATCGAATGCACAACTACCAAGCGAAAGTACTCTCATAATAGAGAGGTGCTCCCGATATATACCGTCCCTTACCACTCAAGACTGGGAAGAACTAGCCAAGACCCACCTCAGGGCATCACCATCAGCCCCAAATAGGCTTATACAATTTATATTTTCCATCAGTCTTATAACACCTCTCAGACGATCCTGAATGAGCTCTAGATTCAATTCAGAATGCCCCAAATGTAAACAGGACAACGCAAACTTTTGGCATATGATCTGGGCATGCCCCAGGGTGCAAAGATTCTGGGGCAGGGTCCTACACTACCTTTCCAGTATTCTCCCCTCCCCAATTCCCTCAGACCCTAAATTATGTCTACTGGGAATACCGGAGGTAGATGTTTGGAACAATGCACACTTAACTCTAATAAGAGAAACCCTTTTTTATGCCAGACGACTTATAATACTCCAATGGATGGGACCCACATCCCCTAAACTCAACACATGGAAAACAATCACCAACACACTTCCCATGATTAAACTAATATATAAAAGTCGAGGTTGTCTGAACAAATTTGATATCTGGTACAACCACATCTAGATATCTCTGACTCTCCCTACTGGCCTTGAACATGAACACGACAAAACCGTTTATAAACATAGGAGTCTGATAGAGAAAATACCTGCAATAAGCCACACAAAACCCCTCTTACTTACCCCCTTTCCCCACATTTGACGATCCACAACATATTTGAGGTATGCCAATTTACAGTTTAATCCAAGTTACCCCTTCCCCTCATATTATCTGATCATTGTGTAGATTCATATCTGCACCAGACATGGGTTTTCTTCATCTGATAAACTACTCCACCGATACCTCTGTATAAATATATATTGTGATATATTTGATTCTTTATAATGTATCTGTGAGTCTGAAACCTGTGAGTGTTAACCAATAAACAAGTTTAAAAAAAAAAAAAAGTGGGGTGTGTTTCCTTTTAGAATGTCGTTAAAGAATTCTAGCATATAGGGGGCCAAGTGTTCCTTAGCCCCCTATAGGTTAGGTGGTCAGGGACTGGGGTTTTATGAGGTAGCATGTTTTTTAAAGTAGTTCTCTCATGGAGATTTATTTATCTCTTGTGTTAATTTGGGCTTCCAATAGGGTGCCAATGGAAGAGACTGATTCCAGGTTCTCGTTAAAATAATTTTTAATATGGTTTTCTAACTTTCCTTGTATTCCAGGTAATTTTAGCAAAGTCTTGTTTAGACGCCACTGACATGAGCGAGTAGCTTTAGAAGACCAGGAAATATTGGTTTAGATTGGGCCACGGTCTGACCATGTTATAGGGAGAGTTCTAGAGGTTTTAACTAGTTTAAGAAGGGGGCTGGTTTTGTCTATTTGTGGGGGTTGAGCCCCCACAAATAGACAAATACTTGAGATTGTTCCCCATTGGTATAGGTCTTTTACTGCTGTGTCTGCAGGAGATCGATTATTTGAAGTTGTATGTTGGCTTTATTTCAGTCCATTGCTGTATCTCCGCACAGAGCTTTCCCCTCAAGTGGCTATCTTAGTTGAGCTTCGCCACGCCCCCCTAGGTGCTATTTTTCATGGCAGTACCACTGTTCCTTTGATCCAGGCAGTTTCCCAATATCTACTCAAGAAAACTTTGCCTTAAAGGACAATCATACTTATCTCCGATCCACTCCAAGTATCATATCCTCCAACCCATGTTATGGGAAACCTTCCGATACTGCGGGTTCTCGTTAATGTATGGCAGCGATTTGTACATTAATGACTGCTCGGCTGTACAATACCATTCTGTAGTAAACTACTTTAATGGTAGTTGTATAGGCGATCGTACAATTACACGTAAATGTGCGATTCTGGTTGTAAAATTGATAATCGTGAAAGGCCTTTATAAATAGGGTACAATATTTCTATATATATTACCCAGGATGAGGACATAAACTGCTGGGTCCTTACATCATCTGTAATACATCCTTTGTTGCACCGGTCCACTCCTCCTCCTCTAGCCTTCTATCACCGACAGTAAGCGATGGGGCCATTGGCCACATCGCAGACTGCAGGCAGAAGATTTGGGAAAATTTAAGTAAGTTTTAAAGATGATCTGTAAAGTACCTAGAGGTGAGGACCTAATCCACTAGGTACTATTTGGCTGTTGAAAGAGAGGAGAAGCGGAGGTGAGTATAACTGTCCTTTGATTTGTCAGAGTGAGCCGTATTTACTTGAATATGTATGTTATTAGCAATGCCCATTAACATGTTAAATCTTAATAACTATGGGTTTGGTGGGAGTTTTAATCTACACAGGACAATAACTAAGAGGATTTACAAGTTATATATATTTACACAAATACATGTAAAGTTACACAGGACAATAACTAAGAGGATTTACAAGTTATATATATTTACACAAATACATGTAAAGTGTATATTTACACTTTACATGTATTTGCACTGAACTTGCCCTTTAACTATAGATTGTTAAATAACACTACCAGTTGGTAACACTACAACACTATTAATGATACCCAATTACTGATCTTTAAATAAAAATACTGTTCCCTTAATAAAGGTTGTTTACATTGGGAAATTTGTTTTTTAAAGGGCATGTCCACCCCTTTTTTAAACTTTTTATATATTCTACATATTGATCCCCCTGCCCCAACCGCCGTAATAAAATTCTTAGAAAGTGCCCCGATATGTACTTACCTTCCCTCTATCCTTCCCTCTAGTCTCCAGGCCCTCTGCTTGCACAGAAATGCAAACAGGGGGCGGGACCGGCAGCCACGTCCCTGATTGGCTGAGAGGCAGCCAATCAGGGACGCGGCTGCCCAGAACGCCGGATGATAGAGGGAAGGTAAGTAACTATCGGGGCACTTTCTATGAATTCTGTTACGGCGGTTGGGGCTGGGGGATCAATATATTTAATATATAATGGGAATTTTACACTAGGGGGAGGGAGAAAAAAACGGGAGGGAGAAAAAAGGGGGGGGGGGGAGAGGACTCTCCTGCACATGCCTCAACCTTGTCAAGGTTGAGGCTGAGACAGGCGCAGGATGATCACCCAGACCTTCTACACTACACTTTCCTGGACTTTGCAGGGGCACAGCATGGCAACCATAAGGAGCTGGGATGTAAGTAACAATTTTTGTACACTACAGAGTGGGGCCAGTATGGGGTTAAATTTGAGTTTTGGGGGTGGACATTCCCTTTAAAACTGCACATTAATGGAAACTAAAATTCTTCCCAAGTATTACTGTACTATATTTTGTTGATCAGTCCCCTATTTCCTTATATATCCAGTCTGAAACATAATTTTACCTGTCAATCAAGTGCCTTAGTATTATAAACTTTTCGGTTATGTATAGTTTTGTTGTAGCTGGAAACTGAGGGACTGTAGTAAAACAAGTACTGAATTGAAGTTATGCAGCAACACAAACACAATCATGGTAAGTTCTGCTTACATGTATTCATTTATAGATTTAAATGAGGCAAAGTCATTTTTTCAGAGTACAATTCCTTTAAAGGGTATCTCCACCCTTTATAAAAATGTTTTACATATTGTAGGGCATCCTAGCCCACCCCCAACCACCAGGTATGTTTGTTAAAAAAAACCAGCAGCTGGGACTGTAATTGGCTGAGAGGCAGAAATGCAGAGCGCCGGGGGAACAAAGTAATGTAAGTAGAGTTCTGTTTCTTTTTGACTCACAGAGAGCTCTTATTCTTCAGTTTTCTTACTTTAAACAGGCACTACAGGAGAACCATTTAGAGCAGAGATGTTAATGTAAGGGTTTTTGAACACTACACAGTGGGGTCTGTCCAAGGGTATGTCCAGCCATAAAAATAAAATTTTATATATAGGTTAAGCACCCAACCCAAACCTAATTTCAGGCATCCCACCCTGCCATATGAGCCTTCCAGGCAGGGTGGAGAAAAGGGGGTGCAGCGTGTCTTGTAGTACGCGACGTCATCTAGGGGGTTGGCAGAGGTGGAGCTAGGAGCCAAAGGGGTGGACGGAGGCAGAGTTAGAGGCTTAACGGTGGCGTGGCATTCCAGGGGAGGGGGCTACCAGTTCTTTTAAGTTGCGAGAGTTTGGGGTGATCTTGCGGGGGACCACCCCAGAAATTGGGTGACTCCCACTACTTCCAGAAGAAGTGGGATAGTTGTTAATTGTTTTTCAACAGACCCAATCCCTCACTGCTCTACACCTCTTTGCTTCCTGGTTGTGACCATCAGTCAAAGGTGCAATGGTGAGTTTGTGCCCAATTACCTGACAGCTGTGACCAGGAAGCGCCTCTCTTGTGCTCAAAATGAGCTCGCAACAGCAGCAGTAGATGCCACCCAGGTGGCGAGAGAGCGAGTCAGTCTCTTTATGGGCCTCTTTGAAAAACGAATAATGCAAAAAACTATTGGGGGGGTCGGGTAGTGCTGAACCTATATATAAAATTTTATTTCATGGCTGGACATGCCCTTAAATAATAAGTAATAATACCTCAACTTAAATTAAATAACCCTGCTTTATAAATATGTCCCTAAAGCTCAACTGATTAACTTCAGATGGAAAAAAGTATCCGACAATTTTTAAGCCGAAAGGCTCACATAAACCAGCAAAAGCACTATAGCTGTCAGTAAAACTGCACCCCCTGTGGTATATCTGTTGTATTCAATTAGATCAACTGGACTTGAAATGTAGTTCTTGAAGACGTTCTTGAACTACATTTCAAGTCCAGTTGATCTAATTGAATACAACAGATATACCATGACCTGGATGAATGAGAACCTTCACACCCCCTGTGGTATTTTACTCTTGGTACAAGAGACAATGGAGTATGTATAGCAATGAATGGAGATTCACTGCTACCCAATGCTAAAATCTTTAAAAACATTTTTTAAATCTGAAGTCCAATTCTTATTATTTAAAGCTTGAAGCACAGCATTAATCCATCCCCTAGAGGCAATATATTTAAAGACACTCTGGCATCTCTCAATACGGCCTTATTCAGCTGGTGCATTTCATGATCACCTCCAGGTGAATGCATTTTTAAAACCGCTCCTTTGCACAGAACCTGATGGAAACAAGTAAAAAAAGTTAGAATAAATCCTTTCAATAGGGACTGTCCACCCTCATAACTTTTTTTTCATAACTTTTTTACTATCTGCTTAAAGGAGAACTGTGGTCCAAAAATGACTGTAGGTAAATTGATAGGAATTGCTCTCCTGAGAATTTTTGCAATTTATTTTCATTGTTTATTTTGCATAGTTTTGAAGATATTTACATTTTTGTGTGTGATATGGCAGCAGCATTACCAGGTCCCCTGCGCTTCCTGCTTTGAAACCATGTCAGTCAATCTGCCGTCTCCTCCTCCCCTTTGCAGACCCCCTAGTCCCTCCCACTCATGGAGCCCATGGTCCCTCCAGTTGCAGGCCCCCCTTGGCCCATTCTCTTAGAGCCCCATGTGGTCCCGCCCACCCGCGGGTGACTAAGCCCCGTCCACCCATGGGTGTACAAGCCCTGCCCACTCATGGGTGCCATGGGCCACTCCTACCTGGCCTCCGGGTGAAGTTTGGCATGCGTACTGCAGCCCTTCTCCCCCTCCCTCTCGATTAGGATTCCCTCCCCCTACAATAAAAACCATTTCACCAAACATCCCCCCTGTCCCCCCAGCCCCAACCGCTATGTTAGTAATATCAGAAAATGCCCAAAACTTTACTTACCTTCCCTCTTGCCTCCGCCGCACTAACCTCCCGGCAGCCGCGTCCGTGATTGGCTGCCGCTCAGCCAATCACAGAAGCGACTGCCGGTCCCGCTCCTCTGCTTGCATTGTCTCGCAAGCAGAGGGCCTGGCAGCGCAGCGGAGGAAAGAGAGAAGGTAAGTAAAGTTTTGGGCATTTTATGATAATACTAACATAGCGGTTGGGGCTGGGGGGACAGGGGGAATGTTTGGTGAAAAAATTTTTTAAGGGTGGACATACCCTTTAAACTCAAACTGTTTGGAGATCACAGTTCCCCTTTAAGGTAAAATTAAGTTATAAGGGTGGACATGCCCTTTAGTAAAACAGTTATAATTGGATTAAATAGTATACTTGCAGACAATGTACATCCCATCAGTTATTCAATCTGGGTAAAGTATCTACCACTTTTCAAGGTTTTATATATTCTATTGCTTGTAACTGACAGAACCTAATACTGTATTTCCCTGGTTACTGTCCTTGAGGGCCGTGTAGCTCTAGCTACAAACTGTTTGGTGCATATTGCATGTTAAGGGGGAAGTTCAGTGCAAATACATGTACTTTTCAGAAAAAAGAGCAGTATTTTTTCATCCCAATGACTTTAATCTGCCAATTCAGCATTTTTTCTTTGTATAAATAATGCAACCGAAATACTGACTTCCTGTTTGCAGGACCCCTAATAGTGACCTTTATGGTCTTGCTCTTGACCCAGCGTCTGGGTTGATTCAGTTGCTCAGTAGGGATCGGAGAATCTTTGACCCATCCAACAGCCAATCAGTAGAAATTACTGTTAGGAACATTCCAAGGAACCTGAAATGTCAGCTCACTAATGTCAACAGCAGGGAACAGCAAAGGGTATGAAATCAACTGATTTTTCAAAATGAAAGAGAATATGTGGAATAACTAAGTATGCATTACACAAACTAACAATTTAATAAATATTGATAATTTCCACTGAACTGTCCCTTTAAGAGATATATTACATTAACAATTAATGAAACATCTTTGATAAACATAAAAAAGAAAAACTCTTGCACATAAAAGTTCTGCAGAAAACCTTAAATAGTATGATGCCATGAAACGAATTGTGAAATTACCACTAAAGAAATCTTGCTGCCTTCACCTTACACAAGAGTTAAAGGGTAACAATATTTGCATGTATATTAAGATTAAATTGATCTTAGCAATTTATACAGTATTTCATACAGGATTACAGGGCTACTTGGTAGATACAGAAAGGTTGGGAGTAGACCGAACATACCCCATCTACTGCTAATATTCCTCCACTTCTTAGCAGGCGTAGACTCTTTTCAAAAATCTTCTTACAGTTTTGCCCATCAGCCATATTTATTGAAATCAGATCAAATGTGCCAGATGCACCAGAAGAGAGTAAATCATCTTGGTATAAACAGGGAACAAATAATAAACAAAAGACTAATTAACTGTTTATTTTGAATTTGTAAGTCCCCAATATAAACTTGTCTGTGGTTTACATTGCCATTTCCTGATCATGTATATCCGAGACTGGTCTACTAAACTGTATGTAACTAGTGTACTTTGCTCTCCAATAGTTACCTAGAGTTTGTTCTGAAGGCTTTAACTGAATATCAATCTTATGGTCTACGCCGGCCTGAGAAAAGAAGCCAGGAAGAGAAGTCTTATTTCTGTAAACAAAAATACACAGGATAAAGAACGGAGTGAGAATGATCATATTATGAAGTGGGTAGCAGACCATGACTAAATATTCTACATACTAGTTCTGCTAAAAGCTTTCAGTAGTACTCTATGGAAGGATGGTCATACAGGGCATTGCTAAAGGATTTACAGACATCTCAGCATGCAGTTTAATGAAAATCCCCCTTTCTAATAACATCTTCTAGAAAGAATGGCCTCTTTAAAATATGTTGATATATCCTACTTTGTCCTCTAAATTCATTACTATATGCCTGAATGCCTTATGGGAGCAATTTAGTGATCTGGTAGTGTGCATGCTCTGAAGAGGCAGACAGGGGATTAGCATTCAGTCATTGGCTGTGATGTCAACTGTCAAATCCATAACTGACAGTTGCTGGATGAACCAGGAAGCGGAAACAGGGGGAACAGGACATTGTGCAGGATTTCAGGTCAGACTTCTATATTTCAGATTTCAAACTATTACAGCTTAGGGTTTTGGTGGTCACATTTTTACATTTCCATTTGAGGACTGGAATTGCCCTATAAGGGTTAAAAGCATTGTTGTCAGTTTTTATGAAGGATCACTGTCTGTAATTACCAGAATTAATCCACAGACAACTATCAAAAAAAATGTCCAGTACTGGTATTTTCAATGCTTGCCATGTTCACAAAATGAACACCAGAGTCGAAAAAAATACAAATGCTAGTGATATTTTTCTACCACAATAACGGATCACTTTGGTGATTACCGATAGTGATCCTTTACAGATACCATCCTACATCTCTATATAACACAGCAAAACTGGCAAAAAGGTCAATGGAAGAAAAAACAAGGAACATTCCTTCCTTTTCTATTTGCTATATATATAAGTCCAGTTGATCTAACTGAATACAACAGATATACCATGTATATCGGTATAATGCCAAAGTCACCTAGGTGATTAGGCTAAGTCCCTCATAGAACCAAGAAGGGAGTGGGGCTGGATATATACGCCAAAATTACGATGGGTGCTTAGGTAGGGATCCGTGATATACACAACAAAAGCAAGGGGAGAACCTGACTAAAAGTCAAGCCCAAATTCCAACCTGAATGCAGGGAGTCAATCCTCCCAGCGGCACTCAATTACCATAGAAACCCCTAATCAAAAACGGTTAGACACAGTTAACCATAAAACCCAATATAATGCTAACCAAGATTGGACATGAAACCAGCATTGTACAAATATACATAATCATCTTTAATCATAATAGTTTGCATCAAAACACATCTATACAATATCAAAATCAAAATATAACACACTATAAATAACAAAAGTTGAGACTGGACGTAAAAAGATCGTAGAAACACCCTATTAAAAGTCTGAGTAAAAGTTAATGGATGCATCATAAAACTTTCAAGTTGAAAGGGGGAAGGTGGAACAGGGTTCAATATAAGAAAAATAATAGTTCCAGCGTGAATACAGATGGCTGATGATGATACAAAGTAGCAGCTGATAGGATAAATATGTAGCAGGTGAAAAGGTAAGTATCAATCAAAAAATAGTCATAGTCACATTCAATAGGTCAGATCACAAGGAGAGATCTGAGGGTTTAATAATCAACCACATTCAATGTCTCTTCCCCATGATATTATATATAGCCTGTTATGCATAACAATATGTTGATATTTGTCCTAGGAAATGTTAATTGATCGATATGCAGGCAGATGGTTAATATTTGTTATACTGGTTTGCAATAGAATGAGTAGCTGAAATGTTAGTAGCATAGAGGGGGGTATATGCAGGGTGAAGCTGGAAAGATCTCACCATCGTAGATCCGCACATAGCAGTTCCGTCCTCCACATCATGGCTCCGTCCACTGCACTGGTCCACCAATCCGCCAGACATCTCTGTAACCCGCTACATCTCACACTGCACAAAGTTCCCAATGAGGTCTGCCAAACTGCACGCGGAACCCTGTACCAGAACATCCAGATCATCGTAAACCCTCGCTTGACCAATGTACATTTCGGGAAATCATTCCCTTCTTCCAGGTCACATGTCTATGGGTCATCTGAGTTTAAATGCAATAAAAGGCAACCTGGAAATCATTGGTCCGTTTTGCAACAAAGGTCAATGATTGTATGGTTCCATCTGTTATTCCATGGGGGAGATTTATGGATTCCCCTATTAAAGTTTTATTACAATCTTATTTTAGACATAGTACTATATAAAATCATAAATCCCACCATTATATATCAATACATTTTCAATTATACACAATTAATAGTGATACATGGCATTCAGATTATAGCTTAACTGTAATCAATGAATTCATATTTATACAAAAATATTGAGGTGCCTTATAAAAACATATTAAACAAAAGTTCCTCATTCAATCCACCTGGTTGTAATGTTCTTAATGTAAATATCCACCAGGATTCCCGCTGTAAGATCATTTTATCACAGATGCCTCCCCTTAATGGTTTTTGGATTTTTTTACACTCCCCATATTTTCATATGATTATAATTGGAGTTATGGACATCTCTATAATGTCTGGCAACACTGCTTGTTTCATCCTTATTTACAATGTTGCGTATATATTCTAAAATATGGACACGTAGTTGGTGTTTGGTCTTTCCAATATATATTTTGTGACATGAACATTGTATTGCATACACAACACCTATGGATTTGCAATTAATGAATTGCTTGATTTGATAGTGTTTGCCAGTATTGGATACAAACTCCATTTTTTTATTACACATATATGGACAGATCTTACAAGTCCCACATTTGAAGTTACCAATTATAGTTGTTTTGTTTATCCGTGTCTTTTCCTTGTTTATCTTAGCAGGGGGAAAATAACTATGGACCAAATTGTGGTGCTTTTTTAGGGATTAAAATGGTTTTTTGAGGGATGAGTGTGTTTAGAACTTAATCTGTCTGTAATAATGGCCAATGTTTGGCTAATGTCTGTTTTAGCCAACTCCAATCACTGTAATAATTTGTAACAAAACTAGTGGAATCAGGGGCTCTGTTATATTTTGTCCCAAAGATGAGAATTTAGCTTTTTATAGGCTTTTTTCAGCCATTTTTTTGGGTAGCCACGTTCAATAAATCTATGATGTAGGTCGGTAGCTGCCGTTTCAAAATCATGCATCGACGAACAGTTTGTTTGCAAGCACAGATACTGTCCCGTAGGGATGACTTTTAACCAAGATGGAGGGTGCATGCTTTGTACCCTAAGGAGGCTGTTTCCTGACATAGGTTTTCTATAAACCTCTGCCTGGATAGTTCTGCCTACCTTTTTGATCCATAAGTCCAAGAATGGGATTTTTTGATGGTCTATTATGCTGGTAAATTTTAGGTTCCATTCATTACAATTATTTGCATTAATGAATCTGTGGAACTAATTTGTTGTCCCCTCCCACAGAATTAGAACGTCGTCTATATAGCGACCCCAATAATTTTCAGTTGCCCAAGTTAATTCCTCTTTGGCGAAGAGCACTCTTTCCCATGCCCCGAGGTACAGACCAGTGTATGTTGGGGCACAAGCAGTGCCCACCGCTGTACCTCGTTTCTGGTGAAAGTATGCCCCCTCAAAAGTAAAATAATTGTTATTGAGGATTATTTCCAATAGGTCAACAATTAATTTGGATTGTTTTATGTATTTTTTATTTCTTGTATTATGATTTTTTAATTACTTCAATCCCCTTTTTGTGGGGTATTGACGGGTAGAGGGCCTCAACATCGATGCTATGCCAATAGAGCAGTGTTATTGACATTTATTGAGTTGAGTTTCCTCATGACCTCTCTTGTATCCTTTAAGAAGTATGGTAGCGTGTCCAAGAAAGATCTAAGTGCCTTGTCCACAAATTTGGAAAGTTTTTCCCGTGGGACCTCCTATTCTGGAAATAATCGGACAACCAGGGGGGAGGTGGCATTCTCGTGTATTTTAGGTACCCAATAGAGGCAAGGTGTTATTGGAAATTTACTATACAAATAATCGAAATAATTTTTTATAGTTTTATCGGCAACTGCTTTATTTAGGCATTCCAATATTTTCCGATTTACCTCTGGAATTGGATTGTCACTAATACGTTCGTATTGATCCTGATCTTTAAGTTGTCGTAGTGCCTCCTTGCGGTACATAACATCAAGAATTACCACCTCCCCCCCTTATCTGCAGGTTTTATTATAATATTCTGATTTTGTTGGAGTTCTTGTAGGGCACTTCTCTCCAATTTATCTAAATTAGATTCACATTGGATTGATTTATGGTTTCTTATTTCTGATTCCACCAAATTTATAAAGTTTTTATAGTGGGACATAGTGACAGTGAGGGAAAGAAAGTACACCCTGCCTTAAGGCCCAGGCCATCTATTTCCTCACTAGTATCTTAGTTCTGAAGTAGTTCCATGTCGGACGCCGCTTTGTCAAGACCAAAGCTATTAGCATCTTGTAATTCTCTCAGTGTATCCAGGTTCAAATGGTCGAACATGCCAAATTTGTACAATAATTCATTGGGTTTGGAAGTTAAAGTTCCATCCACAAATAGTTTTTTTAAAGTTAATTTTCTTGCAAAAAGATGCAAATCCTTTACCGTAGTAAAGGTATTTAATTTTCTAATGGGGGCATAATTTAAGCCCTTATCCAATAGTCTGACGTTTGGGTTGCAAATTAAAACTGGACAAATTGAGGACTGAGTTTATTTCTTGGCTTGTCTCAGATTGTACCTCTTTGTTCTTGGAGGTGGGATCTGTTTTTCTTTGCTTCCAACCCCCCCTTCTGAGTCTGTGTCTAAAAAAGTATTATTGCGTTGTCCCTGTTTATTCCTATGTCTGCAAAATTTTCTAGATCTATTTGTTTCGTCTGTGTCAGGTTCCATCTCCGAGGTGGATTTATCACCTTTATCAAAGTTAAAAACCTGACCCAGACGATAATCTTCGCAATCCTGTGCATATTTTTTCTTTTTGCGCTATTTTATGTTGGACTCAATTCCGCTTTTAACTCTTTCATTGAATTTTATATAATCGACATGGTCTTTTCATTTCTCTAGATGGTCTGCCATTTGATTGGCCTCAATTTCAAATAGTTGTAATTGGGTTACATTTTCTTCAATGATTAATGTCATAAGTTTAAAGGCAGCCTCACTAATAATGGTCTCCCATTTTTTGTGAAATCTACAGACATTTTGGGTATCAAGTTGTTACCTGGTCTTATTTTCCATCTTAAGCCTCTAGGGATTAGGTTGGATTTAATATAATTTTGTAGACTAGAGATTTCCCATTTTCTTTTAATTGTTTTACTAAGCTCCTTTTTATATTTATTAAAATCCTTTTAAAATTAAAGTCTTTATTCTCCGCGTCAGAATTGGAGCTCCCATCAGAGAACACTTCATTAATATTTGAGTCCCACTCAATATCGCTAAATCTAAATGCCATGTTTACACAACCAAAAGATGTAAAATGCTGGTTAGCCAACCACGAGGGAAACAAGAAGAAAAAAAAAAGACAATCTTTTTACGTCCAGTTTCAACTTTTTTATTTATAGTGTGTTATATTTTTATTTTGATATTGTATAGATGTGTTTAGATGCAAACTATTATGATTAAAGATGATTATGTATATTTGTACAACGCTGGTTTCATGTCCAATCTTGGTTAGCATTATATTGGGTTTTTTGGTTACCCGTGTCTAACCGTTTTTGATTAGGGGTTTCTATGGTAATTGATTGCCGCTGGGAGGATTGACTCCCTGTGTTCAGATTGGGAACTTGCTTGACTTTTAGTCACGTTCTCCCCTTGCTTTTGTTGTGTATATCACGGATCCCTACCTAAGCATCCGCCGTAATTTTGGCGTATATATCCAGCCCCACTCCCTTCTTGGTTCTATGAGGGACTTAGCCTAATCACCTAGGTGACTTTGGCATTATACTGATATACATGGTATATCTGTTGTATTCAGTTAGATCAACTGGACTTGCATAATTGCCAACAGATTCTTGTACAAGTCATTCTGAATTGAGAAAGCCAGTCGGATGACTAGCGAAACGGCTTCAAGAACTAAACTTTAAGTCCAGTTGATCTAACTGAATACAACAGATATACATACATTGACTTATATATATGGTTAGTAACTATGGACATTAACAGTCTGTACACTAACATTGACCATGAGGAGGGCAGTGCTGCTATTAATACTGGATAATACTGACTGTGGAACACCAGCTTTCAAGGGGTTTGTAATGGATGCATTAAACATGACATTGAAATTGAATTATTTTAGATTTGAAAATTCTTTTTTTCAGCAGCAAGCAGGTACGGCGATGGGCGTGGCCATGGCGCCTGCGTATGCCAACATTTATATGTATGAATATGAACAACATCATTTATTGTCCAAATATGGCCAGTATGTGCTCGTCTATTACAGATTTATCGACGACCTATTTTTTGTCTGGAGAGGGACACTTGATGCACTGGAGGATATGTTTGCAAATCTCAACAAATTGCCAACGAAGATCCGTTTCACCAAAAACGTAAGTAAGGTCCAGATTGAATTTCTGGACTTACTGCTATATATTAATAACAATAGGTTGGCGTACACACTGTTCCGCAAGGAAACCGATAAAAACACGCTACTCCAATATGATAGTTTCCACCTTCCTGCACTGAAAAAATCCCTACCGGTCTCTGTCGGGTGATCAGGAATAACTCTGACCCCGCTACTAGAGGCATACAGCTGCAAGAGATGCATGACAGATTTAAATTACGTGGTTATCCCGAGAAAATATTAAAAGTAGCACTCATTAAAGCTAGACAAAGATGTAGAGACACTGGGCACACTGAGGAAGTGAAGGATGCCAAATTCATTTGTAGTCTGAAATTTGACACACAAGGGCCACAGTTACAAAAGGGTCTACACAAAAATTGGAATGTACTTCTATCAGACCCCTTACTGTCTAAAATCTTGCCAGCTAGACCCACAGTAGGATTCCGGAGAGGAAGGAATTTGCGAGACCTGTTGGTTAAGACGGATTTGGGTTCTATGGATACCCCCACATGGCTACCGAAGGCGAAACCTGGCAGTCATAAATGCACCAAGTGTCAATCATGCAAATACATGATTGACAGAGAAACATACCCACACCCACACACAGGCGTTCACATTAGGATTAAACAGGTTATTAGATGTACGACTACACATGTAGTGTATGTGGTACTCTGCCCGTGTGGTATGTTTTATGTGGGTAAAACAGACCTGATGCTCTGGACTAGAATCGATGGTCATAGGTCTGCCATTAACACGGCCTTTCGTGACAATAAGACTTGGAAACCAGTGGCCAAACATTTCTTAGTATATGGACATCAATTATCTGATTTCAGATTTTGGGCCATTGACCATGTACCAAAACCAAGACGCGGAGGGAACAGATCACAGATGCTCCTGCGTAGGGAAACATTCTGGATCCGGACTCTGGACACCGTAGCTCCAAGGGGACTAAATGAAAATTGCCTCTTTAGATGCTTCCTAAAAGACAGATAACCCACGAATGACTTACCCACTGGGAAGACGTACACTCGGATTATACAACATGATGTGACATGCTTTTTAATATTTATTACCTCTCACTTTAGCCATAACTATATTTATTCTATTTATTCACTAGTCACTTTAACAGGTATTTTTGCCTGTGTGTTGCACTTTATTAATAGTGCACTTTATGGATACTAATTGCCATATTTTGGCACCACTATGTTGTAGAGATTTTTCATCATGAGATGATGCTTTTATCACTGGTGATATGTTAATGGGGATTACTTTGTATGTTGATTTAGCACCTTTGTTGGTTTGACTCCGCCCACAGGAAATAGTCACAGGGGGGCGTATCACTATTCCCTCTATAAGAGGATATTGCACGTGTAACTGTGTATAAGCTTGATAAAGGTCCAAGACCAGGGACCGAAATGTTGCCATTGATGTGATGTGAATAAACCCACTTGTTTGCAAGACCAAGGAGTGCCCTGATTCATTGTGCATATTGTATTATTGGATCCTTCGGGAGCACCCTGGCATGTGTATTGAGGGAGTGAGTGGCTGTCTCTTCCATTGAGAGAGATATTCTTAAGCACCACCCTTAATTAATTAAGGGTGGTGCTTAAGAATGTATTTAAACAGGATGTTACACGTGTGTAATTTGCTTGAAAAAGGATCGTGATTGATCCGAAACATGTCGCAATAAATCTTGTCTACTTTAGCAGCATTTATCTGCATGTACGTCTCCTCACTCATTTTGGATTACTCTCTTGGTTTGGTAGAGTAACGGCCGTAAAAATGACTCTCCTCCGCAAATTTTTTTACCTACTCTCAACTCTACCAGTACCTATACCTACAGCCACTGTTAAATCCATACAAAGAGATTTCAATAACTTCATCTGGGCTTACAAGACACATAAGGTGGCAGCAGAATTGATGATGCTTAAGCAATCTCAGGGAGGCTTAGCTGTACCCCACATACTAAAATACTACCAGGCAGCTCAGTTGCGCCATACCCTTCATTGGCAAGCACCAAACCCCCAAATAAGATGTGGGGAGATAGAGACAGGCTGGATATCCCCACTACATCCAGCAGCTCTATGTCACACAACTCATCCAGCTTGGACAAGTAGACCTACCACAATCAAACTACACGCCCTGGTACACACAGAGAAGATCTGGCACAGTTGCAATAGAAGATACAATCTAATAAACAAAACATCCGCCTTGACTCCTATTGTTGGCAACCCAGACCCCCCTAACAGCATGGTGAAGATATATGCTAAAGTATGGCTGGAAAGGGGTATGTCATGCTTCAGAGACATATTAGACCCAATGTCACTAATACATTAAATAGGGTAGGGAGAGAATTCAGGCTTTAATATTCCCTTTTCAGCAATATGCAAATAAGGAACAAGGACTTCTGGGAATTTACCATGTTTATACATGGAAGCTCTTAGGAACACTATCAGGGTTATTCAATAAAAGTTCTTATTGTTTAAAATGCCCCAACCAATCAGATGTTAGCTTTCAAATGTTAAGTAAGATCTGATTGGTTGGGCAGAATAATCATTTTAAACGATAAGAACTTTTATTGAATCTCCCTATATGTCTTTAAAAAGACTTTTACAGCATTCCACAAGCTAAATGCAAAACCAGTTGGCACTCTGAATGCTGTAAAAGTCTTTTTAAAGACATACAGGGTTATTTAATAAACGGTCTTATCGTTTAAAATGGTGCTAATTTTGGCCCAGCCAATCAGATGTTAGCTTTCAAATGTTAAATAAGATCTGATTGGTTGGGGCAAAATTAGCACCATTTTAAACGATAAGACCTTTTATTGAATCTCCCTGATAGTGTTCCTAAGAGCTTCCATGTATAAACATGGTACATTTCCAGAAGTCCTTGTTCCTTAGTTGCATATTAGACCCAATAAACAGAAAACTTAGACCATTCCAATATATTACACTAAAAACCAAACTCCCAAACTCAACCTTCTTTTACTACCTTCAGATAAGACATTATGCAACCTCATTGACTAAAGATCTTAGCTTCCCCCGGACGACCCCATACGAATCCATCAGCCATAGAGGTCCCTGCGGATAACCCTCCTTTATGATCTACTACTCACTATACCACCACAAACCCCTCTACACCACAAATATATGAAACAATGGGAGGAAGACTTGGTGGAAGATATATGGCAAAATGACCCTAAAACATTGCAATTTGCACGATATATAAAGAAAATATATATAAAATTATCTTTCGCTGGTACTATATCCCTATCAGGCTCCATTTAATATATCCATCAGTTTCAGATAGATGTTGGAGGGGCTGTGGTCAAAAGGGTTCTCTCTGCATCTCTCAAAATGTTGTATTTTATTGAAAAATTTCTAAATAAAAAATGGTTTAAAATTTTTTTTTTAAATGTGATATGTTGCACGTTGATGCGATATGGTGTGTGTAATACGCGTTAAAGAGGAAGTTTGTGTGGTATGTGTTTAAAGGAAAGTTGGTGTGGTATGGGTTACAGGGGAAGTTGTCGTGGTGCACGTTAAAGCGGAAGTTGGTGTGAAACGCGTTAAAGGGAAAGTTGGTGTGATATGCTTTACAGGGGAAGTTGGTGAGGTATGCTTTAAAGCACATCATATCAACTTCCCAACATTGGGGGTTCATCTCACAATTATTTATTTATTAGGGTAAATACCGAAACATAATTTATCCTAAAATTTGGACATTTTGCAATATACTATAAATAGTGACTATGTTGCACAACAACAACCTCTACATTTACCTTTATTGCTTGAAACTTGCTGCCTTCTACCCCCAGGCAACCCAAACACATGAAAAAATCTAACTACAGATGCTGCCCAAAATGTCAACATCAAAATGCTGACTGCATACACCTTATCTGTGAATGCCCGAAAATCCCCATTAACCCTGCACCCTATTAAATCACAAGCCTCCA
This sequence comes from Hymenochirus boettgeri, assembly GCA_019447015.1. NCBI lineage: Eukaryota > Metazoa > Chordata > Amphibia > Anura > Pipidae > Hymenochirus > Hymenochirus boettgeri. Next base: position 97,337,096 of record CM033475.1, on the reverse strand, counting down.
TGTGTTTATTTGGGCTACTTGAAGAAATATGGTCTAAATATGAACTGGCTTTCTTGTAGGCAACACTATTATAAGCCAGAAAAACAATTGTGCTTGGATGGCTCTCACACAAGACACTTAAGACCAAGAAATGGTTAAAATTAATAGTGAGGGGCGCTCGTGAGCAGCTCAAAGATGGCCGCAAGGTGAAAGAGCTCCTCACCTCGGAACTGGGAAAATAAGCAAATAGCCCGATAACAACCAAGCCCTGACCAGAAATACCTCAGGGAACAGCAGCCAACGTCAACCCAAAGATGCCAAACAGACACAACAAGGGTGGAAGCGCGATTAAGGCACTACAAGCCTTCCAACATAAAACGCGCGAAACCAGAAGCCACGAGGCCAAAGCGGGCCCGGATGGATCTGACACGGAGGAGCTGCAGACTCACTCAAAACACTCAGACACAACGGCAAATACATTGTCACAGATACGAACAGTGTTAAAGGAAGAACTGCAGAAAGCACTGGCTCCGCTCCGGTCAGACATCCAGGAAATCGGACAAAGGCTTATGGACATAGAAAATAAATATGATGAGATGGCAGATGCTGTGCAGGCCACTCAAACAAACATGGATACTATACAATCCACAACTGACAAACTACTATTACAAATAGAGGATCTTGAGAATAGATCCAGAAGATGTAACGTGCGTATAAGGGGGATACCGGAGTCACAAGCCGACGCCCAGGAGGTAACACTAAACATCTTCAGGACGCTTCTGCCGGAGGAACCGGAAGAGCACCTGGAGTGCGACAGGGCTCACAGGGCCTTGGCTAAACCACCGGTAGACACCGTACCAAGAGACATTGTAGTGAAACTACACTACTACACTACAAAAGACAAACTACTACAAGAATCCAGGAAAAAAAATTCCCTGGAATATAATGGGACCAAATACCAACTTTTTGCGGACACAGCACCACAGACGCTAAACAAAAGGAGAATGCTGCGACCAATCACAAAAACACTACAAGATCTAAATATAAGATATAGATGGGGATTCCCCTTTAAACTCCAATTTACAACCAACAACAAAACCTACACAGTGGAAACGCTCCAAAAACTCAAATAACATTACCCAAAACTCTGGTCGAGCAAGGATCAATACCAAAAACCCCGCAAAGAATATGGCAAACAACAACCCCCATAAAAACCATAGAGAAACGGCGACTATGGGCGACAGACACATCACGACCCTCCATACAGACAGAGGACACCTGAGAAGCAATAAGCCTCTCACAAAAACGGATAAGTACCAACAACATACCCCAAACAAACGTTAACCTAAAAATAGAAAATAACTGTGCTATACTAAATCTAACCCAATGACAATAAAAAACAATCAGAACCAGGCAAAGAACAGACAGCCTGACCCGATTAAAGGCCAAAACCAAAAGTTTAAACTAAACCTCTGGAACGTTAACGACCCAAAAGTTTCCCCCTTCCCTAAACTAAGGAAAAGTTTTAAAATGTTCAAAAAGTTTAAAATGTGTGATATTGTTATTGTCAATAAGCTGAAATGTATACTTGAATAGAAAAATACAGTAACTAACCAAAGTATGCAAATTGTAGACAACCCAGAGATGGGGTACAAAATAAATAACAAATGACCAACCTAAAATGACCCATTGAGGTATGCCCCTTCTTTGGTGTCTTTAGAAACCCTGCCCTAACCCCACAGTCCATATCATCCCCCCATCTTGTCGATATATATTGCTCTAGGGGTAATAATAATAACCAAGATGCCAGATCAACAAAATTTAAATAACTAAGGCTAACATACACATAAACATTCATAATGTATAGAAAGGAAATAACAAAAAGGTAAGACAAATGGTGCAAAGTAACAAACAGTTCCTGAAAAATGCAGAAACTGAACCAATAACCACCAACTACGAATCATAATGAACCGAAAGATAATTCAAGATGTAATAGTATATACCCCCTCTGTCAACCCACACCACCCTTATAAGAAATCTCAAACAAAAATTTGGCATAACCATAGCCATCTGTTATACCATAGGGTTAAACTATATAGGATATAAATTATAACCCCAGTATCTGGGGCACACGTATGACCCCCCAACTGAAAGCTTCCTCTGTCCCACATGGAAATGCGGGAGAGACGAAACACATTAAGTCCGAACTCAAATACTAATATTGTTCAGAAGAACGATTTTTTGTTTATTAAGTTAGCAGTTATAATTATGTTCATGTTTTCTTTTTGTGTTTTTATATCTTTTTACGTTTTTGTTAGGATGCAGACGTGTACTCGCTCCGAGCCGGAAGAAAGGTCTCCCATGCAGCCACCAGACAACCCAGACAAAATCTCACCGGAGAAAAACCACCAGAACAAACAAGCAAACAGTAAGCAGACCCAATCAAAAACCCGATGACTACACAAACATCACTTACATGTATATCACACAATGTCAGAGGGTTTAACACATATCAAAAAAGAACTACAGCATTCAAACAATACAACAGATATAAACCACATATCATCTTTCTACAAGAAACACATTTTTCGCAAAAATCCGCACCACAATACATACACAAACAATACACACAACATATCTCAGCAAAAGGACCCAGCAAAAAATGTGGAGTATCCATATTATTCCACAATTCACTAAATGTAAACATCATACAAACAGACCTAGATACAGAAGGTAGATACCTACTAATTCACTGCACAATCAACAACAAACCATACACACTACTAAACATATATGCTCCGAATACACACCAACATAAATTCATAATACCAATACTACAAAAACTCGAAAAATATCCGCAATCCACAAATATAGTTGCAGGAGACTTCAACTTTCCGTTGGATCTGACATGGGACAGATCCAAAACACATAGATTAAACTACAATAAACGAACCCTACGCAATGTACACTCCACAATGGAGAAACTAACATTATCAGACAGCTGGAGAGAAAAGAACCTAAATGTAAGAGACTACTCCTACTATTCTATACCACATGATTGTTACACAAGGTTAGACCATATCTTATGTTCCACAACAATTCTCCCAATGATCACAAAAGCCACAATGGAAACGTGTGTCTGGTCAGACCACAAAATTGTACAAATCAAAATAAACACAGGACAGCAACCATTTAAAAAAACACAATGGAGGTTAAATGAATCTCTGCTAACAAACCCCGCTATAAAAGAACAAATCCAAAAACAAATTACAAATTACTTTGACACAAACGACAATGGTGAAGTTTCACACCCAATACTCTGGGCTGCTCACAAAGCAGTTATACCAGGATCAGAGCCGCATTAAGACCTAATGGGGCCCAAGGCACAAGTCAGAATTTTGGGCCCCCCTAACGTTCCATTTCACAAATATCACTACAACTTATTTGGCATATCACCCTGCCGCTTAGCAAAAAAAATATATTTTGCTGGTACCACCAGCACATCCCGGTTGGCACCACCAGCACACACACCCTGGGCCCTGGCACCACACCAGCACATCCCCATGGGACCCCCAGCACACATACCCCTGGTACTACCGGTACATCCACCTGGCACTACCAGCATATCCCCCACCCCGATACCCCTGGGACCTGGCACCACACATTTTTTTTATGCACACTGTCTGCAGCCAGCATAATACAACCCCCCCCCACACCCAGGAACCACCAGCACATCCCCAAATGGAGCCATCAGCACAGCCCTAGCTAGCACCACCAGCACAGAAATTCAGACTGGGGTCCCCATAACACCCCTCCACCACCACCAACACAATGCTATTAACCTACATAAAGCTGTATACTGGTAGACAAATGATAATATTATAGACAGAAAATAGGCAGACATAAAGAAAGACAGATAAATAGATAGATAGATATACAGACAGCTAAAGAGATATATAGATAGATATACAAAACCTAAGAAGTAAAGGACAGTTTTATAGTGGCCAAAGCTTTAGATAGATATACAGACAGACAGATAGATGATAGATATATAGATAGATATATAGATAGATAGATAATAGATAGATAGATAGATAGATAGACAGACAGACAGACAGACAGACAGACACAGACAGACAGACAGATAGATATACAGATAGACAGATAGATAGATAGATAGATAGATAGATAGATAGATAGATAGATAGATAGATAGATAGATAGACAGATGATAAATAGATAGATAGATAGATGATAGATAGATAGATAGATAGATAGATAGACAGATGATAAATAGATAGATAGATAGATGATAGATAGATAGATAGATAGATAGATAGACAGATGATAGATAGATAGATAGATAGATAGATAGATAGATAGATAGATAGATAGATAGACAGATGATAGATAGATAGATAGATAGATAGATAGATAGATAGATAGATAGATAGATAGATAGATAGATAGGAGATAGATAGATAGACAGATGATAGATAGATAGATAGATAGATAGATAGATAGATATACAGATAAACAGACAGACAAAGATAGTGTTTGTGTAAATACTCATTAAAATATTTCCTACCTTTAGCTGGCAACTATAGGGATGATTGGCAAACAGCGTTTCACCAGTAACTGACTGGAATAGGAACGGCATTACAGCAAGCAGCTCACTTGGAAAGAAGGTTAGGCGATACTTTCCTCTCCTGCGTGAACCCAGCCCAGGTGGCAGCGGGAAAAAAGTACGCACCCCACGTGATGCACGCAGGCACATAGCATTGTGATGCACTGTGCGCCGACGCTGGAGGACTATCATTGAAGGACTATCATTGACGCTGGAGCCGACTATCATTGAATTTGAATCTGATTAGAAGTCAGGGCCGGGCCCCCACCAGACTCCGATCTATTTAAAGATAAATCCACCAAGATTTGTAAATATATACTGGGGCCCCTGGACAGGTCCCAACGGGCCCCCCTGGCCCCAGGCACTTGCCTCGGGTGCCTTGTGAATAATCCGGCCCTGACGAGGATCACTTATACAAATAGCATCAAACTACAAAAAGCAATCCATAAAATTACAGACACAACTAGAAAAACAAATCCACACACTAGAGACCAAACATATAGAAACAGGAAACAAACAGATACTAGAACAACTGAAAATAGCTAGACAACAATTACAGCAATAATGACAAAAACAGTAGAAAAAACACTAATGTGGCAAAAACAATATTACTACCAAAAATTGAATAAGCCAGACAAACCCTAGCAACCTTCTAAAACCAGATCGGGAATACCCCAAATCACAAAAATACGCACACCTCAAGGAACCTTACAACAGACCCAGACTCCATATACCCAAACATTCCACACATATTATACAAAATTATATACAAACCACACACAGACAAATAAAGACATTCAACCTTCATAAAAACAAACAACCCAAAAAACCCACTAACCTCACAGATAACAACAAAATTAGCACAAAACATTACTCTACTGGAAACCACACAAGCAATAAAACAACTTAAGGCACACAAGGCACCAGGTCCTGATGGTTCTCAGGAATATACTATAAAAAATTCGAGACCCAACTAACACCTACACTAACAAACATGTTCAATTGCTTCCAGAAAGGAGAACATATGCCATCAGAAATGAATACAGCGCACATTACACTGCTGCCAAACCGGGTAAAACAACCACAGAACACAAAACTACAGACCCATCAACCAGGACATCAAAATACTAACCAAAATTCTGGCAACAAGACTAAACCCATACATGCCACATTTAATACATAACGACCAAGTAGGCTTTATCCAGGAAGACAGGCTTCAGACAACACTAGAAATATACAATATAATAGCATATAAATAAAAAAAAATACACAAAGCTGTATAATCCAGTTAGACATAGAAAAAGCCTTCGACAGTCTAAACTGGCAATATTGAAAGAAACATACTGGCATTCCAATTCCCACAAACATTTCTAAATATAATAGAAGTCTACTACAATAACCCAAAGGCCATACTGAAATTGCCAACCACAGACTCCAAATACATAAATATAGAAAGGGGTACCAGGCAGGGATGCCCCCTTTCACCCTTACTATTTGTACTAGCAATGGAGATAATAGCCCAAGCCATACACACAAACAACACCATACAAGGGGTCGCAGATAAGGAATATAAAATCAGCATGTTTGCTGACGATATCGCATTAACCCTCACATCACCATTTATAGCCCTTCCAAACCTATTCAACCTCCTACAAAAAATTTCAACAATAACCGGTCTCAAAATAAATCAAGATAAAACAGAAATTATGGGAATTAATTTAACGGCACAACAAAAAAAATTAATAACACTCAACTCAATCTGAAATGGAAAGATGAGGGGCTAAAATACTTAGGAGTCCAAATAACACCCACATATGAAACTATATACACAAAAATATTCCACCCATACTAACCAATAAAATCAGACTTAAAAAAATGGGACAAACTACAAATATCCTGGTAGGAAGAATCAATAATTTCAAAATGAATATCTCCCCCGATGCTCTACCTATTCAGATGTTTACCAATAAAAATCACAAAAGCATGGCTACAACCCATACAAAATCAAATAATAAAAAATACTGGCAGAACAAACGACCAAGAATAGCTAAAAATATCCTATACAAACCTAAATCACAAGGAGGATGGGGGTCCCAAATCTATATAAATATTACATAGCTGCCCAACTATCCCAGATAGTTACATGGCATAACATAAACAATAAAACAAGATGGCTGGAACTGGAATCAGATTTGCAAATCCCCTAACATAAGACTCAATAGCATGGATACCTCACACACCTAAAACAAATACATACAATCAGCCCATGTACACAAACTACACTACATTATGGCATAGAACCAAAACAAAATATAACTGGATCTCAAAACCATCACTAATGCCTACGATCACACAAGACCCAGCCTTTATAGCAGCATACCAAGACAAAGGCTATAAATGGTGGACAGACACAGGCATCTATAAACTGATACACTTTCATAACAATGGCAAAGGAATAGATATCAATCAACTAAAAACAAATTCACATTACCACTAGACACCATTTTCAGTATATACAAATATCAACAAACTAAACAAAATAATGAAAACAGAGGGTAACAACCACCTACTCACAACCTTTGAAAAATTCTGCTCAAACAAACAATTACTAGAAACACCCTATCACTAATCTACCTCGGCAATACGAAAGCAAACAAACGAACAACTAAAACTTTCAGGCTGCATGGGAGGCCGATCTGAAGGTAAGGATCACCAAGAACATGGAGGGAAATATATGAAAAATTAAATAAGGAAGTCTAAATGTAGCTCTGAGGGAAACATCCCTAAAAGTTATGTACAGAACAAAGAGTACCTGCAGTGTTGGCAAAAATCTATCCAGCAATATCCCCACTGTGTTTCAGAACTAACATAGATAACAACTAACTAGAACTAACAAAGATAATCAACAGAACCAACACTATAATGATAAATGAAAGAATCTTTCATGTGCTCCAGGACACACTACAAACATTTATAAGGGTCTGGACGCCTTGGAGCACCAGTGAATACTCAATAAACCTACCGTTTTAACAAGATGAGGAGAGATTAGATAGACAAAACAAAACTGTGATAGAAATATGTAAGTTAAGATGTAAGGTGGAAATGCAAGGGACAAACTCAAAACAAGAATGAAGAAGCAAAGCAGTACATGTCGGTTTCACTTATTATTTATTTATTATTTATTATTTATTCTCATGTTTCATGCAACTATTATGACTAATATGATTTATTAAGATTAATTCAAAAGTCAATATTTGTGAATGTCAACAAATATGTATACAATATGAAACAAAATTCAAAACCAATAAAAAAAGTATTGAACACTAAAATTAATAGTGATCTCCGTCTACTTAAATTACTTTATAGACATAGCAACTGCCAAGACAAATTTAACAAAATATGGGGAAATTGGCTGGAAACACCCCCCACCACAGCTTAGGTCAAGACACCCATTACTCTTACTAACTACTGTACCAAACAGAAACAATATACACGCTGGACCATGCGCCCCACCCCGGGTGGACAAGGCTCACAGAGACTTGGATACACCAGATAATAAACCAGACCAATTGTGTTAAATAGTTAATTAAAATGCTAAACTAATAACCAGTGACAAGATCAATATGATAAAATAAAACATGTCAACGTTATTTGTACAATTATAAATAATATATACGCATCCCCATAAGAAAACAACAATATTGCTGTAATTAAATTTATTCATTGGTAACAATAACCAAAACGTATTTAAAAAAAAAAAAAAACTTGCTCCTTCCTCCTCCTGATGCCATTGCATCATCAGCTCCGCCCTGACAAGATCTCCTGCTCCCTCCAGCTTCCTGACGTCACGTGTGTGCAGTGCAACAGGAAATTACCTTTAGATGCCAATAAACCTTTAGGGAGCAGGAGATCTCGTCGGGCTGGAGCTGCAGATGCCATTATCCAGGAGGAGGAAGCCAGCAAGTTTGAAGCAATAAAAAGCTCTGGGGGGGATAGAAGAAAAATGTTTTAGCCAACTTAACTTTTAAAGCCAAAACTTGACACTACTAATGTTTATTTTAAGGTGTACATATCCTTTAAAAGTACGGCAATCAACCAAAATGAATTATTGACTCACAATGTCCTCCAGAAAACACAACTAAGATCACTTCACTCACAGCCCTCCACTTCATTACCCATTGTAGTCAGCCCTCCACTTCATAGTCATTGTTAGTTAGCCCTCCAGTTCATTAGCCAGTGTTGTCAGCCCTCCAGTTCATTAGCCAGGAACGAAGATAGAAAACTTACCAGTAGTGGATCGCACTTGCGGGTTAGTTTTCGATCTACGTTCCTTGCACCTGTTAAATTAATTGAAGAATGAGAGGTAAGACATAGCTCCTTTACCTCCGGTTCTTCAATTAATGTAAAAATGGAATAGTCCACTTTTTAAATTAACTAATCCTTTAACCACATCACACACTTGAAAATATTGCAGGTAACAATGTAAAATGTGAATAATGGTCTTTAAAATGGGTGTAAACTAAACAAAGTAGGCATGGTCTGCCACATCTCTTCTCCCAGTGTGTCTCTCTTTTGTATTTTAAAATGTTTGTAGGTATGTTTCCAAATGTTGTGAGGTAGGTTACTTGGGGATGAGATCTGACCTAGAATCCTGCATCATGTCGGGCACCCAAGGTTTACCAGATTTGTGTCTCAGTTAACCCAAGGTGAGTTTGAATGGGTCAGGTTTGGTAAGAAAGCTGCGGGTCTGTTGAATTTTGGATGCAGGTATCGGTTGGATCTGAGAAACAATGGACAATGCCAGGTACTCTGCTATATATTATATAATCAAATGACATGGTAAAGCAATAGACGGTATACAATGCTTAATCACTTAATCAAAATTATGAATGTGTCATACAAACATATAACACACAAAGGGAGGGATGTACCGAGTGGTGGAAATGGCAAAAACCAATACTAACCTTTTTAAGAAAGTAAAAAGAACAACAACAAAAAAAAGAGCAGGAGTGCAGGACTTTTAGGAGAAAATACCAGAAGGAATGTAATATTAGGGTGCCTTTTACCAACTCAAATAAAGGTGATCCTCTGCACTCGTCCACCTGTGGGTGCACACTCCTCCGAATAGTCCAACCCTTAATGGACATATATCAATAGGAAACAGCAAGGAAACGAGGGTCGCACTCCAAAGTAGATTAACTTAAATTTATTGTAAACCACACATATATCACTGATATGTGTGTGGTTTACAATAAATTGAAGTTAATCTACTTTGGAGTGCGACCCTCGTTTCCTTGCTGTTGCCTTTTACCAACTGCATCACAATAGTGGGTGAGTCATGGTTTATTCCTCCAATAGTGTTATAGCATTAAAATGATGACCACCATAAAAAGTATATAGTTTATAATACCTCTTTCCATGATTTCTTTGCAAGACTTAGGCCTTCAGCGTCACTTACATTCACAGTTACTTTCCCCTCTTTTGATATTGCCAAGGCCAGGATTAATGTGTTATAACCACTACTCCACCCTGTGGTAAAATAAGAGAATGCATAATCCTGTAAGGCAATTCAATATTAAGGCAGGCTTACAGATCTTACAAAGATTTTGAAGAATAAGCTGAAATTCATTAAATGAAATGTTTGATTTGTCATAATACTGTAAAGGAAATCAATGCCCAGCAAAGAAGGGTTAGAATGGGGTCGCTCATTTTTCAATACTGTACAATATTATGGAGTGGCGAGTCTGTTGAGATTCTTAAAGGGCATGTCCACCCACAAAACTATAATTTAACCCAGTACTGGTCCTACTGTGTAGTGTATAAAAATCCTTACCTTATCCCAGCACCAAATGGTTCTCCTGTAATGTCCCCCCCCAAAAAAAATCTGGCCACCAGGAGCACTGCAGGGAGGGAAATTGTTTCTGCCTCTGAGGCTTCCTCTCAGAGGTTTTTGGCTTGTTCAGAGCAGCCCTCCTCCCCTCCTCCCATTTTGCTCTCCCTCCCTCTAGTGTAAGAACCCCTTTGATATGTAATAGGTCTCCCTCCCCCAGCCCCAACCGCTATAATAGATTTTCCAGAGACTCCCCCGAGCTCTACTTACCTTACCTCTCTCCCCTGGCGTTCTGTGCAGCCGGCAGCCGTGTCCGTGATTGGCTGCCGCTCAGCCAATCACGGGTGCGGCTACCGGTCTGGCCCCCTGCTTGCAGTTTCATGCAAGCAGAGGGCCGGGCAGTACGGTGGAGGAAAGAGGGAAAATAAGTAAAGATCGTGGGAGTTTCTGGAAAATCTATTCTAGCGGTTGGGGCTGGGGGAGGGAGACCTATTACATAAAAAAATGTTAAAGGGGTGGACATGCCCTTTAAGGTGCAATTAGACTATTTAGTTATTAAATAGATTAGATGTTTGTCTTTAGACGAACATCTAATCTCTATAAGAACTGTCTCACCCATTCTTTTTAGCAATTTACTTGCATTTGCAAAATGAATGGCCAGATGGTAATGTGTCAAAAACCGCTGCTTGTAAAATGCGATCTTTAGATGTTAGATAGATTAGGCATTCATCTAGTATATATTCTATCTAATGTCTGCCTAATATTTGGCTAGCATCAGGGGCTTATTTAATAAGAGGTGCAAAATTTGCCCATGCTGTTTAGGCCCCCATACACAGAATCGATAATCGATATTCTGATCAATTTGGCAAATTTTTCAGTTTTTGATAGACCGATTGGCGATGTTAATTGTTTTATTGAAAAACTTTGATTGGGCAAGGCTGAAAATTTTCTGTCTAGCCCATCTTCTAAAACCTATCTTCAGTAGGTTTCAATCTGAAATCTACAGAAGATCAGTGGCACAAAGCGGAGTTATGATAGATTTGCGATCATTTCCATCCATTGTAAATCCAGAAAACTAGCAGCCTGTGTATGGCTAGCTTTTATCTGCCACAATCAATCAGATGTTATAAAATGTTTGTTAACTGTAGTAGGTCAGTAGAAAGGTATCATCTGATTGGTTGCTACAAATTAACAGCACAGGCAAATTTTTGCACCTTTTTATTTAATAATACTGTTAGTGTCAAATGTATTAAGAGATAAGAAAATGGATTATAGTTGGAATTATTTGGTTCCATCAAAATGTTATGAGCATATTTATCAACAGATGAAAATTAAATATTTAAGAATTACTGCCAGCTGAAATTAAAGGGCAACTATACCAAAAAATTGATTATTTTAAATTGACCATAACTAGAAACTATAATTCTTCCCATCCACCATTGTATAATTTTTTTGTCGATCTGCCCCCTATTTCTTTAGATATCCAATGTAAAACTTCTTATAGTGGTTAAAATTGGGAGGGGGGATACTGCTCCTAAACAAAATGTGTGCTGGATTGAAGGCTTGCAGCAACACACGCAAATAAGAGTAAGTGCTACTTACACATATTCAATTATAGATTAAGACGAGGCAAAGTAATTTTTTCAGTAGTGTCCCTTTAAATAAATAACCCACCAAATTTAAATATTTTCTCATAATTTTACAGCCATTTCCTTCTAAATATATGAGAGTTTAGTACATCTAATGTGAGGTGACAGAAACTGAAGACATACTGGTTTTAATGGGAACAAACTTATGTGAAGATCAACACTACCATGTAGCAGAGGAGATATAGCTTTCTGTGCAAGCAAAAGAAAGATTCTGCTAAGAAAGATAAAACATAACCCATCAAAAACAGGAAGGGGAAAAGACTTTGCTATGTAGAAGGCATGTCATGGACCACCCCATGATCCTTAGAAGATATATTTGCCTTTGAGAATTATAATATATTCAAATATCCACATACCTAGGTCTAGGACTTTTTTTGACTTGATCACCTTTGCAAGATTTCCAAGCAGTTGGGCGACATCTTCTATTACATTTGCAGAAAGTTGCTGTAAATATACAAACAACAACTATATTTCTGTTCAAATATTTCACCCATTATATCCTATCTTCCTATATAAAGTATTATATAGATATGATGCTGCAACATACAATAAGAGAAAGAAGTATTTGATCCCTTGCTGATTTTTTACATTTGCCCTCTGACAAGGAAATGACCAGTCTATAATTGGTTGGTTTATTGTATCTGTGAGAGACAGAATCACAACAACAAAAACAACACAAAAGTCAAGAGATTAATGTGCATTGTAATGAATGAAAGCATTTGATCCCATATCAACCAGCAAGATTTTGGGCTTCCGGGTGTCTTTACTGTTTGCAGGTAACAAGCTGAGATTAGGAGCACCCTTTGTAAGGGCATTCTGTTAAACCCTCTGTAAGGGTGTGCTCCTAATCCCAGTTTGTTTCAATGCCTGTATAAAATACATCTGCCCACAGAAGTAATCAATCAGATTCCAAACTAGCCACCATGACCAAGACCAAAGAGCAGTCACAAGACTGTAGACATACACAAAGCTGGACTGGGCTACAAGAATATCATCAAGCAACTTGGTGAAAAGGTGACAATAGTTGGAGCGATAATTCACAAATGGAAGATATCCAAAAAGTGTCAATCCCCCTCAATCTGGGGCTCCACACAAAATCTCACCTTGTGGAGTTGCAATAATAATAAGAATGGTGAAGAAGCCGCCCAGAACTATACAGGGGCAACTTGTTAATGATCTTAGGGCAGAAAAATAGTAACATATACTACACCGGCACATGTGGGTGTGATAGGGTAGTTATGATTTAAGCCATGGATTCTGAATCGGTGTGCCTCCAGATGTTTGAAAACTACAACTCCCAGCATTGCAGGCCTGATGTGAATGGGTAAACTTATTGTAGAGCGCTAAATAAGAAAATAAACACAATAATAAACATACATTAACAGTTGACTTTTACCTAGCTATATCTAGTTTAGAACACTGAAATAATGTATAGTTGTGTCAGCGGTAAACGCATAATTGTCAGTTAAATTAATGTTTGAAGGGGGGGGGGTAACTTCATGTACTTGGCAACCAAAATTACAGTTAAGCTAGGCCACACTAGGGCATTTTGATCATTTTTTGTGATTTATCAGCTTGTGCAAGCGTATCCTAATGTGGGTGGCCACTGCCTTGCGTTCCATTTTCAGAGTCCATTTGATCACAGTTTTTTGGGGGGAATGGCATGTGCTCCAATAACGCAATATCGCACAATCACAGCACAAATTCACGGTAACTATTTACTGTAAAAACAGTATTTATTCTAAAATGAGCAAAAAAGTTAACTGTGATTAGCTAATATCAACTTCTCTCTACTTTATTTGGTTCAGGAAATACATGCAGGTAAAGGTTTATAAACATTCTTTGGCATTACAGTTGTCTTTTACTTTTAAAGGAGAACTACACTGTAAAAACATACTTTTTCATCTGCCAGGATATTGTCTTGTGCTTTCCTGTTGCTGAAGCACTGAGGAAGCCTGGCACAAGCAGTTTTCGTCATGCTGGCACTTCTAATATAAATTGCATTAGGTGTTAGGAATTATCAATACTACCTCACTGCTCCAGGTACTTTTCATTTTAACTGTTTTTTTTAAAAAAAACTTGATATAAACTATAGTCCCTGACTGAAGTCAGACTGAACACGGTTTTGGAAACAGTTCTATCTTATATTACAAAATGTCTTTTAAAAAAGAAAATAACCCCATGATGGTAAAATAATCATTATTTTAAATTACAGAAGTGGAGAACAAGACTTACCAAAAAATATTAACACAATAATCTCCAAAATCAAAAAACACAGAGAGGTGGGGATGGGCTCACTGCAATTTGTTATTTTATGGTTAATATAATGAGTGCCTCCCTATTGGGACTGGAATGGGTTCCTGGGGTTTGGATCTATCAAACCTATGTATGTTGGCCATACAGTGTCTTGCTATTATATGAATTCAACAGTTGTTGAATGTTTCCTAGGTGGACTTTTGCTATAAAGGGACACACGCAACATTCATGATCGTACAATATCAGAATAATCAGATATTATACATTCACCAAATTGTGTGACAGATCACGCTGAGTAGTCCATAACTATTTAGTCAGTGCATAACCGCTGACCCATGATGACGGTAGTATACCGGAACACACAGGGAACGCCTTATTGCAGTATGCACGTACGCACCGACTGAATAGCCTAACAGAGTAAAAAGCATATTTCCGTTACAAGGAAAGCCATATCTGCATAGGATTGTTGAATACATGTGTGTGGGATGCCACCAAATACATGGAGATACAAACAGGTCTTTGGAATTTGTCTTATGATAAGTATCACTCTGGGCTCCCTTATCATATGGGACGTGAAGATAATCATTATATGAGACCCGCATATGCCCAACACAGGTCTCTCACCATACAGGTTTCAACATTTACAGCAGCTTAGTGCTTAATTATCTGGCTCTCACAGATCACTACAATTATGACTTTGGACAGGACATTAATATATGTTTCTGTTGCCGCCTAGGACATCTGGAGTCATCATATGCCGATTCATTGATTGCCACTTACTGCTTTATTGTTGCTCATTACCCTTTTAGACACATTGTTACATATTGTCTGTAAAAAGATACATTTCGGCCAGCAGAATTTATTCACTAGATTGTGTGTATGTATATATAATATATATATATATATATATATATATATATATATTATCCTATTCCTTCTGTATTTGTATAATAAATTACATGTTTTTTTTTCCTGATTAGAAGACCCTTGGACTATTTTTCCCTTGTTATATTTTAGATTTGTATAATGTGTGCATTTATATAATTTTAGTGACTTCTTTTTACTTTTATTCTAATAGTGTTATTCTTATAGTAGATATTGAATTATTTTTTATTTATATTTACTTAATAGTTTCCTGGTTCACCAGTTAATGTAATACTTAGCTCTTATATTTATTTGTTTATTTATTGACTACTGGCACTTTAATTTGATAAGGAGAGGATCACTTGCACTATTTAGATAATTAAATAGCTTTTTGGTGTATATGCAGTATTCCGATTAGGGGAGACTTTTTACTTTTTGTTCCACTAAATTTGTTGTTTCGTTTTACTTGTGATTGGAATGTTTAAAAATAACGCTACAGGCCAATCTTAACATCATTCTATAAAATGATTGGTGTGTGACACACCATGTGTCCAGTTTTGCTGGGGGCCCCAGTGATTCCTAGTTAAACTACTGTTTTACTTAAAGGATAAGTATGCTATCAAAAAAAAGTTAATGTTAGTGGGAAGCTGCAGCTTTAAAAACAATTTTGGCTATTTTTTTCTATCTCCCCGCAAAGCTTATCTTTCCTGCTTCAAAGTTGCTGGCTTCATCATCCTGTTTATTGGAATTTGTACCTCCGCCCCGCCAAGATCACCAGCTTCCTGGGTCTCAAAAGTTAATTTCCATTTGTTACACACACACACGTGCATGCGCAACCTCATCTCACCATGCCTAAGCATGGCTCAGCGAGATGATGTCAAACGGAGGGTTCTCACCTGTGTATAACAAACGGAAATTACCTGTTGAGAGCCAGAAAATCGGAGGAACCAGAAGATCTCGGCGGGACAGAGCTACAAATTCCAATATACAGGACGATGAAGCCAGCAACTTTGAAGCAGTAAAATTTGCGCAATCGCATGCGCAGCGAAAATTCCTGCGATTTCCGATGTACATGCGCAACGCATGTGTTCACCATTTTTGGTGCGTTAACACATGCATTTTCATAACGGAAAACAGCAAAATCGCGCACACGATGGCATACGATAACACTCACGATTGTGTGCACGATTTGGTATGTTGTAGTGTGGACTTGGCCTAAGTCTATAACACTCATGCCCTTCCAGCTGCCAAACACATATGGGCCTTTAAAAGTGAATGTTAAATACCCACCAGTCTCAACTTCTTGGCTGTTGGATGTTCTCGGATTGAGTAGTGAAGTAGATACGCTCTGCGGGGGTCATCTTGGCCCTCAAACATCTTCTGAGACCTTCTATTCCTGAAGGGGAAGTATTTCTTTCCTGCAATTGTCAGACTATAGATCAGAAACAAATATAGACAGACAGATTAGACAGAAGATATTAATCCATAATATCCATATAATACATAAGGCTATGAACTTTCAATGGGAAGGTGCAGTGAAATATATCCTTATAAAAACCTCTTGGCTACATAGCTAAGAGGTTTTTATAAGAATATATACCACTGCACCTCCCCATTGAAAGCCTGTCACCTTAACAATAAGGGATTCCAATCATTTCTGAGAAAAAACCTAGTCCAGGGCACAGAGCTGAACCATAGAAATCCTCTCGAGCAGCACCGGCATTAAACTGCCGTGTCCGTGATGACTCATCCACAGTGCAGCATGGGAGACCGAACCTGTCTTATGACTCATAGGAAGCAAATCCGGGTCTCCTGGCTGCACTGTGGATTAGTCATTACAGACACGGCATTTGTACTGTTCAGGCCTGTGTCCTGGTATAGGTTTCTCCGTGAAAATAATTCAATTCCTTAATTGGGACAGGCAATGATAGTGGGAAGCTGAACTATTATTTAAAGCTGTACGCAGCTTATGTATTATAACAAATAATGCGGCCCTTAACAGTGTAATATACGAATATTACACCAACTCAGAGTTCCCTGCCCTGTATAAAGGCACTCAGTCGGTGGCCATGTGCTTCTATATGGTCACGGAACTCCTTGGTGGCGTAATGTCCTTATATTTCACTGTTAGGGGAACAATATCACTTATATAAACATTGTCAGAAAATGTCAGAAGTCTCTGTGGGTGTAATATCCCCATGGGACAGTCCTATCACATTCCTTTTAGCCCCATTTAGACATATTTGATGGTAAATCAATAACCAGATTCCCACAGACGAGTTAGGTCTCCCATCTCCTCATTATAGAGATTGTAAAGATTATAAGGGGATAATGTACATGTTCATTGGATCTCCAACTGTGACAATCACACTCACCTCTGACCTGTATTAGGAAGGAAATTGCATCATCAAAGCGACAAGTGGGAAGTCCGGACCTACAGCCAGGAACCGTCATACACATCCCGGTTACCAGGCAGGTCCCACAGTGTACTCACCACAATACATTCCAGCAGCAAAGGCTGCACCTAAAAGAGCAATCCCGACCATGGCATCCCGATGTACAGTTACGGCCATGCTGAATAGTCAACCGACCAACCTGCTAGGTACAAAGGACAGCGAATACCTCTTCCCACAATAACCTTCCGCCACAAATGTCTACTGAAACCAATAGAAAGCAGCCTCCAGAAAAACCACGCCCACACACTACAGGTTAACAAATAGTACTGTGCTTCCATCTAGTGGCCATTAGAGGTAATTTCCATTTAAAATTTTAGCAAATAACCAACGGGAATTTAGCATCAAATCTCAATTATTTTCAGCAGTAATGTAATACTATATCTATAGATATATATTTTAATGTAACACTATATATATAGTATAATGTAACACTAAGCCCCATTAACAACTACTCTCTGCATCCTATTCATTAACCAATTTTCTATCCATGTACAAATGTGACTCCCCAGACCAACAGACCTTAGCTTATACATTACCCGCCTATGGGGGACTGTATCAAAAGCCTTTGCAAAATCCAAGTAAACTACATCTACTGCTATACCAGAGTCTAAATTTCTACTTACTTCCTCATAAAAGCCAAGCAAGTTAGTTTGACAAGATCTATTCCTCCTAAATCCATGCTGGTTACTACTTATAATGTCAGTCCTTGAAACATACTCTAGAACATGTTCCCTTATTAAACTTTCCAAGATCTTCCCCACCACTGAAGTTAAACTTACAGGCCTGTAATTACCCGGCTGTGAACGACTACCCTTTTTGAATATTGGAATAACATCAGCCTTTTTCCAATCCAGAGGCACACCACCGGACATGAGGGAATCAGCAAAAATAAGAAACAATGGCCTAGATAAAACTGAACTCAGCTCCTTAAGTACCCGAGGATGTATTTTATCCGGTCTAGGAGATTTATTAATATTAACCTTCTTTAGTTCTTTCTGTACCATATCCTCGGTTAACCAAAGTGCACTTGAATCTTTTATACTATTATTGCTACTATACTCTATGATATCTGTACTTGGATCTTCTATAGTGTATATAGAGGAAAAAAAATTATTCAAGACATTTGGTTTATTGCCATCCTCCGTAACTAACTTATCCCCATTAATTAATGGTGCCACATTCTCAGTCCTCATCTTCTTACTATTAATATACTTAAAAAAAATTTTAGGCTTAGTGATGCTTTGTTCAGCTATCCTAAATTCATTATTAATTTTAGCTAGTTTGATTGCTTTCTTATACTCCTTGTTACAGTTTTTATAATCCCTAAAGGCCCTTTCCGTTCCTTCGGCCTTAAAGGTTTTAAATGCCTTTTTCTTCCTTTCCATTTGCCTCTTTACATCAGAATTCAGCCACATGGGCGCAGATTTATTTTTTTTACATTTATTTCCTAAGGGTATAAATTTAGATGTGAACTCGCTTAAAATCCCCTTGAACACAGTCCACTTCTGTTCAGTACATTTACCTGATAATACGTTATCCCAGTTGACATTCTGAAGAGCTGCTTTTAACCTGGGAAAATTTGCTTTCCTGAAATTAAATGTCTTTGTTAACCCAGCGCACTTTTCCTTTCGATTACAAAGTCCAAATGCCACTATTTCATGGTCACTATTCCCTAAACCTCCAGTTACATTTATATCTATAATGCGCTCCACAATGTTAGATATTACCAGATCCAACAGAGCTCCTTTTCTAGTAGGAACCTCAACCACCTGTGAGAGAAAATTATCCTGCAGCAAATTCAGGAACTCATCGCCTTTTTCTGTGATGGCAGTTCCACCACACCAATTAATGTCAGGGTAATTGAAGTCCCCCATAATGAGCACACTCCCCAAACTTGCAGCCCTTGCCAACTGCATATGAAGTTGACTCACCTCCTCTCTGCTAGCATTTGGTGGCTTATAGCAGACACCAACAATGACATTACCCCCTTTCCTGTTGCCTAATTCCACCCATATTGCCTCCACTTTATCATCCATATCACCAGTTATCTCTTCTTTTAAATTTGGCTTCAATTCTTTTTTAACATAAACACATACTCCTCCCCCTTTCCTTTTTTTTCTGTCCTGCCTAAACAAGGCATATCCTTCTATATTTACAGCCCAGTCGTGAGAACTGTTCAACCATGTTTCTGCTATACCTATTACATCATACTTTTCATTCAATGCCATCATTTCCAATTCTCCCATTTTGTCAGCCAGGCTTCTCGCATTTGCAAACATACATTTTAGATTATGATCCTGTAATTTATTAGTACACTTTAATACACATGCCTCCCTATCCCCTATGCTAGCCCCACCCCCCTTACCGCCCACCACTGGCCTATCCTCCCCCCCCCCAAACCTAGTTTAAAATCTCCTCCAACCCTCTAGCCATCTTCTCCCCTAAAACAGCTGCACCACCATCAGTGAGGTGCAACCCATCCCTACTAAAGAGCCTGTAGCCGACAGCAAAGTCTGACCAGTTCTCAATAAACCCAAACCCTTCTTCCTTACACCACTCTCTTAGCCACGCATTAATGCTCCTAAGCTCCCGCTGTCTCCCTGGCTTAGCACGTGGCTGTGGTAGTATTTCTGAAAACACTAGCCTGGAGGTCCTTGCTTTTGTCTTGGCCCCTAGCTCTCGGAAATCATTTTTAAGGACCTCACCTCCTCCTCTAACTTTGTCATTGGCACCAATGTGAACCAAGATCGCTGGGTCACACCCGGCCCCACCCAATAATCTGTCTACACGATCCACCACATGCCGAACCCTAGCACCAGGCAGGCAACACACAGTTCGGCATGTAGGGTCTTGGCGGCAGATTACCCTATCTACCTTCCTTATAATGGAGTCCCCTACCACTACCACCTGCCTTGCATTCCTGACCCTTCGTTCCTCCTCCCTTGTATCAGAGATGGCAGTCCCCTTGGTGCTCAAGGGACTAGCCCCCTCCATACACGCTAATTCCTAGGTGTCCTCCTCCACTTCATTACCTAAGGCGGCAAATCTGTTGGGATGGATAATCTGGGAAGAAGCCCCCCTACTCTTCCGTCCCCCACTTCCCCTAGTAACCCTAACAAAACTACCTCCTCCCTCAACCTTTCCTGTCCCTCGTCCACCCACCTCTATACTGGCCCCAGCCAGTGCCTGCTGACCCCCCAGTTCTGCCAATCCCTTCAATGATGCAAGCTGCCCCCTTAGACTCTCCACCTCAGCTTCCAAACGGGCAACCCACTCACACCTGACACAGACATAGGTTCCCCGGAACGTCTGCTCCAGGTTCCTATACATGTGGCACGATGCACATTGCATGGTACCGACAAAACTGTCCCTTCTAATACACCACACCAGCACAGTGACGCACAAACCTTGTTTAATTGCCCTTCTTGTTTAAATGTCCTTTTTCTATGTCCTTGAGAGCAAGCTCCTTAAGAGAAAGGGACACTCACTCTAGTTCGTTTCACTCACAGGAAACTTCCTTTTGTTAGGTCCAAACCACAGGCCCAACAACTGTGAATCCTATTTAACTAATAGGCCCCAACCCCCACACCAATTAGTGCAAGAACCAGAAAGAGAGGGAAAAAACACTTATTAACCCTTTCACAGCCTGTTTGTGATTACAACAGGTACAATACTAGAATATAGAAGTCCAGCGCACCCCTTTAACTGGAAGAAGAAAGATTAGTCTGCTTACTGCACACACAGTCCTGCACGCACAGTCCTTAACAGTACAAACAATCCTTATTTTCAAACTTTCACACACACCATACAACCATCAAATGATTAAGTGTCCTTCTTTTTCTATGTCCTTGAGAGCAAGGTCCTTAAGAGAAAGGGACACTTTCACTCTAGTTCGTTTCACTCCCTGTATCTTTATTCTAACAGCTAAAAACAAACAGGGTTATTCAATAAAAGTTCTTATCATTTAAAATAGTGCTAATTTTGCCCCAACCAATCAGATGTTAGCTTTCAAATGTTAAATAAGATCTGATTGGTTGGACTGGTTGGACTGGATTGGTTTAGAACTGTTATTGAATCTCCCTGTTTGTTTTTTTTAACCCCCAACGTGATACAGGTATACACAGCTACTGACCTACCCCTCCATTACTGTTGCAGCCATACTTAAAGGGTAACTAAAGTAAAAAAAACTAATTTTGACCAATCATCAAAAAAGTTTTTTTTTTTAACTCTCAACCCGACACAGGTACACACACCTACTGATCTACTTATCCATTACTATGGCAGCCATAAGTAAAGGGTAACTAAAGTAAAAAAAACTCATTTTGACCAATCATCAAAAAAGTTAGTATTTTATCCCCCAACCTGAGATGAATACACACCCCAACCAATAAGATCTTATTTAACATTTAATGCTAACATCTAGCACCATTTTTGACGATATGAACTTTTATTGAATTTCCCTGGTATATCTTTTATAGGAAAATTAAGAAGCTTGGGTTCCCCTGCTCCTCTGGTAGTTTGTCAAACAGCCACATTTGTCAAACAGATACAGGATGGGGTTAGAAAAAGAAGTGATAATCTTGTCCTCACCGATATCCATCAGCCGCAGTCCGACTCCTCATACTTCTGAAGAGGGAGACCACGCAGCCGAGGGAAATTTTGGGCATTTCCGAATGATCCCTAGGAACATTCCTTAGAGCGCTCGGAAATACAGTCGGTACCGACAGTATTGCTCCTTTATCGTTAGTGTGTGTACCAACCTTAATCCAAGAGGTTATTGGAGGAAGTTTCAATTTTGAAGGGGGCACCAGGGGAGACTTGCTTAGTGCACCAAAATAGCTAGAGCTGGCTGCAGGTACAACCCCCCCCTTTTTTTTCACTGAAATGTTAATATTCTGTTTCTTACATCATGCTATATAAGAAATACACTGCAAAGATTACTTTTCTTTTTTGTGTGAAAAGCAAAAGAATATGTTATTGTTAGGGACAGGAGCATTTAAATATTATTGTCCCTGTCCCTAACTGGGAGTCACCCAGCTAATGTGGATTATGGGAGCTGACACCTAGAACCCACAGTTTAATTTCATAAATCACCCAACATCCACAAGTGAGAGATGAGACAAAGCTTGGGACACATGGTGGAGACTTTTGTTTCCCTTTAACTCACAATGTATTTCTTTGTATTTTGTTCACCCTTACTAAATGTTAAATTTCATAATAAAGGATTCACTGGGAAAAGGCTTCATAATCAGAGGTTTAAACATAAAATGTTAAAGGTGTAGTATAGAATAAAAAAGATAATTGAACATTTTGGGACTGTAAATTGAACTTCACTTAACAATTTGGAGTTCCCTATTTCTGGCCTAAAAGCACAAAATCATTGCTGAGCTCTTATTTACTTGTGTTAACCTTCCAGCCAGAAGCTTTGTCCAGCTCACATCTGTTGTGCTGACATCAAACCAAAGCTAGTAATTGTCCATAGCTTTGACTGATACAGCCAAGTTCAGATGGGATCCAGATGCATATTATGAGCATTGCACCTGGGCATTTTTACAGGTAATTCACATCACTTCAGCTGAACTGGGGCAGATGGAGGACAATAATATCACAATATTTCCTAGATATATCATATATAGAAATTAGAAAGGATATATAACATAGATAATATATTTCTGTGCATGAATAACATGTATATCTTGTTAAAAATGCAAATGTGAAATATTTTTCTGTTATGTAGTCATGTACAGCTGTGTGAGGAATCAACACAATTCATGTATAGTGCTCCATTGCCATTTAGTTTTTTTGCTCTTATTTTGTGTAGTGAAACATGTCCCATATACACGTAAAAGTATCAAAATATCAGTGCACACCAGTCTTTACAGCAAATCGTGTTTACTAACACATGTGACATTTGTGCACTATATGGTTATGTCTGAAGAAGGTGTCATTCTGACACTGAAACGTCACATGTGTTAGTGAACACGATTTGCTGTAAAGACTGGTGTGCACTGATACCTTGATACTTTTGGATATTCATGCCCGTGGCTACGGTGAGTATGTGGGGGAAGGGTATTAGCAGTCTCACTGGGATAGATAGTCCAGGAGGAAAGCAGGGTGTAGATAGGCCAGTGGTGGGCGGAAAGGGGGGTGGGGCTAGCATAGGGGATAGGGAGGCATGTGTATTAAAGTGTACGAATAAATTACAGGATCATAATCTAAAATGTATGTTTGCAAATGCGAGAAGCCTGGCTGACAAAATGGGTGAATTGGAAATGATGGCATTGAATGAAAAGTATGATGTAATAGGTATAGCAGAAACGTGGTTGAACAGTTCTCACGACTGGGCTGTAAATATAGAAGGATATGCCTTGTTTAGGCAGGACAGAAAAAAAAGGAAAGGGGGAGGAGTATGTAACATAGTAACATAGTAACATAGTAATTAAGGTTGAATAAAGACATTCGTCCATCAAGTCCAACCTATTCCCTTTTTTTTTTTTTTTTTTTTTAACCCTACCTAACAGTTGATCCAGAGGAAGGCAAAAAACCCCAGCTAAAAAAGGGGGGAAAAATTCCTTCCTGACTCCAAACGGCAATCGGAAAGTATCCCTGGATCAACCAGATCTATATGCATTAATACCAGTAATTCTCAATATTTTTTAGTTTTAGAAACTTATCCAGGCCTTTTTTAAAGTTATTCAATGAACTTGCCATTACCACCTCTGCTGGAAGACAGTTCCACAGTTTCACCGTTCTCACTGTAAAGAAACCTCTCCTAACTTGAAGATGAAACTTCTTTTCTTCCAACCTTAAAGGATGTCCACGAGTCCTCTGATATGACCTATTAGTGAACAATGCACCAGAGAGTTCACTGTATGGGCCATTAATATATTTGTATAAGGTTATCATGTCCCCACGCAACCGCCGCTTCTCCAATGTAAACAGCCCTAACTTGTCTAATCTGCCTGCATATTCAAGCCCCTCCATTCCCCTTATTAATTTAGTTGCCCTTCTCTGGACTGCTTCCATTTCCAAGATGTCCCTTTTGTATATGGGATTCCAAAACTGCACCGCATATTCCAAATGAGGCCTTACCAGTGCCTTGTAAAGAGGGAGAATAATATTTTTCTCTCTTGAATCTATTCCCCTCTTTATACAAGACAATATCTTGCTAGCTCTAGCTGTTGCTACCTGGCATTGTTTGCTACAGCTAAGTCTGTTATCTACCAGAACCCCCAAATCTCTTTCCATTTCAGATGCACCTAACACAGAGTTATTTATGGTGTAGGTGGCACAGGGATTATTAAATCCCAAATGCATCACCTTACATTTATCAACATTGAATCTCATCTGCCATTCTGCTGCCCATTTTGATAATCTATCTAGGTCTGCTTGCAGCACTTGCACATCATTGGAAGTTTCCAAAGCTCTGCATAATTTAGTGTCATCAGCAAACACAGAGACCTTGCTCTCAATGCCCCCTTCTAAGTCATTTATAAACAGATTAAACAGAAGCGGCCCCAGTACAGAACCCTGAGGAACTCCGCTTAGAACTTTAGCCCACATAGATGTAGCTCCATTAACCACCACTCTCTGTTTGCGGTCCAATAACCAGTTCTCTATCCATGAACAAATGTTTTCTTCAAGGCCAACAGTCCTCAGTTTATACATTAGTCGCCTATGTGGCACAGTATCAAAGGCTTTTGCAAAATCCAAATATACCACATCCACAGCTGTGCCTGAATCTAACTTCTTACTCACTTCTTCATAAAAACCAATTAAATTTGTCTGGCATGATCTATTTCTCATAAATCCATGCTGACTACTACTAATAAGATGATCTCTGGAGACAAAGTCAAGGATATGATCCCTTAACAAAGTTTCCATCACCTTCCCTACCACTGATGTTAGGCTTACAGGTCTATAGTTACCAGGCTGTGAACAACTACCTTTTTTGAATATTGGTATTACATTGGCTTTTTTCCAATCCAGCGGCACATCCCCAGACAAAAGTGAATCTGAAAAGATGAGACACAGTGGTCTTGCTAGAACTGAACTAAGCTCTTTTAAAATCCTAGGATGCAATCCATCTGGTCCTGGCGCTTTATTGATATTAACTTTGTCTAATTGATTCCGTACCATATCCTCTGTTATCCAATGTGAAAACTCTTCATTTCCTCCCTGCACATTGTTACAATCCCTACTGTAAGGATTCTCAACAGTAAAAACCGATGTAAAAAAACGGTTTAGCAGATTAGCCTTTTCGGCATCCTCTACAACCACCTCAGCTCCATTATTTAATGGTCCCACATTCTCAGTCCTCATCTTAAAAAACATTTTGGGGTTGGACTTGCTTTGTTCGGCAATCCGTATTTCATTTTCTATTTTAGCTAGTTTAATTGCTTTCTTGCACTCTTTATTACAACTTTTGAAGTCCCTGTAAGCCTGTTCTGTGCCTTCTGCTTTCAAAATTTTAAAAGCCCTTTTCTTTTTTTCCATTTCCCTTTTTACCTGAGCATTAAGCCATGTGTTTATGTGTTTATGTTAAAAAAGAATTGAAGCCAAATTTAAAAGAAGAGATAACTGGTGATATGGATGATAAAGTGGAGGCAATATGGGTGGAATTAGGCAACAGGAAAGGAGGTAATGTCATTGTTGGTTTCTGCTATAAGCCGCCAAATGCTAGCAGAGAGGAGGTGAGTCAACTTCATATGCAGTTGGCAAGGGCTGCAAGTTTGGGGAGTGTGCTCATTATGGGGGACTTCAATTACCCTGACATTGATTGCTGAGGTGGAACTGCCATCACAGAAAAAGGCGATGAGTTCCTGAATTTGCTGCAGGATAATTTTCTCTCACAGGTGGTTGAGGTTCCTACTAGAAAAGGAGCTCTGTTGGATCTGGTAATATCTAACATTGTGGAGCGCATTATAGATATAAAGGTAACTGGAGGCTTAGGGAATAGTGACCATGAAATAGTGGCATTTGGACTTTGTTATCGAAAGGAAAAGTGCGCTGGGTTAACAAAGACATTTAATTTCAGGAAAGCAAATTTTCCCAGGTTAAAAGCAGCTCTCCAGAATGTCAACTGGCATAATGTATTATCAGGTAAATGTACTGAACAGAAGTGGACTGTGTTCAAGAGGATTTTAAGCCAGTTCACATCTAAATTTATACCCTTGGGAAATAAATGTAAAAAAAAGAAATCCGCGCCCATGTGGCTGAATTCTGATGTAAAGAGGCAAATGGAAAGGAAGAAAAAGGCATTTAAAACCTTTAAGGCCGAGGGAACGGAAAGGGCTTTTAGGGATTATAAAAACTGTAACAAGGAGTGTAAGAAAGCAATCAAACTAGCTAAAATTAATAATGAAGTTAGGATAGCTGAAGAAAGCATCACTAAGCCTAAAAAATGTTTTAAGTATATTAATAGTAAGAAGATGAGGACTGAGAATGTGGCACCATTAATTAATGGGGATAAGTTAGTTACGGAGGATGGCGATAAAGCAAATGTCTTGAATAATTTTTTTCCCTCTGTATACACTATAGAAGATCCAAGTACAGATATCATAGAGTATAGTAGCAATAATGGTATAAAAGATTCAAGTGCATTTTGGTTAACCGAGGATATGGTACAGAAAGAACTAAATAAGGTTAATATTAATAAATCTCCTGGACCGGATAAAATACATCCTCGGGTACTTAAGGAGCTAAGTTCAGTTTTATCTAGGCCATTGTTTCTTATTTTTGCTGATTCCCTCATGTCCGATGGTGTGCCTCTGGATTGGAAAAAGGCTGATGTTATTCCAATATTCAAAAAGGGTAGTCGTTCACAGCCGGGTAATTACAGGCCTGTAAGTTTAACTTCAGTGGTGGGGAAGATCCTGGAAAGTTTAATAAGGGAGCATGTTCTAGAGTATGTTTCAAGGACTGACATTATAAGTAGTAACCAGCATGGATTTAGGAGGAATAGATCTTGTCAAACTAACTTGCTTGGCTTTTATGAGGAAGTAAGTAGAAATGTAGACTCTGGCATAGCATTAGATGTAGTTTACTTGGATTTTGCAAAGGCTTTTGATACAGTCCCCCATAGGCGACTAATTAATAAGCTAAGGTCTGTTGGTCTGGGGAGTCACATTTGTACATGGATAGGAAATTGGTTAATGAATAGGATGCAGAGAGTAGTTGTTAATGGGGCTTCATCATTATGGACTAAAGTGCTAAGTGGGGTGCCACAGGGTTCTGTGCTGGGGCTGCTTCTATTTAATCTATTTATTAATGATTTGGAAATGGGTATTGTCAGCAAGGTTTCTGTGTTTGCTGAGGACACAAAACTTTGTCGACCATTAAAAACTTCAGAGGATGTGCAATCATTGCAAGGGGATCTAGATAGATTGTCACATTGGGCTGCTAAAGGGGCAGATGAAATTCAATGTTGATAAATGTAAGGTGATGCATTTTGGACTTAAAAATCCTTGTGCTACTTATACTATAAATGGCTCTGTGTTAAGTGAATCCCTGTTGGAAAGGGATCTTGGAGTTTTGGTGGATAACAAACTTAAAGGTAGCAAGCAGTGCCAGGTGGCAACAGCCAGAGCCAGCATGGTATTGTCTTATATAAAGAGAGGTATGGATTCAAGGGAGGAAAATGTAATTCTCCCTCTTTACAAAGCATTGGTAAGGCCTCATTTGGAATATGCAGTGCAATTTTGGAATCCTGTGTACAAAAAGGACATCTTTGAAATGGAAAGGGTTCAGAGAAGGGCAACTAAATTAATAAGGGGATTGGGGGAGCTTGAATATGAAGAGAGACTGGAAAAGTTACAATTATGTACGCTGGAGAAAAGGCGCTTGCGTGGGGATATGATTACTGTGTATAAATACATTAACGGGCCATACAATAAACTATCTGGGGCATTGTTCACCAATAGAACATGTCAAAGGACACGAGGACATCCCTTAAGACTTGAAGAAAAAAGGTTTAGGCTTCAAGCTCGGAAAGGGTTTTTCACTGTGAGAACGGTAAAGCTATGGAACTGTTTTCCAGTGGACGTTGTTATGGCAGGTTCATTGGTCATTTTCAAAAAAAAGCTGGATGAGTTTCTGCAAACAAGGAATGTTACAAGTTACTGGTATTGATACATAAAGTAGAATTGATCCAGGGAAATTTCCGATTGCCACTTGGAGTCAGGAAGGAATTTTTTCCCCCTTCATAAATTTGGTGGGGTTTTTTTGCCTTCCTCTGGATCAACAGTTAGGCAGGAAATGAGGATATTGCTAGATGGATTGAACTGGATGGACGTATGTCTTTATTCAACCTCAAATACTATACTATGCTATACTATACTACAATAAACGAGATTATGTCAGGTATTGCATCGCAGGATCGGGCTAAGGTAAGAACGCAACTTTAAAGCCTCCCACACAGTACTGTTAGGTTTCACTCTACCAAGTAGTGCAAAACCAGGGCTTTTGGATCGTTAGCACATCGCTATTTCCAAAAACATTTGGAAATGGCTCTGTGCTCTAAAATCCTTCTAAAACCCACGTTAACCTGAAATTTCTTCAGGTTAATGTGGGTTTTAGAAGGATTTGGGCCATATTGAATCTCCCCCATGGTGTTTTAACTTGATCCTGATGTGTATCGCCTTTCCTGGGAGCGCCACCCGTTCATGCATTTGCATCCCCACAAATGGTAAAAAAATCCTTATCAAACAGAGGTTTTACTGTACTAGCAGATATGTCATTTACTTCATCTTGCGTCCTTTTGTCCTTTACTACATGGGCAAAACTAAAACCACCTTGAAAGAAAGAATGGCCAATCTCCGTTCCTCTATTAAACAGGCCTTGGCTGTAATTCACATTTCTAACATTACTACAAAATATGGTGATTTATCGGTTGCTAGACATTTTGAGAAAATATTCCATATGCTTGCTTCCCTGAAATGCATGATAATCGATGGGCGGACTGCCTCTGAACTAAAGCAACATAGACAAAGATAAAGTCCTACTGCAAAAGGAAGCCAAATGGATACATAACTTAGAAACCCAAAGCCCCAGGGGATTAAACGAACAGTGGACTCTACATTGTTTCTTATAATTGACACATTGTGTCTTTGGTAAAATGGATACTTTTAGGAATGTATAAAGGTTCTGCTTTGTTTGAAAACAGTTTAGATATAGGCTATACACCTCCTTTTGAGTATCAATTTGCTCTTTTTATGATTTATGTGATCTGGGATTTTTTCATGTTCAATGTTTTTATCTTGTTACATTGTTATTGGTTTTAATAGGCTCATTTATGTTTTGAATGAAGCCTTTTTAAATGTGGTGCATTTCACTTTATCTCCAGCTGTATATATATGGGGTGTGTTCACAGGGGGTGGGTATATAAGGAATTACAGAGGTGTGTTGGAATATCCTGATGACGGCCCACTGAGGGCAGAAACGCTTTTTTTTTTTTTATGTTTGTACAATAAAAGCTTTACCTAAGTCCTGTGAGTGCTTCTATATATGACTATATGTTTTGCAGTTGGAAAAGATTAAGGTTATGGAGTGCTGACCCTTTGCTTCAGTATATAATATATATGTATTGGATTATTGGATAATGTACCCCCTATTGTAAGTTAGGATATTAGTCTCCCATGAGTTCCGTGACCATATAAAAGCATGACCTAGCGCTTTTATACAGGACACGGAACTCCAAAGGGACTTCTCATATCCCTATGAATTTACAATAAGGGGTACATTATTCGTTATAACCCACCACTCTTATGTGAGAGAGTGGATTTAATTAGGGTTGGATCATAAATTTTCAATCTCAAGGAACATTTTATCATATATTTTGAACAGACATTATGAACACTAGAGAATCACTAGAGAAAGGGAGTTGATTAAATCATTTTATTGAATTGCATGATTTTATACACAGGCTAGTATTCACTTTAATATATATAAAAAGGTGGGAATTGTCATTTTCTCCTTCACAATATTGCCAAGATCCACCCTTTTCTCTCTTTCTCCACTACTAAAATGCTCATCCATGCTCTTATAATCTCCCATCTTGACTACTGTAACATTCTACTGCTTAGACTCCTGAACTCTCATCTCTCTCCTCTCCAGTCTATCTTAAATTTGTCAGCTCAGATTATTCCGCTCTCCTCCAAAAGAGAACCCGCAACCCCGATACTTCAGTCCATAGGGTGGCTTCCCATCAAACAAAGAATCATATTCAATACCCTGTTTTTAAAGAGGAACTGTGGTCCAAAAATAACTTTAGGTAAATTGATAGGAATTGCTCTCCTGAGTGTTTTTGCAATTTATTTCCATTGTTTATTTTACATAGTTTTGAAGATATTTACATTTTTGTGTGTGATATGGCAGCAGCATCACCAGGTCCCCTGCATTTCCTGCTCTGAAACCTGTCAGTCAATCTGCCCTGTGTCTCCTCCCCTTTGCAGCCCCCCTGGTCCCTCCCATTCATGGACCCCATGGTCCCTTCTGTTGCAGGCCCCCCTTGGCCCATTCCCATTTAGCCCCATGTGGCTCCGCCCTAAGCCCCACCGCTCACAGGTGCTGTGGGCCACTCTGACACCCCCCCCCCCCCCCCCCCCGCACAGCAGAGAGGAGGAGGGACTTCCTGTCTCCCTCACACACTGAGGGAGTCTGAGGCTGTGCTCGCCGGCGGTACTCATTAACCATTAACCCATTAACCCATTAACTTTCTGGTCAGTCATTTCTGTCTATCTTGGGCTGTGGAGCACGTAGAAAGGTGGTTGATGGCTTGTTTTAAAGGTAGGAAACTGGCCTTTCATTTAAACTCAACTTGTTTGGAGACCACAGTTCCCCTTTAACCTTTAAATCCCTTCGCTTTACTGCACCTCCCTACTTATCTTCTCTCTTGGTCCTTTATGTTCCAGGCCATGCCCTTCGCTCCTCGCAAGGAAATTTTCTCCACAGACCCCCAACTAACACTGCTGCCTCCCACCTTAAACCATTCTCTCTTGCTGCTTCCTACCTTTGGAACTCTCTCCCTCTCTCACTTCGCCTGGTGACATCCATTAATGCTTTTAAATCTAGACTGTCCTCCTACCTTTCTGAGCATCAGCACAACAAATGATTATTAGCCCTTTTACCCATCCCCCCCACTTGTACCTGTATGTTGTCCCCCCCACTTAGATTGTAAGCTCTTCAGGGCAGGGATCTCATTCCTAATGTTTCGAGGAATTGTTGCACTTATATCCATTTATAGTTAATTTATATATATATGCTTTCTTAACCGATGTATGAAATTGTATTTAAATTAATTTCATTTTTATCTATCTTTATAATGGCTTGTACTTATCCCCTTGTTTGTATACTCTGTATTTTATAATGTACAGTGCTGCGTACCCAAGTGGTGAAGTGATGACACACATGCTGAGGGTTTAGATCATTGTTCTGTGTGTCCTCTCAGATCTCTCTGAGAGGGCCTTTTATTCAGACTTTTAGGGATGTACAAAATTTGAAAAGGTGGGATAATAGATACATGTGTACACTTGTTATTGGCGAATATCATACATGTGATGTGATACAGTCACCGCCCTCCTCTTGATCACTTGTTATTGCCAAGTGTGTTGTCAACTGAAGGCTAAGTTAATATAAGCTAAACCCACTATAAACAAGAAACAATAGGTAAGGGTCCTTGCTGAACATATTGTTCGTGGTTTGCCAACAGAACTAGTTCAGTTAACAAGTCCCTAAGTAATATTCCTACATCGTGGTGCTTTATAAATAAAATTATACATACATAAATACATACATATATACAATTGCTTGTATAGTCACATTTTATGTGAGACCATAATAAACACATGTGAGCTTGCAATGCCTTGAGAGGTTGCTTGATGCCCATACAGTTCTCCAACATTTATTAATTAATTTGGCTTGAAAAAGCCAAATTTCTGTTCTCTCTATTTCTTCTTCTTCTTTTATTCTTCCGCTTTTTTGGACCGTATCTCCTCCCACAGTTTTTGAGCTAGAGACATGAAATTTGGCGTTATCAGCGAATTTCCAGACATTTTTCCCATAGACTATAATGGTAACAATGCTCAAATGTGGATATTTCAAAACAGTTTTTTTCATGGTCATAAATACAAATGGTGATACCCCCAACCCCCCACACAGACCCAGGTACACCCACCTACTGACCTACCTTTCCATTCCCATGGAATCCATATTTAAAGGGTAACTAAAGTAAAAAAAACTAATTTAGATTTATCCTCAATAAAAGATAGTTTTATGGTTATAAACACAAAAAAGACATACCCCCTCAACCAGACCCAGGTACACACACCTACTAATCTACTTATCCATTACTGTGGCAGCCATACTTAAAGGGTAACTAAAGTAAAAAAAACTAATTTAGATTTATTCTCAATAAAAGATAGTTTTATGGTTGTAAACACAAAAAAGACATACCCCCTCAACCAGACCCAGGTTCACACGCCTACTGATCTACTTATCCATTATGGTGGCAGCCATATTTAAAGGGTAACTAAAGTAAAAAAAAATTAGATTTATCCTCAATAAAAGATAGTTTTATGGTTGTAAACACAAAAAAGACATACCCCCTCAACCAGACCCAGGTACACACACCTACTGATCTACGTATCCATTACAGTGGCAGCCATAATTAAAGGGTAACTAAAGTAAAAAAAAATAATTTAGATTTATGCTCAATAAAAAATTGTTTTATGGTTGTAAACACAAAAAAGACATACCCCTCAACCAGACCCAGGTACACACACCTACTGATCTACTTATCCATTACTGTGGAAGCCATACTTTAAAGGGTAACTAAAGTCAAAACAAATTTTGATCAATAATCAAAAAACTTTCAGGGTTATTCAATAAAAGTTCTTATCATTTAAAATAGTGCTAATTTAATCACTTTGGGCAAACTAATGTCCAATCACTGTTGGCAGACTTATGGCCAATCAATGGCCAATACTATAAATGGCTCTGTGTTAAGTGAATCCCTGTTGGAAAGGGATCTTGGAGTTTTGATGGATAACATACTTAAAGGTAGCAAGCAGTGCCAGGCAGCAACAGCCAGAGCCAGCATGGAATTGTTTTGTATAAAGAGAGGTATGGATTCAAGGGCGAAAAATGGAATTCTCCCTCTTTACAAAGCATTGGTAAGGCCTCATTTGGAATATGCAGTGCAATTTTGGAATCCTGTGCACAAAAAGAACATCTTTGAAATGGAAAGGGTTCAGAGAAGGGCAACTAAATTAATAAGGGGATTGGGGAGCTTGAATATGAAGAGAGACTGGAAAAGTTACAATTATGTATGCTGGAGAAAAGGTGCTTACGTGGGGATATGATTACAGTGTATAAATACATTAACGGGCCATACAATAAACTATCTGGGGCATTGTTCACCAATAGAACATGTCAGAGGACACGAGGACATCACTTAAGACTTGAAATAAAAAGGTTTAGGCTTCAAGTTCGGAAAGGGTTTTTCACTGTGGGAATGGTAAAGCTATGGAACTGTCTTCCAGTGGACATTGTTATGGCAGGTTCATTGGTCAGCTTGATTCAGGACATGTGGAAGATTGCCATTTAGTGGGTTTTTTTACTTTTTACTTCAACCATTGAGTCCTCTTATTTTATTTTTTTACAAAATCTCCTAAAAGCACGGAGTTCTATGAATAACAGCGTCTGGAATTCTTCATATATATAAGAAGGCATGACACTGTTACGTAGCTGAAGGTGTGTAGATTAGTATAGTATAGTATAGTATTTGAGTTTGAATAAAGACATACGTCCATCCAGTCCAACCCATCTAGCAATAACCTCATTTCCTGCCTAACTGTTGATCCAGAGGAAGGAGAAAAAACCCACCAAATTTATGAAGGGGGAAAAAATTCCTTCCTGACTCCAAGTGGCAATCGGAAATTTCCCTGGATCAACTCTACTTTATGTATCAATACCAGTAACTTGCAACATTCCTTGTTTGCAGAAACTCATCCAGCTTTTTTTGAAACTGACCAATGAACCTGCCATAACAACATGCACTGGAAGACAGTTCCATAGCTTTACTGTTCTGACAGTGAAAAACCCTTAAGACTTGAAGAAAAAAGGTTTAGGCTTCAAGCTCGGAAAGGGTTTTTCACTGTGAGAACGGTAAAGCTATGGAACTGTTTTCCAGTGGACGTTGTTATGGCAGGTTCATTGGTCATTTTCAAAAAAAAGCTGGATGAGTTTCTGCAAACAAGGAATGTTACAAGTTACTGGTATTGATACATAATATCAGAGTTGATCCAGGGAAATTTCCGATTGCCACTTGGAGTCAGGAAGGAATTTTTTCCCCCTTCATAAATTTGGTGTTTTTTTTTTTGCCTTCCTCTGGATCAACAGTTAGGCAGGAAATGAGGATATTGCTAGATGTGTTGGACTGGATGGACGTATGTCTTTATTCAACCTCAAATACTATACTATACTTATAAATACCAACAAGCATGAAAGTAACACCCAGCACTAAGACACTGATGTGGATAGTGTGTGGGACAACCGATTAATTGATCTCTATACACGTAAGACAATTGTGGCAGAATTGTCCGTTTAAAGACTGCTTTGGCCCGACATGTTGTGACTTATTTAGTGATCCATTCTGACAATGCAAAACAATGATGGGAAGCAACTGTCTTTTTTTTTTCTTCTGTGCCATGTGGGGTCTCCTGGTCGATCCTCCTTCCTCTCTCTATTGCGCACAACTGACTGTTCAGCTACACAACAGGCTGCTCGTAGACTATAAAAATGATATAATGTAACTGAACTAAGCTCTCTCTCCCATCTGTTTCAGAAGCTATTATATATTATCTTATCAAATGGTTTATGAGACATTTTCAAAACATCCTTTACACTTTCACAAGAAAGGCTAACACCTATATACCTGTGTACTCTACCCTGAGTACTATAACTGAAAGTTCATAAAGAGAGAAAAACAGGAGTCAAGGTGGACTTACGTCGTTGGTTTTGCCTTTAGTACACCCTGACTCCTGCTTTTCTCTCTTTATGAACTTTCTGTTTATGAGACATGACTTGGGACAATCAAATGGTATTTGTTTCTCAGAAACGTTTGTTGCTGTTACAATACTCACTTTCAGAAACAGGTTCCGTATCGTGAGTGCATCTAACATTTCTAAAAGACTTATCTGTGCCCGCAGCAAAAATGGAAATACCTTTTTCTTTTTATCTATTTTCTGTCTTACTTTTGAATTAAGCCACAGACAGAGCCAACCTGGGACCCAACAGAGTCCACCAAACACCTCTGCAAGTTTCAAAGTTTCTAGACTTTAACAACACAAGATTAACCAAGGGTATTGACATGAATCAAACCATAAATTAACCAGTGTAAAAATCTGCATTAATAATTTAAATACAAACCTTACTCATCACATGCCTTTGCTTTTTCCTCCTCTTCTTTTGTTTCCGTTTATTCTTTCTTTTACCCCTTGTACATCCTTTACATTTAACTATCAGGATTTACCGTTCATACACTCTCTTCTGTTTCTTCCACGTTTTTTTTGGGACACTATTTTATTATTTCACATTCATCTCTCTTTTCTGCTCCCCTTTAAACTCGTTCATTAGTGTTGCTCCTCATTCCATTGTTTTTCCCTACTTCTCTCAAATACATACTTTCCCTTTTTGATTCTGTTTTCCTGTTCCTGCTCTTCTGCCAAACTCCAATCTCCCCAAATGTCTCATTCCAGTATGTTTCTCCTCCTCTGTTCATTCTTTTGCATCTGTAGTCTATTGGTTGGAAAAAAACGCAGTACTGATGATATTTCAGCACTATTGAATGTCGCAAGGCTCATCATACACACGGGCGATCGCAAGGTTTATTTTATTGGCCAATTCCGCCCATACACAGCACAATTTATTTTACGGCCAAAATGGGTGTGCATACACAGCCTGCATCGCAGGTTGGCCCCCACGATCGCACATGTGTATGCACCACCATGTCTGTTTTCATCTAATTTGGACCAAGATAGGTTGATTGCAACAACATTTTCCATCAATATATCAACACGATCATCTGTAATATCGCACCAGCTGGCCGAAATATCATACTTTGTGTACCCAGCCTTTCATCTGATCTACTCCAGCGTTTCATTCTACATTATTTACACCCCCTGTTTAAACTAATCTGCTCTAGGCCTTTAATCAATCATGTTCATATCCTCCTCCATTCAATATGCTCATTTTACACTTATCCAATACGGGCCATATTTATAAAAGCTGTTTCACGCATGTGCATACAGTTCGGAGATGTGCGATTGCCTGTAAGTTCGCTCCTGTCTCTTGGCTTTTTTATTGAAGTTCGGTGGTAAGACATAGCTCCTTTACCTTCTGCTCTTCAATTAAACTGAAAAAAGTTAAGTATACGTTTTAAATGGAGATTCCCTTTAATTTAACCTCTGTCAATATTTCTGCTTTTTACATACATACAAATACACTTTTAGGATTACTGCAATGCAAATCTTGCCCTAAACCAATATAAAAAGCAGGATTTTTGTGGTGGATTATCGGGTTTTGGATATTGTGATTGCGACATTTTTGTGCAGGAATTTTAGGGCCAGCCAAGTAGCAGGTATAAACATCACACATTAACAACAACTGTTAAGAAGACAAGGCTATTTATGGAGAGCAGCAATCGTGATATTAAATATATGGCTGTGAGTGAGAGCAATTGCATCTCTTCATAAATAGCCCTATGTATTTGAATGGGATATCGCTTGTTTCCTACCAAGGACACACAAATACTTAATTCTCCAGAAACATTATACTACTGAGAGATTTGCTTCTGATTGTGGATGGAACACAGCTCTCATTTAAACTCTGACTGCTTCCAGCTCATTAAATATGTGATAGTGTGTGATTACAGACACAGAATAGTCCCATTTGTTTCCATTTAAGGTTTCATTACCTATTTAAAGGTATTTGCAGAGGGCACCTGAAGAGAGCATGTATGGTAATGGAATTCTGATAACTGTCTTGCCCATCTGCTGCAGTCTGCGGCTTTGAATGAGCGAGGATATGAAAGCTGTGTGTGAAGATGCCAACGTTGATTGTGCCAGATGAAGGCTTGATTTCAAACCAGAAATAACTACTGAAAAATCTCACTTTGAGGAAACAGAAAAGACATTTAGATTGTCATGTACTTTATTGTTCACCTCTCAAAGCAGAAATGCTATGAGATTTAGAAAAATATTCCTGTTCTTGTCTTTAAGGGTTTAATTACAGATTCCATTTCCCTGAACTCAAGATGAATCTGTAATATTTGAGATGGATTTCTTAAACACGTCTATGTACACATACGTATTTTTTTTTTCATTTGGGCAGTTTTTCTTGTAAATATCCAGTGGTCTATCTCAGTATATGTTACCCCAGGATGCTTGTCTTGATGACTTTGTATAAGTGCTGCAACA
The DNA here is from genome assembly GCA_019447015.1 of Hymenochirus boettgeri. Taxonomy (NCBI): domain Eukaryota; kingdom Metazoa; phylum Chordata; class Amphibia; order Anura; family Pipidae; genus Hymenochirus; species Hymenochirus boettgeri. The sequence continues at coordinate 97,298,961 of CM033475.1, read as the reverse complement.
CTGTATGTAAACTAATGCTTTTGTAACATTAAGGGTATAGATACAGGAGATTGGTCTGTAACAGGAAGCCATTGGGCAATGCATGTAAAGGACCCTGTTGCACTGTAGATGTTGCAGACCATTTTGCGATCCTTTTAGTGCAGTTAGATCACTGGTTTCAGTTTCCCTGCAACTAAATACTTGTACATGCCATATTAATCCTCCTTCTTTATTTCTTCAGGGTGAATCTGAATTTGACCTGAGTTTATTTAAATGCACTGGAGCTCACTCAGAATGTCTATTAAACTCAGAATCTGTAAAGTCTATTAGAAAAGAGCACATCCGACCTGTTCTTGTAATAACACAGCCCAATTAATGTCAGCATTGTTGTCATGATAAATTGGGTCACACAAATGGATTCAGCTTTTTCCAAACAGACTAAAACAACAGACAGCAAGGAGACTTTCCATCCAGACCTGACAGCAAATGTGTTATTTCAAAGTCGACTTGTTATTCCTTAACTGTTATTGCTCCATTTTAACCCCACATTTCCTGCGTTCTCACCTTACTAAGGAAACACAAGAGTAAGGTTAGAACTTTTTAGTTAAAATGTCCTTAAAATGTCTTTACAATGATGAAAAAGAAAACTTTCCTCAAAATTCTAATACAATCTGGAAAATTTTTGCACAAGATTCTTGAGCGGTGAACTTTTTGGACAAGGTTTTGTTAATAACAAGGTGCTGAACACATAAAGTGGATAATACAATGTGTTATTAACACCCTGGCTGCCTGCATCATAAGCATGGCTCATTATTGTATATCATGGCAGGTGTCCCAGGATTGAAGGGCTGTCTAAATGTTATTATATAAGGAAAGAAAAGCCATGATTGGCATTTAAATGGAAATTACCTTTGTAATAACTTGATTTGATTGAATACATATGGTGAAGCATTGCTTCAATTGATTCAATTCTGCTGGTGTTTGCTGATTTATGAGTAAATGGGTTATTTTTCTGGGTCTCTGGCAATTTGTGAATCACTATAATCTGTTTCACCCCTTCCTTTTTGGGGAAAACATCCACCAACAACTAATTTAAGGCTCACATTTCTATCAACAAGCTTGACTCTTCCTGTAGACTGTTCTAAGAACACTCTTACTGGTTATACAGACAGGAAAGCTAGAACCACCAAATTGCACACATGATCACATACAGGAAAGACCCTGTTTCATCAAAGTTGCAGTGTTGCCAGTTGTAGTGTATGACGAATTAGAAGACATTAGTTAAAGGAGAACTAAACTTCAGTTTTTCAGATCCTAATGTGAAAGTTTTTCTCCCCAGAACACCTGCATGTTGAAAGATTCTTCTCTAGTTATTTGCATTTAGTAGATATAAGTAATAGATTCTGTAGCAAAGGAGGCTTCCATCTTGTTGCCAATACAACTCATAGCCCATGTTGGCTTCAAAGAGCCACGCCCCCTGACCCCAGGATTCACTGTCTATGTGCAGAGTTTCTAGCATCTTTCTAGTGAAAGATAAAGCTTCTAAATGTACCTGTGATCACAGTTGAGTTGCTGGTGGCGCACCATGTAAGTTCTGTGTGTTTAGGAACAAACAGACCAAGAAGTCACAAGTTCAAACCCCCTAGTTTACTTATGAAACAATATAACATGGTCTTCTGCCTGAGTTTAGTGCTTTTTTTGTTTGTTTGTTTCCATGTTTCTAGAAAAATATGAAGTTTCTACATATGTACAATCTTTATATATAGCAGCTCTGTTATTTATTTACCAACCAACATGAATTGCTGACAGTCTTCCAGTAGCAATACAAAATAGTGAACTGATTTTACTTGCATTTTCTTCTATCGATTGAGAGTTCACCTGTGGCGTGTTCTGCTAAAGTGCTGGGTTAGGAAAAAAATCAGACTATTGGGACACGGGTTTGATTCCCCATTTTCCCTTTTTTTGTTTTTATTATGTGTCTAGCAAAAGATAAAGACTCATGTACAGGTTCATTGTTTGTTATCCCTTGTGGCCTAGTGGTAGAAAGCTTTATTTTTAGAAAGACACAGTAGAAGGTTGCTGGTTCGATTCTCCATACTGAATGCTGAAATGTTTAATGTTCTGTTTCTTTCATCCATGCTAGCAAAGACATACACTGCAAAGATTACTTTTCTTTTTTGTATGTAAAGCATAGGAATGTATCATTGTTAGGGACAGGAGCATTTCTAATGTGTTTACACAAAAACCGCACTGATATCTGTGTTCTGTGTTCTGTGTCAGAGGGAGGGATCTCTAAGCTGTAACATGATTGGCTGTCAGCTTCCAGGAACCAAGACTGCAGTTTCCTGTGAAGTGTCCAGCGGACAATTAGCTGGGTGTTCCCAGATAAGGTGAATTATGGTAGCTGACCCTTAGTACACACAGGTTATTTTCATAAATCACCCAGCATCCACAGCAAAGGGAGACATGAGACACAGCTTGTTGTTCGTTTGTGAATGTGCTCTCTCTATTGGGACAATGTTTTCTTGGGACTTTAGTTCTCCTTTAAATAGTCTTCACATTGGTTGCTCTTTGGTTTGCACCTGGCTTTAAATTGCTGTAACTGTGTGGAACTTTGTACAAAGTCCTTTGGTAAAAAGTGCTTTGCTATTAATAAAATAAGAATACCTTTATACAAGAAAGGCAGTAAAACAAGGTTGGTGTGTGGGTGTTGTGTATTTAGAAGGGACACTTTTTTTGGTACCATCCAATGTGCATCCTGCCACATGTATAGTAAACTGGAGCAGTCGTTCCAGGGGACCTATGTCTGTATTAGATGCAAGTGGGTTGCCCATTTGGAATTTGAGGTGGAGAATCTAAGGGGGGCACTTGCAGCATAGCAGGGCTCGGCAAACCTGGGGGGACAGCAGGCACTGGCTCGGCCAGTAGAGAGGGGGTAGAAATGGGGCAGGGAAGGTTTAGGGGGGAATTAGTTTTGAAAAGGTAACTATGGAAAGTGGGGGATGGAAGAGTAGGCTCGCTTCTTCCCAGCTAGTGCATCCCAACAGATCTTCTGTGTTAAGTTATGAAGCAGAGGAGGTCAGCTTGGAAGTAGCATGTATGAAGTAGGCCGATCCCTTGATCACCCAGGGGACCAGCATCCAGTGTTGGACTGGCCCAAAGGGTTACAGAGGAATTCCCTGGTGGGCCCACAGCCTATTCACCCAAGAAAATTGAGAAAACAGTAAAAAATGCATTTGAATAACCAATAGGAGTCAGTAGGAGTAAGACAGATATGTAAATAAGTGATCATATAAAATGTTAGATGGGCCCCTAAACTGATCCTGGTGGGCCCCTGGTCTCTGACTTCCTGGTGGGTCTCAACACCCCAGTCCGACACTGTCAGCATCTCTAATGCAAGGGGGGGAGAACCAAGTGCTAGGAAGGCTAGTCAGGTGGTATTGGTAGGGCAAGCCATTATTAGAAAAGTGGATAGATTTATCTGCAGCCAAGACACTATATACCTGTTTTGCCTATATGGTGCTAGGGCTCGACATGTTGTGGATCGTGTAGACAGATTATTGGGTGGGGCTGGGAGTGATTCAGAGGTCTTGGTTCACAATGGTGCCAATGAGTTAGAGGCAAGGACCTTTTCGGATAGCCACATGCAACGCTATGGAGAGAAAGGAAGCTTAGAAGTATTAATACGTGGCTAAGAGGTTGTGTAAGGAGGTGTAGTTTAGGTATTTAGTGAACTTGGTGGACTTTTATGTCGGCTACAAGCTCTTTAGTAGGGATGGGTTGCACCTCACTGATGGGGGTGCAGATGTTTTGGGGGAGAAGATGGCTAAAAGGGTTACAGGAGATTTTAAACTAGGTTTGGGGGGCAGGGTACTTTCAATCTCTATGGAGTAGATAGCACAGGGGGTAAGCAGGGTAAAAATAGGCCAGTGGTGGAAGGAAAGGGGGAACAGGTAAGCTGTGTCTTACCTCCCGTTCTTCAATAAAACCTGCTGGAGCCGGGAGAGAAGGAAAGGCACTTACCAGATTGCTCACTTCTCCGCTGCGTAGTCTGACAGGTCCGTAGACAAAGCTCTTTTACCTCCCGTTCTTCAATGAAACTGTATAGCAAAAAAAATTTTAAGCAGTGAAGATACCTTTTAAACTGTGTAAATAAATTAAATGATCATAAACTAAAATGTATGTTTACAAATGCGAGAAGCCTGACTGAAAAATTGGGAGAATTTAGTTAATGGCTTTGACTGAAAAGTATGATTTAATGGGTATAGCAGAAACATGGTTAAATAATGACTGGGCTGTAAGTTTAGAAGGATACTCCTTGTTTAGGCATTATAGAGAAAATAGGAAAGGGGTTGGGGTATGTATTTATCTTAACCGAATTTAAAAGAAGAGATAACTGTCAATATTGATGTTAAAGTGGAATTTGTTGAAATTCCTAATAGAAAAGGATCTGGTAATATCTATATTATAGATATAAAAGGAGAACTTAACTTACATTTTTAAAATCCTAATATGAAAGCTTTTTCTCCCCAGAACATCTATATATTGTAAGATTCTTCTCTAGTAAGCTGCATTTAGTACATGTGTGTAATAGATTCTGTAACTAAGAAGTCTTCTATGTTGTTTTCAGTAGAACCCAGTAAAAAGACAAGCTGATTGTTACCCTGCAATTTATTTACCAGTCAGCGTGAGTTGCTGGTAAATAAACTGCAGGGTAACAAGCCGCTTTCAAAGTTTTTTTTAGAGACTTCCATATTGGTGTGGAGACATCTATATGACATTTTTTATTATTATTCTGTTCCTAGCAAAAGATAAAGCTCCTAAGTGTACATTAAATGTAAAGGATTAAATAATTGTTAGAACAGGAGCATTGAATTTGCTTGAAAACAAAAAGAAACCTGAAATCCCTGTTCTGAGTCAGGCAGAGGGAGGATCTCTGTGCTGTTGTGTGATTGGCTGTCAGCTTCTAGGCGACACTTAGCTGGGGGTTTACCCAGCTAAAAAGGATTATGGGAGCTGACCCCTGGTACCCACAGGTTAATTTCCTAAATCACCCAGCAGCGACAGCAAAGGGAAAGCTGACAAACAGCTTGTTCTGTGTTGGTGAATGTGCTCTGTCTATTGAGACAATGTTGTCTGAAAACTTAAGTTCTCCTTGAAGGTAATTGGAAGCTTATGGAATAGTGACCATAAACTACTGTGATTTAAAGGGTAACTGTGGTCTCCATACAAGTGGCCTTTATTAAAAAGAGCAAACACCTACCTATAAAATGATTCCAGGATCATGCTTCTAGCTACAGTCTATTCAGTTACAGCAGTTGCTAGTACTGTGATCTGTGACATCACCAGAATATTGGGGTCTGTCTCCAAGTTTAAGGTTGGAGCATGCCCACTGTTCCAACAGAGAATAATCAGCTGCATCATAAGCCCCGCCCTAACTCTAAATTAATTTTACAGCTAGCCACAAGGCTGAAAATAAAACCTTTTCTTTCCATAAGGTGTCCATACTTAGAGGGAGGGATAGAGAATGGTTGCAAGTCTGTAAATTTTTTTTCTATTTTGACTCACTGAACAGAAGTGGACTGTTTTTAAAGGGGTTTAAACCATTTCACACCTAAATATTTACCCTTGGGAAATACATGTGGAAAAAATTGTGATGTGATGTAAAGAGGAAAAAGGAAAGGAAAAGCAGTGGCAAGTGCAGGATTTTTAAGGGGGGGATTCCTAAATGGGTTACCACTGAACAAGCCTAGGAGGATCAATACATCTGTGTATTCTTGTATATACAGTATGGCTCATATAACAAGTCAGAGCTGGGACACTTATGGCGAATCTGACAGAATTTGCTGAATATTGTTGGTATTGGGACCGATGAGGCAAGATGGAAAATTTCTATTACTAGTTCTCTTTACTAAAGTAGAGGAAACTGATAACATCAGACCATGAATGGGCACATTGAACAATCATTCTTTATAACGTATACATGGAACAATCGCTCCTATGTGTATATATATATATAAATATGCAACCACCTCCAGGATTTCCTAATGTCCCTAATACTGCTCACTAAGCTCCAAACTGAACGCAAAATTCAAAAATATCAATATGAGTCAAAATATAGTATAGCAGCTGCCCATTGAGTTAAGCAGGGACAGGAAGGAACAAGTAAACATAGGGCAATATTTTACTATTCTGAGTTTCCTACCTGTAGGAAGAGAGTTTTTTTATTCACCTCAGACAGCAAAAAGTCAAGCGTGTTCCATATTCTGTAGAAAAAAGCAGGGAGTACAGCACAGAGGGGGCCAGAAATATACACCCTGACACGTTTTGTGTGTGCAAATTACTTGCACTTCATCACAGTAACTCACCTCTCACATCTTTTCATTCCAGGTATAATGTAAGTCGCAAAGCATTTTATGCCCAAGAACGTTGTGGGAACATCGCAAGGTAAGCCAGCAGTAACTAGCCCAACACTTGAACCACAAATGGGTGGAACCTCGACCAGTGTATGGCTGGCACAAGTAATGATATTTTACTTTTCTGTATCACTGGCTGCTATGTGATACAGAAAAGTCAGAGCCCATACCTAATGAGCAGTCTAAGGGAGGGTAAGCTATGGTCTTAAGCTTGGCTGTGGGTATTTTTTTCTTTAAAGTCCAGGTCCTGGCCTCAGCTATCAGCAGCAGCAGTGCGGTTTATCAAATAATGTAAAAATTTGATACTGGAGGCTCTCTGAAGGCTCTCTGAAGTTCTTATCATTAAAGGGCATGTCCACCCCCAAAACTATAATCTCCCCCACTACTGGCCCCACTCTGTAGTGTATAAAAATCCTTACCTTACATCCCAGCTCCAAATGGTTCTCCTACAATCTCCCCCCAAAGTCCCAAAAACTGCCCACCAAGAGTACTGCAGAGTCCATATAGGACTCTGCCTTCTGTCTCCCCTCTGGGAGAATTTTGCCATGTGCAGAAGAGCCCTCCCCCCACTCCCTCTCCCTTCCCATTTGGTCTTTCTCCCCCTAGCTCCAAACCCCTTTGCCATATTATAGTTGCATATATAGTATAGCTTACCTTACCTCTCCCCTTCGCCGTTCTACACTACTGGCAGCCGCGTCCATAATTGGCTGCCGGTCCCACCCCTCCTTGCAGTTCTATGCAAGCAGAGGGCCGGGATTGTCTTATTAGCTTTATTCAATAAAAGTTCTTATCGTTTAAAATGGTGCTAATTTTGCCCCAACCAATCAGATGTAAGCTTACAAATGTAAAATAAGATCTGATTGGTTGGGGCAAAATTAGCACCATTTTAAACGATAAGAACTTATTGAATCTCCCTGAAGAACTTTTATTTAATTTTCTTTCTTCTCTCCAGTATTTTTTGATGTTCACATGGTTAGAGGATAAAATAATTCTATTTCATTCTATTTTGTATTGCCAGCAATCGTCTGCTTTCAGGTCTCCTGATTATTTAATTTTTATGGTCTAGTAATTAATAGCAGACCTCCCTGCTTTCTTTTATTTATTTTCCCCCCTGACATTTTAATTTTAACACAGAGGCAGCAGGCTGAGGTCTGACTTTCTCCTGAGATTGAGAATCATCCAATAAAACAAGATGATTTGTTGATCCCGCACACACAAAGATTGTTTGAAATCTTGCTGATCCCTGAATTTCATTGTCATTTTTTGCCACATTACCTTCAGGAAAATCAAACATGTTTACTTCATATTTAAAGATGGATAATCTCCTTTATTCAAATAATTTTATAAAAGAGAACAAAACCCTAAATAAGATTTAGCACCAGAAATCGCTGTCTTTAAAAAAATGTGCACCATTTTTTTTACTTAATATCACAAAGTCTTCTTTTCCCTTCTTCTTTTTTCCTTTCATTTGTAAATAGTATATGTAAGATACTTTTTTGAGTCTTACTGCCTTAAAAAGAAAGTCTCACCCCACTGGATTCTGGGATATTTCATTCCTCAGTGTCCTTAGTTCATGTGCTGGATTGAGATGTTACAAAAATGTGGAGCCAGTTAGGGCTGTTTACATTGGGAAATCGGTGATTTCGTGGGAATATGATCACTTTATACAAACACATTAATGGACCATATAATAAACTCTCTGGTGGATTGTTCACCAATAAGTCATATCAGGGGATTTGTGGACATTGTTTTAGATTAGAAGAAATTAGGTTACTTTACAGTAAGAACAGTGAAACTATAGGTTCGTACACACGTGCAATTGTGGGTCCCGACCCGACACACACGATGTGTACAAACGTTCGTTTCGGACGATAATCGGCCCGTGTATGGGCACTTTATTGGCTGAAATGGCCGGTCGGGGATTGTTGACCGACTGACCAGGCGGATCTCCGAACAGCCGCCCGTTTCGGCCGATAAAGGGCCCATACACAGGCCGATGTAAATATTAAAGACTATGTAAATATTATAGGGGTAATTTTGTATACAGATGGAAAGCAATCATTAAAAGATTGTGGCAAATTGAAAGCAATCTTTAGTGCAGCTGACAAAATACATCAACGTACAGAAAAGTTGTGCAATGACCCAAGAACATAGAAGCTGTACCAGAAACATGCCTTTTTTTCTTTTTGTGTCTTCTATTTGACATGTTTTTCTTAATTTATCTTCCATTTTTGTATTTTACTCTTTAAAGGGCATGTCCACCCTAAAATAAAACTTTCTCTATATGGTAGGTGCCCCCTGCCCACCCCCAACCGCCAAGTTATTTCTTTAAAAAAATGAGTAGAATGCTACTTACAGCCCCTTCTCTCCCTTGGCACATTGATCCGGCTCCCTGCTTGCCAGAAATGGCAAGCAGGGGCTGGACCGGCAGCCAATTACAGATGTTAATGGAGAGAGCAGTGGAAACGAAGGTCTGTAAGTAGAGTTCTGATGTTTTTTTTAAAGAGATAACTCAGCGGTTAGGGGTGGGCAGGGGGCATCTACAATATACCCAAAGGGTTTCAGGCTAGGTGCAACACTACAGGAGAACCATAAGGAGCAGAGATATAAGGTAAGGAATTTTTCAAACACAGTGGGGCCAGTAGTGGGTTAAATTTTAGTTTTGGGGGTGGACATGCCCTTTTATTAGTTTAAGATCCCACATATAAAACTCAAGTCCCTGTACCATCTGCTCAATGTTCAAAATGAAGGGCACCCTGAGGAAGCCCGTATGTGGGTGAAACGCGTGTAGGTGCATCTGGGATCCCCTGATGCTGACTGAGTCATTGGAGAGCCACAGTGTTCCAGCTGGTGATAGCGTGACATAAGTACCTCCCATCCTTTACTTAATTTACCAGGAGAGAACTTACCCACAGCACAATCCACCAATGGATCCTCTAACAAGTCATTACTGCTTCTGGCTTAAACTAAACTAAAGTTTGCACATACGTGCTATAGTTTACTTACAGTCAAAAGCAGTCGAGACCTGTCAGGAGCCAGCAGTGGATCTTAAAACAGGTAAGTTCTCTCCTCACTCCTGACTTAAGAGAAGACAGGAGGTAAGATATAGCTAGTTTGCTTCCCGTTTATAAGGCAATGTTCATTTCGACAGTGAACTAATTTAAAATGGCACTTTTCTGGACAAAAAAAATAACATTTATGAGAGTATGGACTCCTGGGTCTTGTTCAATATATTACACAGTCCTGTTTAATTGCACTGAATAATATATTGAACCAGACCATTATTGACCTAAGTTGTATTATTGAATTATATGGAGAGAACTCAGACAAGGAGCTTTGGCTTCAAGCTTGTTTTTTTTTTTTATTATAACCAAAAACAATTCATTACCATGCAGGCCAAATAGGTGGCAACTAGAGATGGCCGAAACTCACTTGTTTCGTTCCGTTTTCAGATTTCCGGATCTCGGGAAGATCCCGAAGATCCAAAATTTCAGAAACCGGAACGAATTTTCGATAATTTTCGAAAGTACGGGGCTATTTTCAATAATTTTCTAAAATAGCCCCGAACGTTCGACCATTTTCGAGTTTTCGATCGTATTTTCTAATATTTTCGAATGTTCTAAGCTATTTTCGAAAGTTATCAAAAATAGCACCATACTTTCGAAAATTATCGCAACTTCGGTTATAAAATTATCCGTATTCGGATGGATCTTTCAGATTTCGGAACCGAGGGGTTCTGTTTCGGATCCGGGTTCGTGTTGAACCCGAATCCGATCTCTAGTGGCAACCCCAGTCTTGCATTGATATTGCCAATACATTGTACAATTTATTTACTTGCATCTGAAAAAAGTATCAATTTCAACCTTTCAGCAACAAAGCCCACACAACCCACAATTCCTTACTTTTTTGTTTTTTTTAAAGAAACTATAAAAATGTAAATCTTTTGTTTAATGATTGTCTTAATTTCCTCCGGAAAGGTTAAAGTTAAGTTTCCTTTACTACTACCCAAGAACTCAGTGACACATTGTTTTGCAGCAGAAAAATGGGTACTAAAACAAATGTAACCCCATAAATGCCTGTAGAACATTTAACATGTGCTCTGCTTTCAAGATGTGACTGATAGCGGTAAGAGGTATAAAAAGAACAGATGGGAATTTGTCAGCAAAACACACGGGATCTGTTTCAAGAAAATAATTAGACTAAAAGATGTGTTATTTATGCGTTAATGACACAATCCCTTTAGCACAAGCAGGGTGACAAATTAAAGGCTTAGTAAAGAAGATAAGCCGAATGTATCAGTTCTCCCTGCTGTAGGCAGCAAATGTGTACGCTGCATATTTATGTCTCAGATAAACATAATTGCAAAGTCATAAAAGTCAGAATCACACGAACAATAAGCTGGAAGATCAATATCTCTGCTGGGTCTATGTTATTTATTTATTTGTTTTAATCTTTCACTAAGAAGAGCAGATAGTAGGGTAAAATGTTTTACTTGCAAGATTTTGCAATGGGTTTACAAAGGCATATTTGGTAAAAGCATTTAACGTCCTCCCTAGTTTACACAAATGTTTTTTTGTATGTTGATTACTTATTCAGGGACCACTAGTGGCACTAATAGAAAGTACAAAAATATATTATTACCCACACACAGATAATGATAATATTACAAAGAATTGTAATATAAGCCCCCCTCCCCCAGAGAATGGTAATGTAAGTGCACCCACAAAGTAAATGGTAATACACACAGAATTGTAATATAAGTCTGTTTGTCATCCAATGTACCACTGTCAGTTTTCCAGTCAATTCACTAGTCTGTTTCCCTACTAATTTACAGTCTGTTTCCTAGTCAATAACCCAGTTACAGACCTATAGGCCCTGATGCAGAATTTGGGCCCCTCCTACCCATGCTGCAAACACAAATTAGCACCAAATCTACCCATGGCACAGTTCTTCCTCCAACAATCAGCTATAATCCCAAAATGCGTAGCATTTGCAGACAATGTTAAAGGGAAACTGTGGTCTCCAAACAGGTTAAGCTTAAATGAAAGGCCAGTTTCCTACCTTTAAAACGAGCCATCAACCACCCCTCTACATGCTCCACAGCCCAAGATATACAGAAATGACTGACCAGAAAGTTAATGGGTGGGAGGCTGACTTGTGACATTCCTGAAGCTTCTCCTGCACAGTGCCGCCGGTGAGCACAGCCTCAGACTCCTTCAGTGTGTGAGGGAGACAGGAAGTCCCTCCTCCTCTCTGCTGTGTGAAGTCCTGACAGAGTAGGTAAGGGAATCTACAGCCCTTCTCTTTCACTGTGTGAAAACAGCTTTTTCAGGCAGAGTTCTCATTCTGCCTGAAAAGGCTGTTTCCACAGTTTTCTGTAGTGGGGGTGGGTGTGTCTGAGTAACCCATGGCACCCGTGAGTGGGCGGAGTTTAGATACCTGTGTGTGGGCGGAGCTTAGACAACCGCGGGTGGGCGGGGCAAGGCAAATGAGGGTGGGCGGGGCCACAGGGGTCTGTAAGATAATACGGTGAGATACTTTGTGAGAAATTACCCTATTCCTCGTTCCACTACTTCTCCTGGTAACCCCTACAATCCTAGCCAGTATCTGTACTCATGTTTTCCATTGCAATGCTGCAAGTTTCACCTTAAGATTCTGCACCACTATATTTGATTGCCAATTACCAGTCTACTCCCAATTACTCGCATCTGTTTGCAAGTCAAATACCATTCAGTACTGCTGTGTCTCTCATCCTGTCGGATCCTTCCCATGCTTTAGTCGCTGGGAATTGTAGTTTCCAAACATCTGCAGTGGCAAGCACCCTCAGGCCAGGAAAGCCCTGTAGTTCCCCAGTCAGTAGGGGCATCTCTAGGGTCTAAAAAAGATCAGGGGCACTTCTGGGCACTCTAGGTGCCATGCCCCTTCCCCACTCAAATTAAGCCACACCTCTAGGTAAAAAGACAGAGAAATAGATAGAGATAAGAGGTAGACAGAAAAACACAAAGTAATGATACAGAGGCAAGGTATTTCACACTGGCAGCAAACAAATTATTTCATTATAAATTGGTAGCAAACTGGGAATTTCATCACATACTGGAAGCAAACGGGAATTTCATCACATACTGGTAGCAAATAGGAATTTCATCACATACTGGTAGCAAGCCATCAATTTCACCATATACTGGTTGCAAACTGACAATTTCATCATATACTGGTAGCAAACTGGCAATTTCATCATATTGTATAATGGTAGCAAATGGAAATGTCATTATATACTGGTAGCAAACTGGTGTAAGGAAGGATACTCACTGCCTCCTTCGCCTTCCCGTGTCTCCATGATGGCGGCACCCAGGCTGCCGGTGCACCGGCGTTATCACACTGTGCGTGTGACGTCGGGACAGGGCGCTTTGCTTGCTGTGCTCCCTTTTATTTGGTGGACTTATTCTTGAACTGCTCCACTGTGCCATTACCTGTTGTCTTCAGATCCGGAGGTGACGTTACTCCTCGCAGGTCCCAACTTCATCCTGTCTACAAAACAGGTAACCTAACAGTATTTTCGGGCCATGGACCCACCCGAGGAAGTGCCCCTGGATCTAGGAAAGATCCTACAAGGTATGGCCACAAAAATTGATGCATACGAGGCTCAACAGAACCGAATTGGACGAGCCTTGGATGCCCTGTTAGCACAGTCCCTGCCTTCTCCACTGCAGCCAGTGTGGCTGAAGTTGTGCAACCTCCCCCGGTACCTGTGGGTCACTCTTAAGAACCTAGGATTCCACCTCTTCCTCGCTACAGTGGAGACCCTCAAACTTGCAGAGTGCCATATTCAATTTGAGCTGCAGATGTCCCATTTTATCTTGGAACGTGCCAAAGTGGGGTATATTGTGTCCTTGCTGGAAGGGAAACTGTTGGAATGGGCTTCTTCACTGTGGGAGAAAAATTCTCCTTTGATAAATGACTGCTTAATTCTATTCTACCTTCAAAACTGTGTTTGACGCCCCAGGTCGGACTACTGCTGCTTCCTCTCGTCTTCTTCAATTCCGACAGAACAACCCTCAGTGCTCTGGCGGGTGAAGTGACCTGGAATAATAAGGAGTATGTAGCCACCTATTGACAGGGCCTTTCTGATAAACTTGGCCTCCAGGGACCTTCCTACCACCTTGGACGAACTAACCACCCTAAGTATTAAGATACCCATATTAGAGAATGTGCAGCTGAGAAAGAACGGAATAAAAAGACTTTTCCACCTTTGGCTCCGCACTTTATTAAACCTCCTCTTCAATCTCTGGCATCTTTTTCCCTACCAACCAGAGAAGAACCTATGCAGATTGGTAGAGCTCGACTTCCCGAAGAAGAAAAATTATGCAGACACAGGGATATGAGAGGGGTGACCCATCTGGGCAAAACATCCAGTGTCACCCTGCAAGATTCTTCCCGTTTCCTACTTCCTGTTCAACTTCACCTCAATTCAACTCCTCTTGAACTTCCAGCATTTTTAGACTCTAGTTCTGCAGTAAACTTTCTGGATTCCTCCTTTGCTCATCATTTACGGATCCCTCTTCTGCCTCTTTCTACTCCACTACCCCACTATTTGCTATTGACGACAAGCCACTTTACACTAGCATTATTTCCCAGATCACCATCAAATTGCTCCTCCAGGTTGGCCCTCTCCAAGAAAAGATTACTCTCTTTTATAATAGACTGTCCTTCTACTCCTATTGTCCTGGGTCTCCCTTGGCTTCGTCTTCAAAATCCATATATTGACTGGCACAATAACCAGAATTCTCAGTGGAGCTCTTTCTGCAAAAATAATTGTCTTCTTTCCCTTCATTCTGTGCCCATTGGTTTCGTGAACACGACCCTGTTGCCTTCCCATTATAAGGAATATGCAGAAGTATTTTGTAAAAAGTCAGCAGAGAGACTTCCCCCTCATCAGAGATATGACTGTGCTATTGAGTTGCTCCCCTAGGGGACGTACTCACTCTCTGTCCCCTACGGGACTCAGTCCCTGAAGGATTATATTAGTGATAACCTCCAATGGGGTTTTATTCGATCTTCCTCTTCTCCCGCAGGAGTGGGAATTTTCTCTTTGTCGAGAAGAAGGATGGAGGTCTTCGTCCCTGCATCGACTATTGTGGCCTAAATAAAATCACGAATAATAGAGATGGCCGGAACTCAATAGTTCTGGATCGCTGGAAAATCCAGAAGATCCAAAAATCCGAAAACGGAACAAATTTTCAGAGATTTTTGAATGTACGGAGCTATTATCGATAATTTTCGAAAATAGACTTGAACGTTTGAAAATCTTCAAAAATACGATCGGAGACCACTTTCGTGTTTCCGATTGTATTTTCGAAGGTTTTTGAACGTTCAAATCTATTTTCGAAAATTATCGATAATAGCTCCGTACATTCAAAAATCTCTGAAAATTTGTTCCGTTTTCGGATTCTTGGATCTTCTGGATTTTCCAGCGATCCAGAACTATTGAGTTCCGGCCATCTCTATTATTCGTGATTTTATTTAGGCCACAATAGTCGATGCAGGGACGAAGACCTCCATCCTATTATCGAAAATAGCTCCATACATTCGAAAATATTTGAAAATATGTTCCGAAGTACCGAAATCCGGACGGCAGCAAATAGCAATTTTAAATCACAGAAGGAGCATTTACCAAGAGTGATAGCGGCTCTGGGTAAATGAGCCTTTTTATATGCACAGCTAGAGAAATGCCTTTTTGAAACTTCCAAGATTCCTTTTTTGGGCTATATCATCTTATAGGAGGGATTCAAGCTAAAATCGCTGCCATCAGGGATTGGCCGTTGCCTACCTGCACCAAGGCAATACAACGATTGGTTTGGCCAATTATTACAGGCAGTTAATCAAGTGATTTTCCTCCTGAATTGCACCTATTCTGGCCCTAATTAAGAAAGGGGGAGAACCTAATTCCTGGACTCCAAAGGCCTTGGAAGCATTCAAATCTCAGAAGGATTCCTTCTCTTCTGCCCCTATTCTCTGCCATGCTAATCCTCTTCTGCCTTTCTACATTGAGGTTGATGCCTCTAATGTTGGAGTCGGAGCTGTCGTGTCCCAGTGCTCCATCCATGTGCCTACTTCTCCCGGAAATTAGGGAATTATTAGCCATCAAACTAGCCTTGGAGGAATGGTGATATCTTCTGGAAGGGTCTCCTCTCGCCACAACCATTTATACTGACAATAAAAACCTTGAATTTATCCAGACTCTCAAGAGACTTAACCCCCGACAGGCTTGCTGGGCACTCTTCTTTTCCAGCTTCAATTTCACCATTACCTATCGCCCTGGTTCTAGAAATAAAAAGGCAGATGCCTTGTCCAGAAGTTTTTCTCCCTCTGATCATTCCACCCTCCAAGATCATTGCAGCTGTCAATTCTGGCCTCCCAATTAGTGACCAGTCACCACTCTGCACCCCCTAAGACTCCCGTCGAGATGATTTACATGATTTACAAAGTACATCGACCAACTATTCTCCATCAAACCCAGGACTCCAAACATGCCGGCCACCCTGGGGTTCTCAAGAAATTGCAACTTTTTAATCACTTGGTGTGGTGGCCAACCACGCAAAAAGTTGTTAAAGATTATGTATCTGCTTGTGTAATTTGTGCTACTGCTAAGTCCAATCACTCTCATCCTCAAGGTCTATTGAATCCTTTGCCTGTTCCTTCTCACTCGTGGACTAATCTTGCTATGGACTTTATCAGAGAACTTCCTTCTTCCAGAGGTAATACTGTCATTTGGGTGGTATTGGACCGATTCCGTAAGATGACACATTTCGTTCCTCTCCCCAAATTCCCTTCTGCTGTGGAACTTTCAAGACTCTATATTTCCCACATTTTCCAATTCTCTTCAGCTTACCACCCCCAATCTAATGGAGCAGTAGAATGCCTTAAGCAATCCAGAGGATTGGTCTGACTTGTTACCTTGGGCGGAATTCGCCTACAATAATGCTGACCATTCCTCGACCGGAAGGTCGACTTTCCTTACAGTTTTTCGTCCGTCCATTTCCACCCATCCTATTGCTTCTCCCCATTTCCCTGCAGCCAATGACCAAGCGGCACACATGTCTGCTATCTGGAGTGATACTAAGAGTCAACTTGAAAAAAGTTATTTTTCCCTGAAATCTTATGCAGATAAAATACAAAGACCTTCTCCTCCTTATTCTGTTGGGGATAAAGTATGGCTTTCCACCAAAAACATTAACCTCAAACTCCCTTCTTCCAAATTGGGACCCAAATTCATGGGTCCATTTTCTATCCTCGAAGTTATCAATCCTACAGCTGTTTGTTTACAACTCCCTCCTGAGATGAAAATTACCAACGCATTTCATGTATCTCTTTTAAAACCTGTGTCTACTAACCATGCTTCTTCCTCACAGGCCTCTCTTGTTCCAGTCTTAGTCAATAGTCAGCAGGAATACAAGGTGGAAAAGATCCTAGATTCCCATTTCTCCAGAGGCCCCTTACAATACCTTATCCAGTGGAAGGGCCTTGGTCCTGAAGAATGTTCCTGGGTCAGGTACTTGGACATTCATGCTTCTCGTTTGGTTCAGAAATTCTTCAGGTGTTTTCCTTTGAAACCTGGGCACGAGGGTCCTGAGGCCCCCCTGAGGAAGGCGGTACTCTAAGGAAGGATAATCACCGCCTCCTTCATTCTCGCTTCTCCAAGATGGTGGCGCCCAGGCTGCTGATGCGCCAACGTAATCACGTTGGGCACGTGACGTCGGGAGAAGGTGCCAGCGTTTTCGTGCAGGGGGTGTGACGTCACTCAGGAGTGCCCACCGGCGCCAGGATTTAAAAGGGGCTGGAGATCTGTGCCGGATGCCCGAAAATAGCATTGCTTTGTTTGCTGTGCTGGGTTTACTTCTCCTGTGCCTCTTCCCTGTTGGTTCTTGGACCCTTGCTGTTCCTGTACTTTACCAGATCCTGATCCTGTTTCTGGGAATCCTGTTTTGGTCCTTCCTTGAACTTTACTCAGACTCAGATTTGGTGGACTTTACTCAGACTCAGATTTGGTGGACTTATTCTTGAACTGCTCCACTGTTTGCTGTGCCAGTACCTGTCATCTTCAGATCCGGAGGTGACGTTATTCCTCGCAGGTCCCGACTTCATCCTGTCTACAGAACAGGTAACCTAACAACTGGCAATTTCATCATATACTAGTAGCACACTAGGCATTTGTATCACATACTGTGGCAAACTGTCAATTTCATTACAAACCAAACTGTCAATTTCAGCATATATTGGTAGCAAACTGGAAATTTCATCATGTACTGGTAGCAAACTGGAAATGTCATCATATACTGGTAGCAAACTGGAAATGTAATTATTAACTGGTAGCAAACCGGCAATTCATCACATATAGCAATATAGTAATAGCCCCTTTAGACTATCACCTACCCATGTACAGTGCAATCCACTCACTAAAACAGGGCAGTCAGTGGCAGCATTTGGTAATGTGAACTCACTAGGGCAGAAAGGCACTACTTGGTATTTGGGATTCTATTATGCAGAGTACAAAAAACAGCTACTTACCAGAGAATGTGCAATTTGCAGACCGTAGAAGAAGGTTTTTATGGTCCATATAAATGGTTGTGGGGAGAGGAGACCCTTCCAGAAGATGTTGCCATTCCTCCAAGGCTAGTTTGATGACCAATCATCAAAAACGTTTGTTTTTTTTAACCCCCAAACTGACACAGGTACACACACATACTGATCTACTTATCCATTTCTGTGACAGCTATACTTAAAGGGTAACTATAGTCAAAAAACAAATTTTGATCAATAATCAAAAAGGTATGTTTTTTTTGTTCATTAAATTATTATTGTCTTTTTTTTCTTCATCATATCAAAATTGTAAATAATATAACATACAAAAATAAAATTTCAACTTAACATTATCAAATAGTCAATGTGGTTATTTATACACATATACAAAATAGACAGTACTGCTCATTATATTAACAATGTTTTCTAATCCAGATCTTCGCTGCTCTCCCTCTGGGTATCACCTGGCTGGTTTGATGCTCTAGGGTTTATCAGAGTAGCTGGTTCCATTTCCAGCATCCAGCTATCCCATATTTTGGACCACATGTTCATAGCTCATTGTTCATGGTAACGAGCCATATGCTCGTTATCATGAAGCCACCAAATCTTATATATAATGGCTTCCCCTTCCTGGACTTCGTTGTTTCCAAGTAGCTGCTAACAGTGATCTTACTGCTGAGCATATATACATTATAAGTGTTAGAGCTTGTTTGTTGCATCCCATGGTTGGTAGGTTAAACAAGGCTGTGTAGGGGGATAGTTGGAATGGTTTATGAAATATTTTAGATTAAGATTTCACAGTTTTTGACCCGCCAGGGAACCACACCCTCTAAAACAAATTGAGGGATATTAAGGGTTAATTTTATTTAAGTAGGCTGGTGTTGTGTACCAATCATAGAGAATTTTGTATGATTTTTCTATGCTAATTATATTGGCTGAGCATCTAGAGGAGTGGGAGAAAATCTGTTGCCATTGAGATTCAGATTTGTAATCTTGTTTCCTATTTTGTAACTCTTGGCACTCTTGGTTAGAGTTAACCTTATTTAAACATATTCTTTCGAATATAGACTGATTGGGTTGTGAGTTGTCCTTTAATATTTTAGTGAAAAAGTGGGACATTTGTAGATATTGGTACCATTTTGTGTTATCTAATTTGTATTTAGCTTGTAGTTGTTGCCAGGGTAAGATGTTTTTGTTGGGGTCGCATATATCTAGTAATCTAGTAATTCCCTTTTGGATCCAGAACTCTGCGAAATGGGTGGACATGCCTGGTGAAAAACTTGGATTGTAGAAAAATGGGTATGAGAGTTACTGGGGATTAGTTTTTATTTTAAGTTGCTGTTGTCCAAGAATCTTAAGTTATTTTGTATATTTGGGATTAGTTGTGGGGAGAGAGGTTGTCTGTTGCTTGGTGAAGTTTGGTGAACTTTGCAAGAAGTTCATTTTCTATATCTACCCAGCAAGTGTTGCCTGAGCCATGTACCCATTGGGTTGTTTGTGCTAATTTAGCAGCCTCATAGTATTTGAATAATATAGGAAGGCCAAAGCCTCCAAGCGTTTTGTGTCTGGCTAAATATTCTCTTTTAATACGGGTTTGTTTGTTGTGCCATATGAATTTATTAATTGTTTGTTGGAGTTTTTCTAGTTTCTTTTTATTAAGAATTATTGGTAGAGCCCTAAATAAGTATAAAATTTTACGTAGGATAGACATTTTGACTGCATTTATACGTTCCATGAGGGAAATTGGATATGAGTTCCATTTTAGTAGATCTGTTATTTTTTTAATTATTGTGGTGTAGTTGTGGTCAAATACAATTTTAGGGTTGTGACTAATTGCTACTCTTAGATATTTGAATGAAGTGGTTGTCCATTTATAATGGAAATGTTCTGTTATGGACGTTTGAAGTTGGGTTGAAATGTGTAGAGGATATGCCACTGTCTTGGATTGGTTTATTTTGGATCCAGAAATTGATCCAAAGTTTTCCAAGATTTTATAAAGGGAGGGTAAAGATATTAGGGGTTGTGTCAGAGTCAGGAGGGTGTCAGCTGCAAAAAGGGAGATTTTTGACTCTAGACGGCCCACTTTTATACTGTGTATATTGGGTGAGGTGCGTATTGTTTCTGCTAGAGGCTCCATGCACAGGGCAAAGAGCAGAGGGGATAAGGGGATAAGGGGCAACCCAGTCTGGTACCATTCCTAATAGGGAAAGGGCTTGAGGGGTAGCCCATATTACTGACTTTGGCTATGGGGTTAGAGTATAGACTCATTATTGTTTGTATATAGATGGGGAAAAGCCAAATTTTATTAAAACTTGTTACAAATATTGCCAATCTATCTTGTCAAAGGCTTTTTCAGTGTCTAGAGACAGGGTTATTGCGGGATCTGTTCTCTGACTAGTTATTTGCAGTAGTGTGAGGATTTTCCTAATATTGTCTGTCGTCTTTCTACCCTCTACAAAACCTGTTCACTAAGGCAGGAAGTATATCTTTGATTCTGTTGGCCAGTAATTTGGAAATTATGTTTATTATTGTAATATTGTTTACATTAGTGAGATAGGTCTGTAGTTAGTCATATCACATATCAGAGTTGAAGGAATCACTATTGTTGAAAATATTGTTTGTTAAGTTTAGAAAGTGGGGGGGTTAGAATTTTTTCGAAAGTTTTGTAGTAAAGAGTGGTGAAGCCGTCTGGCCCTGGTGATTTTCTACCTTTGCTTTCTTTAATTACTTTGTGCAATTCTGTCTGGGTAAAATATATCATGCCTAATTTCCTGTAACTCTATTTCAACCTGTTGGCAGTAGGAAGATAAGTCTTCGATGGTTGTTTCGAGAGCTGCGATCCTCTCCCCCATCTGTGTTATCTCCTGTTTAACATCATTAATTATTTTGTTTTGTAAGGATTGGATGATCCTTTCAATATTTAAGTAGAGTGTTTGTAGATCTCCACGTGTGCAGAGTTGGGAATCCCCGCTCTCACTTTGCTGTGAGCTAACGCCATCTCGGCTCTGCTTTGGAGTCTCTTGCTCAGGGCTGTTTTTAGCACAGGCCACCTAGGCAAAGAACCAGGGCGCCTATGTTGATCCAGGGTGCCTATTCTTCTCTCTAGCATCTCCCTGTCAACTGTTACTTGCTGTGTTAGATCTGCTCTCCTTGTTCAGCTGTAACCTGTAACATTGTATATAGTACAGAGCCTAAACTCCATACACTCTACATAGCAACAAATGTTGCAATTTGCAAATGAACTGAAGGTGAAGGAAGGGGGGGGGATGAGCTCAGCTAATAGTTCTGAGGAGAACAGTTCTAAAATGCCAGGTAAAAGCTGCTGCAGACTTTATAACAGTGACCCCTGTGACTAGCAGCCATGAGATCCCTATCCCTGCCTCTTCCTTCCTTCCAACTCTCCAATTAGAACTTAGAGTAGGTGACGAGTGAACAATTCAATGGAGGAGACATGGGAACCAGGTACATACTGTGTATCATGTCAATGCTGGCAGCTGGAAGGGTTAAAGATAATACTCTGCTGGCCCTGAAAGTGTTAATAGGAATGTTAATTGAATGGTTCGTGGTAATACTCTTCTGGCACTGAAAGTGTTCATGGCAATACTATGGGGAAGTCTGCTGGCACTGAAGGGTTAATAGCAATTCTCTGGAAAGGTGCTGGCACTGAAAGTATTAATAGTAAAGTCTGCTGGCACTGAAAGTATTAATAGTAAAGTCTGCTGGCACTAAAGGGTTAATGGTAATATTCTGCTGGCACTGAAATTATTAATGCCAATATTCTTGGAAAAGCACTGAAAGAGTAAAGCATCTTAGCTCGCACCAAATTTCCCTGTTCTGCCCTACCCGGCTGGAAACAATTTCTGGGGAGAGCACTGGTGCCACGTACCGCACATCCACTGAAACCTATCCTGTCCTTCCAATCAGTATTTGTGGCCAGTGTCGCTGCATTCATACAAAAGTATGTATACACGCCCGCCTCACCTGGTACAGCGTGTGCCTCTTACCAACTAGTAAAGTGGTTCCACTATAAAGAACAGTCGCAGCAGACGGTGTCAGAAGTAGGACACCCAGCTGTAGTTTGACAGGACAAGTATTCAAAAAGTCTGTAATATCTCCGTTGTTGTAGCAGTCCTTTTTAGTTTGTTTAGTATGAGTTCTGGTTTGTGGAAGCTATAAAGGTAGCTAAATAAGGCCAATTCAGCTGGAGCTCAGCTCAGGTGCGTCCGATCACATCGCCAGTCAGACTTAGCCCCCCAAAAAAGGTTTGTTTTTTAACACCCAACCTGACCCAACCTGACCCAGGTACAATCACCTACTGACCAACACTTCCATTTCTGTAGCAGCCATACTTAAAGGGTAACTATAGTCAAAAAAACAAATTTTGACCATTCATCAACCCCCAGCCTGACACAGGCACACACACTTACTGATCTACTTATCCATTTCTGTGGCAACTTAACCCAGGTACACACATCTATTAACCTACCCTTCCATTTCCATGGCAGCCATATTTAAAGGATAACTAATAGTAAAAAAAACAATTTTGAATAATCAACAAAAAATTTTTTTTAACCCCTAACCCGACCCAAGTACACACACCTACTGACCTACCCTTTGCATTTCTGTGGCAGCATACTTAAAGGGTAACTATAGTAAAACGTCCAACATGACAAAGGTACACACACCAACTGAGCTACCCATTCATTCATGTGGCAATCACATTAAAAGGGTAAGTATAGTCAAAAAATACATTTTGACCAACCATCAAAAAAGTTTCAGGGAGATTCAATAAAAGTTCTTATCGTTTAAAATGGTGCTAAATTTGCCCCAACCAATCAGATCTTATGAAATATTTGAAAGCTAACATCTGATTGGTTGGGGCATAATTAGCACCATTTTAAACGATAGGAACTTTTATTGACTAACGCTGTTAGTTTTTTATACCCCAACCTGAGTACACACACCAACTGACCTACCCATTCATTCATTCATTCATGTGACAGCCATATTTTAAGGGTAAGTAAAAACAACGTCCTCATAATTGCCATTATTGAGTTTTAAAATCTGCAGCACAATCACACACATTCCCATCTAAAATGGGGCCTTTCAAGCCAAATTCATAGTTTATACTTAAACTTTCTAGTTGGTTTTGTAGTTTTATTTCATTAAATAAATCTGAATGTGCAATGTGGAATAAAGCAGTGTGTCAGCAATAAGAAGTGTTGCTGGTAGAAGTGGCAAATTCAAGGTCATTCTTTGGGGAGTCTAATTTATATATTTAGGTTTATTCTTATATAACAGGTTTCATTCATTTTTTTAATGTCCACCATCAAATTACAAATCTGCCAACCTTTCCTCCATTCCTGTGATACACCACAAAACATCAATGCAGGTAATGATGCTGATGTCATTTCCAGAGGTTTACTGGGGTTGCTTGTGCATGCCACCCTGTGCATATTAAAGGTACTACAAAGCTCAGTTATGGTGCAGTGTGTAGTATGTGATGCTAAAACCTGTGCAGTGGGGGGACAGAGAAGACAACCTCTGGGATGATAGAGGCTCTAGAGTCTTTTTTTTATCCCCCAAAAGCTGAGATATACTTACTTTTTGTTCAACTGATGCCTTGCCGGAAGTCCTGCCTCCTGCTTTCTTTCGGATATGTACTGTCAGTCATGGCCACGATGGTGAATTCACTGCCAATGACTGACAGTCTATACCTGCAAGAGTTTGTTCTAATTGCGCTCTGCTCCTGCACCCTCGTAACTGACTCGAAACAGAAGGCAGGAGGCCTTTTTTGGTGAGGAATTGGCTGAACTAAAGGTTAGTATATCTCTGTCTGGGAGCGTCAAATTAAGGTAAGGTTAAAACGCAACTATACTTTTGTGGGGTAATCAGGATGAAAAGAATCACTTATTTTTTGTCTGGACCTGCCCTTTAAGAGTGTAGCTGTAATGTTTATTTAATGTACCTTCTGATGTTTCTATGTTGTTCTAAAAACAGCCTGGTCTGATTACTTTGCAACCGATTTACAATTCATTGTAATGCAATATCCGTCTGGGAACGTCCCAATGTTGGGCCAGTTTATGAACATCATCACTTAAAGAGAGAAAAAGGTTGTGACTTGTGGTGCAATTTAAAGGATTGAAACTAATATCTCCTTACATGTTACCTGGTCCTACTTTATAGGCCATGATTGTTTTCTTTAAAGATAAACCTGAATTAGTTAGCACTACACATTTCTAGCATTGGTCATTGGTTTTACTGATGATTATCATCCCGGGAGTGATTTTCTGATGATTTGTCACTCTATGGTAAAAGAGTTAGCCTTTATGAGATTGTTACTTATGTCTCCCCTGACCTGACTGAACTTTGCATGCTTTTTGGTGGCCCGGGGGTCACATGCGGCTTTTTGGCTGCCCCTGAATACTAGACCTAAAAATAATGTTCATTAATTGTCTGAGGCTGGATAATTTATTTTATAAATACAAATAATGAAGTAATTAACTGAATTTTAAGAAATGGATCTACAATATTACACATCTGTTAAACATTTCAGTAAATAAAAAAAACAATGAACCAGGGATATTAATTTTATCTGTTTATAAAACCCAACTTTGCAATCTCTATAATGAAAATTGAGTTGAACCTATTGGCCAGGCCCTTCATGACAGTTAAAATTACTCATACGGTCCCCGGTGAAATTTAGTTGGTATATTTTTTATAAAATAAATGGTATAATTTATTATGGTATATTGGGACCAATAAGATCTTCTACTACTGTGGACTATGAATTCTGCTGTTTATTATAAAAGGGTCCATTTAAAGGGCAACTAAAGCCTCAAAACAACACTGAACCAGAAGGCAGAACACCTTGATATAAAAGCAGTAATCAGTGCCCCACTTCTCATTATAATGTGCTTGCTGAGACATTTAGGTTTCTAACATGGGGTTTATGTTTTATTTCCTAGCATTCCAATATCAGTGATATTATAAGTGATATAAACTAATTACAGGTTTGCAGTAGTGTTCATATTTTCTACCCTAGGTTTATACTCAAGTCAATCAGTTTTGCTTGTTTTTCAGGTAAAATTTAGTTTCTCGGTTTATACTCTGGTCAATTTATACTCGAGTATATATGGTAGTTTGGGTGGTGGACATTCCCTTTAAGTGTGCTTCACCAAAGGAGATAGAGAGAAGCTCTCCAGTGAGTTCATGTGTATCCCACGTGGTAGGAAGAAAGTAACTGCAGGGTTCCCAAAACAGCAAGTACCTGGAAAGGCATAGTATTTTGTATATAAATAAGAATTATTCATTCTTGCTTCCTGACAAATTTTGTGTTTTTGCTGTCAGTTAATTTACTGGAAATATTATTCACTCCACCAGGCACAAACAGTCTAGAAAGGAAATCCAACAGATGTGTGTGTTATATAGTATGCTGTACCTTTAGATAATTCCATTTCTATAATGCTAAAGGAATCAAATAGAATGGTTTTACTAAATGCAGTGTTTCGGATAATTCCATACTATCTGTTAGATCCCTGTGAGAGGTTTGTATTGTGTTTTGTTATTTATCTGTCACAGTTTTTACTAACTTCATGAACGTTTGACTCATTATACATCAAACTTGACTTATTGGTTGTTGACATAATATTGTTTATATACAATATGTAAAAAGATGGAGATTCTTTAAAATAACAAAAAAAATAATAAATAAATAAACTTTCTAGTTTCAGGAAATAAAAATCCATGTTTATAAACACCATTAAATATATTATATTGAATTTCATTATTTAAGGTCTTCCATGAGGTGGCTATATGTAATAGCTTCTTTTTAGTTGAACTCAGTTTACTAAAGTTTTTAGGCAACTAAAGGGTTTTTTCAACTGACTCAGTTCTACACCCTTCTTGATTCTTTCCATAGGTTGTCTCACCTGCCAAGTAAGGAGGCAGAGACAGACTGGTACTTCCAGGGGTGAAAATATAGTGTTTTAGGCTCCCAAACTGGGTACAGCAGATGGAGGAGGTTGCATTAACTTTTTAGTTCTCTATTAAATTCTCCCCTAATCTCTGCTGTCATGACCTCTAATATTTGCCTAACTGCTATTTGCAAACTGCCATGCCAGCAGCTTGGCAGGAATTGCCTTATACCCTGGAGTTACAGGAATCTTCAAAGAGGTCTACCTAATATTCTAAACCTGTTATGACATTAAGACTTGCAGATAACCTCTTTTTTTCATGTGAATTGGACCGAAACTCACTTCAGCTATTCAATGAGACTATAAGCTGTAAAACAGGGGAATCTTTTTTAAAAACATGATAAGTGGTACATTAATGAGCCAAAAGTGGGGGTAAAAAAACAAGGAGAGATTGACTGTAGCCCCTACAACCACATGCCAGCTATACCTAATGGTAAATACAGCCTTGGTTTAAACTTCTATACTCATGTTGAATGACATCTTTTGAAGGTGTTGGTACACTAGTTATTCCCTATACTTTCTGCAAAAGTTAAATTTCTTGCTGTAGATTTTATCATATACTCTTCCACCCCTTACCCTGATCTGATGACTGAAATCCATTTTTCCTGACCTCATTTACGCAATTATTTTTTTCTATATGGTTATCCTTGTGCTTGAGTTATCAGTTAGGCAATAAAACAGATGGGAAATATCATTCTTCTGTTGGTGTTTCCAAGATGGTAATACAATTGCACTGGGGTGTGTAATGTGTTTGCAAATGTTTGCAGCATCCTTGTGCTTTCATTTAAATTATGAGTGCCAGGAGCTTTATAACCAGGTATCTGAAATGCAGTAAACTTCTGCACATTTCTGTGCAATAAGTTTGGAACAGCTTGAACTCAATGAATAGAAAAATAACACTAAAATAAAAGTTGGTGTAGCATTACAAAAATATATCTTACTTTCACATATGGCTCACCCTAATTTTCCTAACAGAACAACTTTAACGTACTTCACTTACAAAATTTACTTTTTAACAGGGAGGTAGGATTGATTATTCCTACCAATTAATTATTATTGATTTTAAAAAGGCTTCCAGTCCTCTCTTTAAACTTTACATTGAACCTGCCATTACTTTATCTTCTGGAACAGTTGCACAGTTTTAGCACTCTTTATGGAAAAAACATTTTGCTCCCAGAATGACAAACTTTTCTTCTTCTAATGTTAAGGATGTCTTTCAAGTTCTCTGATATGATCTACTGGTTATCAATGTACCAAAGATTGTAGGGCCTATTTGTGTATTTGTATAAAGTGATCATAGCTCCATGAAAGCATGTGAATAACCCCAACTTGTTTAATGTATAATAATAGACTAGCTCCTCTTTACCCTGTAGTAGTTTAGTTTCCCAGCTCTGAACTCTCTTAAATTTCAAGATATCATTTTACAGGATTTGAAAACTGCATTGCATATTGTGGCCTTACCTCTTCTAGAATGGCGACTCTGGTCTGTACTTCAAAACTCAGAAGACCAGTTGGTATCCTGAGCATGCACACTTCACTGAGCCCTATTCCTCTATTATATTGCATCTCTCAAACATTGAATATAACCTGAGGCAATTCATGGGGTGCTGCCCATTGTCTAATGGATGGAACACCCTTAAATATAGCGCCACCACTGAACTGAGCAAAATACCGGCAGGCAGGTGTATTAAAACCAATACTTCAGGGCTGTCAGGAAAGTGTGTAGTGACTTGGCAAGAATGGGTTAAATATTAGTTCTGGGTTATAGAATGGGTTATAGAATGGTTTATAGAAAGTTTTGGAAAAGGACCAATAAAAATGCCATTCCACCCTGGAAACAGTCCCCAGTGTTATATTAGGGTTAGTGAAGCACGGATCCAGATCTTTTCTTCCAGACAAAGTGGGGCCGAACCGTGCATCTGGATTTCTCTACAGCTATAGGTCTGGTGGATACCTTAAAAGGTCACCTTAAGGACAGCCATACATGTAAAATAAATGTATTTTGGTATTGGAATATGTGATATGGAAACCAATATTATATTTGTGAATGGGAAGGTAGGCCCATTAAAATGATACCCAACATGGAGGTCTTATTCCATTACCAGGGGGAGTCATTAATATCTTGGGAAATATGTATTACACACAGGTCATGTTTGGTATTGTAGGAATTGATAATTAATAGAGGAGAGGAATATGTTGTCTATATTCCAGTACAATGTATATATCTAAAGTTATATGGAATCTGCCTAACTGAGGGGGAATAAATGCTTTTGGCTTGTTGTAAATCTGGACATTCTTGGTCACTCCCACCTCATGCATAGCCCCGGAGGGGCCTTTAAAAAATCCTTGCCCCTTTAACTGTGTTCATACTGAGGGGACATGCTAAATGTGTATGGATCATATTTCCTTCTCGCCCCAGGATTTCTTCTAGTGAGTAGGGTCTGTGAATATTTTTATCCTTTTTATTTTATATAACTGTTGTACCTATTGTATGTAATTTTATTGTGACACCATTTTCTTTTATTTTTGTATTATATGTCCACTGTCGTCCACCTTTTGGAACATTAAATCTAAAATTTAATTAGTTTTGGCGTTGATGCTCTAAAAGAACTCACTTAGCCTCTGATAAGTTTGTATGTGTTTGTATGTTGGATGGAATGCTTTGCTAGTGTAAATGCTAATTAACTCTGTGACTGCTTGTGAAGGACTGATGCTAATTAACCAGTTAGTTGCTGGAGTGAATGATGTAGTGTTAACCATTTAGCTTCAAGGACAGGGGTGTGCATAGTCAGTGAGAGTCAAGAGGGGACATTGCCAAAGCCTTGAAGAAATTTGGCATGGTGGCAGCTTTTACCCAGCGAACTGGCATTCATGACAAGGGCCATAACTGTAGGGGCCCAGGCCCTCCTGCGAGATTGGAGGCCGGGCCCCTGACCCACCACCATTATGATTACTTACTCTTCCATTATAAGCCATTTTTAAACAGCTAATCAGCTGTTTAAAAGACCGGGCCTTAACTTCTGGTAAACATACAGGGAGATTCAATAAAAGTTCTTATAGTTTAAAATGGTGCTAATTTTTCCACAACCAATCACAACTTATGAAATATTTGAAAGCTAACATCTGATTGGTTGGGGCAAAATTAGCACCATTTTAAATGATAAGAACTTTTATTGAATAACCCCCAAAGTCTCTACCCACACAGCATTTCCTTCTTCAATTCAAAACTTCATTCACCAAAAAATCATTAAAAATTATTAATCCATTCCTGTTGGATTTGTGATACATTTTTATGTTTTCCATTCATCTGATCACAGATCAGATGGAGATTCTGTATCTCTTCCAGTCATTGGGGACCCCTGCCGCCCTCAAATTCCCACTGGCGTCTGTCATGGCATAGTGCCAGGGGGACCATACCTCATCATGTGTGCTAATCGAGCCTGAAAGACTTTCAGGTCGTTTCTTCTGTGTCGTTTAGATCATAATAATCAGTAATGTTCAATTGGGGTTCTGTGAGAAGGGATTTGTTTAGTCTTCAGTTATAATTTGGGTTTACTGTTAAAATTCCTGTCAAATAAGTGGAATGCATGGTCGGGCCTGTAATCTCTGAAATATCAGCATCTTTTATCTAAAAATTGTGCTGATAAAAAGATATAATCAATTCTAGTGTATGTGTTGTGTAGGTGTGAGTAGAATGTGTTTAGTTTTTCAGAAGGGTGTTTAGGTCTCTAGGTATCCCAAAGGTTAAATGTTTGTAATAGTAATAAGAGAGGTTTTAGGGATGAAGTAGGGCGGGAGGCCGAGAGCATGTTGATGGCTTGGAGTGATCCAATGTTTGAGAGATAGATATGATAAAGTCCCCTGTTATTATTACTCTGCCTATGTCTGCTGCGAGGAGACGGTTCCTAAATGCGGTGTGGTAGGCTTTGCTTTCCTGAAATGAGGAACAGATGTTCACTATGGTTACCCTAGTCTGGGGAAGCAGTATTATTAAAATAGCCCTGTGGATTATGGTTGTAGGACTGTAGTATTAAGAGTGTGGATTTGTGTATTAATATAGCAACATCTCCTCTTTTCTCTGTGTGAGAAACAAAGTGATGAGAAGTGTAATTCCTGCCCCAGTATTTAGGCCTCTGTCCTCTCATGAAATGAGTTTCTTGTGGGCATACAACGTAATAAGGCTCTTTTTCGTATTTGCTAATTATCAATATGTCATTTATATTGACTTTTGAGACCCTTCACATTATGCTGTGCGTACCTGTGATCATTGATGAATGAGCAGCCGATTCAGGGATAATCAAATATGTGTATGCATTCGGTTGGGCATCGTTCTTTTTTCTGCATGACGGATCAATAAAAGAAGCCCGACCAAATGCAAACACATGGGTAAATATCACCCGAATCAGGCATTTTACAACATGATGATCATCTCTCCAAAATACTACCAGACGAACCAATATTTTTTTTTTAAAGTAAGAATTTAAAAGATCACTAGCCCTCAATTTAGATAAAAGAAAAAAAAAAACTAACATAGCTTTTTCCTAATTTAAAAGGCTTTTATGGCTGTGGAAAATGTAAGGGTTGTAAGAAATATGGAGAATGTCGAATTTTCTAGTTTTGTAACCGATAGCAAAAATCTTATTTATTTACTGGACTGTGGCTGTGGACATCAATACGTAGGTAGAAACGGGAAAAAAATGTGAGAAATATAGAGAACAACACTAATCATACAGTCAGGGACGTTCCTAGCCATCTTGGTGCCCTAGCGTGTTCAGATCGCAATTCCCATCATCGCAATCCCATCATGTGCAGTAGTGTGGCCTAGCCCTCCAAGAGTATTGCCATTAACAATTCAGTGCCAGCAAACTTCCCCAGAGTATTACCGTTACCAATTTCAGTGCCAGCAGAGTATTACCATTAACCCTTCAGTGCCAGCAGACTTTCCCATTAATAATTTCAGTGCCAGCACTTTCCCTGAGTATTGGCATTAACCCTTCAGTACCAGCACTTTCCCAGGGTATTGCCATGAACACTTTCAGTGCATGCAGAGTTTAACCTTTAACGTTTTCAGCTGCCAGCATTGACATGATATACAGTATGTGCCTGCTTTCCATGTCTCCTCCATTGAATTGTTCGCTCCTCAGTTCTAATTGGAGAGTTGGATGGAAGGAAGAAAGAGGCAGAAATAGTGATCTCATGGCTGCATGTGATTATACAGTAACCAATGATATTTCTGAAATATGATTGGTTACTGTATAATCACATGATGGCAAGCATTGAAAAATCAACCAATTAGAATTGAATTAGGTCCTTCAGCAAACCTATATAAAGAGGTGCAAACCCTGCAGAGCTTAGAATTCATCAGTTGATGGCAGAAGACAAAAGAAAGAAGGGGTCAGCAACATCGGCTCCGGTGATGCCGGACAGAAAGAGGGCCCGCCACAAGCCCACCCCCTCCGTGATAAGCTGCTGTTTTTAAACCGCTGATCACACATATGAAGAAAAAAGATGTGCAATCATCTGTTAAAAGACCAGACCCAAAGTTCCAGAACCAAACCGAAGGAGCTATGTGCATAGAAGACAGAGTTCGCAGGGACCAGTCAGACTATGAGGCGGATGAGCGAGCGATTGGGTAAGTAGCTTACCTTTTCTCCTGGCTCCTGCAGGTTTTATTGAAGAAAGGGAGGTAAGTAAGACTCAGCTCCTTTACCCAGAAAGGAGCGTGTACACCGATGGAAGCAGAATCGGAAGCCTCATAAAGTTAAAATAACAACTTTATTATGAATCCATTAAAATCATCCTAAACACCTGACGCGTTTTGTACAGCATTGTAGGTAGAGAGAGAAAAGGCTCTAGTGTAGAAGGAAAGGGAGGGACCTTAAGTACCTGCAGGTGCTGAAAGCACCTCCCCTTGAAACGATACATAGAAGCACAAAGAGATAATTACAGCATCTCTTAAAGATAACCATCATATACAAATTAGGAACACTTCTTGATACAATAAAACACTTATTGAAATCATTATTGATGCAAACAAAAACCAAAAAGGGACAAAATAATGAAAATAATAAATATAGAATAGAGTAAACAAAAAAGCAGCTCCTTTACCTCCCATTCTTCAATAAAACTGAATACCCAAATTTTGTTTATACCAGTGGAGATACCCTTTAATGAGAGGGAAGAGGTAGGTTATAACAGATAATGTACCCCCTGCTGTAAATTAACCTTGGAGTTCTGTGCCCTGTTCTGTGGGGGTGAATGGGGGGGGGGAATAGAATTTTGAACTCCTGCACACTAACAGCTGGACCGATTTTTACCAAAATTTCAGGGTGTGTGCGGGGACTGGCTGAGGTGTAAGGGGAAGGGTTTGGAGGGTGGACAGAGAGGAATAGTGGGGGGTATTGGGGGCGGACGGGGAGGTAATAAAAGGCAAAGCCCTCACTCACTCACTCACTCACCACTAATTCTCCAACTTGCCGTGGAGGCAGACGGCTTAAATTTGGCAGGCTCATTCATTGCACCTTACTTACAAAAGTTAAGCAGGTTTCGTTTTGAAATTCCACCTGTAACGGTTAGTATCTGACATTGCACAGACTTATGGTTACCTAGCTTACAAGCTATACAAATCTATATGGTTGGTCCGATTTCAACCAAATTTTGTATGCATATACTCCTTTACCAGTAAAAGGTTAACGAAATATTTTTTTAGGGTGGGGGGGAATGGGGGGGACTGGCTGAGGTGTAAGGGGAAGGGTTTGGAGGGTGGACAAAGAGGAATAGTGGGGGGTATTGGGGGCGGACGGGGAGATAATAAAAGGCAAAGCCCTCACTCACTCACTCACTCATCACTAATTCTCCAAGTTGCCGTGGAGGCAGACGGCTTAAAAATTTCGTAGTTGAATAAAAAATATAATATTAAAGTTAATGAGTGTTGCATTATCGTAAAGCTTATTGAATTGTCTTTCTTTAATATATCAAGTGCCGAGTGATTACAGCAATCTTGATACATTAATGCTTTCTTACTAAAAAGGTTATTTGAATACATCTCCACTGCGAAGCGCGGGTATTTTGCTAGTCCACTATATAAATGCAGTGTTGGGGCCTACTAGTAAATGCAAGTCAAGGGCACACCAGGCAGTGTATCCTCTAAGCTGTGAGCTTCTGCATGCGCACACAACTTCTGCATGCCTGTTACAGTGGTTCGCTCACAAAAATCTGCTTGATTTTTTAGTGAGATTCTGAGTGTCATTCATTTTTCTAATCATGTATTAACTATACCTGAAATCAGTGGCGTAAATACCGCCACCGCTGGTAGTACTAAGGCCCGTCACAAGCCCATAATCTGCACAGCAATCAGCCCTTTTTAAACAGCTGTTTGTGTGTATGAGGGAAACATATGAAGGTTCAGTTCCGGAAGTTGGGGTCCGGTCTTTTAAACAGCTGATCGCACGTATGTTTCCTTCATACTCGCGATCAGCTGTTTAAAACAGCTGGTCGCTGCAGATTGTGGAACCTTCGTGAAGGGCGGGAAGCCCGCGGGCCCCTTCAGGTACGCCCCTGCCTGGAAAAGGGGCTCACTTTCTGTCCTAAGGTGAATTTTGATCTATTTGTTACTATAATAGATGTTAATAAACCAGTTAAAAAACTTATGTTGAAAAAATGGATTCTAGATGTAGAGGATCAGGAAAGTGTGAGTAATAACATTGATGAAGATTCTGTTGGTGCTCCTGTGCCTAACGTAAATTTTAATGATGATTTGGATGTAGCAACATTAAATACACTTTATGCTCTTTTGAGCAATTTAGAAACTTACACATCGAGTCCCAAAGAGAAAAACTAATTTTGACCAATCATCAAAAAAGTTTGTTGTTTTAACCCCCAACCTGACACCGGTACACACATCTACTGATCTATTTATCCATTACTGTGGCAGCCAAACTTAAAGGGTAACTAAAGTAAAAAAACTAATTTTAATCAATAATCAAAAAAGGTTGTTTTTTTAACTTCCAACCTGATCCAAGTACACACGCCTATTGACCTACCCTTCCATTTTCACGGCAGACATATTAAAAGGGTAATTTAAGTTAACATTTTTTTTTGACTAATCATTAACAAAGTTTGTTTTTTTTAACCCCTAACCCTACACAGGTACACACACCTACTGATCCACTTATCCATTACTGTGGCAGCCATACTTAAAGGGTAACTAAGATTAAAAAAAAAAAATTTGGCTTATCATCAAAAAAGTTTGTTTTTTTAATTTCGAACCTGATCCAGGTGTGATTCTACTCACCTACCCTTCCATTTTCATGGCAGCCTTATTTAAAGGGTAACTATAGTCAACAAAACAATTTTGACCAATCATTTAAAAAGTTTGTTTTTTTAACCTCCAACCTGAGACAGGTACACATACCTACTGACCTACCCTTCCATTTCTGTGGCAGCCATACTTAAAGGGTAACTATAGTCAAAAATAAATTCTGATCAATAATCAAAAATGTTTGTTTTTTTAACTTCCAACCTGACACAGGTACATACAGCAACTGAGGTACCCATTCCTTCATGTGGCAATCACATCTAAAGTATAGAAAAACCCCAAAAACAAAACACATTTTGACCAATCATCAAAAAAGTTAAGACTTTTATCCCCCAACCTGACACCAGTACGCAGACCAACTGACCTGCCTTTAATTCATGACAGCCATATTTAAAGGGTAAGTAAAAAAAACAACAATGTCCTCATTGTTGGCATTATTGAGTTTTAAAATCTGCAGCACAAACACACACATTCCCTTCCAAAATGGGGCCCTTCAAGCCAAATTCAAAGTACTTAAACTTTATAACTTTTTTTTTTTTAAACTTTCCCTTTCTAGTTCCTTTTTAAAAATATATACTGTATACATGTGCTGAGTTGTAAGGCTGGTAAAGACATGCGATTTCACACGTAACCAATGATGAAATAACATCTGGAAGATCACCTGTACTGGACAATAATCATACATGTATGGCTGCTCAGTCAGACATCATGTGCAAAATCGCACTGCGTCTGCATTATTTTTTTCTGTTTCTAGTGATCTATATGTTAAGTCAATTTATGCCCTTTAAGTAATAGCCATCCTTGCTACAGACAACATAAAATGGAGGGTAGTTTTAAAGGAGAATGTAATGGTAAAAATAGTGGGAAGAAAAGAAGGTTGAAGAAGCAAAAATGAATGTCAAGATCAAACAGAAAAGGGGCACAGGATGGACTAATGGGGAATGTAGAGAAAAAAAACAGGTTTAGTACATTATCATCATTATTTAATGGCCCCATATTTTCTGTCTTTTTTTATTATAAATCTATTTTAACTAGACTAAATTCAATTCTTCTTAGTTTTTATAGTTTCTAAAGGATTGGCCTGTTCCTGCAAAACTTTAAACAATGTTATGTAGACAATGAGAGTTTTACTTTACGTATTCCACTATTCATCTATCTCATCACTTTCAAAACATATAGATACAGTTATTGCATCTAACTGCAGTGGAAGATTTGTGCATTTCTGGGTTAAATCGCAAAAAACATCTGTAGCCAAACACTAGGCATGTGGAACTGTTTTTTATAACAGAAAGCAGGCAGTCCTCTCTGTAGTACATCATCCACCATTGCCAGGGGCAAATCCGCTTGCAAATTTATCATTGTGATGACAAGGAAGAATGTTTAACCCTTTGTGATGTATTTGTTTCTGGCTGAAAATAAAGCGAATGTGTAAAATAACCCTGGGAAAACAGGAATTGAACTAATTCACTATCACTAAGTAAATATGGCACAGCAAATGGTACTGTTTACAGTATGTTTCACTGTACATCATCCTGTTGATTAATTTTTTAAATCTATCTATCTATCTATCTTTCTACATGGTACATGTGAAAACTAACATGCAGAGAGAAATCATCCAGATACTCTAAAACTAATGCGAGTACCAGAGTCTTTTCAGTCCTTTGTTTCCTAAACTAATCCACATAAGAACAGGTGGGCTGAGTTTCCTGGAAAGGGTCTAACATGAATTCAGGTAACAGATGTCATCAGGAAAATTTTTCTAGCACCGCACAACCCATTGCATGACTGTCTCAAGTTAACCCAACTGAGTAATTTACATGCAACTCAGAACTGTATGTGGTGAATTACTGACAATATACAAAAATGAAATGGTATTTGCAGAAATCCACAAAAGGAAATAGAAATTTATATAAATGAAAATCTCCAATAAATGTTGTTAGTCTGAGAATCCACCTTTCCCACAATGTCAGCTGTTACAAGAATACACATTTTTACTATAGAAAGAGAGAAAAACCAAAAACCATAGGCTGGATACACACCAGCCAATATTTTCGGCTGACCGATTCACGGCACTTTCGGCCGAAAATATCCCGCGACCGACATCGATCAAGTCTATGGCTGGGTACACACGGAGGGACTTTTTGTCCCGACCGAGCAATCACTACGAGGCCGCGGCCGATTTTGCGAGTGATCGATCGTGCGGTCCCATAGGGAACTGCATGATCGATCAGAATGTTCCAACATGCGTGATCGTTCGTTAGTCCCTCCGTGTGTACCCAGCCATAAACTTGTTGAAATGATGGCTGCATTACTAATTTTTCAAGTCAAGTTCCCTATAACACACATTCCCAGATAGAGATGAAAAGTCTCTTCCATTGACATATCTCTGCTTCCTGCAAGGTGAATAAATGCAAATCAATACCAGACAGAATTTGACAGAATTTGAAATTCCTTCCATAATATTATTCTTTTGTTCAGAGTTTTCATTTTAGCATGTAATGACTTGGCAAACTATATGTATACTTAGGGCACATTCTTCCTGTTTATATGTTTATAATGCTAAAGAGTTAAAATGTTTTGTTTTTTTTTCTAACCCCCCCCCCCAAATGTTTCCATAAAATAATTGGGTTAAATTCCTAATCTAAAAAGGTACCCATGAGATCAGAGCTCTGTTATGCAGCAGAAGTCTGCTAAATGTCTGAAACTGTTTACATTTTGTAAGCCTTAGTTTAAAAAGTTGCTGAAATGTCAGGATGTGGAAGAAGCACAGTCAATAGCACTGAATCGAGACCTTAAGACAAGAAATACTTCACAGAATGAGTTTGAGTATATCTCTTGGAATTGGGAACCGGTGTGGAATCCAGATGTTCTGAAAAAGATTGCGGTCTAATGAATTTGACTCGAGGATAGCGCACCTGGATGAACATGACACATGGATGTCAATGTTTTTTCGTTGGGTACACTGTTATATGTTTGTCATATGTTTGAGTGCTGACTGAAAAATTCTGAGATACTGACTCACCTTGTTTTAGGCTTTGGGCTTTCACAATGGCAATGTAAGGGTAAGAAAAATACACCAATGAAAATTAAAAAGGAATTTTCAGTTAACAGAAAGGGCAAAAGTGTTGGTTGTTTCTTATTTTTATTTCTCTTCTAGTTTACAAAATAAAAAAAATGAAAAACATTGTGTTTGTTTTTTGTATCAGTATTTGTTAATTCTTACAGTGTTTTGCTGCTTTCAATTTTATTTTTTTTATATCAAATACATCAGCACTATGTCAATAAAACCCAATTACTGTCTATTGAAGACAGATAATTGAGATATCATACATTTGTTTACTAAAATTTGTTACAATATTATATCCGCAAATGAACCGAACGATCAAGTAATGAATGGAAACATTGCACAGCTTAATTGTGTAGATAAACATACAGTATATGCTGGGTGCTGCTCAGTAGCACCAGTTAAAGTAAAAGTTTACTGTATAAAGTTTTGGTGCTATAGATGGACCTTTATCAGATAGGACAAACAGAACATAGGCTAGAGGAGACAAAAACACCAATAGGGAAAACAGGAAATTAATTCAACATCACCATCCAGTGTTCATGACAAAAAAATATATAGAAATGACACGAAACAACACCAATAGAGAAACTACAGGGTTATTCAATAAATGTTCTTATCGTTAAAAATGGTGCTAATTTTGCCCCAACCAATCAAATGTTATCTTTCAAATATTACATAATATCTGATTGGTTGGGGCAAAATTAGCACCATTTTTAACGATAAGAACTTTTATTGAATCTCACTGCATGTATTTTATG
Organism: Hymenochirus boettgeri; assembly: GCA_019447015.1. Taxonomy (NCBI): domain Eukaryota; kingdom Metazoa; phylum Chordata; class Amphibia; order Anura; family Pipidae; genus Hymenochirus; species Hymenochirus boettgeri. The sequence goes on along the minus strand of CM033475.1, from coordinate 97,260,871 downwards.
TATGTATATATGTATTAATCACATATATATTAAGTGATCTCCATACATCTATTTCATCATCAAATGGATTGGAGGAGATAGAAATACCCTTTAGACAAAATAAAGGAGCGGTTTAGATTGTCATTCATACCTTTTATTGTAATTTGTTATCTCAAATTATTGTTTCCCTAAACAATTTTATTCCATTGCACTCACCTCTCCTGCATGGAGGCTTAACATGATTAATACCACATAGAGTGTTCATATTTAACAAATGGTTATGCCATGGGTGGTTCAGCCTGGTCCCCTGTACTGCCCTTTCATATACACAATTATAGAATTTTATAGAATTTATAGTCTTTCCTGTATATACAGTGGCATTTTTAGCACATGTACACAGAACTCTGTGTTCCCCTTATTATAATATTGTATATAATGTATTACATTTTCAGGGATTGAATAAGGAAGAGTGAAAGATTTTTACATAAAGCACAGTTTCATGCAACTATAAAATACTAAACAAATAAAGGAAATGTTAGAATTTTTGAGAGTTCATTATTGCATTGTGTTACAATAGGCCTTATTAATGTCACTACCATTTAACCTTTCATGTTGGACTTGAATTTCATGACACATCTGATCTGATGTACATTTTGCCTGCCAAGGAAATTCAGCACCATGGGGAATTTTCCCAGAGGGGGAGTAAATGCATTTTGTTTTCTTTTTCTTTATATCTCTGATTCCTCCAATTTTGAGGCGTTTGTAGAAAGAGGAAATTAAATGTAGCGAATGGTTCTCAGCGGCACGCATTACCACAGGGCCCAGGGGACTCGGGAACAGGCCTAGAGAAGGTGTTGGAAAATGTTACATTGTTACACTTTTGCTGCCCTCTCACCTCTCTTCAGTGAATAAATGCAGGAAATCTCTCCTTTTGCAGCCCCTCCTCACCTAATACATCAAAGGGGCTGCAGACAAATATGAAGCAGAAAATGATGCCAGATTTAACATGGGGATCAAAGCAAGTATCCTTTGAACGGGGTCAGCGCATGTTGTAATGTTCTGATGAATCTTTGAGAATCTAACCCTGTCATTCCATTCAGAAACAGTTTAATGTAAAGTCTTTTACTGTGAAGACTACAATAATAAATTAACATTCTATACACAGTATTTGGATTATTTTGAATTGCTTGTGCACTAGTATACTTTTATTTTTACATTGTATGAATTATTTATTATCTGCATTGTATGTATTAGTTTTATCTGCATTGTATGTATTAATGTTTTCCTGCATTGCATGTTTTATTTATTTTTAGTCACTAGTTACACTCTAGAGTGGATATACAAAGCCCTATTTACTATTAAAAGTGTGCCCGTTGGTGCACAGTGGAAATTATGTGTGTATGTTTTGCTATGTGTGGATACAGTGGATATATAATATACAATAGAGTATGTTTTAAACTGTTACTCAGACAGTCACCAGAATCCAGGGGAACCAAATTGGATAATCCTGCAGGGAACATAGGCATGGCTTGTAGAGGGGCTGACTAACATTGACTGGTGAACTGAAGGACTGACTAACACTGACTGGTGACCTGGAGGGCTGACTAACACTGACTTGTGAACTGGAGGGTTGACTTAATACTGACTGGTGGGCTGGTGCTGAAATGTAGTATTGCAGGAAGGTGGATTTTTTTTTAACTGTTGCCTTTTAAGCATTTCACAGGCGCCCTGAGAAAATGTTTCAGTTCACTTCATGGTAGGGGCACCCCTGGCTACTTATGTTACGACTTGGGAACACAGGATACTGAATGGATCAGATTTTAAAAAATGTTTGGCAATTGGGCTTGGTAGAGCTACTGAGTCTAATTGGGGCATTTCATCTGTAGGTACAAGGACAGGAGGAATTAAATCAATACTATTAGTAGTAGTAGCTTAAATGGCATGTCCACCCCTCAAACTAAACATTAATCCCTCCTTGGCTGCCCTTCATGTAGAGTTAAATTTTTATATATATTGCAGGGCACCCTCTCCCACTGCAAAATAGAAAGTGTAAAAATAGAATCTGAACTGTACTTACAGATCCTCACTCCCACGGCGTTCTCTATTGCTGGCAGCCATGGCTGTGATGAGCTGCCTCTCAGCCAATCACAGCCGCAGCTGCTGGTCCAGCCCCCTGCTCCTACTTCCAGCAAGCAGGGATTCGGATCAGAACGACGCTGGAGCGAGGGGCTGTAAGTAGAGTTTAGATTCTATTTTTACACATCCAGCATAGCGGTTGGGGGTCGGAGGGGACGACCTGCAATATATCAAAAATTAATATCGCGGGTGGAGATGCCCTTTAATACAGAGAACAAATATACAGAGAAAACAGGGAGAATAAATAGTATTACCAGCACCGCTGACACCAATTTATACCAGATCACTGTTTTATGGAAGGATGATGAGTAGCATGGCACACAGTGGGTTACTCTGGTGGTCTGGCACAAAGCAGACAGTACACTTACTTTCTTTAAACAAGATAAACCAGTTTTAATTACGTTAAACAGTAAGTATTGCAATGATTTAATAACAAAACATAAACAGTTTCCCCACATAACATGTGCAGTAATGGAGTAGTCCCTGTCTATGGTGCATCACTTTAAATTTTGACCAGGCCTGTATATTGTGTGTCCTTGTAAGTTGTTGTACACTTATGTGTTGCCTCTGAGTTTGTATCCAATAAAGTAAATTGTCTGTCCAATAATCTGTCCTCCCAACAGGTGGTAACAGGGTCTTATACACAGGATCTTGTGTTGCATTCAATATCACTCCAAAGCACACACCACAATATACTTTCACTTTCTCTCCTCCTACCATAGAGAGCAGGAATGTCTTGTCTCTTATTACTCACTGACACCACCTGCAGGCTGGGGGCCTTGGGGGCATATTTATAAACTGCCTAGATAGCCGCCGAAATGTAACCACCGCACATGGCCGCGGTATTTATAAAGGTGACTTCCATGGCGGCTGTAAGTATTACCACCGCGATGTGCAGCGGGAATTTGAGCAATACTGTACTTAGAACCATTTGAAGAGAGCTCCCGACATATGCAGCAGGGGGCTGGGAGGAGCCGCTGGGAAAGGATCGCATCCTCCGCCAATTTTGAGCTAGTGAAAATGGCCTATGTCCCCACCAAAGAGGGTGGTCGCATTCGCCACAGGGGAGCGACGGGGCGTACACCCATCTGCCCTCGCCCCCGCTGGTGGAGACCACCCGCCGCAAAAACCCCTTCCCAGCACCCGCAGGGGGTGGAGGGGCCCTCCAGCGGGGGCACTGAGAAGTGCCTTTTAGGCTCAGCTCGAACCAGGACCCCCTTCCCCAGACCTTATAAAGGCCATTGCAGCACTCAGAAGTGCCCTTGCGGCCTTGACAAGGGCCCTTTGGGGCTTAAGGGACCCCTCCTCCCCAGCCCTTGTAAGGGCCCTTGCGGCACTGAGAAGTACCTTTTTTGGGGGTCCCGCAGCTCGAACCGGGGCCCCCTGTCGGCTCTTAAAAGAGCCCTTGGGCGGTGGCTTCTTTCTTTCGTTCGGTGACACCAGCTCCGCTGAGGCCACCAACCACGAGAAGTACCTCTGCAGCCACCAGGGGTACCTCCGCCGCCGGTGGCCTCAACGTTCTTCACAGCCAGAAACACCAACACCACTGAAGTTGCTGATGCCAGGGGAGCTCACTGCGGCCACCAGTCAGCCCGGTGGCACCGCGAGATTCAACGGAGCTGATGTTGCTGGCCTCTTCTTTCTTCAGTCTTCTGCCATCTACTGCGATGACTTCTGAGCTCCGCGGAGGTTTGCAACTCCTATATAGGTTTGCAGAAAGTCCTAATCTAATTTTGATTGGCCAATTTATCAATGCTTGCGATCACATGGTTATACAGTACCCAATCATATTTCTAAAATATAGAGAGCTTTTAAGGGCCGCAATGGCACTTATAAGTGCCGGGCAAGAGGGGTCACGGTTTGAGCTGCGGGACCCCTTAAGCCCCAAAGAGCCCTTGTCAGGGCTGCAAGGACACTTCTGAGTGCCTCAATGGCCCTTATAAGGGCCAGGGAATTGGGGTCCTGGTTTGAGCTGAGGGACCACCTAAGCCCCAAAAGGCACTTCTCAGTGCCCCCACTGGAGGGTCCCTCCACCCCCCCAGCGGGCCCCTCCCTTCCCCTCCAGGTGGACTGAAATGCATTGTTGTGATGTGATCCCAATAAACTTTCTTTGTTATTTTGAAAAATCCAGATAAGTGCTCCGAATTTTCTAAATATTTATCCATTTACCCCAGAGTAAACACCCTGGTGGATAAGGCTGAAGCGGAGTGCAATCAACCTCCTCCTACTATATATATACATATAAAATATCTTTGAACATTCGAAAACCCTCGAAAATACGTTCGGAGACCACTTTTGAGTTTTTCGAAAATTGAACGTTCTAAAATAGCCTCAAACATTCAAAAATCTTCGAAAATAGGATCAGAAACTTGAAAGTGGTCTCCGATCGTATTTTCGAGGATTTTCAAAGTTATCTTCGGATCTTCAGGATTTTCCCAAGATCCGGAAATCTGAAAACGGAACAAAGCTAGTTTGGGCCATCTCTAGTGGCAACAATTCATTCCACTAAAATGGGTATTCTTAAAACTGAACTGTTTCTTCCACTCCAATTAACCAATTGGATGTATCACTATACTTACTGAATGAGTTTTTATAGCTGCATTCTGTTGAGCAATGAAAGTCAAGGCTACCCCTGCTATTTAAAGTGACAGTACTTCCCGGTATTTTTTGGCCCCTCTGGCATCTGGGCCCCAGGCACATGGAAAAATCATGTGCCCCAGGCACATGATACTAGAAAGTAAAAATAAAAAAATGTTTTTTTCCTGGCATCAAAACTGCTGCCTCCCTACAGGGTGATGCTCTGTATGTGCTTCACCTTGCCTCATTAATGAGGCGGCCCTGGTTAGTCCTGGACTAATCATTTATTAAAGATAGTTAAGGGATCATATCCTTGACTTTGTCTCCAGAGCTCATCTTATTAGTAGTAGTCAGCATGGATTTATGAGAAATAGATCATGCCAGACAAATTTAATTGGTTTTTATGAAGAAGTGAGTAAGAAGTTGGACTCAGGCACAGCAGTGGATGTGGTATATTTGGATTTTGCAAAAGCTTTTGATACTGTGCCACATAGGCGACTAATGTATAAACTGAGGACTGTTGGCCTTGAAGAAAACATTTGTTCATGGATAGAGAAATGGTTATTGGACCCCAAACAGAGAGTAGTGGTTAATGGAGCTACATCTATGTGGGCTAAAGTTCTAAGCGGAGTGCCTCAGGGTTCTGTACTGGGGCCGCTTCTGTTTAATTCTGTTTTAAATGACTTAGAAGGGGGCATTGAGAGCAAGGTCTCTGTGTTTGCTGATGACACTAAATTATGCAGAGCTTTGGAAACTTCCAATGAGTGCAAGTGCTGCAAGCAGACCTAGATAGATTATCAAAATGGGCAGCAGAATGGCAGATGAGATTCAATGTAGATAAATGTAGGTGATGATTTGGGATTTAATAATCCCTGTGCCATCTACACCATAAATAACTCTGTGTAAGTTCATCTGTAATGGAAAAAGATTTGGGGGTTCTGGTAGATAACAGACTAGCTGTAGCAAACAATGCCAGGTAGCAACAGCTAGAGCTAGCAAGATATTGTCTTGTATAAAAAGGGAATAGATTCAAGAGAGAAAAATATTATTCTCCCTCTTTACAAGGCACTGGTAAGGCCTCATTTGGAATATGCGGTGCAGTTTTGGAATCCCATATACAAAAGGGAATCTTGGAAATTGAGGCAGTTCAGAGAAGGGCAACTAAATTAATAAGGGGAATGGATGGGCTTGAATATGCAGGCAGATTAGACAAGTTAGGGCTGTTTACATTGGAGAAGCGGCGGTTGCGTGGGGACATGATAACCTTGTGCAAATATATTAGTGGCCCATACAATGAGCTCTCTGGTGCATTGTTCACTAATAGGTCATATCAGAGGACACGTGGACATCCTTTAAGGTTGGAAGAAAAGAAGTTTTATCTTCAGGTTAGGAGAGGTTTCTTTACAGTGAGAACGGTGAAACTGTGGAACTGTCTTCCAGCAGATGTGGTAATGGCAAGTTCATTGAATAACTTTAAAAAAGGCCTGGATAAGTTTCTAAAACTAAAAAATATTGAGAATTACTGGTATTAAGTGAATAGGTTGGACTTGATGGACGTATGTCTTTATTCAACCTTAATTACTATGTTACTATGTTACTATATATAGTGCTGAAGCCAGGAGGAAGACTGGCATAAATCAGTTTTCTTTAGGCTGATACTCCTCACAGAAACTTACCAGTCCTATATCCCTGTCCCAACTACTTGGGAGCATCACCCTGGATGGTTTTAAGGGTAATTCTTACTGGCCTGCTTCAGTTGGGTAACTACTTCTGAATGGTTGTAGCACAGGCAAACTTTTGCATCTCTCATTTCACAAACCCCTTTAACAGTTTCATACCAGTGGTTTAAGTTTCCAAAAAAGTCAACATTCAGATATGTGTGAGGTATCCATCAAGTTTAAAACTCAACATATATAGATTTCAATTATTAAAGACTAGTACAGTACACTTGTTTTATATTAAACAAAAGGTTTTCATATTTTGGTTCATTCTACATTTTCATTGCCAAATCTACATTTTTTGTGACTGTCATTAGTGGCTGTAAGAGGTTCACCAAGTTGAAGAGTTTAAGTAGATGATTGTTGCTCTGCAATTCAAATTATTTCCTTAACTGTCTTTCCCCCCATTTCGTTTGGGCTCCAGGGATATACTGAGAGAAAACTTGTTTGATTTAGTGAAAGTTAGATCCCAGAACACATCGTTGGCCTGTGACCTTCTTTCATTTAGATGTCTCAGACTCACCAACAGACCTCTGTCACATGTAAAGCAATTTTTATCCTTGCTCAAAGTCCCTGAACATCTGTTCTGGTGTTCAGTCAACAGAGGAATAAGGCAGGTGTAGGACAAAACTCCTTGCCAGAATACATCAGTAAGAGCTCAGCACTGGCCATCAAGCATCATACATATCTCCCAAATCAGGAAACGTAGGTACCTGAAAATCCTTGAAAATCCACGCAAGGTGTCTGAGCCGAGTCTTTTTCTAGTCTCTGAAATATCCCCAGACTATATTATAGTGTACTGGAATGTATAAATTATGTAGGGACAATGCGTGTGGATGTAACACATTCTTTTTAATAAGCCAACAACTGCCTGCATTAATAATTATGGCAACATTTAATCTGCATGTGTAAATCTTTGTAAAACCATAGGTTTATAAATAAGTTACCGTCTCTGGGACCATTGATTAGGTGTTTACTAGCAACAGTAATTAAAGGTAATATGCAAAAAAATTAAATGTCCTTTTGTGTCATCTGTAATGCTTATTTCACACATACCGGTAACTGACACAAGCTATTTCAAAATTGTTTCATGTAAGCAAAATGCACTTTACATACTTGGTTTTCAGTCAATATTGTTACAATGGGACATTGCTATGTAAGATTTTTGTAGCTGCAATGAATTTGTATGTAATGTATTATGTTATTACATTCCTTATGTAATCTAGTTATCCACAGTTTTTACCAAAGATATTTTATTTAAGGGGAAGTGTGATCTGCACACAAGTGGCCTTTATTAAAATGAATCCAGGATCATGCTGCAGTCTATCCAAAGTTACAGCAGTATAAAGGTTTTTTTCCTGCTTGCACTGCGACATCACGAGCATCACTGGACTGCCCCCAAGTTTAAAGGTGGAGCATGCCCACTGTTGGAACAGATGCATCGCCCTTCTTAATCATTTTTAAAGTTAGCTCCAATTTTAAAAATACAAAAAAATCTCTTCTTTCTTACTACGTTTGAGAGAACGGCGGAGCGAGAGGGATGGCCGAAAGAGCAATGGGCTGGCCTTATTGCACCTTTCTTAACAGGAGATCCGCAAAAAGCATATTTTGATCTGCCTTCAGAGAAAGCTAAAAATTTTGATGATTTAAAAAACGAGATATTAGCCCGCCTTGGAGTAACTACAGCTGTCAGAGCACAGAGAGTGCATACCTGGAGATATCAACCAGATCTAACCCCTAGGTCACAGATGCATGACCTCATACAGCTGGTGAGGAAGTGGTTGCAGCCAGAGACCTTGACAGGACCACAGATAGTGGAGCGCATTGTCTAGGACCGGTAATTCAGGGCCCTTCCTGGACCGTTACATCGCTGGGTGAGCCATGGGGATCCCAAGACTGCAGACCAGCTTGTGGATATGGTGGAAAGGTTCTCCATGGTAGAGGATCTTCTAGGACCCTCAAGGCCTAGGAACTACCCTGCTAACAGAGTGACCAAGACCTCCCCAGTGTCGGAAGGAGGAGCTACACGGTTTCCTGGCTCAAGTGGGGGGTCTAGCAATAACAGCACCCCTAAAGAGGGTGTTGTGCCCCGGAAGGCTGGCTTAACACAGTGCTGGAAGTGCCAAGCCTGGGGGCATGTGAGGGCGCAGTGCCCATTGCAAGAAGAGCCAATGGAATGCGGAACTGTCCGTCGAGTATCTTTTCATGCTCAAATAAATTGCACTGCACACCCTGAGAATAAGGGGCAATTTGAATGCAGGGTTAATGTGAATGGTTTGCCTGCTCATGCTTTACTAGATTCAGGAAGCATGGTGACTCTGGTGCATACCCGGGTGGTTGGACAGGTTGATCCAGCGGTACCCACCCTGCGGGTTATTTGTGTGCATAGGGACACTAGGGAATATCCCTTGGTGGCTGTCTTCATTTCTACCACGTGTGGAACTATGACACATAATGTGGGGGTGGTACCCTCCCTAGTGTATGATGTCATTGGATGTAACTTTCCATTGTTTTCAGAGTTATGGAACTTGATGCAGCATGATTCAACTATGATGTTAAAAGAAGTAGAAATGTCCATCCAATTGTTCCCATGTCAGAAGGGGATCAGGTGGAATTACCCCTGCAAGAGGTGGCAAAAGAGTCTGGGTTAACCTCTGAGGGGGGGGAAAATGTCTCCGTTACAAGTCATGCTTGGGGAGGATGAAGGGGTCACCTCCACTGATACTGTTCATCCAGGTTTGGAAGTGGGAAGAGGAGCTTTTGGTACAGCTCAAGTACAAGACCCCACTTTAGTACATGCCCGTCAGCAGGTAACTGTAATAAATGGGGTGCCTCAAGAACCCGGGGCTGAGAACAGGTATCCCTACTTTGCAATGAATGATGACTTGCTGTATCGATTAGCCAAGGTACGCTCTGATATAATAGAGCAGCTTTTGGTTCCTCAGCCCTACAGGCGAATGGTACTGGATATGGCCCACAATGAGGTTTTGGGAGGACACCTGGGTGCTGAAAAGACGGAGGCACGGATTACAGACCGTTTTTTCTGGCCAGGGCTTAAGGCAGATGTTAAAAAATACTGTGGTTCCTGCCCGATATGCCAGTTAACCACTCCGGCTCCGCATTTCCGAAGTCCCTTGGTGCCCCTACCCATAATCGAAGTTCCCTTTGAGCAGATTGCCATGGACTTAGTAGGCCCTCTAGTAAAATCAGCCCGGGGACACCAATACATACTCGTAGTACTAGACTATGCCACTAGATACCCAGAGGCCGTCCCTTTGAGGAACCCTACTTCGAAAATCATTACAAGGGAGCTGTTTAAAATGTTCTCGAGGACTGGTTTTCCTAAGGAGATCCTCACCGACCAGGGCACCCCATTTATGTCAAGGGTGATGGCAGATCTCTGCAAACTGTTTCAGATTCAGCAGTTGCGGACCTCTGTCTATCACCCCCAGACGGATGGCCTGGTCGAAAGGTTCAATAAAACCCTGAAGTTCATGCTAAAGAGGGTAGTACAAAAGGATGGTAAGGATTGGGACTGTCTGCTACCTCCATTGCTGTTTGCTATCTGGGAGGTTCCTCAGGCATCCACGGGCTTCTCGCCATTTGAGTTGGTGTATGGTCGGAGGCCACGTGGATTGCTTGATCTTGTCAAGGAAACCTGGGAAAGTGAGGCAACTCCTCATAAAACAGTTGTTGAACATATTTCCCAAATGAGAGACAGAATTGATAAGGTGATGCCCTTGGTCCGGGAACATCTCCAGAGTGCTCAGGAGGCACAGAGGAGGGTGTACAATCGGTCACCGAAGGTTAGACACTTTCAAGTGGGTGATCGAGTGGCAGTCCTAATACCTACTGTGGAAAGAAAGTTCCTGGCCAAGTGGCAAGGACCATTTGAGGTGGTAGAGAAAAACGGGAGAAGTAAATTACAAGGTGTACCAACCCGAGAAAAGAAAACCATATCAGATCTACCATGTAAACTTGTTAAAACCCTGGAGAGACCGGGAACCAGAACTGGCATTGGTAAGCCTAAGCCCTGAGCCCCACAAAGGGATTGAGCATGTGAAAATATCCCCTACTCAACAGGTGAGAGAGTTCTTACAGAGAAACAAAGAAGTGTTCTCAGAACTGCCAGGTCTTACTCACGTTATAGAGCATGACATAATCACTGAGCCTGGAGTCAAAGTGTGTGTCAGGCCCTACCGCATTCCCGAAGCCCGCAGGAAAGCAGTCTCAGATGAGGTTAAAAAAATGCTGGAACTGGATATCATTGAAGAATCACAGAGTGAGTGGTCAAGTCCCATTGTGCTGGTTCCAAAGCCCAACGGTACTCTGCGATTTTGTAACGATTTCAGAAGACTGAATGAGGTGTCAAAATTTGATGCCTACCCCATGCCCCGATTGGATGAGTTGATAGAAAGGCTAGGCCCAGCCCGGTTTATTACCACTCTGGATCTGACAAAGGGTATTGGCAGATACCTCTATCCAAAAGTGCGAAGGAGAAAACCGCATTCTCCACTCTGGATGGTCAGTTCCAGTATAAAAGGATGCCCTTTTGTCTTCACACTGCTCCAGCCACCTTTCAGAGAGCAATGGACAGGTTGCTTCGCCCCTTCAACGATACACCTCTGTGTATCTTGATGACATAGTGATTTTCAGTAGGGACTGGGATTCCCATCTTCCCCGTGTGCAAGCTGTGTTAGACTCACTGAGGGAGGGAGGCTTCACAGTGAACCCGGAAAAGTGTGCCATTGGCATGGAGGAGGCCAAGTACCTGGGGTACATTGTGGGTAGAAGTTTGGTAAAACCCCAACTCAATTAAGTAGAGGCAATGAAAGACTGGCCTTGCCCCATTACAAAAAAACAGGTAAGGGCATTCCTGGGCCTAGTTGGGTATTACCGGCGGTTCATACCCAACTTTGCTACTCTAGCAGCACCACTGACTGATCTGACTATGGGTCGGAAGTCGGTCATGGTGAGCTGGAACATGGAGGCCGAAAAAGCCTTTCAGGAGCTAAAGTCCGCTTTGTGTCAGCATCCGATATTGGTTGCTACAGATTTTTCACGTGAATTTGTGGTGCAGACAGATGCATCAGATGTTGGGCTGGGAGCTGTCCTGTCACAGGTCGTAGGTGGTGAGGAGCATCTTGTGCTGTTTCTGAGCAGGAAGTTAACCACAGCCGAAAGAAGGTATGCTGTGGTCGAACGGGAATGTCTGGCTATCAAGTGGGCCCTTGACTCATTACGCTACTTTTTGTTAGGTAGGAAATTCTGGTCAGTTTCGGACCATGCTCCTTTGACTTGGATGATGAGAAACAAGGAAACCAATGCCAGGGTGACAAGGTGGTTCCTGTCCCTACAGGAATTTTCGTTTGTGGTAGAGCACAGACCCGGGAGACTGCATCAAAATGCTGATGCCCTCTCCTGAGTCCATTGTATGGTGTCCAGTAGTGCCTCCACCACCTCCGGGTTGAGGCAGAGGGGGGGGATATGTACAGGACTCCAGGGATGGGTCATGGAGGGAAGATACATATCTTCTATTTTTGGTCTTGGCTCCCTTTAGACAGACAGTTGGAGAAAGGAGTCCGGGGTAGTTTGCAACCCAGAGTTATTTCATATGTAGGGTCCGGACTCTGGAATGGAAGGGAAAAGGTTGGACGGGTCTTTCCATTCTACCCCATGGCTTGTCTGGAGATAGCCTTGGGTAAAATGAATGCCAGTGCATCAAGGGTTAACCTTCTGCAGGAAGGAATATCTGCAAGGAGCTCTGGGAAAGGAGTGAGTGATTTCCTGACCAGGTGATTTGCTGAGCTGTGCAGGCTGAAGGGTGTGTGGATCAGAGCTCCTGGCTGGATTTCCCAGTGCTACAAGGAAGGTAAACTTCTTGCTGAAAGGAAAAGAAACACTGAGGTGTGTCAGTAAATGAACTGTGTTTTTGCTTGCAAAGTCTTTAAAGTTTGGGCTGCTAAAGAAACAGGGGTGTCCCTAGGGTTTTTGGCACCTGAAAATACTTTTGAATGCCGCCCCTAGACTGAGCGGCGCACGCAAAGTGGGTGTGGCTTAATGTGTGGGCGTGGCTTATCATGTGGGTGTTGCTTGGCGTGTGGGCGTGGCAAATTGCATAATTTTTTTTTGAAAATGGTTATTTATACGCTTCTCTATTTTTAGAAAACACTAAAAACATGTTGGTGCAACTGGTACATTACATTAGAAAGCCCTACTTTCTAATGTAAAAAAGATGTTGGCCAAAAGATTTGTAAGCCCTGCTGCTACCACGTCAAGGTAGACTCTTTCAGCATGGCCCTAACTATTATCTAGATTATATATTTTATATATAGATTATATATAATTATATAGATTATTTATCTATCTCTGCTATCTATCTATCTATATTATCTATCTATCTATCTCTACTATCTATCTATCTCTTCTATCTGTCTATCTATCTCTGCTATTTATCTATCTATCTATCTATCTATCTATCTATCTATCTATCTATCTATCTATCTATCTATCTATCTATCTATCTATCTATCTCTGATATTTATCTATCTATCTATATATCTATCTCTGATATTTATCTATCTCTGCTATCTATCTATCTATATTTATCTTTCTATCTATCATCATCTATCTATCTATCTCGATATTTATCTTTTCTGCTACTATCTATATATCTATCTACTATCTATCTACTATCTATCTATCATCTATCTAATCTATCTATCTCTGCTATCTATCTATCTCTTCTATCTGTCTATCTATCTATCATCTATCTATCTATCTATCTATCTATCTATCTATCTATCTATCTATCTATCTATCTATATTATCGATCTATCTATCTATCTATCTCTTCTATCTGTCTATCTCTCTCTGCTATCTATCTATCTATCTATCTATCTATCTATCTATCTATCTATCTATCTATCTATCTATCTATCTATCTATCTATCTCTATTATCTATCTATCTCTGCTATCAAATCTATCTATCTATCTATCTCTGCTATCTATCTATCTCTCTCTTCTATCTCTCTTGCTATCTCTATCTGCTATCTATCTGTCTATCTCGCTATCCATCTATCTCTGCTATCTATCTATCTATCTCTGCTATCTATCTATCTATCTCTGCTATCTATCTGTCTGTCTAACTACTACTCTGCTTCTATCTCTCTATCTCTGCTATCTATCTATCTCTGTCTGTCTATCTATCTCTCCATCTATCTATCACTCCATCTATCTATCTACTACTATCTAATCTATCTATCTATCTATCTATCTATCTATCTCTGATATTTATCTATCTATCTATCTATCTCTGATATTTATCTATCTCTGCTATCTATCTATCTATATATCTATCTATCTATCTATCTATCTATCTATCTATCTATCTATCTATCTATCATCTATCTATCTATCTCTGATATTATCAATCTCTGCTATCTATCTATATTATCTATCTATCTAATCTATCTATCTATCTCTGCTATCTATCTATCTCTTCTATCTGTCTATCTATCTATCTATCTATCTATCTATCTATCTATCTATCTATCTATCTATCTATCTATCTTCTATCACTATCTATCTATCTATCTATATTATCTTATCTATCTATCTATCTATCTATCTATCTATCTATCTATCTCTCTATCTGTCTATCTCTCTCTGCTATCTATTATCTATCTCTTATCTATCTATCTCTGCTATCAAATCTATCTTATCTCTGCTATCTAATCTATATCTCTCTGCTATCCATCTATCTCTGCTATCTATCTGTCTATCTCTGCTATCCATCTATCTCTGCTATCTATCTATCTATCTCCTATCTACTATCTATCTCTGCTATCTATCTGTCTGTCTAACTACCTATCTCTGCTATCTATCTCTCTATCTCTGCTGTCTATCTATCTCTGTCTGTCTATCTATCTCTCCATACTATCTATCTCCTCATCTATCTCTATCTACTACTACTAATCTATCTATCTATCTATCTATCTATCTATCTATCTCTACTATCTATAATCTCTGATATTATCTATCTCTGCTATCTATCTATCTATCCGTCTATCTCTGTCTATCTATCTCTTCTATCTATCTATCTATCTCTGATATGTATCTATCTCTGCTATCTATCTATCTATCTATATTATCTATCTACTCTGCTATCTATCTATCTATTGCTATTATCTATCTATCTCTATTATCTCTGCTATCTATCTATCTCTGCTATCTATCTATCATCTCTATTATCTATCTATCTTGCTATCTATCTATCTATCTATCTATCTATCTATCTATCTATCTATCTATCTCTGCTATCTATCTACTAATCTATCTCTGCTATCCATCTATCTCTGCTATCTTCTATCTATCTATCTATGTATCTATCTATCTATCTCTGCTATCTATCTCTTCTATCCGTCTATCTATATCTCTGATATTTATCTATCTATATTATCTATCTATCTCTGCTATCTATCTATCTCTTCTATCTGTCTATCTATCTATCTCTTCTATCTGTCTATCTATCTCTATTATCTATCTATCTCTATTATCTATCATATAATTATCTACTCGCATCTATCTACTATCTCTGCTACCTATCTATATCGTCTATCTCTGATATTATCTACTCTGCTCTCTATCTATCTATCTATCTATCTATCTATCTATCTATCTATCTATCTATCTATCTACTCGCTATCTATCATCTAATCTATCTATCTTCTCTGCTATCCATCTATCTCTGCTATCTATTCTGCTATCTATCTATCTAATCTATCTATCTATCTATCTATCTCTGCTATCTATCTATCTATCTATCTATCTCTGCTATCCATCTATCTCTGCTATCTATCTCTGCTATTATCTATCTAATCTATCTATCTATCTATCTCTGCTATTTTTTTATCTATCTATCTATCTATCTATCTACTATCTATCTACTATCTATCTATCTATCTATCTATCTATCTATCTTCTATCTATCATCTATCTCTGATATCTATCTATCTATCTATCTATATTAGCGATCTTCTATCTATCTCTTCTATCTGTCTATCTCTCTCTGCTATCTATCTATCTATCTATCTATCTCTATTATCTATCTATCTCTGCTATCAAATCATCTATCTATCTCTGCTATCCTCTATCTCTGATTCCATCTATCTCTGATATCTATCTATCTATAATCTATCCATCGTCTCTGCTATCTATCTCTCTGCTACTCTTCTTCTCTGCTATCCATCTATCTATCTCTGCTATCCATCTATCTATCTCTGCTATCCATCTCTCTCTGCTATCTATCTATCTCTCTGCTATCTATCTATCTCTTCTTTCTCTCTCTCTCTCTGCTATTTATCTATCTATCGCTACTATCTATCTCTGATATTTATCTATCTTCTATTTATCTATCTATCTATCTATCTATCTATCTATCTATCTATCTATCTATCTATCTCTATCTATCTATCTATCTCTTGTCTGTCTGTCTGTCTATCTATCACTCCACTATCTATCTAGCACTTCTATCTATCTATCTATCTACCTACCTACCTACTACTACTACCTACCTATCTATCATCTATCTACTACTATCTATCTATCTATCTATCTGTCTATCTATCTTCTCCCTTTCTCTCTATCTATCTATCTTCCTATCTATTTCCACTTGGCACATTCCTAAAGCGGATAAACATTCTGTTAATGTGATCCCCCGTTATCCTTCCATTTCCCCAGAATGATTTCCCATGTGCCCCTGGTACCTTGTATCTCTCCAGCACTCCTTCATAAGCGCGCACAAACTCGTTCTCCTGGCTCCGATCCGCCGGGAGTTGTCCCGGGACATACCCGGACATGTTGGCGATGTGTCTGCGGTTTACCCGGTGCCTCCGGTCAGTCCGGTGTCTGGCTCAGCTGTGTATAAGACCACACACACACACACCCACTCTCTCTCACTCACACACACTCTCTCTCACTCACAAACTCTTACACACCATACACTCTCTCTCAAACACACTCACTCCCACACTCTCTCTCAACACACACACACTCTCTCACACACACTCTCTCTCTCATGCTCTCTCACACACACACAAACACACTCTCTCTCACACACACTCACTCACTCTCACTCAGTCTGGGAGATAGTGAGGTTGTTAAGTTACCTATCCTACATTCATTGGTACAATCTGGGAGACGGTGAGGTAGTTGGGTTACCTGTCATGGCCCAGGGCTCCAAAAGGCCCAAATAGGGCCCCCATGATATATAAAGGGGCCAGGACCACAATAGGGCCCATGACACATATACGGCCAAATAGGGCCCCAGACGCATATTGCCAAATAGGGACCAGGACAGATATATGGCCATAAAAGCCTAGGACACAAATAGGGCCCAGCCCCAGCCCACACTATAGACACCCCCCCTAAAAAAACTTCCAAAATGCACTTACACAGTGATTTCATTCATGGCCAGCCACAAGCCACTCACTGCTCTCAGTGACACACCCACACACACACCCACACCTCTCTCTCTCTACCGGCACTGCTGAGTCCCGCTCCCGCTTCACACACTCACAAATATTGATCTTTTTCTGCTACCCTTAGACAACAATGACCCTTTTTTCCTATTGTGTCCCAAAGAATGGGTGCAGGGTAGGTTTTAATAGCTGGGGAACATTAGAAGCAGCTGGCGTAGATTTTGGTGTATCTGAGGCCAGAGGCTACAACTTTACCACAAGCCCCCATTCTTCAAGGTGCCCATGTGTGACTGCACTAATATTACCCCCTCTCCAGCCAAAAGCCTGGTTATTATTTACATTATTAATATGCAGGCTGTATTTTTCAGTGTTCTCCCCCAGTGCTGACCACACCACACACACACCACACACACACACCTAGCTACCTCTACCGGCACTGCTGAGTCCCACTTCACAGAATCACACACACACCGGCGCGGCGCTTACCCACTTCCGGCACTGCTGAGTCCCGCTTCACACAACTACCCTCTACTGGCACTGCTGAGTCCCGCTTCACAGAATCACACACTACCGGCGCTGCGCTTACCCGAACTTCCGGCGCTGCTGAGTCCCGCTCCCGCGGCCTTGAAAATGCCGCCTTTTTAAAAAAAAAACCCATAGACATTACAATGCCGCCATGAGCAACTTTTTCACGTTGCGTCATGGTAGGAGCGGCGCTGTGAAGAAAGCTGACTTTTTCCTTTGTGTTGGATTACAAAGTGACTGCATATTTTTGATTGGCTGAGTGAAGCTGCATTTCCTTTTTGTTTGACTGCTGGCGGATGCCAAATTTGTTGCAAATAAAAAAGCTATTATTTTGAACTTTGGGCTGCCTAAACTGTGTGAACTTGATCCCAGATCCCCCTGAATATCACAAGGGATATATGGAAACCACTGTTAACCCTTTACCCAGAACTTCTGAATTGTATCTTTGCTAAAGTGTCTTGTTCATAGATGTTTTTATAGAATAAAAGTTGTCATTTAATTATTTATTATATATATGAATAAATGAGTCTACAAAAGACTCCCAAGAAAATTATTCCAACTAGCTTAAAAACTTAATAAACACATTAATAAAATGTGTACTCTGACTTTGATTAATGATTGTCTTAATAATAATAACTGTGATACATTTGAGTCATGAACAAATCAACTAAATAAAAAAGTGGGAGATCTGACGGTTAACTGAGGTGAATGCAAATGATAAAAGATTATGGACCAATAAACTTCTTTTTTACTAAGGAGGAATATGATTAAAAGTAGTGTTAAGGTCCATTACCAGTCTTTTTCTTACATGTCCCAGTTGTTTTACATTAGTTAACAACTGTTTCATGATACATGTACAAATAAAATATATTTTGCAAAAAACTTTTAGGACTGGGTAATAATGTGGTTTTCTATTTTGGTACCTGTAAAAATGTACCATCTGTCTATAGTCTAAGAAACCATGCGCTACACCTTGCATTGCTAAAATTGAAAAATACCATAAACCAATCCCTTTACTATGTTAGGGACCCGTGTAATTGGATACAGATGGGATAAACCAGAAAGAATTTAACAGAAATCTCAATGGAATGGCTAATAGAGAGAGACAGAATCGGAAATAAAAAATTATTCAAGCAGATGGATCCGTCTTTGAGATTTTTTTTTCTTCTCTTTTCTAAAATTTATTGGAGTGGGAAAAAAAAATTGGTGCCTGTTATTTTCCATTCCTACAGAAAGTTAAATGTGGAATGGAAGTATTTCATTTTTATGAGTCGCTATCTGTCAAAATGTAAGGCCTGTTTGAAAAGGATTTATAGGGATTCCTGTAAGCCTTGTTCGTATTTTCTATTGCTTTTTTAGATGTGAGGGAAAATGTTTTTTTTCTTTCTGTTAGTTATTAAACCAGCAATGCAGCAATTCTCAATTTCATATGGCAAGTTAAAAACTACATTCAAACGAATACACTTCAGGGCGTTGCACTGAGAGCCGTATCAGCAACCCAGTGCAAACAGCCCGGCGATGTAATATGCCAATAGCGGCTCTCCCATCGCTATCAGCTGTTTTGCTATTCTGGCACTTTTAACGCCAGCTCCAGTGGCGCAATAGAATGGCGCTTTCGGCATATAACATAGCTTGCGGTAGCTACGCGGTTAACTTTCGTATTAGCCACGCAGCCGCCACAAGGAAGGAGTTTAAGTCACGCTAACCAATATAACATCGGTTAGCTTGACTTAACTCCAAAAAAGAAGCGGTGGGCCCTTTACAGAGAATGGTGGAGGTAAGGTTTGTGGTGCTACTTAATCTAATCATTTCCGGGACTGTATTGTACAAATAAAGAAAAATGAAGCTTAAAATATGAGCCAACTGCATTGCTCCCATAAAATATTCCCAGAGGCAAACCTCCTCCTTTAGATGCAGACAACAGCAATGAAGGACCGCTTTATAGTTTTGCTGTGGGTGGAGGTCCTGTGGATTTATTAACACCCCTGAATTCTCCAAAATTTAATAGCAGCTAGTTATTGGAACCTGGAAGCTGTTGATGACATTCCCAGCTCCAGAGAGAAGCAAAAAACCCTGTCACATATTTAGTTTGGCATAAGACTAACTACCGGAAATTGCTAGGACTGACCTCCTTATCCTCCTGTGCCTCCTGATCCTTCTGTACTTCCTGATCCTTCTGTCCCTCTTGTCTTGGTTGTCTTCACCCTGGCTTGTTCCTGACTTATCTGCAACTGCTTTTATTGTACCTGCATATTAGACTGTTTGCTTGACTGCTTGCTTGACCCTGGCTTGTTTCTGAACCATCATCCAACTTTCACTGTCAACTGTCAACTATCATAATAAGATTAGTTCTTGGACTTTGCAGATAACTAATCATTTATAATAGTCCCTGATTCACTAACAAGTGACTTTAATATGGTGTAAATATATAGAAGACTAAAGGGGAATTTATCAAGAAGCGCAATTGTACATTTTTGTAAAAAACTATTCCTTTAATATATTGATTCTTCAATCATAGCACAGGGTCCGGTTTTACATCTGATACTGAATGTAGTGGGAAAAGAGAAAGAAAGATCCCTGCATGAAAATTCTTGTGTATATATTATGCTGATACATTAAGGATAAACTGATTGGTAAAGGAGGTAATGTTCAATGTCTTTGCCAGTGAAATGGTAATATAGCCTGCGTTGGTTGGTATGTGGACCATCAAAGCTGGGGTCAACTCTGGGTCTTTCATTTTGTATTCACTTGCATTACTTTTGCTTAGAGGTGAACTATTAAAATCATATATCCGGGGATGGGAATTGGCAATATCCAGGCCATGTGAAATCAGAGCCTGAAACATTTCAGTCTTTGTCCAACTCTCTTTCCACCTCCTGCCTGGAGCCAGCTGCTTCCTTCTTACTAACCCCTTTTCCAGCCAGTGGTTAGTTTGAGCTGGTGCATTGCCCTTCTCCCCCCGTCTCATTACAAGCTAATACACCCCTTATGGCAAGTGAAAGCCAATGCTATGACTTTAACTTTTCCAAATCATTATACCAGATTGCTGGATGCAAGGCCCAAACAAGGCTTAATCTGTGAGTGAGACAAGAGAAATAGCATGAACTATATAATATTAGACAGTTTTTAACATTAACTCTTTACTAAACTGCAATCTGTAACGCTTGATACAGTATGTGTCTATTTATTGGGAGATGTTTTTGATTATAGCGCTGTAGATTGCATTCATTTCTTGAAAACTGAATTAGAATGTCAGAATGAAGGCGTTACTAAGAGGTTGGCATTTATATGCCAAAGAAAGAAATAGGGCGTGTGGCATAGGAGAGATCCATGTTGCAGTTTACAATAGCACTCTTAAACATACATTTATCATATTCCTCATTCTGATTTAATGCAATTTGAATACATTACCTTGGCTTTTTGCCTGTGAATATTGGGAATTTAAAACTTTATACTATATATAGTTCAGTACAATGGCTAGTGCAATATTAGAAGGTTTAAACCTTTATAGTTAGAGCACGGCTATGGACACTGCAGTAAAATTTTTTAGTTACATGGGAATAAACATCACCCTCATAATCATGTATACACATGTGGAAAGTTATAGCAATACATCTCTGCTGTGTATCTCCACAGTTGAGTTAAAAATCAAAGACAAATCAGGGGAAACAATGTAGCAAAGCTGGCTCAGAATTAAAGGCAGTTACCTTCAATTATTAGGTCATTTTTAAAACAAGCAATATTGTATGGACTCTGTTTAAAAACATACATAATACGGGCTGTGGGATCACTCCTCAGGTGGAATTACAGATAAATAACCCATACACTGCATGTTTATAATTATATAGCGTGATAGTTTATAGGGCAGGAGAGGTGAAAGCCTGATATACTAAGGCTGGGTACCCATGATCCAATTTTAATCCCGTGACAGTTCGGCACTAGCGAGCTATGGCCAGGACAAATCAGTGTCGATTGTGCCAAAAATAGCCACAGTTTGCTGTGACCAATCGTGCTGTCTACAGGGGGGCCGCACAATCGTTGGATTTACTACAATGTCGGATAGCCTTTCGTCTGATTTGTGAATGGCCATCTGAAAATAGCACAGATTTATAGCCTCAAATATTTGTTGGTGTGTACCAACCCAAGACAATTCAAAGGTCTGTGAAACATCTCTCCTAAGGATATAAATTAAAGGGCATGTCCAACCAGAAAATAACTAAACTTTTCAAGTTATTCACCCCCCCAAAAGTGGACTTGCGCTTTTATCTTACATTCCTACTTTAACACAGCCGATCCCTCATCAGAAGTCTCGTCTCCTGTCCTCTGTTTCGAAATGCTCTTCCGGATATGGACATCCATTGGCGTGGAAGTCACCACTGCAGCCTACACTGACATTACATACACGGAAGAGAAGAAAGAAGTAGAAAGGGATTGGTTGTGTTAAAGTAGGTATATTTGTTAGGACATTCCCTACAGGGGTTACCTTGATGTGGTTGGAAAGCTTTTAATTTTGACAATCAGAATCATGTAACGTGGCATTACTACTGTATGAATCACTGGGCCCCCTCAGATAGATAATAAATTAGATAGATAATAAATATCAGAGATAGATAGTAGCGATAGATAGATAAATAGCAGAGAGAGAGAAGAGAAGCAGAGATAGATAGATACAGAGAGGATAGATAGAAGCAGAGAGAGATGGATAGCAGAGATAGATAGATGGTAGCAG
Source organism: Hymenochirus boettgeri (assembly GCA_019447015.1). Classification (NCBI taxonomy): domain Eukaryota; kingdom Metazoa; phylum Chordata; class Amphibia; order Anura; family Pipidae; genus Hymenochirus; species Hymenochirus boettgeri. Next base: position 97,238,725 of record CM033475.1, on the reverse strand, counting down.
AGATAGATAATGGATAGCAGAGAATAGATAGATTGATAGCAGAGATAAGATAGGCAAGATAGATGGATAGATAGATAGATTAGATGATATCAGAGATAGATGGATAATAGAGATAGTGGAGATAGAAGGTATAGATAGATGAATGATCGGATATAGATATAGAAGAGATAGAATAGATAGTAGATAGAAGAGATAAGCAATAAGAGATAGATGATAGATCGTATATAGATAGATAGATGATGATATAAGAATAGATAGATAGATAGATAGATAGATAGAGAGATAGTAGATAGAATAGATAGATAGATAGATAGAATAGATATATGATAAGATAGATAGATAGCAGAGATAGATAGATAGATAGATTAGATAGATAGATAGCAAGTAGAAATAGCAGAGATAGATGGATATAGCGATAGATAGATAGATAGATTAGATAGATAGCAGAGATAGTGAATAGATCGATGATTAGATAGATAGATAGCAGAGATAGATAGCAGAGATGATGATAGCAGAGATAGATAGATTAGATAGATAGATAGCAGAGATAGATAGATAGATAGATAGATAGATAGATAGATAGATAGATAGATAGATAGATAGATAGCAGAGATAGATAAATATCAGAGATAGATCGATATATAGATAGGTAGCAGAGATAGATAGATAGATAGCAGAGATAGATAATTATATAGATAGATAATAGAGATAGATGATAATAGAGTAGATAGACAGATAGAAGAGATAGATAGATAGACGATAGAAGAGATGAGATAGTAGCAAGAGATAGATAGATAATATAGATAGATAAATATCGAGATATAGATGACGATAGAGAGATAGATAGCAGAGATAGATAGATAATACATAGATAGATAGATAGATAGATAGCAGAGATAGATGGATAGCAAGGATAGATTAGATAGATAGATAGCAGAGATATAGATAGATAGATAGATAGATAGATGATAGATAGATAGATAGCAGAGATGTAGATAATAAGAGAGATAGTAGATAGCAGAGATAGATAGATAGCAGAGATAAGAGATATAGATAATAGCAATAGATAGATAGATAGCAGAGATGATAATAATATAGATAATAGATAGATAGCAGAGATAGATACATATCAGAATAGATGATAGATAGAAGAGATAGATAGCAGAGATAGACGGATAGATAGATAGATAGCGAGATAGATAATATATCAGAGATTAGATGATAGATAGATAGATAGATAGATAGATAGATAGATAGATAGATAGATAGTAGTAGATAGATAGATGGAGTGATAGATAGATAGTTGAGAGATAGATAGACAGACAAGATAGATAGACAGCAGAGATAGAGAGATAGATGCAGAGATGATAGTTAAGCAGACAGATAGATAGCGAGATAATAGATAGATAGCAGAGATAGATAGATGATAGCAGAGATAGATGGATAGCAGAGAATAGACAGATAGATAGCAGAGATAGATAGCAAGAGATATAGATTAGATACAGAGATAGATAGATAGATTTGATAGCAGAGATAGATAGAATATAGAGATAGATAGATAGATAGCAAGAGAGATGACAGATAGAAGAGATAGATAATAATAGATAGATAGATAGATAGATAGATGATAGATAGATAGATAGATAGATAGATAGATAGATAGATAGATAGATAGATAGATAGATAGATAGATAGATAGATAAATAGATAGATAGATAGACAGATAGAAGAGATAGATAGATACAGAGATAGATAGATAGATAGATAGATAGATAATATGATAGATAGCAGAGATTGATAAAATAAGAGATAGATGATAGATGATGATAGATAGATAGATAGATAGATAGATAGTAGATAGATAGATAGATAATAAGATATAAGATAGTCAGAGATAGATAAGATATCAGAGATAATAGATAAGATAATACAGAATAGATAGATAGATAGATAGATGATGATTAGATAGTAGTAATAGATAGATGGAGTGATAGATAGATGGAGAGATAGATAGACAGACAGAGATAGATATGCAGAGATAAGAGATGAAATAGCAGAGATAGGTAGTTACAGACAGATAGATAGCAAGATAGAAGTAGATGCAGAGAGTAGATAGATGAGGATAGATGGAGAGCAAGTAGACGATAGATAGCAGAGATAGATGATAGCAGATAGAGATAGATAGATAGCAGAGATAGATATAGATAGATTTGATAGCAGAGATAGATAGATAGATAGAGATAGATAATAGATAGATAGATAGATAGATATGATAGATATAGATAGATAGATAGATAGATAGATAGATAGATAGATAGCAAGAGAGAGATAAGATAGAATATATAGATAATAATGATATATAATAGATAGAAGATAGATAGATAGATAGATGATAGATAGATAGGATAAGATATGATGATAGATAGATAGATGAAGATTAGAAGAGATGATAGATAAGAGATATAGATAGATTAGATAGATAGATAGATAGATAGATAGATAGATGATAGTAGATAATATGATAGTAGCAGAAATAGATAATAGTAGAGAGATATATATAGATAGATTATGGAAGATAGATAATATCAGAGATAGATATATAGAGATATATAATATAGAGATAAATAGATAGAATAGATAGATAGATATAGATAGATAGATAGATAGATAGATAGATGATAGATAATAGATAGATAGATAAATAGCAGAGATAACGACAGATAGAAGAGATAGATGATAGTAGAGATATAGATAGATAATATATATAGATAGATAGCAGAGATAGATAAATTCTATATAATTATATATAATCTATATATAAAATATATAATCTAGATATAGTTGGGCCATGCTGAAAGAGTCTACCTTGACGGTTAGCAAGCGGCTTACAAATCTTTTGGCCAACATCTTTTTTACATTAGAAAGTAGGCTTTCTAATGTAATGTACCAGTTGCACCAACATGTTTTTAGTGTTTTCTAAAAATGAGAACGTATAAATAACCATTTTCAAAAAAAATTATCAATTTGCCACGCCCACACGCCAAGCAACACCCACATGTAAGCCCCGCCCACACATTAAGCCACACCCACTTTGCGTGCGCCGCTCAGTCTAGGGGCGCATTCAAAAGTATTTCAGGCCAAAACCCTAGGGACACCCCTGTTTCTTTAGCAGCCCAAACTTTAAAGACTTTGCAACAAAACACAGTTCATTACTGACACACCTCAGTGTTTCTTTCCTTTCCAAGAAGTTTACCTTCCTTGTAGCACTGGGAAATCCAGCCAGGAGCTCTGATCCACACACCCTTCAGCCTGCACAGCTCAGCAAATCACCTGGTCAGGAAATCACTCACTCCTTTCCCAGAGCTCCTTGCAGATATTCCTTCCTGCAGAAGGTTAACCCTTGATGCACGGGCATTCATTTTACCCAAGGCTATCTCCAGACAAGCCATGGGGTAAATGGAAAGACCCGTCCAACTTTTCCCTTCCATTCCAGAGTCCGGACCCTACATATGAAATAACTCTGGGTTGCAAACTACCCCGGACTCCTTTCTCCCAACTGTCTGTCTAAAGGGAGCCAAGACCAAAATAGAAGATATGTATCTTCCCCCATGACCCATCCCTGGGTCCTGTACATATCCCCCCCCCTCTGCCTCAACCCGAGGTGGTGGGGCACTACTGGACACCATACAATGGACTCAGGAGAGGGCATCAGCATTTTGATGCAGTCTCCCGGTCTGTGCTCTACCACAAACGAAAATTCCTGTGACAGGAACCACCTTGTCACCCTGGCATTGGTTTCCTTGTTTCTCATCATCCAAGTCAAGGAGCATGGTCCGAAACTGACCAGAATTTCCTACCTAACAAAAAGTAGCGTAATGAGTCAGGGCCCACTTGATAGCCAGACATTCCCGTTCACCACAGCATACCTCTTTCGGCTGTGGTTAACTTCCTGCTCAGAAACAGCAACAAGATGCTCCTCACCACCTACGACCTGTGACAGGACAGCTCCCAGCCCAACATCTGATGCATCTGTCTGCACCACAAATTCACGTGAAATTCTGTAGCAACCAATATCGGATGCTGACACAAAGCGGACTTTAGCTCCTGAAGGCTTTTTTCGGCCTCCATGTTCCAGCTCACCATGACCCACTTCCGACCCATGTCAGATCAGTCATGGGTGCTGCTAGAGTAGCAAAGTTGGGTATGAACCGCCGTTAATACCCAACTAGGCCCAGGAATGCCCTTACCTGTTTTTTTGTAATGGGGCAAGGCCAGTCTTTCATTGGCCTCTACTTAATTGAGTTGGGGTTTACCAAACTTCACCCACAATGTACACCCAGGTACTTGGCCTCCTCCATGCCAATGGCACACTTTTCCGGTTCACTGTGAAGCCTCCCTCCCTCAGTGAGTCTAAACACGCTTGCACACGGGGAAGATGGGAATCCCAGTCCCTACTGAAAATCACTATTTCATCAAGATAACAGAGGTGTATCGTTGAGGGCGAAGCACACTGTCCATTGCTCTCTGAAAGGTGGCTGGACAGTGTGAAGACAAAGGGTCCTTTTATACTGGAACATCCATCGAGTGGAGGCGGTTTTCTCCTTCGCACTTTTGGATAGAGGTATCTGCCAATACCCTTTGTCAGATCCAGAGTGGTAATAACCGGGCTGGGCCTAGCCTTTCTATCAACTCATCCAACGGGGCAGGGGTAGGCATCAAATTTTGACACCTCATTCAGTCTTCTGAATCTTACAAAATCGCAGAGTCCGTTGGGCTTGGAACAAGCACAATGGGACTTGCCCCACTCTGTGATTCTTCAATATATCCAGTTCCAACATTTTAACCTCATCTGAGTCTGCTTTCCTCTGCGGGCTTCGGGAATGCGTAGGCCTGACACACTTTAGCTGTGACCCAGGCTCAGTGATTATGTCATGCTCTACGTGAGTAAACCTGGCAGTTCTGAGAACACTTCTTGTTTCTCTGTAGAACTCTCTCACCTGTTTGAGTAGGGGATATTTCACTCAATCCTTTGTGGGCCAGGCTTAGGCTTCACCAAGCCAGTCTGGTTCCCGGCACGTGTTTAAGGTAACAGTTTACATCTGTAGATCTAATCTTTCCGGGTTGGTACCTAATTACCCCCGTTTCTCACCACCCAACTTGCCACTGGCCAGGAACTTCTCCACAGTAGGTATTAGGACGCCACTCGATCACCCACTTGAAAGTGTCTAACCTTCGGTGACCGATTGTAACACCCTCCTCTGTGCCTCCTGAGCACTCTGGAGATGTTCCCGGACCAAGGGCATCACCTTATCAATCTGTCTCTCATTTGGGAAATATGTTCAACAACTGTTTTATGAGGATTTTGCCTCACTTTCCCAGGTTTCCTTGACAAGATCAAGCAATCCACGTGGCCTCCGACCATACACCAACTCAAATGGCGAGAAGCCCGTGGATGCCTGAGGAACCTCCCAGATAGCAAACAGCAATGGAGGGCAGACAGTCCCAATCCTTACCATCCTTTGTGTACCACTCTTTTAGCATGAACTTCAGGGTTTTATTGAACCTTTCGACCAGGCCATCCGTCTGGGGGTGATAGACAAGGGTCCGCAACTGCTGAATCTGAAACAGTTTGCAGAGATCTGCCATCACCCTTGACTAAATGGGGTGCCCTGGTCGGTGAGGATCTCCTTAGGAAAACCAGTCCTCGAAAACATTTTAAAAAACAGCTCCCTTGTAATGATTTTCGAAGTAGGGTTCCTCAAAGGGACGGCCTCTGGGTATCTATGTGGCATAGTCTAGTACTACGAGTATGTATTGGTGTCCCCGGGCTGATTTTACTAGAGGGCCTACTAAGTCCATGGCAATCTGCTCAAAGGAACTTCGATTATGGTAGGGGCACCAAGGGACTTCGGAAATGCGGAGCCGGAGTGGTTAACTGGCATATCGGGCGAACCACAGTATTTTTTAACATCTGCCTTAAGCCCTGGCCGAAAAAAACGGTCTGTAATCCGTGCCCCGTCTTTTCAGCACCCAGGTGTCCTCCCAAAACCTCATTGTGGGCCATATCCAGTACCATTCGCCTGTAGGGCTGAGGAACCAAAAGCTGCTCTATTATATCAGAGCGTACCTTGGCTACGTACAGCAAGTCATCATTCATTGCAAAGTAGGGATACCTGTTCTCAGCCCCGGTTCTTGAGGCACCCCATTTATTACAGTTACCTGCTGACGGGCATGTACTAAAGTGGGGTCTTGTACTTGAGCTGTACCAAAAGCTCCTCTTCCCACTTCCAAACCTGATGAACAGTACAGTGGAGGTGACCCCTTCATCCTCCCCAAGCATGACTTGTAACGGAGACATTTTCCCCCCCCTCAGAGGTTAACCCAGACTCTTTTGCCACCTCTTGCAGGGGTAATTCCACCTGATCCCCTTCTGACATGGGAACAATTGGATGGACATTTCTACTTCTTTAAACATCATAGTTGAATCATGCTGCATCAAGTTCCATAACTCTGAAAACAATGGAAAGTTACATCCAATGACATCATACACTAGGGAGGGTACCACCCCCACATTATGTGTCATAGTTCCACACGTGGTAGAAATGAAGACAGCCACCAAGGGATATTCCCTAGTGTCCCTATGCACACAAATAACCCGCGGGTGGGTACCGCTGGATCAACCTGTCCAACCCACCCGGTATGCACCAGAGTCACCATGCTTCCTATCTATCTATCTATCTATCTATCTATCTATCTATCTATCTATCTCTGTCTGTCTGTCTGTCTATCTATCACTCCATCTATCTATCTAGCTACTTCTATCTATCTATCTATCTACCTACCTACCTACTATCTACCTACCTATCTATCATCTATCTATCTATCTATCTATCTATCTATCTATCTGTCTATCTATCTATCTCCCTTTCTCTCTATCTATCTATCTTCCTATCTATTTCCACTTGGCACATTCCTAAAGCGGATAAACATTCTGTTAATGTGATCCCCCGTTATCCTTCCATTTCCCCAGAATGATTTCCCATGTGCCCCTGGTACCTTTGTATCTCTCCAGCACTCCTTCATAAGCGCGCACAAACTCGTTCTCCTGGCTCCGATCCGCCGGGAGTTGTCCCGGGACATACCCGGACATGTTGGCTGATGTGTCTGCGGTTTACCCGGTGCCTGCCGGTCAGTCCGGTGTCTGGCTCAGCTGTGTATAAGACACACACACACACACACACACTCTCTCTCACTCACACACACTCTCTCTCACTCACAAACTCTTACACACACATACACTCTCTCTCAAACACACTCACTCCCACACTCTCTCTCAAACACACACACACTCTCTCTCACACACACTCTCTCTCTCATGCTCTCTCACACACACACAAACACACTCTCTCTCACACACACTCACTCACTCACTCAGTCTGGGAGATAGTGAGGTTGTTAAGTTACCTATCCTACATTCATTGGTACAATCTGGGAGACGGTGAGGTAGTTGGGTTACCTGTCAGTGGCCCAGGGCTCCAAAAGGCCCAAATAGGGCCCCCATGATATATAAAGGGGCCAGGACACAAATAGGGCCCATGACACATATACGGCCAAATAGGGCCCCAGACGCATATTGGGCCAAATAGGGACCAGGACAGATATATGGCCATATAAAGCCTAGGACACAAATAGGGCCCAGGCCCCAGCCCACACTATAGACACCCCCCCTAAAAAAACTTCCCAAAATGCACTTACACAGTGATTTCATTCATGGTCCAGCCACAGAGCCACTCACTGCTCTCAGTGACACACACACACACACACACACCTCTCTCTCTCTACCGGCACTGCTGAGTCCCGCTCCCGCTTCACACACTCATACAAATATTGATCTTTTTCTGCTACCCTTAGACAACAATGACCCTTTTTTCCTATTGTGTCCCAAAGAATGGGTGCAGGGTAGGTTTTAATAGCTGGGGAACATTAGAAGCAGCTGGCGTAGATTTTGGTGTATCTGAGGCCAGAGGCTACAACTTTACCAGCAAGCCCCCATCTTCAAGGTGCCCAATGTGACTGCACTAATATTACCGCCTCTCCAGCCAAAAGCCTGGTATTATTACATTATTAATATGCAGGCTGTATTATTTCAGTGTTTCTCCCCAGTGCTGACACACACACACACAACACACACAACACATAGCTACCTCTACCGGCACTGCTGAGTCCCACCTTCACAGAATCACACACTACCGGCGCTGCGCTTACACGAACTTCCGGCACTGCTGAGTCCCGCTTCACACAACTACCTCTACTGGAATGAGGCAGTCCCGATTCACAGAATCACACACTACCGGCGCTGCGCTTACCCGAACTTCCGGCGCTGCTGAGTCCCGCTCGCGGCAGCTTGAAAATGCCGCCTTTTTAAAAAAAAAAACCCATAGACATTACAATGCCGCCATGAGCAACTTTTTCACGTTGCGTCATGGTAGGAGCGGCGCTGTGAAGAAAGCTGGACTTTTTCCTTTGTGTTGGATTACAAAGTGAACTGCATAATTTTGATTGGCTGAGTGAAGCTGCATTTCCTTTTTCTGTTTGACTGCTGGCGGATGCCAAATTTATGTTGCAAATAAACAAAGCTATCATTTTGAACTTTGAGGCTGCCTAAACTGTGTGAACTTGATCCCAGATCCCCCTGAATATCACAAGGGATATATGGAAACCACTGTTACCCTTTACCCAGAACATTCTGATATTGATATCTTTGCTAAAGTGTCTTGTTCATAGATGTTTTTATAGAATAAAAGTTGTCAGTTAAATTATTTATTTATATAATGAATAAATGAGTCTACAAAAGACTCCCAAGAAAATTAATTCCAACTAGCTTAAAAACATTAATAAACACATTAATAAAATGTGTACTCTGACTTTGATTAATGATTGTCTTAATAATAATAACTGTGATACATTTGAGTCATGAACAATATCAACTAAATAAAAAAGTGGGAGATCTGACGGTTAACTGAGGTGAATGCAAATGATAAAAGATTATGGACCAATAAACTTCTTTTTTAACTAATGAGGAATATGATTAAAAGTAGTGTTAAGGTCCATTACCAGGTCTTTCTTACATGTACCACAGTTGTTTTACATACTAGTTAACAACTGTTTCATGATACATGTACAAATAAAATATAATTTTGCAAAAAACTTTTAGGACTGGGTAATAATGTGGTTTTCTATTTTGGTACCTGTAAAAATGTACCATCTGTCTATAGTCTAAGAAACCATGCGCTACACCTTGCATTGCTAAAATTTGAAAATAACCATAAACCAATCTCCTTTACTATGTTAGGGACCCGTGTAATTGGATACAGATGGGATAAACCAAATGAAAGAATTTAACAGAAATCTCAATGGAATGGCTAATAGGAGAGAGACAGAATCGGAAATTAAAAATTATTCAAAGCAGATGGATCCGTCTTTGAGATTTTTTTTCTTCTCTTTTTCTAAAATTTATTGGAGTTGGAAAAAAAAAATTGGTGCCTGTTTATTTTCCAGTCCTACAGAAAGTTAAATGTGGAATGGAAGTATTGTCATTTTTATGAGGTTCGCTATCTGTCAAAATGTAAGGCCTGTTTGAAAAGGATTTATAGGGATTCCTGTAAGCCTTGTTCGTATTTTCTATTGCTTTTTTAGATGTGAGGGAAAATGTTTTTTTCTTTCTGTTAGTTATTAACCAGCAATAGCAGCAATTCTCAATTTCATATGGCAAGTTAAAAACTACATTCAAACGAATACACTTTCAGGGCGTTGCACTGAGAGCCGGTATCAGCAACCCAGTGCAAACAGCCCGGCGATGTAATATGCCAATAGCGGCTCTCAAGCATCGCTATCAGCTGTTTTGCTATTCTGGCACTTTTAACGCCAGCTAACAGTGGCGCAATAGAATGGCGCTTTCGGCATATAACATAGCTTGCGGTAGCTACGCGGTTAACTTTCGTATTAGCCACGCAGCCGCCACAAGGAAGGAGTTTAAGTCACGCTAACCAATATAACATCGGTTAGCTTGACTTAAACTCCAAAAAAGAAGCGGTGGGCCCTTTACAGAGAATGGGTGGAGGTAAGGTTTGTGGTGCTACTTAATCTAATCATTTCCGGGACTGTATTGTACAAATAAAGAAAAATGAAGCTTAAAATATGAGCCAACTGCATTGCTCCCATAAAATATTCCCAGAGGCATAACTCTTCCTCCTTTAGATGCAGACAACAGCAATGAAGGACCGCTTTATAGTTTTGCTGTGGGTGGAGGTCCTGTGGATTTATTAACACCCCTGAATTCTCCAAAATTTAATAGCAGCTAGTTATTGGAACCTGGAAGCTGTTGATGACATTCCCAGCTCCAGAGAGAAGCAAAAAAGCCCTGTCCATATTTTAGTTTGGCATAAGACTAACTACCGGAAATTGCTAAGGACTGAGCCTCCTTATCCTCCTGTGCCTCCTGATCCTTCTGTACTTCCTGATCCTTCTGTCCCTCTTGTCTTGGTTGTCTTCACCCTGGCTTGTTCCTGACTTATCTGCAACTGCTTTTATTGTACTCTGCATATTAGACTGTTTGCTTGACTGCTTGCTTGACCCTGGCTTGTTTCTGAACCATCATCCAACTGTCACTGTCAACTGTCAACTATCATAATAAAGATTAGTTCTTGGACTTTGCAGATAACTAATCATTATAAATATGTCCCTGATTCACTAACAAGTGACTTTAATATGGTGTAAATATATATAGAAGGACTAAAGGGGAATTTATCAAGAAGCGCAATTGTACATTTTTTGTAAAAAACTATTCCTTTAATATATTGATTCTTCAATCAATAGCACAGGGTCCGGTTTTACATCTGATACTGAATGTAGTGGGAAAGAAAGAAAGAAAGATCCCTGCATGAAAATTCTTGTGTATAATATTATGCTGATACATTAAGGATAAACTGATTGGTAAAGGAGGTAAATGTTCAATGTCTTTGCCAGTGAAATAGGTAATATAGCCTGCGTTGGTTGGTATGTGGACCATTCAAAGCTGGGGTCAACTCTGGGTCTTTCATTTGTATTTCACTTGCATTACCTTTTGCTTAGAGGTGAACTATTAAAATCATATTATCCGGGGATGGGAATTGGCAATATCCAGGCCATGTGAAATCAGAGCCTGAAACATTTCAGTCTTTGTCCAACTCTCTTTCCAGCCTCCTGCCTGGAGCCAGCTGCTTCCTTCTTACTAACCCCTTTTCCAAGCCAGTGGTTAGTTTGAGCTGGTGCATTGCCCATTCTCCCCCCGTCTCATTAACAGCTTAATACACCCCTTGATGGCAAGTGAAAGCCAATGCTATGACTTTAACTTTCCAAATCTATTATACCAGATTGCTGGATGCAAGGCCCAAACAGAGGCTTAATCTGTGAGTGAGACAAGAGAAATAGCATGAACTATATAATATTAGACAGTTTAACATTAACTCTTTACTAAACTGCAATCTGTAACGCTTGATACAGTATGTGTCTATTTATTGGGAGATGTTTTGATTATAGCGCTGTAGGATTGCATTCATTTCTTGAAAACTGAATTAGAATGTCAGAATGAAGGCGTTACTAAGAGGTTGGCATTTATATGCCAAAGAAAGAAATAGGGGCAGTGTTGCATAGGAGAGATCCATGTTGCAGTTTACAATAGCACTCTTAAACATACATTTATCATATTCCTCATTACTGATTTAATGCAATGTGAATACATTACCTTGGCTTTTTGCCTGTGAATATTGGGAATTATAAAACTTTATACTATATATAGTTCATGACAATGGCTAGTGCAATATTAGAAGGTTTAAACCTTTATAGTTAGAGCACGGCTATGGACACTGCAGTAAAATTTTTTAGTTACATGGGAATAAACATCACCCTCATAATCATGTATACACATGTGGAAAGTTATAGCAATACATCTCTGCTGTGATTCTCCACAGTTGAGTTAAAAATCAAAGACAAATCAGGGGAAACAATGTAGCAAAGCTGGCTCAGAATTAAAGGCAGTTACCTTCAATTATTAGGTCATTTTTTAAAACAAGCAATATTGTATGGACTCTGTTTAAAAACATACTATAATACGGGCTGTGGGATCACTCCTCAGGTGGAATTACAGATAAATAACCCATACACTGCATGTTTATAATTATATAGCGTGATAGTTTATAGGGCAGGAGAGGTGAAAGCCTGATATACTAAGGCTGGGTACCCATGATCCAATTTTTAATCCCAGCTGACAGTTCGGCACTAGCGAGCTAATGGCCAGGACAAATCAGTGTCGATTGTGCCAAAAATAGCCACAGTTTGCTGTGACCAATCGTGCTGTCTACAGGGGGGCCGCACAATCGTTGGGATTTACTACAATGTCGGATAGCCTTTCGTCTGATTTGGATGAATGGCCATCTGAAAAAATAGCACAGATTTATAGCCTCAAATATTTGTTGGTGTGTACCAAGCCCAAGACAATTCAAAGGTCTGTGAAACATCTCTCCTAAGGATATTAAATTAAAGGGCATGTCCAACCAGAAAATAACTAAACATTTTCAAGTTATTCACCCCCCCCAAAAGTGGACTTGCGCTTTTATCTTACATTCCTACTTTAACACAGCCGATCCCTCATCAGAAGTCTCGTCTCCTGTCCTCTGTTTCGAAATGCTCTTCCGGATATGGACATGCCATTGGCTGTGAAGTCACCACTGCAGCCATAACTGACATTACATACACGGAAGAGAAGAAAGAAGTAGAAAGGGATTGGTTGTGTTAAAGTAGGTATATTTGTTAGGACATTCCCTACAGGGGTTACCTTGATGTGGTTGGAAAGCTTTTAATTTTGACAATCAGAATCATGTAACTTAGTGGCATTACTACTGTATGAATCACTGGGCCTCCAAGCAAAACTATGATGGGGCCCCTATCCGTGCTTTGTCCACAGTGGTTCTGGGAGGAGACTATTTATGTTATAGGAAAAATAAGAAGATGGGGCTCCTGGGTCCCCCTGCACCTGCTCTCCCTGCTCCCCTGGTAGTTACACTCATGAATAAATTTTAACATGCTTTAATACTGTGCTAAATCCACACACAGTATGATACTTACCTGTTGTGGCACAGGTTTTTAGAGTGCACCTCATACTGTTCCTGCCTGGACTCCCCCTGATGTAACTTAACTCCCTATATTTATATTGTTATTATATTTATTATATTATATTTATATTATATTGATCATTCTTTGTATGTATTTTATTTAAAGGAGAACAAATGTGTTCCAATCCTCCAATTCATAATATTGAAAGTACCCAGGGTAGGTGCTTAAACCACTGGGTCCTTGTGTCCCCAAAGTATCTTTTTCCATTGGATAGCCCCCTGAACTGGAAGGGGTGAATGGCAAACCATGGTCTTATTTCTATTAAAGGGCATGTCCATCCCCCAAATGCTGGCCCCACTGCTTAGTGTTAAAAATCCTTACCTTGCTCCTCTGCTCCAAATGGATGTCCTGTAGTGTTTGTTCAAAGTCCAGAAAAGTGAAAAGTAGGAGCCTGCCTGTGTGTGAAAAGGTTTCTGTCTCTTCTCTGTCCTTCTGGAGGACCCAGGCATGCGATGTGGAGCCGATTACCCCCTCCCTTTCTCCAGATCCATCATCTGTGCAGCTTTAGGTTTCCATGCAATCATTTTACTGTAAAACTGTATTCCGTATATACTCAAGTATAAACCGTCCTGAATACAAACCAAGGTACTGTACTTGTAGAAAGTCCCATAGAAAGTCCAATACACAGCCCCATAGAACGTCCCATACAAAGCCCCATAGAAAGTCCAATAAACAGTCCCATAGAAAGTCCCATAAACAACCCCATAGAAAGTCCAATACACAGCCCCATAGAAAGTCCCATACACACCCCATACACAGCCCCATAGAAAGTCCAATATACAGCCTCATAGAAAGTCCCATACACAGTCCCATAGAAAGTCCCATACACACCCCATAGAAAGTCCAATACACAGCCCCATAGAAAGTCCCATACACAGCCCCATAGAAAGTCCCATACACAGCCCGATAGAAAGTCCCATACACAGCCCCATAGAAAGTCCCATACATAGATGTGACCTGTGCAGCCTGAACACTAAAAGATCAATTGTTCCCTCTTTCCCTGGGCTGATCTGAGTGAGCAGGACAACAATTGCCTAACCCACTGAAATCAAGAGGATTCTCTGCGTTACAGGGTACAGCTTTTGTTTTCCCAGGGCTATGTGATTTTGTCCAGCAGCATCCAGATCAGCACAGACCCGAGTATAAACCGAGGGGAGACTTTCAAGATGATTTCAAAGGTTAAAAAATTTGGTTTATACTCGAGTATATACGATGCACCTGAGGAAGGGGGAGGACCCCTGAAACGTTGTGCATGCCAGATAGTCACAATAAAAATATCACTTGTAAGAGCTTTTGAACTATCGAGTATATACGGTAGCTTCCCACTTCCCAACTGCATTGTCTATTTCTAAAAAAAAAGTCCACACAAACCTACTTACCAGACCAGGATCCCTCGGCTAAATCAATAGCCAGCAGCCACGTCTGTTAAAAGAAGATTAAAAGATGCGGCTGCTGGCCAAGCCCCCAATGCAACTCTGTTCCAGGAGGCTGCATTGGAGGCTGAAACCGAGGGAACCTGGCCTGGTAAGTAAGTTTGTGTGGACTTTTTTTTTTTTGCAAATAGACAAAGCGATTGGGGTTGGGAGGGGGGACGCTACACTACAGAAAGTTATAGTTTTTAGAGTGGACATACCCTTTAATAACTATACAGTATGTGATATGCTGTTTGATTCTGCTTAACATGGAAAATGAATTTTTACCATTTATTTCTCGTGTAATTTGCCGTTTTTGTGCATAAACATTGTCCAAATCATATTTTCTTTCCTAAAAATGTGCAGAATAATGATGTGGGTGAACAGGGCCCTTAGCACATTTACTGTCAAAATTTAAATTGTATTCTCTTCCCTGTCATTTAAAATAATTAGTTATGAATTAATCTTATATTCATGTTAAATTTCCTGCTTTCATTATTCATCATTTTCATTTACTAGCTTTATCATCTCCAGTCGTGATTGGATTGCACATTAAAATAGATTGGAGTGGCCTAGCCCTAGGAATGATCTGGTGAAGTTGTATTGGTGCAAACAGGTGAAGAATTTCTTTGTTGGAAGGTTGAGGGTCCATTTTCTAAATATCTCTTAAATAATTATTATTAAAGTATAAAAACACACTTATACCTTTCAAACAAGCCTATCGGCTATGGATCTTAAGTTAAAGGTTTGTAAAGTTGAACTCAATTAGTCAGGATAAACCAGGAAGTGTGTGACAGTTTAAGAAGCCCCGCCCTCCAAAACAATCTTGTCTGAAGATATTTAAAGACCTTTCATTCTCTGTTCATTCCTCTACCTTGTTTTTTTTTATGCTTGTGGCTAGCTTTATAAATGATTAAGAAGTTTGGGGGTGGGACTTTTGACTTTCAGTGCCTGTGGCAGTGGGGGCAGAACATTGGGGATGGTCATGTGCTAGCATTGAAACACCACCTTTATACTGCTGTAACTTTGGATAGACTGCAGAGCAAAAGCATGATCCCGGATTCATTTTAAAGGTATGAATGTACTCTTTTTAATAAAGGGCACTTGTATGGAGACCACAGTTATGTTTTTAAATTATATACTGTATACTTTATTAAAGGGTATGTCCACCCCCCAAACGAAATTTTAGTATGTGGCAGGAAAAAGCTGTAAACCTCTACCTCGAGAGGTTTACAGCTGCCAAAGATGTCCCTAAATGTACTTACCAGCTTCCGTTCCTCCGCTGCATTCTGCTTTACTTCCATGCACGGAAATCAAGCAGGAGGGGCTTGATCGTCATCTGCTCCTGTGATTGGCTAAGATGCGATGCCTTAGCCAATCACAGGAGTGTATGCCGGTCGGCTTGACTTCCATGCACGGAAAAGGCAAGGAAGTTAAGAAGAAGGCAGCGGAGGAAAGAAGGCTGGTAAGTACATTTGGGGGCATCTTTTTCAGCTGTAAACCTTGCGAGGTAGAGGTTTACAGCCTTTTCCTGCCACATACTAAAATTTCATTTGGGGGGTGGACATACACTTTAAATACAATTAGAAGAGTTCAGCATTAAGAACACAACTGATGTGAAAAGAATTTGCATTGCCAAATGTCCCACGGTCTGATGAAGTTTGAGAACTACCGCTCTACACAAATATGTGGTATGTAGACGAGCTAATTACTGCTCAGCCAAATATAATGTGTGCTTGATGTTGAAAGAATGATCTAAAAACCCTAGCTTTTTATCACCCATCATTTGTAAAATCTGCAAGCTGCTAGCTCAGACATGAATCAATAAAGTCTGCAATATGAATTAAAACTCTGAAGAATGAAACATGCTTGCCCCTAAACAAACAAGGCAAACGATCTATCCTGTAAACTGAAATGGTCCATCGGTACTAAGCAACAGTTAGTACTAAAAACTAATTTTGGTTAATTCATTTGATAATGGAAATATCACTATCTCAATCTGATCAATCTGATTTTTCTCCCTCCTTTTGAAGTGGTAATGTGAATGTGTTGACATATAGACTACAATTTCTACATGAAGGGAATGTACCACAACAGTCTGATGGCAATATGGATGTAATAGTGCCAATTTATCTGATAAATTGATGGAACGTCACAGCAAAAGAACTGAGCTGAAGCATTAAGAAGTATTTGTATTTTATATTTTTATATGTTGGATCTGCACTTTTAAACCAGGATCAATTTATGCATATTTATGTACATAATTACAATGCTGATTGCATTTTTAAAAATGCACCAATAAAATGTTCAAGTGAGAAAATATGACAGAGAAAGGGAATTTAAAGCAAAATAATTTGACAAAAATACAATGATTATATGAGTTACAGCTGTAATGCATATTATGATTATGAAGTACAATTTTATGAGCAGTCTGTTGTATGAAGGGGGACCTAACAGGAGACTCTGCAGTTCCCTGACATCATTTACCTATGCATCAAGAAAGGATGATGGTGGGAGCCTCCACACATGTTATATTTTTGGCTGAAATGGTCAGCAGCTTCAGCCAGTGGCGTTGCTCCCATGAAGCAAACTGAAAAAATTGCCAACAGAATCAATAATGGAGAGGAGGCAATACATAAATGCTGCTAGTATTCTACATGCATTCTACACAACATGTTTAGGGTATACAACCATTTTTCCAGTCAAATGTGAAAACCCATTTAAAATGAAATATTGGAAGTGAGAGACCCACCCCTAATAGACAGAAGACACCACCAATAAAAAATAACACACAATAGAAATAAAGTCCATGATTCCACTGGGAATTTTGGTGGCTCATGGGAAAAAGCCCAACAGGAGGAAAAAAAACACACTGCCCCCTAAGGGCCTATAGAGAAACAGTGGTGTAATCCATGCATCTTAATATCCAAAGAAACATATACAGTAGTCCAAAGTAGAAAGGCCATCTAAATAAAATCCATTCATAGGAGAATAGGCTATTACAGCAAAAAGGCACACCAATATATATACAAAGGCAAAAATGGCAATAGATACATATACTAAATTATCTGCAATGTATAACAGTATTATTAGCACCACAGGCTTACCCACTAGGTACAGACTAGCCCAAAAGCAGACATTCAATATCTGAAAAAGAGAACAATGGTACTGTATGAGGACAAAATTCCAACTAAACAAGCAATATTATCATTCAATCCCATTGGTTTAAGAGCAGTTTTTTAATCCAGTGTTCCCCTCTGAAGTAGGATTTTGGTAGTGTCACCTCTATGAGGATGTGGTTTGTCAAATGTAAATTTAATGGTAGGGTGGCAAGAATTTTACAAAATTTTAGAATACTGTGTCCCCTGCCATATGTCATCTATATAGGGCCAATATCAGATTATATTTAAACTATATTTAAAGGAGAAATAAATCCAATTTGTTATACTCCAGAATCTGAAAACAACCCCCCTAAAAACACAAATAAGCTATAAAATCCCACTTCAGTAAATTGTATTAAAGTAAATGTAAGCTTGTTAAGAACTGGATGAAGTATGTGTGTGTATGTGCAGTGTCAGACCACACCTCCTGACCTCAGTCACATGCTTCCTTGCTTTATCTGTCCTGTAAATGTATTGGCTAGAGATTATTAATGGGTGTAACCAACTGTAACAAGTTTCTGCCATAGCTAAGGACTGAGCATGTGCAGAACATAATGGTCGTTGACCAAACTATGTGATGCCAGAATGCTGTGAAGTAAAGCATAAACAATATGTTATTTATGTAAATTTCCCAGCGCCTGTATCAAAATAAGAGGTAAGACACAGGTTACTGGTTTTATATCAAGGTGTTCTGCCTTCTGGTTCAGTGTTGTTTTGTGGCTTTAGTTGTCCTTTAACTGGCAGAAAAAATTGGCATTCCAGATGAGGGTGGGGTAAGATATTTGCAAATGAGGGGGCTACAGCAACCCCATACTGGTCTCTTATATTTGCCAGTAGTGTTTATTGCTACACCTGAAGACATTTTTAGATATAACAATAATGGGTCAATGAATTAGAAAGTAAATTAATTGTATAGGTAAATCTGTGTGTAGTTTTGACTAGGGAGATATTAGTGTTTGGTATAGCAAGGTCCTGTATCTGCTTAGGAAGATCTGTGGTGTCTCGTTAGCAGGTACTGATATTCCGTGTATCAAAAAACAAGGTGAGTCGCACTCCAAATGTAGATTTATTCACTAGTGATGAAGGGGTAAAACCCTGAAACGTTGTGATTTTGTGGTTCACTAGTGAATAAATCTACATTTGGAGTGCGACTTTCTCACCTTGTTTTTTGATACATGGTATTTCTATGTCCCTCGGGGTGGGGGTTTGAGACGTCTGCACCCTACCAGGCTAAGTGTGCATTTGGGTCCTTTGCTGATACAACTGATATTCCGACTAGAGTTTGTCGATTATGATCCACAAACTGAGATATTGGTTCAAGGACTGGCCCAATGCTTGACCCTTTAGGGCACCCTGCAGGGTCTATAAGTGTCTTGTTGTTCTTAGAAAGCAAATAAACTATTGGTATGCCTGGGTGGATTGTAGTAAGGAAATCGTTTATTTCTAGAGTAATACCATTTATGGATACTTCCTCCAAC
Organism: Hymenochirus boettgeri; assembly: GCA_019447015.1. NCBI lineage: Eukaryota > Metazoa > Chordata > Amphibia > Anura > Pipidae > Hymenochirus > Hymenochirus boettgeri. Next base: position 97,219,465 of record CM033475.1, on the reverse strand, counting down.
ATTAGATCAATTTATTGTTTTTGCATCTCATGAACTCCATTGGCTCCCTCCTGGTCTTCATCCAGGGAAAAGGTTATCACATTTACACAGTCTATGTGGCATGTTATATTTACTTGTCTATGTGGGCCCATTATATTTTACCAGTCTATGTGGGCATCTTATATTTTACCAGGGTTTGGGTACATATTTACCAGCTGGTGTTGTGGGCACTTAAATCAACACAGGCTGGCGAACTGAAGGGCTGACTTATCACTGTCTTCTGAACTAGAGGGCTTGTAATCCATTGTTAAGTCAGCCCTCCAGTCCAGAAGCCAGTGTTATATCAGCCCTCCATTTCAGTAGCCAGTGTTAACTTAATCCCAAACAGAGACTGGAAAATACAAGTTACCCACACAGCAGGCAAATTTATATTTTGATTCAGGTGACAAAAGGACTAGAAACACTCCTGGCTTCAGCAGATAAATATCTAATGTGTTTACATAGTTTCAAATAAATATAATAAAAAGGAAGTGTTGCAAACCCACTCCCAGAATTTTTATCAATATATGTAAGGTAATCATACTACACCCTTAGACAACTTGTAGGTTCGTCCAGCTCCAAACCCTGTCCCAAATGCAAACACTTAAATGCAGATTTTATACATATCGTTTGGGATTGCCCATCGATCCAATCATCAAGTTACAAACTTCTTATCCCCCTTAACCCTACACCCTATTCCATGCTCACCGCTTAGCTGCATCTTTGGTGTATTGGAAGACGATATCTGGTTGGGTCATGACCAGGCTTTCCTCCAGGCAGTTTTATTCTATGCACGAATGCACAAACTAATGTACTGAGGTGGCTATCAGAGAAAAAGCCAAAACTTTTGAGATGGATAAGACTAATTAATGAAAATCTACCCTTTCTTAAATTAATATATAGACACAGGAAATTCCCTGATATATTTGGGAAAATATGGGGGTGTGGATGGACACACCTACCACTATAATTTAACATCCAGGATGACACTGGTGATGTAACTCCACCGACTGACGTAGAGAATTGAAAGGCAATGTTTGCTGGCAGACCCGAGTGGGCAAAACCCACAATAACCGACACTTCAAGAGTGAGTAACCAAACTAGACCAGATGTTAATATATATTGTTTATTCTTCATAGATAAAAACATTGAAGTACGAGAATATTACCAATGTCAATATATAAAGCATACACTTGTATAATAAAATATAGGGAGGAAAAATTATTCAAGGCGGAAAAATATTATTCTCCCTTTACAAGCACTCATAATTTGAATAACCGGGAGGTTAAGGAGCTATGCCTTACCTCCCATTCTTCAATCAATTTTTGTAGAGCCAGGAATGAGGATGGAAAAAATTTACCTTTCGCGCGATCCTCTAATGTCACACTAAAATTCCCAACCACCTCCTAGTTCATGCATGCACGCTATAGTGGAACAGAACCAGAAAGTGGTTGGGACCTGTCAGTGTGGCAGTGGTGGATCGCATGAAAGGTAGGTTTCTTTAATGCATACCTCCTTAACCTCCCCATCTTCAATCAATGCGTTGAAGGAATAGTTCACTTTTGCCCACAGTGATTGGGATATATGTTTTGTCCACAGTGATTGGTACATAGGTTTTCCCACAGTGATTGGAATAAAAATTTGCCCGCAGTGATTGGTACATAAGTTTTCCCACAGTGATTGGTGCTCCCTTGAATAACTCTCTTTATACAAGACAATACCATGCTGGCTCTGGCTGTTGCCGCCTGGCACTTCTTGCTTCCTTTAAGTTTGTTATCCACCAAAACTCCAAGATCCCTTTCCAACAGGGTATACAAGTTTGCCCACAATAGTAACATAATAATTAAGGTTGAATAAAGACATACGTCCATCAAGTCCAACCTATTCACCCTTTTTTTTTTTTTTTAACCCTACCTAACAGTGGAAGGCAAAAAAAAAACAGCTAAAAAGGGGGGGAATCCCTTCCTGACTCCAAACGGCAATCGGAAAGTATCCTTGGATCAACCAGATCTATATGCATTAATACCAGTAATTCTCAATATTATTTAGTTTTAGAAACTTATCCAGGCCTTTTTTAAAGCTATTCAATGAACTTGCCATTACCACTTCTGCTGGAAGACAGTTCCACAGTTTCACCGTTCTCACTGTAAAGAAACCTTTCCTAACCTGAAGATGAAACTTCTGTTTTTCCAACCTTAAAGGATGTCCACGAGTCCTCTGATATGACCTCTTAGTAAACAATGCACCAGAGAGTTCATTGTATGGCCCATTAATATATTTGTATAAAGATATCATGTCCCCACGCAAACATCGCTTCTCCAATGTAAACAGCCCTATAATCTGCCTGCATATTCAAGCCCCTCCATTCCCCTTATTAATTTAGTTGCCCTTCTCTGAACTGCTTCAATTTCCAAGATGTCCCTTTTGTATATGGGATTCCAAAACTGCACCGCATATTCCAAATGAGGCCTTACCAGTGCCTTGTAAAGGGGGAGAATAATATTTTTCTCTCTTGAATCTATTCCCCTCTTTATACAAGACAATATCTTGCTAGCTCTAGCCGTTGCTACCTGGCATTGTTTGCTATAGCTAAGTCTGTTATCTACCAGACCCCCCAAATCTTTTTGCACTTAACACAGAGTTATTTATGGTGTAGGTGGCACAGGGATGATTAAATCCTAAATGCATCACCTTACATTTATCAACATTGAATCTCATCTGCCATTCTGCTGCCCATTTTGATAATCTATCTAGGTCTGCTTGCAGCACTTGCACATCATTTGAAGTTTCAAAAGCTCTGCATAGTTTAGTGTCATCAGCAAACACTGAGACCTTGCTCTCAATGCCCCCTTCTAGGTCATTTATAAACAGATTAAACAGAAGCGGCCCCAGTACAGAACCCTAAGGCACTCCGCTCAGAACTTTAGCCCACATAGATGTAGCTCCATTAACCACCACTCTCTGTTTGCGATCCAATAACCAGTTCTCTATCCAGGAACAAATGTTTTCTTCAAGGCCATTAGTCGCCTATGTGGCACAGTATCAAAAGCTTTCGCAAAATCCAATTACATTTGGCATAATCTATTTCTCATAAATCCATGCTGACTACTACTAATAAGATGAGCGCTAGAGACAAAGTCAAGGATATGATCCCGTAACAAAGTTTCCAGCACCTTCTCTACCACCGATGTTAGGCTTACAGGTCTATAGTTACCAGGCTGTGAACGACTACCTTTTTTGAATATTGGCTTTTTTCCAATTCAGCGGCACATCAGCAGACCAAAGCGAATCTGAAAATGAGAAACAGTGGTCTATATAGAACTGAATTAAGCTCTTTTAAAATCAGAGGATGCAATCCATCTGGTCCTGGGGCTTTATTGATATTAACTTTGTCTAATTGTTTCCGTACCATATCCTCTGTTAGCCAGTGTGAATACTCTACATTTCTTCCCTGCACATTATTACAATCCCTGCCATAAGGACAAGGATTCTCAACAGTAAAAACCGATGTAAACAAAATGGTTTAGCAGATTAGCCTTTTTGGCATACTCTACAACCACCTCAGCCCCATTATTTAATGGTCCCACATTCTCAGTCCTCATCTTATTACCATTTATATACTTAATTTATATACTTATATAATTTATATACTTAAAAATTTTTTTGGGTTGGACTGGCTTTGTTCGGCAATCCGTATTTCATTTTCTATTTTAGCTAGTTTAATTGCTTTCTTGCACTCTTTATTACAGCTTTTGTACTCCCTGTAAGCCTGTTCTGTTCCCTCTGTTTTAAAAATTTTAAAAGCCTTTTTCTTTTTTTCCATTTCCCTTTTTACCTGAGCATTAAGCCAAGCAGGAGTGGACCTAATTTTTTTACACTTGTTCCCTAAAGGTACCGATTTAGAAATGTACTGTATATACTCGAGTATAAACCGAGGTTTTCAGGCTTTAAAAAAAAGCCTGAAAGTCTTACCTCGGTTTATACTCGAGTCAACCTTTCTCCTACCTTGTCCAGCGGCCGTGCAATCTGCATCCTCAGTGCGCATCCGGATGATGTCACTACCCGGCGCCTCTCACTTTGCGGCGCCGAGTAGTGACATCAACCGGATGCGCACTGAGGATGTGGCACGAGGAGCGAGCGGCCGCCGGACAAGGTAGGATAATACCACGGACACCAGGGCAATATTTACAAATAAGAGTAAAACCTTCTTTATTTGTGCATACTGTATGCACAAATAAAGGAGCATTTACCCCTATTTGCAAGTATTTGCCACTTAAGATGTTTGAAAACTACAACTCCCAGCAATAAAGCATGCTGGGAATTGTAGTTTCCAAACATCTTAAGTGACAAATACTAACCCCCTCGGTTTATACTCGAGTCAATATCTTTTTTCTCCTTTTTAGCTAAAACTAGGTACCTCGGTTTATACTCGGGCCGGTTTATACTCGAGTATATACGGTAATAGTTCAATATCCCTTTAAAAGTGGTCCACATCTGCTCTGTATCTTTACCTAGAAACAATTCCACTCAGTCTATGAGCAGGAGTGATTCCTTTAACAGCATAAAATTAGCTTTCCTAAAGTTAAAAGGTTTTGTTAACCCAGTGCACTTTAGTTTTTTGCAACCTATATTAAATGACACTATATCATGGTCACTATTTCCTAAGCTTCCCATTACCTTCATCTCCAAAATGAGCTCAGGGTTATTAGATATTACCAGATCCAACAATGCATTCTGTCTAGTAGGAACTTCTACCATCTGTGAAAGAAAATGCTCATGTAGGAAATTTAAAACTTTATACCTTTTGAGGTGCTGGTAGTTCCCTTACTCCAATCTATGTCAGGGTAGTTAAAATCCCCCATAACCAAAAAATGCCCCATACCAGCAGCCTTCGCCAACTGCATATGGAGATTAATTTCCACCACCTCCCCGGCATTTGGCGGCTTATAACATACTCCAACAATTAATTTACCTACCTTCTTGCTTCCTATACACAGTTCTACCCATATTGTTTCTGCCGTATCGTTTATGCCCCCATCTATTCCATCTTTTAAATTTGGCTTTAATTCCTGTTTAACATACATACATACTCCTCCTCCTTTCTTATTAACTCTGTCATGTCTAAATAAGGAGTATCCTTCAATATTTACTGTCCAGTCGTGTGAATCATTTAGCCATGACTCTGCTATACAGATCACATCATACCTTTCCTTTAAAGCTATTATTTCAAGTTCCCCGGTTTTTCCAGCCAGACTTCTTGAATTTGTAAACATACATTTTAGATTATCAATTGATTTACTTCCATACATAGTCGTACATGCCTCCTTATCCTCTGATCCTCCTTATCCTCTGATATGTACAAATCAATGATTTGTACATAAGTTTGCCCACAGCAATTGGTCAGTGATTGGTACATAAGTTTTGTCCAAAGTGATTTGTACACAAGTTTGCCTACAATGATTGGTTTCCTATTTTCTCTTTCATGCCTAAACAAGGAGTATCCCTCTAAATTTACAGCCAAGTCATGAAAATTATTCAACCACGTTTCTGCTATACCGATTCCATCATACTTCTAAGTCAAAGCAATTATTTCCAATTACCATTTTTTGTCAGCCAGGCTTCTCACATTTGTAAACATACATTTTAGATTATGATCCTGTAATTTATTTATGCACTTTAATTCACATGCCTCCCTATCCTCTATCTAGCCAATGCTAGCCCCTTTTTTAACAAAGGACTGTTGTCTTCATATGAAATATCTAAAAAATATCTGAGACAATATTACTTTTAGAGCGAGGTGAAAAGTTGAATGCAGATCTACTTTGTATTTACAGAATGTTTGTTATGATTTGTGCAGCATAAGATCCGCTAGTTTTTTGTAATAAATTATGGAAACATCAAGCTAAGTTGTGTTTTGTTTGCCATTATTTATAATTAAGGACTATGCAGAATATGAATGAGATAATTGACGTTTTGATTGAAAGTGTAATGAAAATCAGTGCCCATAAGGTCTGTTTGAAATGCCTTACCAAAATGATAGAGAAATTAACAGAGGCAGTAATGGCTGCAAACTGGCCAAATCAGTGTTAAACGCACGTTATCTCCATTATTTGGTAAGCATGGACTTAAAACAGTTTTTTTTTTACTGCCTGCACTGTTAAAACTTTTCACCTATTCCATTTAGGCTAAGTTAAGTTTTGAGTAAAGCTTAATGCCTATGGAATAGAGGCATGGAATGATTAGTATCACAGATAGACGATACATATAAATGGAGGTTGGATAAAGCCATACATACTGTACATACAGCTACTCCAACCTTTTTAGCCTACTTATGAACTCTGATCCGGAGGAAGGCCAAAAAATAAATTATTTAAAAAAAACAGCTAAAAAGGGGGAAAAAATCATTCTTGAATTGGCAAAGGAAGAGAATGGCATTTAAAATATTTAAGTCAGAGGATACAGAATGGGCCTTTAGGAACTATTAAGGCTGGGTACACACCAGCCAATATTTTCGGCCGACCGACTGATTCCCGGCACTTTCAGTCGAAAATACTGGTGAGGGGCGGGCGGCCACGACGTGTCGGTAAATTCCGATCAATCGTGCGGTTCCTTATGGGAACGCATGATCGATCGCTCGCAAATTCATAGCAAGCGCTCGGTCAGGATAAAAAGTCCCTCCATCTGTACCCAGCCTAAAACTTTAACAAGGTATGTAAGAAAACATTTAAGCTAGCTAAAATAATAATAAAGTTAGGATAGCTGAACAAAGCAAGACAAACCCTAAAAAATTAAAAATATATTAGTAGACTGAAAATGTGGGGTCAATAAATAATGAGGATAAGATACAGGGGAGTTCCTAGACCGTTTGTCTCCTGAAACAAATATTTAAAGCTGCCCCTATACCATCCTTCGGTGCGAGTATAACACTGCCATGGTGGAAATGGCGTGGCTTGGTGCTGTAGGTGTGGTGGACCGTCTAACACTGGCTGGTGGACTAGAGGGCTGACTTAACATTGTCTGGTGAACTGGAGGGCTGACATTACACTGGCTGGTGAACTGGAAAATATGAGTGCCCACAAAACAGACTGGTAAATAGAAGTGCCTCCCCAACACAAACTGGTAAAAAGAAGTGCCCACACATACTTAAATAAAATAATAAAATATAAGATTCCCAGCCCACACAGACTTTTAAACATAAGATCTGCCCTCACGCTAAACCTAGTAAATATAAGATGCCCTCATGTTCAGCCCAAACAGACTAGTAAATATAAGATGCCTTGTACCCACATTAACTGGTGCATTCAAGTTTGCCCACAGTGGCAGGCAGCCGCAGGATCAGAGACGAACACAGCTTCTGCAGGGTGCAAATGTGCTGGTTGTGCCAGCTTTTTTAAAAAAAACCTGAAATGAATACTGCGTTTTATGGGGACCACAGAGGTGCACCACTAGCAAACTTTTAGGTGCGCCCCTGATAAGATAGTTACAGAGGATGCCAATAAAGCAAATTTGAATAAGTTCTCGGCTCTTTAGTGAACTAACTTCAGTTTATGTCAGGCTATTGCTCCTTATTTTATCAGTTTCACACCAGAAAAAAGACTTTGGTTTGAAAAAAAGCTGATGTAATTCCAATATTCAAATATTGTGGTCGTTCACAGCCTGGTAATTATAGACCTGTGAGTTTAACGTCAATAGTGGGGAAGATACTGTAAAAGTTGATATGGGATCTTATTCTAGCGAATATGTTTCAAGGACTGACCTTATAAGTAGTAATCAGCATGGATTTATGAGGAACAAACTGAATGTTAATCCCCTATCTGCCTCTTCTGAGTATGCCCAGGCTCAGTACAGGCTCAGTACAGGTTTCTAAATTGCTCAATTTCCATGAGGCATCCAGCATAGCAGGCATACAGTAATGAATTCATAGGACAAACTATGATATATCAACATATTTTAAAGAGGCCATTCATTCTAAAAGATGTTCCTATGAGGGTGGAGTTGTCCTTTAAGGCTGAGGCCACACTACAACGCACCAGAACCGTGCATGCAGCGCACGCGTTATCGCACGAGATTGCATGTGCGATTCCAGTGCATTGTTGCGTGTTTGTGCATGCGATTTTGCTATTTTCAATGAGAAAACGCATGCGATTGCGTAAAAAAACGGGGCACTCAAAACGTAAACGGATGGGCAATCATTCTAACCAAAATCGTATGCGCAAAACACGGGCGCAAACGTGCAAAGAATGCGCTAGTGTGGCCTATCCATAAATATCTGGATAGTAATGCATCTAATAATGTGCTGAATATATAATTTGGGTTTGGGGGCAGGCAACTGACATGTCACCAGTTTTTTGTTTTTCAAGAGTGGACACTTCTTTTTATGGGAGAGGGTAGGGGATTAACTCCACTGGTGCCAAATTATTATTTTTTTAATTAACAACCTATGTATTATAAGGAATAATATGCCCCTTAATAAACAATATGCCTGCAGCCTCATGCTTTTATATAGTCAGGGAACTTCTTGTGACTTTATATCCTAATATTACACTATAAGGGGCGTATAATCCTTTATATAATACAAGTGTGATATAATGGGAGCTGCAGTAGTATATATCCTTATAAAAATCACTCAGCTATGTCACTAAGTGGCTCATTTCTTATATTTCTTATATCCCACTGCTCCTCCCATTCCAGTGTTCATGCCTGAACAATGACTCATTGAAGTTAAACACTGCAAAAAATGGAACCTGCTAGAGCTGCTTCCTATCGCTTCATAACCAATGTCTCTCTCCTCCTCCACAAAGATTTGTTTAACTGCATAGATGCTGGGTGGGAATAGGGACAAGGCTAGAATTTAAAATGTGAATGGGGCGAAGGAAGCTTGTAAATACTTGGACGATGTTTAATCGGCTTGTCCCCAAATGTAAGTATAAGCAAAGTAATACATAATAGGAAAAGGTGTCCACCCCCAAAACTAAAATTTAACCCACTGCTAGCCCAAACGTGTAGTGTTAAAAATTCCTCACCTTTCTCCTCTGCTCCAAATGGTTCTTCTGCAGTGCCTAGTGAATGTCCCAGTGTGAATAGTAGGAGCTGTCGCTGCATGAAAAGGTATCTGCCCTTAACTGTCCTCTGGCAGGTACTCCCTCCTGGGTCGCAGCTACAAGGGGTGCAGGGGATGCGACCTTACCAGGGCCCTTGGCCAAAAAAGGGCCCCGTTTTGTGCTAAGGTTCCAAAACTACCAGTCTGTGTGCCAACTGTTTTACCAATGGTCTGTATATATTTTATGGTAAAAGGGAAGGATTTATAAAAGGTGAATATAGAGAACAAACAGGGAGATTCAATAAAAGTTCTTATTGTTTTAAATAGTGCTAATTTTGCCCCAACCAATTAAATCTTATTTAACATTTGAAAGCTAACATCTAATTGGTTGGGGCAAGATTAGCACCATTTTTATTGAACTTTTATTGAATAACCCAGTAAATCTGGTAAAATTAAAGTAGATGGTTGGTTTTATAACACCTTTTATTGGAATAAAACTAAATTATATGATCATTAATATTCTAAAAAGCTAGTGATTCTAATAATAAAAACTATAGGATAATGTAATTTTAGTAGAATTTGTTAGCAAAAGAACACAACCTTCCTTATGTAACAGCATAGCAAATCATTACATTTCCTGTTCTGTGTAATGTAAAATAGATCTGTATGTGAAAATATCAAACAAAGCATTACATTTCCTAAATCTGGCAATTTAGTAAGTTGCCAGGTGTTTGGATATGGTATATAAACTGTTCAAACTGCAATCTAATGAGGTTTGTTAAATACATTTGGGAAGAGGGGAGTGGGATCATTACAGACTTTGACTAAATAAGCACCTTTTACATGTATCTATAAAGGCTGTTTATTGGGGAGCATAAACTTTGCTAAAGGTCCTGTTTCTGATTGTTCAACATCTGTTACCCATCACAGGGAACACACAGACCTTAGTATTTTCTTGATCAGCACTATATCAACAACAGTTCAACAATAATATTTTGCATTAGAGGGTCCTTTGGCTTCAATATGCAATTGAATGTAGATTTTTGAACTGAACTACATATGTGACATGTTTTGTTTACCTTCAGATTACAGATCTTTGTATTCTGCATTTTAACAATAGGAACACATATTTAACTGTAGGGAGACAGCAGCTCCTTAAAAGGAAATGTTCACTACATTAATGCAGTAGAGGATAGGTTAATTATTTAAGTGAAGCTATCCTTTAATGAATATCCTTCACATTTGCAGATTTTACTGTAGATTTTCTTTCTTAAAGTTTCATAATTTTTTTTCATTACCCAAAATTACCATTAGTGCTGTGAAGCTGATGGATTGTCAGCAGCTGCAACTGCAATGATTCTATCTCTTGCTGCTGATAGCCAGGACGAAGGCTACCTCCTAGGCTAAAAAATACCTACCTGGGAGATGTGTTGTAGGTGTGGACTAATAAATAGGAGCTTGGATGGTATTTTTTAAATTGATTTCCTTGCACAGAGACAGTAGCAAAACTAAGAGGCCCTGGTCCCTCTGCACATTTCATGGCCAGGTCCCTGACACGCATCCTCCTTTACCCATCTACCAGCTATTTTTAAACATCTGATCGCTTGTATGTTTGGAAAGGTGTTTAAAACAGACGTCATTTTTTTTAAACAGCTGATCGCCCACACCTTTATTAACATGTAGTGAGAAAATGATTCTGCACACTCACAATCACTCCAATGGAAGAATCTGTGCTTATTAACATGTATGCATCCAGCTGTTTCAAATTTTCTGATAGTGGTGCCTGAGTGAAGATGCAATGGCGCTTTGATTAACTGAGGGTATGGTTCAGAAACAACTAAATAAGGTTAATATTAATAAAGTTCCAGGACCAGATAAAATGCATCCTCGGATCCTAAGTTCAATTTTATGCAGGCCATTGTTTCTTATTTTCTCAAGTTCCCTCATGTACGGAAACATGCCTCTGGATTGGAAAAATCTGATGTAATTCCAATATTCAATAAGGGTGATTGTTTACACCCTGTTAATTACAGACCTGTGAGTTTAAAGGGACAGTTCAGTGGAAATTATCAATATTTGTTTAATTGTTAGTTTTTTGTAATGCATACTTAGTTATTCTACATATTCTCTCCCATTTTAAAAAATCAGTTGATGTCATACCTTTTGCTGTTCCCTGCTGTTGACATTAGTGAGCTGACATTTCAGGTTCTAACGGTCCTTCTTCTTCCCAGGATGCACCACTTCCTTGGAATGTTCCTAACAGTCATTTCTACTGATTGGCTATTGCATGGGTCAAAGATGCTCAGATCTCTACTGAGCAACTGAATCAACCCAGGAGTTGGGTCATGGGCAAGGCCATAACGGTCTCTACTAGGGGTCCTGCAAACAGGAAGTCATTATTTCTGTTGCATTTATTTATACACAGACAAAATGCTGAATTGGCAGATTAAGGTCATTGGGATTAAAAAATACTGCTATTTTTTCTGAAAAGTACATGTATTTTCCACTGGGTACACACGGGCAGATTTTTTAGCCCAAGCGACCAATACTTCTGTGTATCCAACTTTACTTCAGTGGTGGGGAAGATACTGGAAAGTTTAATAAGGGGTCATTTTCTAGAATGTGTTTCAAGGACTGACCTTATAAGTAATAATTAACATTGATTTATGATGAACTGATCTTGTCAAACAAACTTGCTTGGGTTGATGAGGAAGTGAGTAGGAATTGGGACTTATAGCAGTACAGCAGTAGATGTAGTTTACTTGAATTTTGCTAAGGCTTTTTTATACAGTCCCCCATAGGTGACTTATGTACGAGCTAAGGTCTGTTGGGCTGGGGCGACCCTTTTCTACACATATAGAAAATTGGTTGATGGATCGGATAAAGAGATGCTTCGTCAATATGGACTAAAGTGCTAAGTGGGGTGCCACAGGATTATGTGCTGGGGCCACTTCTATTTAATCTGTTTATTAATGATTTGGAAGTGGGTATTGTCAGCAAGGTTTTTGTGTTTGGGGACGACACAAAACTTTGTCGACCATTAAAAACTTCAGAGGATGTGCAATCATTGCAGGGGGATCTAGATAGATTGTCACATTGGGCTGCTAAGTGGCACATGAGATTCAATATTGATAAATGTAAAGTGATGAATTTTGGGCTTAAAAATCATTGTGCTTATAATATAAATGGCTCTGTGTTAAAGGGTCACTATACTTACTCAATCAAATTTACATTATCTGAAACTACAATTTGAAAGAAGTAAAATGGTGGTACTCGCATATTTAAATGTGCTTGTTTTGTAATTAAATTTTTAATATTTAGTGAGTGCTCATTATAGCCCCCACCCTCACTGCCTTCTTGTAGTGTCTTTGTCACTTATACGTTCTGCACAGCCTCACCAAAGACACTGCTTACACATCTTCCCCTCCCTATCCCCTTCCTTCTTTTCTCTGCTGTTTCTTTTAATTGTTGCAGAAAGTGTGCTGGCAGGCAGCAAAAGATCCTAGTCAGGGGTGGGACACATATTTTAATTTTTGCTTCTGGAGTGACAGATGTTTCCCTGAAAATGCTGTGATTTCAAATGATGATTTCTTAGACTCTACAGCTCAGATTTAAAATCCGGTAAAGTTTTTAAGTTGTGGGATCTTACATATATATAAAGGTACTATTTGTGAAAATTTGTGTGAGTATAGATACCCTTTAAGTGAATCTCTGTTGGTAAAGGATCCTGGAGTTTTGGTGGACTTGGACCTTCTCCCCCTTCATGCTGCTTTTTTTTTTTACCTGCCTCTGGATTGGGACATGTGGGTATTGCTGAGTAGGTTGGACTAAATGGACATAGGTCTTTATTCATCCTCAAATACTATAATATACTATACACGATAAACTGTATACCTTAAATTAATGAAATATTATACTACAAACAACCCCTCCCTTTCCTTTATTTCTGTTTTACCTTCTGCTCCTTATTCTTTCTAAAAGGGTGTTGAGGATTTCATGGGATGCCATCATGCTGCTTGGGTCACTCCTCTTCATTGACACCTGCTACCTAAAATTGGAAAAATGGCTGGCAATGGATAACGTCTTGCCCACTTACCATTATGCTCAACCTTCTATTTCTCCTACCTACTGAGGATATAAACCCCTTATAAATATGTATCTCCCTGTTTTGGGTGCCACTGGACCTAGTGGCCATGTTCCAGTACCCTTAGTGTTCTGGTACTGGATAGCTCCCTCTTGCTGGTTCTCACTGAGTATGTCTGAGTTTAACAAGCTTGGTCCTAGGACAATAATTGCAGTGCCCTTTGAACTATAAGATTGTAATGTGTATTGTTGACTAGGGGTTAAATAACAAAGCAAGTGGTACATTGTTTTAATCAGTGGTTTCTACCCTGTAAGTCAGGGAGAAATGTGTTTTAAGGTGGGATTCTACTTCTACTTTAATTTTGTAAAAATTTTATATTTTGCCCTTTGTTCTCCTTAAATTGTACATGAGCAGCAGTAAGAGTTTTCTATGAAATAACTTGTTCATATTCACTGTTCAACTGGATAGAAATGAACTACATTTCAACCTAAGGTCCATGTATCTATTACACCTATTACATCTATTACACATTATGCTTCTTCTAAATTCTACCTTTTACCTAATGTGATAGGGCTGGATGAATGCAAAGTTGGTGTTCAAACTGGCTAGCCATACACCTATTAGACATTAAGGGCTAGGCCACACGAACGTGAGTGGCATTTTAACTCCCATTGATAATATCTATAATGGCAGCAGTAATGTTCTACTTATCCTACTCCTATAGCAGTGTCAATCACTAATATAAAGCCCCTGCCTGACCATTTGTAAAAGATGCACTTTCCCTATCTCCATTTGTTATTTGTTCAACCCAGCAGGGTCTCTGCCTCAAAGGCAATAGGTGTTAAAAATCATACAGCAATTGCAGCATTCCCCAGACTGGCAGGCACAATAGCAGCAGAGTTTAACCAGATGTTATTTCAAAGTCCATCATAATTCAAGGGTAGGAATTATGCCATATTTTCCCAAATAATGTCAGCTAATGCTGGAATCAAGGCGTATCTGCCATATATTATACAGGAGTGCATTACATGGGGAACCCAAGATATTTTACTTCCAAGTCATAGGAAATCATATGTATATCATGTTTGATATCTTCGGATTGTATAAAATTAGTGGATAACAGAACCGTTAATATTTTGTATGTGAGATGTATGGTACTTGTAGTATGGACTAGAGGGAAAAGTGAGCTTAAAAATTTCCCTCCAAAAAGCAGGATAGTTTAGTTTATAGTATTTGAGGTTGAATAAAGACATACGTCCATCCAGTCCAACCCATCTAGCAATATCCTCATTTCCTGCCTAACTGTTGATCCAGAGGAAGGCAAAACCCCCCCACCAAATTTATGAAAGGGAACAAAATTCCTTTCTTGACTCCAAGTGGCAATCGGAAATTTCCCTGGATCAACTCTACTTTATGTATCAATACCAGTTACTTGCAACATTCCTTATTTGCAGAAACTCATCCAGCTTTATTTTTGAAACTGACCAATGAACCTGCCATAACAATGTCCACTGGAAGACAGTTCCATAGCTTTACCGTTCTAACAGTGAAAAACCCTTTTCGAACTTGAAGCCTAAACCTTTTTTCTTCAAGTCTTAAGGGATGTCCTGGTGTCCTCTGACATGTTCTATTGGTGAACAATGCCCCAGATAGTTTATTGTATAGCCCGTTAATGTATTTATACACAGTAATCATATCCCCATGCAAGCGCCTTTTCTTCAGTGTAAATAATAGTAACTTTTCTCTTCATATTCAAGCTCCCCCAATCCCCTTATTAATTTAGTTGCCTTTCTCTGAATCCTTTCCATTTCAAAGATGTCCTTTTTGTACACAGGATTCCAAAATTGCACTGCATATTCCAAATGAGGCTTTACCAATGCTTTGTAAAGAGGGAGAATTACATTTCCTCCCTTGAATCCATACCTCTCTTTATACAAGACAATACCCTGCTGGCTCTGGCTGTTGCCGCCTGGCACTGCTTGCTACCTTTAAGTTTGTTATCCACCAAAACTCCAAGATCCCTTTCCAACAGGGATTCACTTAACACAGAGCCATTTATAGTACAAGTATCACAAGGATTTTTAAGTCCAAAATGCATCACCTTAAATTTATCAACATTGAATCTCATCTGCCACTTAGCAGCCCAATGTGACAATCTATCTAGATCCTCCTGCAACGATTGCACATCCTCTGAGGTTTTTAATGGTCGACAAAGTTTTGTGTCGTCAGCAAACACAGAAACCTTGCTGACAATACCCACTTCCAAATCATTAATAGATTAAATAGAAGCGGCCCCAACACAGAACCCTGTGGCACCCCACTTAGCACTTTAGTCCATAATGATAAAGCCCCATTTACAACTACTCTCTGCATCCTATTCATTACATACACCACTCAGGGAGAGAACAAACCAACCCCTCCCTGATTGAGGATAGGGCATAAAATAGGGTTTCATGCAGAAAGCAGAAGTTTGCCATTTAACCATCTACTAGGAAACATCTAGCCAACAGATGCCATTTACTTACCATTAAAGGGCATCTATAATGAAAAATAGGTTATTTTAAATTGACCATACTATTTTCCAACCACCACTGTATCATTTATTTGTTGATCTGTTCCCTATTTCTTTAGATATCTAATCTAAAACTTCTTATATTTCAGCTGTCAATCAGGTTCCATGCTCTCAAAAACTATTCTTCTGTGAGTAGTTTTACTGTAGCTGGAATGGTGACAGAGTTTTGACAGTTGGAATGGTGTGTGCAGGCTTGACAGTTGGTTTGTGGGAAAAAAGTCAGGTCGGATGGAAGTGGGAGTGGTTAAAAGAGGGATAGGGGATACTGCTCCTAAACAAAATGTGTGCTGGATTGAAGGCATGCAGCAACACACGCAAATCAGTAAGTGCTACTTCCATATATTCAATTATAAATTAAGATAAGGCAAAGTCATTTTTTCAGTAGAGTGTCCCTTTAAGGAGAAATTTTTGTAAAGGTGTGTTAAACTTTTCGCCCCTGCATTCGCCACCTTTTCGCCAAATCTTGATTATAAAGCAGTTATGACCAGTGGCAAAAAGTAATTACAGCTACTACATCGCTGCGGTAACTGCTCAAGCATATTTATAAAGTGTTGAAAAGTTTTTTATTGGGTTAAGTTCAGCCATTCAAATTCGCTAGGTCTGAGGTGGCGAAAACGCATAAGTGGCCATTTATTTAGCCTGCCAATGGGTCGATTTCGCTTTTTAAAGTTTTTCCCCCCCGCTTTTTTAAGATTGCTTTTTTCCCCTCCGGTTTACTTTATTTACCAATAAAGTCAAATGGGGTCTAAAGAACATATTTATTATAAAGGGGCATTATTTTTGCTATTTTTTCAGCAGACTTCACTTTTCTTATAGTTAAAAAATTAAAAAGGCAAGCTTTCATCAGAGGCAAAAATTGTAAAAATGTAGCAAAAAGTAGCACTAATATGGCTGAAAATATGGCAAAAAGTTAAATAGATGGTAAATAGGTAAGACTCCCTGGTGGATTTTCAAAGTAGTGTCAAATTGGTTGATACACGCTTAACACCTGTTTATAAATAGCCTAAAATGTGGTGTTTTTTTTCAGCAACAAAATATGATAAATAGTGTAAAACTCACCCAGGCGAATTTTCTCTTTTTTATTAATAGTATATGATAAATAGTGTAAAACTCACCCAGGCAACTTTTCCCTTTTTTATTAATAGGATATTATAAATAGTGTAAAACTCACCCAGGTGAATTTTCCCTTTTTTATTAATAGGATATGATAAATAGTGTAAAACTCACCCAGGCGAATTTTCTCTTTTTTATTAATAGGATATGATAAATAGTGTAAAACTCACCCAGGCAAATGTTCTGTTTTTTATTAATAGGATATGATAAATAGTGTAAAACTCACCCAGGCAAATGTTCTGTTTTTTATTAATAGGGATTGCCGGTTTGTGGATCCGAACCCAGATCCGCCGCGGATTTATCCCATTTGCGAACGGCGGATTTTTCCGGATTTTCCGCCTTCCGAACTTCCGAATCGCGGATTTTTAGTATTTTCGAAAATTTTCGAAATTACAAGGATTTCTTTTATTTCCATAACTACGTATCTTCGAAAATTTTCGAAATTACGAGGATTACTTGTATTTTCGAAAATACATATTTTCGAAAATACAGGTGTTCTCGTATTTTCGAAAATTTTCGAAAATATGCAAACCCCGTAATTTCGAAAATTTTCGAAAATACGAAAAATCTCGTAATTTCGAGGGTATTTTTCATTTTAATAGGTCCGCTCGCGGATTTTCGAATTTTCAATTTTTTTCAAAAATTCGTGGATCCTCGAGCGGACCAGATTTTGCGAAGTTCGGACATCTCTATTTATTAATAGGATATGATAAATAGTGTAAAACTCACCCAGGTGAATTTCCTCTTTTTTATTAATAGGATATGATAAATAGTGTAAAACTCACCCAGGCGAATTTTCCCTTTTTTATTAATAGGATATGATAAATAGTGTAAAACTCACCCAGGCGAATTTCCCCTTTTTTATTAATAGGATATGATAAATAGTGTAAAACTCACCCAGGTAAATTTCCTCTTTTTTATTAATAGGATATGATAAATAGTGTAAAACTCACCCAGGTAAATTTTCCCTTTTTTATTAATAGTATATGATAAATAGTGTAATACTCACCCAGGCGAATTTCCCCTTTTTTATTAATAGCATATGATAAATAGTGTAATACTCACCCAGGCGAATTTCCCCTTTTTTATTAATAGGATATGATAAATAGTGTAAAACTCACCCAGGTGAATTTCCTCTTTTTTATTAATAGGATATGATAAATAGTGTAAAACTCACCCAGGCGAATTTTCTCTTTTTTATTAATAGGATATGATAAATAGTGTAAAACTCTCCCAGGCGAATTTTCTCTTTTTTATTAATAGGATATGATAAATAGTGTAAAACTCACCCAGACGAATTTTCTCTTTTTTATTAATAGGATATGATAAATAGTGTCAAACTTTCCCAGGCGAATTTTCTCTTTTTTATTAATAGGATATGATAAATAGTGTAAAACTTACCCAGACGAATTTCCTCTTTTTTATTAATAGAATATGATAAATAGTGTAAAACTTTCCCAGGCGAATTTTCTCTTTTTTATTAATAGGATATGATAAATAGTGTAAAACTCACCCAGACGAATTTTCTCTTTTTTATTAATAGGATATGATTAATAGTGTAAAACTCACCCAGGAGAATTTCCTCTTATTTATTAATAGGACAATTTTTTTTAGTATTGCTTATTACATTAATAAGGATACCATAGTGCTGTGTAAGAAATAAGGTTAAAATAGCGCTCTTTGTCATTGCGATGTCCTGCGATAGCGAAATGGCGAAAATAGCGATCGTTTATAAGTATTCTCTTCTTTATCACATTTACTCTTCACTGTGTGCTACCTTTAAGGTTTAATTATTTACTATAGCTTTTTCTTTAACTTTTTATGCATTTAAAAAAAAAAAAAATATATAAAATTATTTAAAGGGGATAAGGTGGTCTTATAATTATAGTTAATTCTTTCAATATATAGTAAATAAGTTCAATATAAGATTCATTATTACTAAGCAGTTAATTAAAGAATAAGGTTTCCCTTACCCTGTTTAGCAGGTTGTAGTGACATTTGTGAGTTGTCAAGTTTGATAAGAGTAACCGTCATAGTCATAAATGACCACAATAGAATAATAAGATAATAAAAGTTGGACAAGTCCAACTCTCAGTGATCTGGAGCTAAATTCTAACCATTGATTGGGTAAATGTAATCACATGACTAAATATGTAACTAATTAATAATGACATATGCTAGTTATTGCAAATGGTATAAATAATCTTACAATGTAGCAATAAACCAGAACAGTTCTATCTCAAGTGACTCCAGTGTCTTGTGTTCTGTTCTCTCACAGCTGTGATATATGTGATATTTGGGCCTAGTGACTGACATCTATTTGAATGTATATTATTTTACCTTGACAAAGGCTAATTGTCCAATATTGAATATATCCCAACATATCCCAGAGCCGCTATTGCTATGGGTAAATCTCCCTTCTGGTAATCAATATTGCATTTACGCACAGCGTGATTTTAATACTGGTTCAAAATCTTGCGCTAAAAGTAGCAAAAACGTGATTTTGAATCACGAACGCTGGATGCGCGGATTTCTTTTGCATGCATCTGGCACTAATATGAAGTTAAAGTCGAGATAAATGCCCAGTGGCTCTGGGGAAATGAGCCGGTTTATTTGATGTGTGCAAGAAGTTCACAAGAACATTTCTAAAGATTAACCACATACAGTATATAGTAACACATTGATAGATAAGTGCTGCTCAATGCCCCAAACATTGATTTGCCAGTGTTAGCCCTTTAAACATCATTGTATCATATACATAGAAGCAGATATTAATACTTGAAAATTATTGAAAACTCATGCAGCAAGGCAGAAAGCATTAATGCAAATTAAATAAAATAACATTTTATTAATTGCAGCCCTACTTATTCTATTCATAGAGTCCTCCAATCCAATAAACCCCATGTTGTGGTCCATTTTTAAGGTTCACTGCCTTTATCTGATTTCATGGATATTGTGATAACATTTAAAGGGTCACTATATTCACTTAAACATCTTTACATTATCTGAAACTACAATTTGAGAGAAATGAAATGGTGATACTCACATATTTATCTGAGCTTGCTTTGCAATTAAATTATTAATGTTTAGTGAGTGCTACTAACTCTCCCCCCCCCCTTACTCACTGCCTTCTTGTAGTGTTTGCGACACTTATAATTTCTGCACAGCCTCACCATGGACACTGATCTGTTTATACATCTCCCCCTCCCTCCCCCTGACTTCTTTTCTCTGCTGGTTCTCTTAAATGTTGCAGAAAGTGTGCTGGCAGGCAGCCAAAGATCCTAGTAAGAGTTCAGGGATGGGAAACATATTATCATTTCTGCTTCTGGCATGCTGTATTCTTTAAAAATGATGATTTCCCAAAATCTACAGCTCAAGTCTAAAATCCGCAAAGGTTTTGGAGTAGTAGGATCTTGCTGTATCTAAACGTACAATTTTAGTACCCTTTAAATTGTGGTGTCTAGATCCCAATAGACATGCCACATTTTGCACATACATGCAATTATTGGTGTGAATTGCATTTCTGCTTCCATTAATTGAAATGGAAAAATGCATCATGGGAAAACACATTTGATTATGTTTGCAAAACATGAAATAAACAGTGCATTAGGACCTAGAATCTATTCTTCAAAATCCTCTGAAAATCAGCCAGCACCCATTTAGTCTAAAAGGTAAACCGAGGAAGCAATGTCATTACCGTGAAATGGGTCAGACCTGCCCCCTAATAAACACTAATATGAGTTTAAATCAGTTTCTGTGTTTTTCTGTCAGATATATTAATAATTACTATTAACCTATTTGGTGTAACTGTTGCTGTAATAATTAACCCCTCTTATGTCTATTTCAATGGAATAGCATTTAATGTGTCTATTGTATAACTTATATATCACATATTGTGCTCCCTAACATATGGCTCCTTAACAATTACAAACTGGGAGTGAAGGTTTGGTCGGAAGTTTAGATCTTCTGCCTTACCAAATTCTCATGTGATTATAAAAGGAACAAATTGAATTGTAAATATTTCTGATTCCACTTCCCTCCCTTTCCAAGCTCCCTAAAAAGGATTGTGCCCATTGGCAGGTGCTGGATGTGCCTTATAGGAAATCTGTGGCTAGCAACGGAATTATTTGGAGACTCTAATAATTTTGCATATCACAATAAGGATTACTGAGGTAATATCAATTTTTATTTAGGGGACCATTAAATGTGGTAAACTGTCTGATTGCTGTAAAAGGTAATTGTAATGTCCTATCTGTGTCAGAATGGTGCGGAAGAAAAACAGGCACAAGATTATATTAAAATATGCAATAATGACAAGGATTGTTAACAAGTTCCAATAAATCCTGTGTGTGTGGGAGGACAGAGTGTAGAAAAGTTCAGTTCTAATGGAGTCATGCTGGAATCTTTCTCTCAGCTCACAACCCATGGAAGAGTTGATGCAGATTCAGCTATAATAGAGCATGATTTATAGACATCAACTGAACTCCCTGGGTTTAAAAAGAATTATGAGAGCAGACAGAAACTAAGATCTATATGTGCGTGTGTATGTGTGTGTGTATTTTCTGGCAGGAGACACAGGACTAAATTTTTCTCCATTGTGTCAAACTGCTTTGCACAGCAATTAATTGTGTCCTCATTTAGTCTCTAATCCCAAGGGACAGAGAAAGTCATACATCATCTAGGAAAACAGCTAATTATACAGCTGGGTTACAGGTAGGCTTTGTAACTGAAGTCCATAGCTTTGCATATCCCTTGTCTCTTTTTAAGCAGGCAAGAGAAGGAAAGCACTTCTTAAAAGGTTGCACTATGACAGCTCTGAAGGTAAGACGGCAAAATCTTTATTAAGCAGGAATCATTTCTCATGTTGTAAGTAACGTTTTATGTGAAGTAACTAGTTTTAGTGAATAATCAAAAAATATCTAGTCCAAAAAGGCCCTGGGCAAAATAAACAAAACATATAGAGGTTACTGCACCAAGCGGTATTACATCAAAATAGGTCTTAGTGTCACACTAACTTATGTAATAAAAGAATGAGAAGTGGATTCGACACTGTGGCTCCATGGGGTTTCCCATGCTGCATCCAATGTAATATAGTAAATAATGTACCCCCTACTGTAAATTGTAAGGATATTATAAGTCCAAAAATAATCAAATTCAGGGGCATGGAATTCCGAGGTGACTTTTAATATCCTACTAATTAATAGTAGGGGTTACATGTGTCATTATAATCTAACCCTTTTCATCTCAAACACATTCGTTATGTAAACATTTCTCCAAAGAAAGAGACACACAGACACCCCCATCCAACCCTGTTCCTAAATGCAACCCAAAAAACAGTCTTTCCCCCCTCTCTCTCCTTTCTGCCTGTTCCTTAATGCAGAATTAATACAACCCTTCTACTGCTCGTTAAGCAGACTCCTGAATCTCCGCCTCCTTAACCTGACAGCTGATGCAGCCTTTCTCCTGCACTTCAACAAGTCCTGCTTGTCAAAGGATATAGATGCACCACAAGAACAAGGAAGGTGCATAATATGCAATAGCGGGCATCTTGGGGGCGGGAGAGGAACATTCTTTCATTGAGGTGGAGTTCTGTGTTATAATCAGCACGCTACTATGTAGTAGCACGCCAATTTTAAGGATATTGTATCGTTCATCTCATAGGGGTCCATAGCAGGGGTAGATTATATATAATGATAACTATACTAGCAAGTCCCACAAAGGTTAACATTGTGATGGACAGAGACCCGGATTTTGACTAAAAGGGACAGTTCAGTGCAAATTATCAATATTTGTTAAATAGTTAGTTTGTGTAATGCCTTCTCAGTTATTCTACATATTCTGTCCCATTTTGAAAAATCAGTTAATTTCATACCCTTTGCTGTTCCCTGCTGTTGACATTAATGAGCTGACATTTTAGGTTCTAACAGTTCTTCTTCTTGCCAGGATGCACCACATCCTTGGAATGTTCCTAACAGTTATTTCTATTGATTGACTGTTGGATGGGTCAAAGATGCTCAGATCTCTACTGAGCAACTGAATCAACCCAGGCGCTGGGTCAAGGGCAAGACCATAATGGTCTCTACTAGGGGTCCTGCAAACAGGAAGTCAGTATTTCGGTTGCATTTATTTATACACAGATAAAATGCTGAATTGGCAGATTAAGGTCATTGGGATGAAAAAATATTTTTTTTTCCCTAAAAAGCATATGTATTTGCACTGAACTTCCCCTTTAAGAATGAGTGTGATTAATAAGTATACAAGATGGTAAAATCTACAGTCATGGCTAAGTGTTTTGGCATTGACACAAAATGTTGTGTTATCTACAATTTGTAGCTTAATTTTTTTGTGATAGTAATTCCGATTAATTTTAGATTATTGTTATCAAATGTACATTATTTTATTGCAAAGAACTTTATTAGCATAAAGTTGACTAAAAATAACTTTATGTATTTTGAACCTGGCCCAGATTTGCCATGGGCCCCTGTGGTTGTAGGGGGCCTGTCAATCTCTCTTCACCCCTCGACCCCTATATAGTGTATTTTCTCTCTCCCCCCCCCCCCCCCCCCAGGAAAATAGGTGTGGTTTTGGTGTAGTCTGTGTTTGTGGGTGGGGCTAAGGGTTCCAGGCTTTTTGTGACTACAGACTCCTTAAGTATAAATCTGTCCCTGACACTGGCTAAATAATTTCAGTATAGTTATATCATCAGCACAAGTTGTGAATAAGAACAGCTAAAATCCCTTTCATTCTATATTATAAGACTGATTGTTGTCAAGAAAAATGCTGATAAGAATATTGCACCTGCAAGAACCATTTACCAGATCATCAAGAACTTCAAGGTGAAATTTTCAATTGCTGTCAACAAAGCTTTAGAATGTCTTGAGACAATCCAAGTGTTCTTCTCATCCAAGGAAGTGTGTTCACCCACAACACTGCCTTAAATAATTATGGTGTCAAAGTGACCCCCCAAGAGCAACTTCTCCAGCAATTTCTCACTTGAAGGCACACAAGGAAAAAGTGAGAACAAAGTGGCTCAGAGATCATAACTTTGGAAAAACTTTTGTACATAATTTATTTTAAAAATGTAGCAAAATCATGAAAAAATAAAAAAAAAATCACTGAGGTAAATAGACCATACATTCCAAAATGTCTTCAATTTATTAAAATACCCGCCATCCCTTTTATATATTTCTCTAACGCTAAGCTAACGCTATGCCTGCTTATATAGCATATGACAAATTGCTCCCCAACTCTCTGTAAAATATTTCTCTGTTCTGTTTTCTGCTCTGGAATCTCTTCATTTTTTTTTATAAAAGATTGTCATTTTCCCTGTTCTAGCTAAATTCTATTTTTTTAAGCCAGACACATTAAGGACATTCAATTGTTCTGGTTTTGTGCAGTCCTTTCCCTATTTTACAGCAAAACTGGGTCTATGTCATTCCTGACCAGATGAGAAACATATTTTAAATGAGAAAATACATTTGGAAGCAATTCAGGATTCTCTCCTTAGAGTGAACCTAATCATCTGAAAATGTGATTTTCAACTGGCAGCAAATAGTATATTATATTGGAGAAGGATTCCTTTCCCCGTGCAGCAAGTACAGGTTAGTGTTTACATTTTAAAAAAGTGCAGAAAAACAGACTTACCAGTCTCTGTTCCCTCTGCCTCTGCCTCCAATGCTACTTCTGGGAACGGAGTAACAATAGTGGCCTGACCGGCAGCCACATCTGTGATTGGCTGGGAGTCAGCCAATCACAAACATCCCAGATAGCAAGGAGCTATTGATTAAATGTTGAGATATGGTCAGAATGGTCAGTGTTGATGATTGAACATTGAACCAGTATTGATTTTTGGTTAGATTATCAACATTGAGAATCTGATTGTAAAATAACATTGATTCAACATTAATAAATGGTGAGTTTTTTCAACATTAAAAAAGATATGTTGAGCCAACATTGATATTAGGAAAAATCTCAACATTTAACTGCTGTGGCACATATTGTGTCTTTTTTTTTTTTTAAATGGTAACTTGTTTTTTAATTGCCCCAACCCTAGCACTTCATTACATACATTTCTAACTAGATATTTAAAGGGGAAGTTCAGTGCAAATACATATGTTTTTAAGAAAAAAGAGCAGTAATTTTCAATCCTAATGAGCTTAACCTGCCCATTCAATATTTTGTCTGTGTAAAAAGAAATGCAACTGAAATACTGACTTCCTGTTTGCAGGACCCCTAGTAGAGACCGTTATGGTCTTGCCCTTGACCCAGCGCCTGGGTTGATTCGGTTGCTCAGTAGAGATCTGAGCATATTTGACCCATCCAACAGCCAATCAGTAGACATTACTGTTAAGAACATTCAAAGGAAGTGGTGCATCCTGGGAAGAAGGACCGTTGGAACCTGAAATGTACGGTAAGCTCACTATTGTCAACAGCAGGGAACAGCAAGGGTATGAAATCAACTGATTTTTCAAAACGGGAGAGAATATGTAGAATAGGTAGGTATGCATAATACAAACCAATAATTTTTATAAAATTGATATTTTACATTGAACTTTCCCTTTAATGATAAATATTGCCCCCCCACTTCTCCTTTTCTGGCAGAGGTTGTGCCAGTATGGGTGCAATAATTACCTTTAATGTTTAAAGGCGAGAAGAGAAAAAAAAAGAGAAAAGGCGCTTGCCTGGGGATATGTATTACTGTGTATAAGTAAATTAACGGGTCATACATTAAACTATCTGGGGCATTGTTCATCAACAGAGCATGTCAGAGGACCCTCCCTATTCCCCTCCCATACCCTGCCTTTAATGCTTGAATCTTGCTGGCTTCCTCCTCCACTGTAATCATATTTTATCACTGCCCCCACGAGATTTTCAAATCTCCAACATGGTCAAAGAATAGCGTGGCTGTTTGACACACAGGTGATGTCAATGCGTGTGGCAGATATAACACAGCCAAATCTTGCAGGATTTGGCTGTTATATCTGACGCTCATGATGACAACACTGGGGCACGCACACTAACGTCACTGCATGGGATGTGCGCACGTGCGAAACAGCCACACTGTTCAGTAACCAAGTGGATGGTGGAGAGTTGAAAATCTCATGGGGGCAGTGCTAAAAATTTGATTGCAGTGGAGGAGGAAGCCATCAAGAGTCAAGCACTAAAAGT
Organism: Hymenochirus boettgeri; assembly: GCA_019447015.1. NCBI lineage: Eukaryota > Metazoa > Chordata > Amphibia > Anura > Pipidae > Hymenochirus > Hymenochirus boettgeri. The sequence goes on along the minus strand of CM033475.1, from coordinate 97,193,470 downwards.
AGTTTATGAAAGGGTAATAGGGCAAACAAACACCATCTTTATATTTTAAGCTACAGCTATCCAGTAAGATGAACTTGTTTTCACAGTGCACATACCCTTTAAGACTCAGAAGTTCGGAAAGGGTGTGAAAACTGTCTTCCATTGGACATGGTGACGGCAGGTTCATTGCATAGTTTCAAAAATAAGCTGGATGAGTTTCTGAAAATAAGGAATGTTGCAGGTTACTGGTACATAAAGTAGAGTTGATCCCGGGATATTTCCAATTGCTACTTGGAGTCAGGAAGGAATTTTTCCCCTTCATAATTCTGGTAGTTTTTCTGCCTTCCTCTGGATCAGCTGTTAGGCAGGAAATGTGGGTATTGCTGAGTAGATTGGACTGGATGGTCGTATTTTATTTAACCTCAAATACTATACTATAATGGTTTAATGTTGGTTTAATACTGAATTAGTTTGTGTACACAGAGCTACTGTATCTATCAAGAGCTGCAACATAAAAATTCTCATTTTTAAATCAAACTAAACATTTCGCTTTTTTATTTAGGTTTAGGCTGAGGCCCCACTACAATGCACCAAAGCGAGTGCATAATCATGCACATTGTGTGTGCGATTCTGGTACATTGTCGCACGTTGTTCCGCGTTTGTGATCTGATTTTACTATTTAACATTATAGAAACACATGCGTTTACGTAAAAAAAATGCTGCTCGCAAAACGGAAACGGATGCACATCAAAAATCACGTGTACTTTTGCATTTCCATTCTAACCAAAATCACATGCGCAATTGTAAGCAAGATCATGAGAAAAACGCATCAGTGTGGCCTAGCCGTTACCGTAACTTTAAGGGCTAGGCCACACTAACGTGTTTTTTGCTCGTTTGTGAACACATTTTGCTCATGTGATTGCGCACAAGATTTTGGTTAAAATTGAAATTTTAGGAAGGCGAAAATTCCAGAGATTTCCAATGCGCATGCGCATGTGATTGCGCAAGCGTTTGTGTGCACCATTTTTTTACACAAATGCATGTTTTTGTAATGTTAAATTACAAAAACGCATGCGCAAACGCATAACAACGCACACGCAGTCGCATGTGATAACGCTCGCCATTTTGTGCGTGATTTGGTGCGTTGTAGTGTGGCCTCAGCCTAAAGGAGGACCAATGACAAAATGAACCAGCGTGAGGATTCCTGGAGGAACAGCTGGTAGTTCGAACACTCACAGGGAGATACAATAAATGTCACTATCGCAACTTACCAGTACTCGTTCTCTTGATGTATAAAACACCTTACGACCAGTAAGCTGCAAAATTTTATGGGGCTTTGTGTAAAGAACTAGCGCAAAATCCATCACAAAATGTATTGCATCTCCCTGTTATAGTCTAGCCCCTCTATTCTGGCTAGTGAAGGGGGTGTAGTCAGACCAGATGGGCCAACCAATGTGAGGACAGCAATCTAGGATTTCCAGATCACCTGTAGAATGCCTCAGAGAAAGTAAGGAGGGCAAGGGGGTGGGGTGGGGGGCAGGAGTGATGGAAGATGACTGACCCTTGCTACAAAAAAATGTGCCTTCCTGTGCTTTTCCCCCCACACTATATTGCCAGCCAGCCCTGGCATTGGAAATATGGTTCAAAATGTGCAGGGGTAAACAGTTGGCAATATATCTGTGCATTAAGCGGGTCTACAGTATAACAGACTTTCTCACTCTACCTTGGGTTTAGGCCTCATTGCTCCCACCTACCAGCACATCTGAATCCTTCTCTATCCAGGCCCAGATGCAGCCCTCTGGAGGCACACACCAGGCCTACCCCTCCAGGACAACATTTCACAGTGGGGGCTCAACCATCCAGCCTGGAGGGCTCCCAGGGTCCTAAATCCCCACATACTTAAAGCATGGGCAAACCAGGCCCCAGACCAGGAAGGGGGGCTTAGTGCCCCACGAAACGTTGGGCTTTCTGTCATGTCAATAGACAACAGGTTGTAACCCTATATTCACCTGCTCTCAGTGTGCCGTGTGGCACTTCTTCTACTGGCGGCCGCAGTGACATCGCCTGGTGTCAGCAACAACAGCAGAGTTGGTGTCGCCGGCTGAGAAGAAGGAAGACTTTGGATCAAGAACATTTGAGGATTTTCGAAAAACGTCCCATGGAAACCCAGAAGCGCGCATGTGTACTACTTCCATTTTTTGCTGTTCTTCCCATGAGGATGCGTTCTCTGGACCATTTCCCTGGTCCCAGAGCCATTTACAGTAAGTTACCACTGCCATATTTAGGTATGTAAAGCTCTACATAAGGGTAGGCATAGACTTGACAGGTTTATTCTGCTGGCAAGTTTGTGGAATATACCCAAGTGTCGGTGTGGAATTTTGCCAGTCTAAACTATTTGATTTCAACTTTAGTTTTGATGACTGAAATTGTGATGGCAAAACCAAACAAGGTTCCTTCATATGGGCTATATTGGTATTTAGCAATAATTTTATTAGGTTTACTTATCATTGGCAAGATTATTTCGGTAAACAACACTGTAATCTGACAGTTTTTATACCCAGTGTTATAAATAGGACTTATCTGTGATCAATAAGTTTGGTTGTACATTGTAAGCATACATGTATGAATCATAGACGAGATCGCTGTCTATGTTCCTAAAATAGAACATTTCAAAGGTAAAGTCAGCAGCATCAACTCTGTAACATACAAGGTGGTGAAATACCTAGCCAACATCTTGGAGCCCTTGGTTGGAAGTTCTAAGCATCACATCTAGAACTCCCAGGATTTAAACTAAGACTTGGGGGCACATTTATAAAGGTTCGTTAACTTTTCACAGCCGTTTTTCCAGCCATTTTCGCAAAAATCGTGTTTTCCGCAATTTATAAATGGACGGTAGACGGCCGCGAAAAGTTAACATTAGCATTAACTTTTCGTGACTCTGTGAACAGTTACTGCTGCTTCTATTTATAAAGAGGCAGTAACTGTTACGCACCGCTAATCTCGGCCGTATTACTTCGCCACCTTGAAGGTGGCGAAAACGGCCGAGATTCCACCCTAGATCGGGTGGGCGCCGCTGCGAAGGGGCATACGCCCACCCCGCCCTCGATTTTGGAAAATCTGATTGGTTAATGTAAAGCATGTAAACCAAGCATAAAAAAATTGACCAATCAGGAACGGATTAGGGTTTTCTGCAAACCTATATAAAGATATACACATCAGGGTATCCTACCTGCACCACTACTGACCTAATGCAGTTGTGCAACACCTTTGCGGTGGTGCTCCCAGTGTATAAATAATCTAAGTACACAAACAAATACAGAGGACCCAACCAATATGTATGGGCCCCCCAAGTACACTATATGGGGCACACGCACTGTTAAACTGCAAAAATGAAAAAATTATTTATTCAAACACCATACACAATATACCATATGCAATACATAATTTACTCATAAAATACACTCCTAAAAGACAAATACATAATTGGGGCGTCCCTCAAACCAACAGGTAAAAAGATCAATAGTTCCGAATCCCCCTCTACCATCTCCCCTCTTCGCAGAATCTAAGTGTCACAGAAAACTGTGTATAAGGATGGGAGAACATATTCGAGCAATTAGGAAAGGGGATGCACAGTGCAGTAGTATTGCCAAACATATGGTGGAGGCCCATAAGAGCAGAATCCCTAGGGTTAAATTTATGGGTATTCAAACTGTACACCTTGATATTAGGGGTGGTAATTTAGATAAGAAAATGTTACAAATGGACACAAAATGGATGTTCAATTTGAACACAGTGACCCCATTTGGAATGAATGAAGAACTTTCATATGCCTGTTTTTTGTAGTAAATAGTTCATAACAAGGTTAACTTAAATCAAAGGACCTTCAGAGGTTCCATGTTTCAAAGAAGTATCTCTTTAACTTGTTCTAATCACTGGAAATCCAGGTGCATTAGATACATTGTGAAAAACCAGCAGGTGGTAAAAGCAGCCCCACCACACAGCGACACATTTGGTTACTGTGTTGCTTTAAGAGGTGGGGATAAAAGGAGGCAGTGACGTAGCATCCTGAGGAAGCCCGAGAAGGAATCCATGTGAGGGAGAAACGCGCGTAGGTGCAGGTGGAATCCGTCCCTAAAGATGGATCCAGTAGCAGGAAAGTAGGACTGGACACTCGCCAGGATATATATACCGACCCCTGTGCGGGGACGGGTGAAGATTACGAGGAGGTAGCGAGTGGGCGCGAACAAGGAACGCCGACGGCAGGATAGGTTGACCGGGAGCTCTGCACAAAAGGGAAGTCCCGATCAGTACGGCCGTAAACCCGGGGGACGTGAGTATAGGAGTACTCTTATTTATTCCCAGCAAGCATGTACTTTGGTCTACAGGAATCTGGGGCACTTAGATTCTGCGAAGAGGGGAGATGGTAGAGAGGGGGATTCGGAACTATTGATCTTTTTACCTGTTGGTTTGGGGGACGCCCCAATTATGTATTTGTCTTTTAGGAGTGTATTTTATGAGTAAATTATGTATTGCATATGGTATATTGTGTATGGTGTTTGAATAAATAATTTTTTCATTTTTGCAGTTTAACAGTGCGTGTGCCCCATATAGTGTACTTGGGGTGCCCATACACATTGGTTGGGTCCTCTGTATTTGTTTGTGTACTTAAACGTATATAAAGAGGTGCACTCCGCTGTGGAACTCAGATGCCATTGCAGTAGATGACTGAAGAAAGAAGCGGCTGGCAACATCGGCTCCGCTGATGCCGGCGGTGCCAGCGGGCTCACTGGCGGCCGCGGTGAGCCTGCCTGGCATCGGCGACCTCAGTGGGGTTAGTGTTGCCAGCCCGAAGATGTTGCGACGGATCAAGACGCTGGCAACATTGGCCTCGTTGAGGTAGCCGGCGCCCGCCGGGGGTACCCCTGGTGGCCGCAGGGGTACCTCTCGGGGGTCGGCGGCCTCAGCGGAGCTGGTGCCGGGACTGGAAGAAAGAAGACGCCGCCCAAGGGCTCACTGGGGGTCCCGGTTCGAGCTGCGGGACCCCCGCCAAAGGCACTTGTCAGTGCCGCAAGGGCCCTTACAAGGGTCGAGGAGGGGGATCCCGGTTCGAGCTGCGGGACCCCTGCCAAAGGCACTTGTCAGTGCCGCAAGGGCCCTTACAAGGGCCGGGGAGGGGGATCCCGGTTCGAGCTGCGGGACTCCTTAAGCCCCAAAAGGCCCTTCTCAGGGCCCCGCTGGAGGGTGCCTCCACCCCTCCCAGTGGGCCCTTCCCTTTCCCAGCCCACTGACGGGGAGGGGGCTTGGAGGGGCTGCTGGGGAGGGGGTGCGCGGCGGGTGGTCGCGACCACCTGCTGCGGCCCCTTCCCAGCAGCCCCTCCTAGCCTCCAGCTCCGTATCTTCGCCGCAAGTGGGGATGGGGTTGGGAGAGGCTGCTGGGAGGCGGCGAGTGGTCGCCGCCACCGCAGGGGTCGAGGGCTGGGAGCGGAGGCGCCGGGAAGGGATTTTAAGTCCGTTTGCGGCGATAATGTACTTAGCACAATGTGCTAAGTGCAGTATCACCGCAAAGGGACTTAAAATTAGTGCAGGACATCGCGGCCACGATACATATCGCCATTATAAATACGGCGATAGCACTATTTTCGCGGCCGCAATGGGCGCTATTTTTCGCGGTCATTTTTGGGCGCTATTTTCACCTCTTTATAAATGTGCAGAAAAAACTATGGTATCTTATGATGTGACATCCCTCTTCACCTGTATACCCACCAAGGAGGCTGTTGAAAGTTCATAACAAGGTAACTTAAATCAAAGGACCTTCAGAGGTTCTATATTTGTTTCAAAAAGTATCTCTTTAACTTGTTCTAATCACTGGAAATCCAGTTGCTTAGATACATTGTGAAAAACCACAGGTGGTAAAAGCAGCCCCACACACAGCGACACTTTGGTTACTGTGTTGCTTTAAAGGTGGGATAAGGAGGCAGTGACGTAGCATCCTGAGGAAGCCCGAGAAGGTCCATGTGAGGGAGAACCGCGTAGGTGCAGGTGGATCCGTCCCTAAAGATGGATCCAGTAGCAGAAAGTAGGACTGGACACTCGCCAGGATATATATACCGACCCCTGTGCGGGGACGGTGAAGATTACGAGGAGGTAGCGAGTGGGCGCGAACAAGGAACGCCGACGGCAGGATAGGTTGACCGGGAGCTCTGCACAAAAGGGAAGTCCCGATCAGTACGGCCGAAACCCGGGGGACGTGAGTATAGGGTACTCTTATTTATTCCCAGCAAGCATGTACTTTGGTCTACAGGAATCTGGGGCACTTAGATTCTGCGAAGAGGGGAGATGGTAGAGAGGGGGATTCGGAACATCTTTTTACCTGTTGGTTTGGGGGACGCCCCAATTGTATTTGTCTTTTAGGAGTGTATTTATGAGTAAATTATGTATTGCATATGGTATATTGTGTATGGTGTTTGAATAAATAATTTTTTCATTTTTGCAGTTTAACAGTGCGTGTGCCCCATATAGTGTATGGGGGTGCCCATACACATTGGTTGGGTCCTCTGTATTTGTTTGTGTACTTAAACGTATTAAAGAGGTGCACTCCGCTGTGGAACTCAGATGCCATTGCATAGATGACTGAAGAAAGAAGCGGCTGGCAACATCGGCTCCGCGGTCGGCGGTGCCAGCGGGCTCACTGGCGGCCGCGGTGAGCCTGCCTGGCATCGCGACCTCGAGTGGGTTAGTGTTGCCAGCCCAAGATGTTGCGACGGATCAAGACGCTGGCAACATTGGCCTCGTTGAGTAGCCGGCGCCCGCCGGGGGTACCCCTGTGGCCGCAGGGGTACCTCTCGGGGTCGCGGCCTCAGCGGAGCTGGTGCCGGGACTGGAAGAAAGAAGACGCCGCCCAAGGGCTCACTGGGGGTCCCGTTCGATGCGGGACCCCCGCCAAAGGCACTTGTCAGTGCCGCAAGGGCCCTTACAGGGTCGAGGAGGGGATCCCGGTTCGAGCTGCGGGACCCCTGCCAAAGGCACTTGTCAGTGCCGCAAGCCCCTTACAAGGGCCGGGGAGGGGATCCCGGTTCGAGCTGCGGGACTCCTTAAGCCCCAAAAGGCCCTTCTCAGGCCCCGCTGGAGGGTGCCTCCACCCCTCCCAGTGGCCTTCCTTTCCCAGCCCACTGACGGGGAGGGGGCTTGGAGGGGCTGCTGGGAGGGGGTGCGCGGCGGTTGTCGCGACCACCTGCTGCGGCCCCTTCCCAGCAGCCCCTCCTAGCCTCCAGCTCCGTATCTTCGCCGCAAGTGGGGATGGGGTTGGGAGAGGCTGCTGGGAGGCGGCGAGTGGTCGCCGCCACCGCAGGGGTCGAGGGCTGGGAGCGGAGGCGCCGGGAAGGGATTTTAAGTCCGTTTGCGGCGATAATGTACTTAGCACAATGTGCTAAGTGCAGTATCACCGCAAAGGGACTTAAAATTAGTGCAGGACATCGCGGCCACGATACATATCGCCATTATAAATACGGCGATAGCACTATTTTCGCGGCCGCAATGGGCGCTATTTTTCGCGGTCATTTTTGGGCGCTATTTTCACCTCTTTATAAATGTGCAGAAAAAACTATGGTATCTTATGATGTGACATCCCTCTTCACCTGTATACCCACCAAGGAGGCTGTTGAAATTGTGAGAAAATGGCTATGCCAACACAATGCCTTTAACAGCAGAACAGATCTTAACCCAGAACAGATGTGTTCCCTACAGGACTTATGCTTGAATATCACATATTTCAAATATAAGGATAAGTTCTACAAGCAAAACCATGGATGTGATATGCAGGGGTGTCTCTCTAATGAGGCAATATGAGCAAAATGCTCAGGGCAGCACCCCTGATAAACATCAGAGAGGCGGCAGGCAGAGCTCACTTTAATTTTGTACCACAATTATGGTAAGGAAAAACCCTAGAGACGCCCTTAGTGATATGGGATCTCCAGTTTCACCCATTGTGGCAAATGTGGAGGAAGTTGAAAAACAGGCTCTTTATACCTTCAGAAACATTGCACCCACCCAGTTCAGATACTTGGATGACACTTGGGTTAAAATCCACCAGAAGGAAGTACAAACCTTGAAAAAACACATCAATGCCGTAGACCAAAACTTCAGATTTACAAGGGAATACATACAAAACAACACGCTAGCTTTGGACTGCTTGGTAGAAGTCAGGGAGAATGGTAAACTGAAGGTTTACAGAAAACCAACCCACATTGAACAGTATTTAATGTTTTACTCTAACAACCCTTTAGATAACAAGCTGGGTGTCATCAGAACCCTGCAACACAGAGCAGAGAACACCCCCACTAGCACAGAGGCGAAGGCTAAAGAAATTAAACATCTCAGAGGAGCCCTTAAAACTTGTGGATATCCGGACTTTGTTAAAAGAGGTAGAAGGAAAGAAAAGAACACAAATACCAACAGTGAATGGGGAAAGGAAGACAAGAAAAAGAACATTGTCATCATATATGTAGCAGGGGTCTCCAAGAAATTATAAACAATTTACAACAAACATCATATCCATGTCTGTTTTAAACCAAACAATACACTGAGGCAGCAACTAGTGCATCCAAACAAGTTGCCGCGAGTGAACAATATCATAGGTTCCTGGTGTCATAGAGCATGACGTGCTAAGTAAAGGAGGGAGTTCCGGTCCTCTGCAAGAAAGTAGTATGTAGAGTGTGTGTTTGCAATTGGCGTGGGGAGGAGCATAGGAATAATTGGCATTTGGGAGTCATTCAGTCACTTGATTTTCTGTGATGCATTTTGAAAGCAGAATGAACACTGTAACATAGAATGGTGGTTATGGACTCATGCTAAGGTAGGAAGCTTTCCTTTCATATGGAATCTACTTGGATATAGACCACAGTTCCCCTTTATAGAATGGTTTTTGAGCACATTATACATTATACTGATTTCAAAAAGATGTATGTTCTTTTTTACAATGTTTGGAAATTTTTATTAATAAACATGCATGGATATTTTACTATTTTGTTTTTATTTATATTTTCGGCTTTTCAACAGTGATTGGTTTAGCTTTTTATAACTTATTTTTTTATATCTTCTAAATATATATGACCGTACAAAGAAAAGAATAAAAGCAACCCAAACCATCATAGTGTCAGCCAATCACATTCGCCGCTGCTGATCCGGCCCCTTCTGCAGCTTCCGTGCACGGAGCCAACAGGGGAACAAGGGCTGGTAAGTAGATTTTGCAGCACCTTTAAACACCAACAGGGTTATTCAATAACAGTTCTTATCGTTTAAAATGGTGCTAATTTTGCCCCAACCAATCAGATGTAAACTTTCAAATGTTAAATAAGATCTGATTGGTTGGGGAAAAATTAGCACCATTTTAAACGATAAGAACTTTTATTGAATAACCCTGTATGAACCTAGCAAAGTCGAGGTTTTGGAACACTAAGAACCTAGCAAAGTCAAGGTTTTGTGGGGCAATTAGACTAATCCTAAAAGTTTGTTTGGGGGGTGGATGCACCCTTTAATGCAAGTTTTAACCATTTCTGTTAAATTGTCCTAGGAAATGAGAAAACAGTCTCAGAATCATCAAGGATAAGTGAACTCCAAGGAAACAGTGACACAGGAATCTGATCCCCTTCCAGAGTATATGCTTATATCAAGTTTAGTTAATTCACATTGTTGCAAAGATACAGACTAAAGGCCTGTGCACTGTATTGTGTTCCAAAAAAACATGAATGAAAAAGAAAAAACATAAAAAATTTTTTTGGTACAAAGCAATTAATAGTTTGATGGGCTAACAGTAAAAACATAATTATCAAACTAAAAAATTAATAAAATCTTTTGGTAAAATGTTATCAATAAATTGCCTCTGTGTTTAATTTCTTTGTGCAATGTCTCTAATTCTGCTCTATCAAGAGGAGAATTGGTTCTTAGGCTGTGTACACACTATGCAATATTTAGGGCCGATCGACCGATAGTTCAGTTTATCGGTAGATTGGGCCGAATCAGACGAACGGGCAATTGGACTTGCCTGGAAACCAGGGGTGATGGTCTTTTGTCCTGGCCAACTGGTCAGAAGTGCTGAACGGTCGGTCAGGACGAATAATTGCAAAGTGTGTACTCAACTTAATGCTGGCCATTTAGGGGCCCATACACTTACTTAGCTCTTGACATTCCCATGATGTTAGACCAAAGCTCATACAATGGCCTGATATTTTTAGCTTTTGAGGTTTGATTTCAAATAAGTGGGCCAGAGTGGAAAACATTTAATGGGACTGTAAAACAGACCGTTCCTTCTGCTCAAATGTCTTAAAAGTGTATAATATGTGGGAGCCTTGGGTAAAACCAAAGATTTTGAGATAGATTAGCAGTTGGTTGTTTGCATTTATGGCAGATATTTCTAGGTCCCTTCTGCTCTTTTGGGATCAAATGGGGTGATTAAAAGCATAATAGGTTATGTGGATAAACTTGCATTGGGTTTCTCGCCACCGTTCTTTGATAGTAACTTTTTTAATGTTTTTGAGACAATAAAATTGTGGGTACTATGTCCTGAATATTAAAATCAGTTGTCATATGTTGAGCTTAGAACCAGCCTTAACATGTGAAAAGGGAAAGCATCAATTGGATATAGTGTTCAGTTTAGATGTTCTGCTTTCCCAAAAGCTAATTAATATACAGTATTGCAGAAAGTTGCATTGGAGAATGTTATACACTCTCTAAATTTTTGGAGATGTTTAATATCGTTTCTCATCAAGGAATATCACATCTTCCATATAACATATTCAATTTTGATACCAAATATGGAACACCTTAAGCTTTAAGGAAAAGATGGGCTTTGCTATGTGTTAAAGTGTCCATTTTCAAGCTATCAGTTTTGAGTTTACGTGGTAGAACTTTTGGGTTACAATATAGAATGGCTTTTAGTGACTGTGGTGAGACTAAGTTTAAATATATGTAAAAGAGCGCTAGATTTTAGCTCAACCCTTTTTAGTTTGTTAGATTTGCAGCAATATCCCTTCTATCTGTGATTTTTTACCATTTTATAAATTTTGTTAATGTAAACTTGGTGGGAAAAAATGGCAGAAAAAAACAGAATATTGAAAATCTAAAACTATATTTTGCTTGTTTAAAAATAGCACCTAAAGGCTGTTCCAGTTGGGTATTGGAAAAATAATTGGTATTGAAGAGCCGATTTCAAACATGTCTTTTCATAGCTGCTTACATTTGGAACTGCTATACTGTACTTCCAAGCTCCTTAGAGAGGTATAGTTTGGGTAAAGCTATTCTAGGCTTTCATCCACCCCCCAGAAATTTAGTAAAGGCCCTATGATGTCTGGTAGCATCATTATGCAGTAAAAGAGTGGTATTGTCTGCATGTTATGAAGGAGTTTAGAGAAAGATGCCATTTTAAGTAGGTTAGATCTGTCTGCTAACTGGTTTAGCATTATACATTTACATCACTTGCAATACAATCCACACAATAGTATTATTATGTAAAGTACTTTAATAGATATTTAATGATTGAATCAATGTATTCAATCAGCATTGAATAAATGGCCTTACCAACGAGCAAGATCAATGCTAAAACAACATTAACCCTTTCCCTGCCACAGATCGTATATTCACGATCTGTGCAGAGAATGCTTTAACTGCCACAGATCGTGAATATACGATCTGTGGCTTCCCCTTTAAATTTGGAAAAACACCACGCGCTAGGGCCGACCCGGGGGCAGCATTCAGCTGCCCCCCTATCCCCCTCGACCCCCCCTCGGTTGTGTCCAAATCCGAGGGGGGGATCGGGAGTTACGGTACCTTTTTTGCCGTGACCGTACAGCAGCAGCCGGTCCCACGTGGAGTCCAAGGAGGAAGCGGAAAGGGAGACCCTGGTGACGTCACGGAGCTTCCTCCTTCACCGGGGTCTCCCTTGAAGTGGTAGGAGACTGCCCCTGGTGGTCTAGTTGAGGTACTGCAGCTTGATCTCAATTTGATCATGCTGCAGTACCTAGTATAGAACAAGCTGTCAAGCTGCCAGCTTTTCTATACATTTTGTGAATGGAACTCAAAGTTCCATTCACAAATAGGATTTTTTCTAAGTCTTTGCTACTTAGCGAAGACTTAGAAAAAAAATGGGGACAGAGATCAATATTTGGTGATCACTTCTGATCACCAAATTATTGATCTTTGCCAATGAATGAAAAATCACTTCCTGGAAAATGATTTCCGGGAAGTGATTTTTCCGATCGGATTTCGAATTGGAAAACGGGCATTTATGCCCGTATTCCAAGTTCGGTATCATTCCCTAAGATGATCTGATGATTATCTTTGGGAATGATCGGGGGAAAAAAGGGGAAATACACACAAAAAAATTCTTAAAGTGATACACACACCCCTTTTTTTTTTTTACCCTAAAACTATAAATTAGAAAAAAAAGTTGTCTTCTCCAAGCTCCCCAATGTCCCCAGTGATATCGGTAAAGTAAACGCGGATACTTATTTGTTCGATTTCAAGGGAAACTAAGCCTATATTATAAGGAAATTTTGCAGAGGTACCAAATAAAGACTGTATTGAATTTTTAGGATCAGTAAAGAGTGCAAAACGTGTGTGACTCTCCCTACTAACCGACTTTAGTGGGTTTTTTTGCTTGTCAAGTGGGTTAGGTAGGATTTCAACCCTTGGATCATCTCATTTTATTTTCACAAAATCTCGTAAAAACACCGAGTTCTTTGGATCGCTGGGTCTGGAATTCTCATGCATGTATGAAAGCATGGCACCGTAACGTAGCTGAAGGTGTGTAGATTCCAAAAATATATAGTTTGTGGGGGGAATCTCCATGTTTTGGGAGTTTCCTTAGAAAAAGGGTAGGCTGTTCAATACAGAGCACTTTGATTTTTTCTTGTAATTGCATTTGTGCATGCGTCCCATTGAGCTAGTTGGTGGCCACGTCTCTGTGTGCATCACGCATATGGCATACGTTTGATTCAGGACATGTGGAAGATTGCTATTTAGTGGGTTTTTTTGCTTGTCAAGTGGGTTTAGGTAGGATTTCATCTTGAATCATCTCATTTTATTTTTCACAAAACCTCGTAAAACACGGAGTTCTTTGGATCGCTGGGTCTGGAATTCTTCATGTATGCATGAAAGCATGGAACGTAACGTAGCTGAAGGTGTGTAGATTCCAAAAATATATAGTTTGTGGGGGGAATCTCCATGTTTTGGGACTGTTTCCTTAGAAAAGGGTAGGGTGTTCAAATTACAGAGCACTTTGATTTTTTCTTGTAATTGCATTTGTGCATGGTCCCATTTGAGCTAGTTGGTGGCATGTCTCTGTGTGCATCCACGCATATGGCATACCGTTTGATCAGAACATGTGGAGATTGATATTAGTGGGGGGGTTTATTGCGGGGGGCATTTCAAGTTTTGGGGCTGTTTGAAATTACAGAGCACTTTGATATTTTTCTTGTAATTACGATGGTGCATGCGTCCCATTGAGCTAGTTGGTGGCCACGTCCCTGTGTGCATCCACGCATATGGCATACCGTTTGATTCAGGGCATTTGGAAGATTGATAATTGACAAGTTTTTTTAATGACATGGAAATTTGCCATGATTTTAACTTTGAATTGTATTTTTAAAATTTTTCCTGAAAATCTGTAAGAAAGCGAAATTGTCACAAGACTGCACCCACACCATTGGTGGTATGCATAAAAGAATCACACCATTGTGTAATGAAGGTGTGTAGAGTCCAAGAATATATAGTTTTGGGGGGTATTTCTAATATAGAGGGGTGTTTAGTCTGACAAATGAAAAGTTGCTGTAATTGGGCCACTGTTCATTGGCTCACTTTGTGGCTAGTTGATTCCACGTCTGCGTGTGTAACCATACATAGGGCATACCGTTTGATTCAGAACATTTGGGAGATTGATATTTGGTAACTTTTTTTTACATTACTTGGGATTTGGCATGATTTCTACCTTTGAGAGTGTTTTTTTTTAAATTTTTTAGAAAATCTGCTAAAGCTGTGAACTTCTACGAAGAAACTGGCACACCATGAGGACGAATGAACAAACTACAGAATTTCGTAGATAAAGGTGTGTGGATTCGAGAAATATATGGTTTGTGGGGGTTGTTTTGTGGGGAAAAATTGCAGACTGTTCAAATTCAGATTTGACTGAATATTTTTTGTTTCTGAGCCATTGTGCATTGTTTCACTTTGTGTCTTTTGGCTTCCACGTCCACGTGTGTAACCACACATATGGCATACCGTTGATTCAGGACATTTGGGAGATGATATTTAGTAGCTTTTTTTACATTCCTTGGGGTTTGGCATGATTTCTACCTTTTGAAGTTGTTTTTGTTCATTTTTTCAGACAAATGCGAATTTCTACGAGAAACTGCGCCCAACCCATTGATTGTATGAATGAACAAACTACAGCGTTACGTAGCTGAAGGTTGTAGATTCTGAGAATATATAGTTTTGCGGGGGTATTCCAAGTTAGAGGGGTGTTCAGTTTGGAAAATCGGGGAAAATGCTGTTATTGGCTCACTGCGCATTGTTTTACATTTTGACTAGTCGCTTCCACGTCAGTGTGTGTAACCACACTATGGCACACTGTTTGATTCAGGACATTTAGGAGATTGATATTTGGTAAGTTTTTTACATTACAGGGGTTTGGTGTGATTTTGTAACTTTGAAATGTATTTCTCTATTTTTCCAGAAAATTGTGTAGAAATGCGAAATTCTACGAAGAACTGCGCCCACACCATTGATGGTATGAATGAACGAACTACAGTGCTACATAGCTGAAGGTGTTTAGATTTCAGGAATATAAGTTGTGGGGGTATTTCCAAGTTAGAGGGGTGTTCAGTTTGGAAAATCGGGGAAAATGCTGTTATTGGCTCACTGCGCATTGTTTTACATTTTGACTAGTCGCTTCCACGTCAGTGTGTGTAACCACACATATGGCACACTGTTTGATTCAGGACATTTAGGAGATTGATATTAAGTAGGCATTTTTTTTACATTCCTGGGGTTTTGGCATGATTTCTACCTTTTGAAGTTGTTTTTGTTCATTTTTTCAGACAAATGCGAATTTCTACGAAGAACTGCGCCCACACCATGATTGTATGATGAACAAACTACAGACGTTACGAGCCGAAGGTATGTAGATTCTGAGAATATATAGTTTTGCGGGGGTATTTCCAAGTTAGAGGGGTGTTCAGTTTGGAAAATCGGGGAAAATGCTGTTATGGCTCCTGCGCATTGTTTTACATTTTGACTAGTCGCTTCCACGTCAGTGTGTGTACACCACAATATGGCACCATGTTTGATTCAGGACATTTAGGAGATTGATATTTGGTAAGTTTTTTTTACATTACATTGGGTTTTGGTGTGATTTGTAACTTTGAAATGTATTTTCTCTATTTTTCCAGAAAATTGTGTAGAAATGCGAAATTCTACGAAGAACTGCGCCCACACCATTGATGGTATGAATGAACGAATACAGTGCTACATAGCTGAAGGTGTTTAGATTTCAGGAATATATAGTTTGTGGGGGTATTTCTGAGTTACAGGGTGTTTTGTGGAAAAAACTGCAGACTGTCCAAATTCGGAGTTGGCTAAATATTTTCGCTGTTTCTGAGCCATCGTGCATTGTTTTTTCTCAATTTGTGGCTTTTCGCTTCCACGCTCCCGGTGTGTAAACCACACATATGGCATACCGTTTGATTCAGGACATTTGGGAGATTGATATTTAGTAACTTTTTTTAGATTCCACTCAGGGTTTTGGCATGTATTTTTTCTACCTTTTGAAGTTGTTTTTTTTTGTTCATTTTTTCAGAAAAGTGCGAACTTCTACGAAGAACTGCCGCCCCACCCATTAAGTATGAAGAGTAGTAGAATGAAAACAAACTACAGCGTTACATAGCTGAAGGTGTGTAGATTTCAGGAATATATAGTTTGTGGGGGTTATTTCTAAGTTACGGGGGTGTTTTGTGGAAAAAACTGCAGACTGTCCAAATTCGGAGTTGGCTAAATATTTTCGCTGTTTCTGAGCCATCGTGCATTGTCTCACTTTGTGGCTTTTCGCTTCCACGTCCGCGTGTGTAACCACACATATGGCATACCGTTTGATTCAGGACATTTGGGAGATTGATATTTGGTACCTTTTTTTTACATTCCATGGGGTTTTGGCATGATTTCGACCTTTTTGAACGTTGTTTGATGTTCATTTTTTTTTAAAATCTGGTAAAAGTGCAAACTTCTACGAAGAACTGCGCCCACACCATTGATAGTATGAATGAACGAACTACAGCGTTACATAGCTGAAGGTGTGTAGATTTCAGGAATATATAGTTTGTGGGGGGTATTTTTGAGTTGGGGGGTGTTTTGTGGAAAAACTGCAGACTGTTCAAATACAAAACTGGCTAATTTTTTTTTGCTGCTACTGACATTTGGCACTGGTCACGCTCTGGGTTAGTTGGCAGCCATGTCTCTGGGTACACCCATGAATGTGGCATACCGTTTTATTCGGGAGGGGTTAGGCTTTCATATTTGAGATGCGTTTGAACTTTCCTCCACAGTTTTTAGCTGAAATTCGCATTTGATTTTGTCTCTGATTTTACAGTTGAGGAAAAAAAGGAAAATGTGAGAAAGTAACTTACAATTTGACGAAGAGCTGCGTCCGGGTATCTGCATTTTGATCGAAACTAACCTCACTCGTAAAATCCTGCGAGTGTGTAGTTTCTAAAAATATCTCACTTGGGGGGATATTTTAGATAATTTGGTAGATATTCTATGTTAACTGTCAGTAGTGGTTACACATTTTAATTTGGTGTAATATTCTAGGAGGTGCAGTTTTAGTTTGGGGGGGTCTCCTGTACAGGAAACGTCGGGTACCTACATATATCTGGTATCGTTGTACTCGGGAGTATCTGAGCTTTTAGAAACAGTAAGATTTTTGTGTGTAACCTTAAGATAACTATAAGTAAAAATGGGAAAAATCCATGAAAATTTGCAAATTTTTCATTTTTTTTACATATTTTACCCATAATTCCAGTAAAATTTCCAAAAAAGTTACAAAATTTTGTTACCATATTAAAGTAGACTTTGTGCTGAAAAAAACAATGTATAATATTCCTGATTTACTGCAAGGTTTCCTACTGTAAAATTAGTCTAAAGCGATTAAGGACAAAATCCTGAAAATTCTTCTGGCAGTTAACGCAAAAAAAAATGAAAATCTCCTGGCAGTGAAAGGGTTAAAGATCAATATTCTTTCAATAATATCAGATAATTAATCAACATTCTTTCAATGGGGCTTTGCTATATGAGTTATTATTGAATTGGTGTTGATTCAATGTAGTCAATCAACGCTGAATAAATGGTCTTACTAACTAGCAAGATCAATGCTAAAACAACATTAAAGATCAATATCATTTCAATAATATTAGATAATTAATCAACATTCTTTCAATGTGGCTTTGCTATCTGAGTTATTATTGAATCGGTATTGAATCAATGTAGTCAATCAACGCTGAATAAATGGCATTACCAACGAGCAAGATCGATGCTAAAACAACATTGATATTCAACGTTATCTGGGATGGCTGCTGGCTATGGAGACAGCTGAGGGACTGGATATTGGTAAATCTGTTTCTCTGCACTTTTTATGATTTAAACCTGGTGGTCAGGGTTGGGAGGGATCCCCTACACTACAGAAAAAGAAAATTCAAATATGATCTGCAGAGATTAGGGATCCAAAGGAACAGAGGGAGGGGGGTTAAGGACCCAAGGAAGGGGCAGGTACCTTTTTACACCCAGGAAAGCTCTGACTTTTCAGTTTTGTGGACTCTGAATAGACACTGCAGAACAACCATATGGAGCAGAGGAGCAAGTGGGGACAGCAGTGGGTTAAATTTTAGTTTTGGGGATGGATATGCCCTTTAAGAGCAGGACTTTTGGGCTTTGTTAGACACAATCATGTAAATAGTTCTGCTCAGAAGCTAACAACTTACTAACATTGCAATTTGCCAAGCCTCCAGTAAAATCAATGCTGGGATGAAAGAGAATCAGTAATGCCACAAGATATCACAACACTATCCAAGCTGTTGCTGGAGTCTGTGCCCATAAATAGGGCCATATTTATAAAGGAGCAGTATCTGTCTTGTCCGATAGGTCCCGATACCAACAATATTCAGTAAACTTTGTCAGATCCACCGCCATTGTCACAGCTCTGACTTTGAAGGACACTAATGATATTGAAGGGCAAATGTGGATTTCTCAGTAAAAGAGAACATTAGACTGGGAACAAACGGGCAAATTTTTCATCACAATCATTCACCACTACGTGCAATCGGCCGGGACAAAGCACTGTTAGTCGTGGCAAATTTCTCCTATGGACCGCACAATCTGCTGTGATTTACCATCATTGGCCGCTGCCGCTGCCGAAATCCCCTCAGATTTTTTAGACCAACCAACCGATACACATAAATTTGGACAGGTTGGGCCGAAAAATCTGCTTGTATGTACCCAGCCTTAATGAAGATACTTTATAACAAAAGTGATATATGGCTAACTGTGATGATAATTATGGCAAGTACAGAATATAAAATATTATTAAAGATACTGAGCAGATGTGGAACACTTTTAAAGGGATATTAAACCATTACATTTCTAAATTTGTACCTTTAGGGAACAAGTGTAAAAAAATTAGGTCCACTCCTGCTTGGCTTAATGCTCAGGTAAAAAGGGAAATGGTTTTCACTATAGAGAATCCTAGTCCTTGCAGCAGGGATTGTAATAATATGCAGGGGAGAAATGAAGAATATTCACATTGGCTAACGGAGGATATGGTACGGAAACAATTAGACAAAATAAATATCTATAAAGCCCCAGGACCAGGTGGATTGCATCCCCGGATTTTTAAAGAGCTTAGTTCAGTTCTATCTAGACCACTGTTTCTCATCTTTTCAGATACACTTTGGTCTGGGGATGTGCCGCTGGATTGGAAAAAAGCCAATGTAATACCAATATTCAACAAAGGTTGTCGTTCCCAACTTGGTAACTATAGACCTGTAAGCCTAACATCAGTGGTAGGGAAGGTGCTGGAAACATTGTTACAGGATCATATCCTTGACTTTGTCTCCAGAACTGATCTTATTAGTAGTAGTCAGCATGGATTTATGAGAAATAGATCATGCCAGACAAATTTAATTGGTTATACAAGTCATTCTAAATTGAGACATCCATTAGGATGACTAGCGAAACGTCTTCAAGAACTAAACTTTAAGTCCAGTTGATGTAACTGAATACAACAGATATAAGGCTACAATTTGCACAGGCTCACCAAAAGAAGACAATACAAGACTGTAAAAATGTTGCCTGGTCTGATGAGTCTAAATTTCAGCTGCAACAGATGCAGCATCTATCCTGCTTGGAGTCAACTGGTTTTGGTGTAATGGTGTGGGAGACATTTTATTAGCAACCTTGGGACCCCTAGTTCTAATTAAGCATTGTTAAAATGCCACAGCCTATCTGAATATTGTTACCGACCATGTCCATCCTTTTATGACCACCGTGTATTCATCTAATATGGCATTTTAATATGACAGTACATATGTCAAACAACGAAGGCAAGTAGTACATACTTATTTTACAATGCTGTCTAAAATAATAATATATAAAAACAGCAGTGTCACAGACTTAAAGCTCAGTGAGGAACAACCTAACTCTTTACTAAGGTGAACTTTTGGTTTGATATACAAGACTGTATGTAGCCACATGACACACAATAGTTATATTACACCAGCAAGGGCTCTCCCAGGCAGAGAGCCAAGCAGATTGGAGTTTTTAAGATGTGGCATTCAGATGTATAATGATGAGGACTGTAGATGCAGTGGTTGGAGAAATATGTTAGTTGAAAGAGTCATCATGCAGAAAATTAAAGAAACGTCACTCTGCCTTCCCTTCAAAATTTGGTGTAGAAAAATGGCTGCAGGTTCTCTTGACTGATGAGTACAAATTGTAAATATATGGCTGTAGCAGAACGCAGTTTAGCATGGTGGAGGTTCTTTTCAAGTTTACGGCTTTATTTTGGAACAGGATAACACTAAGCATAAAGCCAGTGTCAATAAGAACTATCTTAAAAGGAGGAGGCCCCTGCAGAGCACTGATCTAAACATCATCAAGTGTCTCTGGGATTGCACAAAGAGACCAGAGGGTTTGAAGCAGCCGATAACTACAAAAAATCAGTGTTGTACATATTTGCACATCTATTCGTTTTTTTCTTTTGGGTGATGCTTACTTCTTTTATGCCAAAAAACAAACCTTTTATGTGGCAATAGAGGAAATTCTGCAGGAAGACCCTGATCACTAATTAACTCCTGGCAGTGGTAAAATCTTATTCACCCAATTCTGAACGCATGCATTTGTTGACCATCCCTGTACCATACATATTCATCCATTCAAACAGTGGTGGATGATAATATTCTCATTTAACTTCCATTCTGTTTTTGATCTAAGCTCAACAGCCTTCCATATATTGTTCCTGTATATTCACAGTATTTAATGACATGGTTGTATCAGTCCAATTACTTATTTGTAGTTACAAACCACTGTACAAAGAATATCAATTTGCACATGCAAAAGCAAAATCATTCAGAGATTTGTGATAAATATTCTTTTTCTATGTAACCTTCTAACAGGAAACCCATGGAAGAGAGTATAATACAAAGTATGGCTTTTAGGGGTAAGTTATAGTCCATTGCTGGTATATTGGAAAATGGGAAGTTTGTGGGAAAAGGTAAAATACATAGAAGGGGTGCTTGCTTTGAGATTGTGTGACCACCCCTAGCAATTCCCAACAGGCACCCCTCTGTGTGGCTTGAGAATAATGGATGGATGTAGCAATATCCTAAACCGCCACACTATGGCAGTACTTCATTTTGCACTGTCTGAGCAAAACAATATGGTGGCTCAAACTAATATCAATAAATGTATAAACGTATAATATTGTCATTGCAGAACACGAGTTGACATTTTTAATGAAGAATATTACTAATAAAAGAGGAAAATGATTAAGTGTTGATTAATGATTTCATATTAATTTTAATTATATATGTGAGCATTAATTTCAGAGCAAAGAAAAAAACGTAAAAAAATAACATGCCCAATATTTATTAAAACAAACAAGGTAAGAGATGATCAATGCACATTCCTGGGCCCCATATACTATCATAATATCTGTGCTAGTGCAAACAGTAAAATTGTTATTAATGTGGTCCTGAAATCATAGTGCAATAATTATAACATGTACATAAGTATTTATTCTAAATTTAACATGTTATAAAAGTCTTTTTTATAGACTTCTTGTTATAAGGCTTCTCCATATCTATTAACAAAGCAGATTTAGCCATCCTGAAAACAAACATCTCAATTTATCATATTGTGCTAAAATTATCTATTATTTTAACATTTTTTACCATGTTACAATGAACTTCAATGTAGAATCTGGTAATAAATTGAAGAGGTTATCCCAGTGGCTATTGAAGAGGTTATCCCAGTGGCTATATTGTCAGTCACCACCAGAGCCTGGTGACCAGTAGTTCCAGGTATGGCAGTGTTGGTTGCCTGGTCTACAGTGTTTTCTGGAACAAGGCCAAAATCCAATATTTTTATGGGTGTTTTTATGTCCATCATGCTTCCCCTGTGCTGGTACATTTCCCCTGTGCTATTACCCTTATGTGTTGGGGAACCTTGTGGGCGTTGATGACCTTTCAGAGCTATAACAGCAAGGCTTTGTCCTTGGTAAGTCTAAACAAGCTAGGACTCTGCCGCCATCAAATATCCAACATGTTGAAATGACAACAAATGTTACAGTTATGGACCATGAAGTGCTTTTGAACTTACCGGCAGTATGAATACTTCTGATGAGAGCTCCCAGCAGTAAGTCAGAGGGACAACAGATAGTTTACTCAGTCCCAGCACAGGTATAGTGTGGTATAGTATTTGAGGTTAAATAAAGACATACGTCCATCTAATCCAAACTGCTTAGCAATACCCAGATTCCCTGCCTAACAGTTAATCCATGCAAAAAAAAAAAGCCAGTATGAAAACTGTGAGCAATGAGCTACAGACAATAGCATTGACCCTTGTGTTGTAGTGAAAGTAATGCAGATCTGGCAACTGTTATTACATTGTAAATTAAATTATAAGATTTTCATTAAGCTGTAGAAGTTTGATGGTGTTTGTGTGTGTGTAGGGAAGGGGGAGATTTTAGAACTAATTTCTTTAGATGCAGTGTTAGATTGGGACTGTGCTCCAGACACACAGACAACGCAGAAAGCAGCTAACTGAAGGTGGGTGCCAGGGATGAGTGAGATAGAGCACAGATCATCAGAAAAAGCTTTTTGTCTCTGCAGGATCCTAATGCTTCTTTAATTTAGACAAAGAGAAAGATTTTGCTTTCATAGAGAGTATACCATTTTACACATAGCTGTATCATTGTAAGTGGATGGAATATGCTGCCTGGCTGTGCCTGGCTGTGCCCCACCCCCTTAAACAAGTAAACTTCAAGAACTCAAAGAAGAGAAAGAGGGTCATCGAAGGACAAAAAAGCTGATTTAAGGTTGGTGAAAATTAATCCTTATTGTTGTATGTATGTTGGGAAATAAAGGTTAAAGGTTATCCCCACTATAGACTAATCTTTGTATAGAAAGATTTAAAAAGATGTATTATTTTAATCATAGGTTTAGTCATTGCTAAAATGTAATTTTCTCTGTAGACCTCTTTGCAACTCTTTTTTGACTCAGTGTTTAATTATATTGCTTGTGGTAAGAGCAAATGCTATTTATTATTTACTTTTCTTCATCTTAACACTAACTTGTAAATACTTTGATTAATATTGTATTTACCTCTGCCAATAATTACTGACACTGCAGACAGTGAACCTTATGCTACCTTATGAATATGTTTCTGTGTGTCAGTAAATGAATCTTTGCCTCTCTTCCTCCAATATGTACCAGATGGCAGACTGATAATTGACTTCTGCAATTCAAATTAATAATGAAAAGATTATAATGACAAGATTTTGCTGGCAGCGCTACAAAATTTTTGACTCTAACCTGTAAAAGTAGTTCAGGTTAGGGCAAAGTCTGATGTAAATGAATTACTTTAAAATATCAATATGCAGCAAATGCTGATCTTGCAATTATTCATCAAACAAAAGCAGGAGGTAATAAAAAGTCACCCCCCCGTGCCTAAATATAGTTATGATCCAAAATGTCCAAAAAATATATTCTGATATATATATATAGTATATGTTTGTCTATGTGTGGATACAGTGGATAAAAAACCTCTACAAAACGGCAGGATTTTATTTATTATTAATAATAATAATAATAATAATAATTTAAAAAATGAAGATTAGAATTCAAAAACAATCAGAAACAGTTTAGTGAATAAAGAAATTCTGGTTACATTAGTGTGCACATCCCCTAAACTAAAACTTAAAACAATAGGCCTAAATCTGGGTACACACAGCTCCAATCTTTCAAGGATGACAGACAGAACCTGTAGTGGTTTGTCTTAGTGAGAACGTCTAAGCATCCATAATCAGCTAATGTTTGTGGGAACTCCAGCTCCCATTTTATGATCAGGGGAGTTTGGATCATGAATCAGTTAGTTATCTGATTGTATATTTTAAGAAACACCTAATTGGATTTAAGCAAAATATAGAATTATGATGGATGGTTATGTCTTCATCCAATCCAAATCCTCTTCAGGTTAGCTATGTATATACTGTAACTCAGAGAGACAGAAGGCCCTTCAGGAGAGTGGAGAAAACCTGGAGTACACTCACTCAGAAAGGATCTCCATGATATACGCATGGTAATTATGCTGGTTTTACTGGTTAAACTTTTTTTATTTTATTATTTAAATGTTTGTTAGTGTTTCCTTATAAGGAAATATAAAAGGCGTTATTTTTATTTCTAAAAGACTGTTGTTGTTATGTAATAAATTTCTGCATTAGAACCCTTATTTATACATTTAATGGATTTATATATTTAGCCAAAAGTTTAAAATATTTAACAACCAGTTCATGCCTAAAAATCCTGCAACTCCTTTAATTTATGGCCCGTTAATGTATTTATACACACTAATCGTATACCCCATGCAAGAACCTTTTCTTTAGTGTACATAATTGTAACTTATCCAATCTGTCTTCATACTTAAGCTCCCCCATTCCCTTTACTATTTTAGTTGCCCTTCTCAGAACCCTATCCATTTCCAAGGTGTATTTTTGTACATACAGTAGGATTCCAAGACTGCACTGCATATTCCAAATGAGGCCTTACCAATGCTTTGTAAAGAGGGAGAATATTATCCTTGTTACAGATTTTATCATTCCTAAAGGCCCTTTCTGTTCCATCTGACAACAATATAAAAAAAATAACATCGCCCCCATTACATGTTCACACTTCCAGCAGTTGAAATCGCTTACTCTCATTTATAACCGTGTGGCCCTCCTTTAGATATCACACAACAAAGATGAGTGCTAACAGCCTGCCTCCTAGATGGCCCAGGGCCATAGTTAACATAACACTTGTCATTGGCTGGTGCGGGAATGTCTGTTACAACCTCTCTCCTCCTCCTCTGCCAGTCAATCAAACATGAAATGTTTGGTTGCTAGCATACAGCCTACATAATCAAGCTTATCAAGGGTGGGTGGAGGAGTGTTTTCTCGCATGCTAGATTTGAGTGATAGTTAGAGGCAGACAGAATTGTTACGCCCCCTTTACAGCAGGGCTAATTGAAGGCAGAGAGAAGCTCGAAACCAGGAAAAAAATGTATGTGGAGGGCTGCATACCTTTACTCTTTTGAAAGCAATTTTAAAAAAATGCATTGAGGCAATACAGTTATCCTTTAAAGGTTTAAAATGCCTTTTTCTTCCTTTCTATTTTCCTCTTTACATCAGACTTAAGCCACATGAGTGCGGACTTTTCCCCCCCATTTATTTCCCCAGGGTATAAATTACGATCAAAATAAATTTAGAAATGGCTTAACATCCCCTTAAAAACAGTCCACTTCTGTTCAGTACCTTTACCTGATATTATATCATTCGAGTTGACATGGTGAAGAGCTACTTTTAACCTGGGAAAATTTGCTTTCCAGAAATCAAAAGTCTTTGTTAACCCAGTGCACTTTTTTCTTTTGATTACATATGCTAAACTACACTATTTCATGGTCACTATTCCCTAAGCCACCAGTTACCTATTTATCTATAATACGCTCTATGATGTTAGATATTACCAGATCCAACAGAGCTCCTTTTCTAGTAGGAACTTCAACTCCATGTGAGATAAAATTATCATGCAGCAAATTCAGGAACCCACCATCCTTTTTTTTGTGTTGCACTAGACCAATCAATGTGATGGTAATTTGTCCCCCATAATCAGACCACTCCCCAAACTTGCAGCCCTTGCCTTCTGCATATGAAGCTGACTCACTTCCTCCCTGTTAGCATTTGACAGCTTGTAGCAGACACCAACAATGACATTACCCCCCTTCCTATTGCCTAATTCCACCCCTGTTACCTCTGCTTTAACATCCATATTGCTAAACAAGGAGTATCCTTCTAAATTTACAGACCAGTCATGACCATTGTTCAATCATGTTTCTGCTATACCTATTACATCATACGTTTAAGTCAACGCCATTATATTCAATTCTCTAATTTTGTCAGCCAAGCTTCTCACATTTCCAAACATACATTTTAGATTATGATCCTGTAATTTATTTTTACTTTTGTAATACACATGTCTCCCTATCCTCTAGCCATCTTTTCCTCCATCTTTTTGAGAATTACAGAAAATAAACTCATACATTCGTTGATCATCGAAAATGTGGTCCGAAGTCCAGAAATCCAAACGATCTGCCTGGTTTTTTGTTGGAACATTCAGATTTCGGATCCGGATCCCATCTCGAATACCAGTAACAATGTGGGCAATATTATATGTACCATTCACACCTACTGTGTGCAAACTTATATGTACCATTCACACTCTCTGAGGGCAATATTATATGTACCAGTCACCCTCACAGTGGGCAATATATCTACCAGTCACACTCACCATGGGTAAACTAATATATACCAGTCACACTCACTCTGGGCAAACTTATATGTAACAGTCACACTCACTCTGGGCAAATTTACATGTACCAGTCACGCTCACTGTGGGCAAACTTGTATGTACCATTCACACTGTGGGCAATATTACATGTACCAGTCACACTCACTTTGGGAAATGTATGTACCAGTCACACTTACTCTGGGAAAATGAATATGTTGCAGTCACTCTCACTGTGGGCAGACTTATATGTACCTTTCAAACTCATTGTGGGCAAACATGTATGTACCAGGCACTGTGGGCAAACTTGCATGTACCAGTCACTGTGGGCAAGCTTGTATATACCAGTCACTGTGGGCAAACTTGTATGTACCAGTCACTATGGGCAAACTTGTATGTACCATGTATGTACCAGTCACTGTGGGCAAACTTGCATGTACCAGTCACTGTGGGCAAACTTGTATATACCAGTCATTGTAGGCAAACTTGTATGTACCAGCTCATGTTAATTCAACACTAGCTGGTGAACTGGATGGCTGACCAAACAGTGTCTGGTGAACTGGATGGCTGACCTTACAGAGGTTGGTGTTATGTAGGGCTGACCTTACATTGACTGGTGTACTGGAGGGCTGGCCGCTGACCTAACAGTGACTGGTTACTAGAGGGCTGCTGAACTGGAGGGTGACCTAACAGTGTCTGCTAAACTAGAGGGCTGACCTAACAGTATCTGCTGAACTGGAAGTTTTACCTAACAGTGCCTGCTGAACTAGAGGGCTGACTTAACAGTGTCTGCTGAACTGGAGGGATAAACTAACACTTTCTATTGAACTGGAGGACTGAACTAACATTGTCTGCTAACTGGATGACTGACCTAGCAGTGTCTGCTGGAATGAAGGAATAACCTAACACATTCTGTTGTACTGGAGGACCGAACTAACAATGTCTGCTGAACTGGAGGGCTGACCTAACAGTGTCTGCTGTGCTGAAGAGATAAACTAACAGTGTCAGTTGAACTGGAGGGCTGCCCTAACAGTGTCTGCTGAACTGCAGACACTGACATCCTAACAGTGCCTGCTTAACTGGAGGGCTGACCTAACAATATCTGATGAATTGGAGGGCTGAACTAACAGGTGTCCATTGAACTGAAATTCTGGAGAGTTTAGCAGCCACAGTTAAGCGAGCCCTACAGTTCATCAGCCAGTATCATGTCAGCCCTCCCAGTTCACCAGCCAGTGTCAAATCAGCCCTTCAGTTTACCAGACACTGTTAGTATAGTATTTGAGGTTGAATAAAGATATACGTCCATCCAGTCCAACACATCTAGCAATATCCTCATTGCCTGCCTAACTGTTGATCCAGAGGAAGGCAAAAAAAAGCCACCAAATTTATGAAGGGGGAGAAAATTCCTTCCTGACTCCAAGTGGCAATCGGAAATTTCCCTGTATCAACTCTACTTTATGAATCAATACCAGTAACTTGCAACATTCCTTGTTTGCAGAAACTCATCCAGATTTTTTTTTAAACTGACCAATGAACCTGCCATAATAATGTCCACTGGAAGACAGTTCCATAGTCTTCAAGTCTTAAGGGAAGGCCTTGTGTCCTCTGACATGTTCTATTGGTGAACAATGCCCCAGATAGCTTATTGTATGGCCCGTTAATGTATTTATACACAGTAATCATATCCCCAGGCAAGCGCCTTTTCTCCAGCGTACATAATTGTAACTTTTCCAGTCTCTCTTCATATTCAAACTCCCCCAATCCCCTTATTAGAGTAATAAGAGTATAGGTATGCAGCCCTCCCCATACACTTTTTTTACTGATTTCGAGCTTCTCTACATAGTAACATAGTAACATAGTGTCTGGGGACATGATAACCTTACACAAATATATTAATGGCCCATACAATGAACTCTCTGGTGCATTGTTTACTAATAGGTCATATCAGAGGACTCGTGGACATCCTTTAAGGTTGGAAGAAAAGAAGTTTCATCTTCAGGTTAGGAAGGGTTTCTTTACAGTGAGAACGGTGAAACTGTGGAACTGTCCAACTTCCAGCAAATGTGGTAATGGCAAGTTCATTAAATAGCTTTAAAAGGCCTGGATAAGTTTCTAAAACTAAAAAATATTGAGAATTACTGGTATTAATGCATATAGATTTGGTTGATCCAGGGATACTTTCCGATTGCCGTTTGGAGTCAGGAAGGAATTCCCCCCCCCCCCCCCCTTTTTAGCTGTTTTTTTTGCCTTCCTCTGGATCAACTTTAGGTAGGGTTAAAAAAAAAAAAAAAGAAAAAAAAAAGAGGGTGAATAGGTTGGACTTGATGGACGTATGTCTTTATTCAACCTTAATTACTATGTTACTATGTATATTAATTTAGTTGCCCTTCTCTGAACCCTTTCCATTTCAAAGATGTCCTTTTTGTGCACAGGATTCCAAAATTGCACTGCATATTCCAAATGAGGCCTTACCAATGCTTTGTAAAGAGGGAGAATTACATTTTCCTCCCTTGAATCCATACCTCTCTTTATACAAGACAATACCATGCTGGCTCTGGCTGTTGCCGCCTGGCACTGCTTGCTACCTTTAAGTTTGTTATCCACCAAAACTCCAAGATCCCTCTCCGACAGGGATTCACTTAACACAGAGCAATTTATAGTATAAGTAGAACAAGGATTTTTAAGTCCAAAATGCATTACATTTCTCAACATTGAATCTCATCTGCCACTTAGCAGCCCAATGTGACAATCTATCTAGATCCCCCTGCAACGATTGCACATCCTCTGAAGTTTTTAATGGTCGACAAAGTTTTGTGTCATCAGCAAACACAGAAACCTTGCTAACAATACCCACTTCCAAATCATTAATAAATAGATTAAATAGAAGCGGCCCCAACACAGAACCCTGTGGCACCCCACTTAGCACTCCCCAGACCAACAGACCTCAGCTTATACATTAGTCGCCTATGGGGGACCGTATCAAAAGCCTTTGCAAAATCCAAGTAAACTACATCTACTGCTATGCCAGAGTCTAAATTTCTACTTACTTCCTCATAAAAGCCAAGCAAGTTAGTTTGACAAGATCTATTCCTCCTAAATCCATGCTGGTTACTACTTAATGTCAGTCCTTGAAACATACTCTAGAACATGTTTCCTTTTTAAACTTTCCAGGATCTTCTCCACCACTAAAGTTAAACTTACAGGCCTGTAACTACCCGGCTGTGAACGACTACCCTTTTTGAATATTGGAATAACATCAGCCTTTTTCGAAATCAAAGGGCCACACTACCGGACATAAGGGAATCTGCAAAAATAAGAAACAATGGCCTAGATAAAACTGAACTTAGCTCCCTAAGTACCTGAGGATGTATTTTATCCGATCCAGGAGATTTATTAATATTAACCTTATTTAGTTCTTTCTGTACCATATCCTCGGCTAAGTGCACTTAAATCTTTTATACCATTATTGCTACTATACGCTATGATATCTGTACTTGGATCTTCTATAGTGTATACAGAGGGAAAAAAAGTATTCAAGACATTTGCCTTATCGTCATCCTCTGTAACTAACTTATCCCCATTAATTAATGGTGCCACATTCTCAGTCCTCATATTCTTACTATTAATATACTTTAAAAAAAATTAGGCTTAGTGATGCTTTGTTCAGCTATCCTAACGTCATTATTAATTTTAGCTAGTTTGATTACTTTCTTACACTCCTTGTTACAGTTTTTATAATCCCTTAAGGCCCTTTCCGTTCCCTCTGCCTTAAAGGTTTTAAATGCCTTTTTCTTCCTTTCCATTTGCCACTCAGCCAATCACAGACGCGACTGCCGGTCCCGCCCCTCTGCTTGCATCTTCTCGCAAGCAGAGGGCCTGGCAGCACAGCGGAGGAAAGAGGGAAGGTAAGTAATGTTTTGGGCATTTTCTGATAATACAAATATAGCAGTTGGGGCTGGGGGGACAGGGGGAATGTTATGTGTGTGTACACTTTCACACACACCATACAACCATCAAATGATTAAATGTCCTTCTTTTTCTATGTCCTTGAGATCAAGGACCTTAAGAGAAAGGGACACGTTCCACTCTAGTTCGTTTCACTCAGAGGAAACTTTCTTTTGTTAGGTCCAAACCATCATGTTAGTCCACTATGCCAACCTCCACAAGCCCCACCCACCTTCACAAGCCCCACCCACTTTTTGCGTCTTTGCACGCTACAGGGAAATATAGGGACGGCATGAAAATTTTGGCTCAGACACCAAAGGTCTAGAAGTGCCCCTGTCCTGCTTACAATGTAAGCTGTGACATCATTAGCTCCATTGTTCCGCCCCCTTGCCACTGGCTAGAGCATGTCCACTTGTATCCTACTGCTGGGACAGAGCATCATCTGCTGCAAGCCTGCAACATAAGCCCCACCCAAGAATGTATAAGTTGTTTTAAAGCTAGCAACAAGACTGAAAAGGAAACAGTCCAATCCAATCTGAAGCTCATCCAAAGTGAAGCTGTCCTATTCCTAAGTGAAATTGGAGTTTAACAAGGGAGTTCAACAAGGAGATCGATAAGTTACAATTTACAAAAAAGTTACAATTATGTTTGCTGGAGAAAAGGCGCCTGCGTGGGGATATGATTACCGTGTATAAATACATTAATGGGCCATACAATAAACTATCTGGGGCATTGTTCACCAATAGAGCATACAAACAAGGAATATTGCAAGTTAGTGGTATTGATACATAAAGTAGAGTTTATCCAGGGAAATTTCCGATTGCCACTTGGAGTCAGGAAGGAATTTTTCCCCCTTCATAATTTGGAGGGTTTTTTTTTTGCCTTCCTCTGGATCAACAGTCTTTATTCAACCTCAAATACTATAAATATAACTATAACAAAATCACTACCTGACTTTAAACAATGTATACAATTGTGCTCTGCTTTTGTCTTATCTACTCCCTGGCTCCAAAACCTCCTTCCCATTCATTCCCTTCCTATCCCTATACTGTCTTTTATCTCTGCCTCTCTTCTTCCATCCAATTACCAGTATTCCTACACACTATATCAGCATTTACAAAATACTGTTCCCTTCACCAAGTCCAAACACCCCAGGAAACTTTAGTACAAATCCTTAGCCCACCTCCTCTCTCTGTTTATTATTCTCCTTCTTGCTGCTGGGGATATTGCTCCCAACCCTGGACCCTGGACCTCTGCCGTCGTCCTCGCGTTTCTACCCCCCTACTTATTCCTTTACAGGCTCTAATCTTTCTAATATTATAACTGTCCCTACTCTTTCACCTTCGCTTCTTCCTTTTTCCTGTGGCCTCCTTAACACGCACTCTCTTGCTAACAAACACACCTTTATTCATGATCTGTTCTGTTCTTACACCTTTCATCTCTTGGTTCTTACGGAGACATGGATCTCCCACCCATGGTGGTCTATCTTTCTCTCATTCGCCTCATTCCTCAGGACGTGGTGGAGGGGTAAGTCTTCTCTTTTCCCCTATCTGCAGCTTTGAATTTGTTTCTCTTCTGCCCTCTGTTGCTTTTTCATCATTTGAAGTCCATGCTGTTCAACTTTTCCACCCCTTATGTCTATGAGTAGCAGTCGCATACAGACCCCCTTCTGCCTCAGCTCTAGCCACTTTCCTTACAGAGTTTGAAACCTGTCTCTCTATCTTTCTTTCCTCTGAATGTCCGGCTATAATTCTAGGTGACAATTGGCACATTGAAGATGCTAAGCAATCCTGGCCCTCTCCCTTTCTCCACCTAACTTCCTTCTTCTCCCTCCAACAGTGGACCAACACTAGGACCCATAAGGATAGCCACTTCCTGAACTTGGTCTTTACCAAAAATATTTCTGTCTCTCAGTTTGCTAGTACCTCCTTCCCACTCTCCGATCATAATCTAATTACTTTCTCTACCACCTACTCTCCCCTCTCCTCTGACACTCCATCTACTGTCCTTGTTCGCAACACCTGAGCAATAGACCTTCCGTCTCTCTCCTCTTCTCTCAGTTCTAGCCTTGCTGCCCTCATGTCTGATCCCAACCCTGATTCACTAATACATTCTTATAACTATCTGTTGTATTCAATTAGATCAACTGGACTTGAAATTTAGTTCTTGAAGACGTTTCGCTAGTCATCCGACTGGCTTTCTCAATTCAAGAATCATTCTGAATTGAGAAAGCCAGTCGGATGACTAGCGAAACGTCTTCAAGAACTAAACTTCAAGTCCAGCTGATCTAATTGAATACAACAGATAAACCATGACCTGGATGAATGAGAACCTTCACAAGCATTCGTATTACTATCTTATCCACTACTATTGACTCCTTTGCCCCCCTACAAACTCACAAACGTTGCCCCGCTAATCCCCGTCCTTGGCTCAATTCAGATACCAAGTTCCTACGCCACTGTACTCGTGCAGCTGAGCAGCTGTGGTAAAAGTCACGCAGTCAGACGGACTTTAACCATTTTAAGCTCATGTTGTTGTGTCTTAATTTATCTCTTTCAGCAGCAAAACACTCCTACTTTAGCACGCTTATAAACATTAATAAAAATAACCCACGTTGTCTTTTTTCCCTATTTACCACTCTCTTGCAGCCCTCCTCTACAGACACTCTTCATTCCATTAATTCTCCTCAGGATTTTGCAGACTACTTTTAGAAATAAAATACATGATATCCGTACTCCTACACCCCAAGACAGTTCTACACCGCCTGCAGTTCTGGAATCTTTCACCCTTGTCACCCAGTCTGAAGTCTTCGACCACCTGTGGTCCTCGATGCTTATAATGTGTACCCTTGATCCCATGCCCTCCTTCTTATTCAGATACTGCGCTAAAATCCTTTCCCCTGCTCTTGCTCACATTTTTAATTCCTCCCTGACCTCTGGGATTTTTTATGCTGCCTTTAAACATGTGTGTGTCAACCTCTTCTTAAAAAAACCCTCTCTAGTCTCTACCTGTCTGTCAAGTTACCACCCTGTCTCCCTTTTACCGTTTGTTTCAAAACTCTTAGAACGTCTCGTCTCTACACGCATTACTAAATACATCCATGCTAATAACTTATTGGACCTGTTACAATCAGAATTCCGACCGGGTCATTCAACTGAAACAGCCCTCTGCAAAGTCTCAAATGTCCTACAAGCTGCCAAAGCCAAAGTTCTCGGTCCTCATTCTCCTTGATCTATCAGCTGCCTTTGATACTGTGGACCACTCTCTTCTTATGCAGACTCTATATTCTCTGGGCATCTGAAATCAAGCTGTGTTGTCTTCTTATCTCTCTAACAGATCTTTCACTGTCTCTTTTGCTAATAAGACTTCCTCTCCTGTTCCGCTTAGTGTGGGGGTCCCTCAGGGCTCGGTTTTAGAACCCTTGCTGTTCTCCCTCTACACTATCTCTGTGGGAAAAATAATACGTTCTTTCGGTTTTAAGTACCACTTATATGCTGATGATACCCAAATTTACTTGTCCACCCTGCGCTAACCCCTGAAATTTAATCCCAAATCTCTAAATGTCTGCTCTCTATCTCTTCCTGGATGGCGCACCACCGCCTTAAACTCAATCTATCCCAAATGGAATCAATCATTTCCCCCCCTAAACTGGGACCTAGTCCACCAT
Source organism: Hymenochirus boettgeri (assembly GCA_019447015.1). Classification (NCBI taxonomy): domain Eukaryota; kingdom Metazoa; phylum Chordata; class Amphibia; order Anura; family Pipidae; genus Hymenochirus; species Hymenochirus boettgeri. The sequence continues at coordinate 97,159,750 of CM033475.1, read as the reverse complement.
TCTCCATCTCTATTGACAATATGGTCATTAATCCAGTTGAATCTGTATGCTGCCTTAGAGTGATCTTTGACTCCTCTCTTCCCTTCCATCATCACATTACCAATGTCGCTAGGACCTGCCGTTTTCTCCTTCGCAAAATCGCAATATTGCCAAGATCCGCCCTTTTATCTCTTTCTCCACTACTAAAATGCTCATCCATGCCCTCATAATCTCCCGTCTCGACTACTGTAACATTCTACTGCTTGGACTCCTGGCCTCTCATCTCTCTCCTCTCCAGTCTATCTTAAACTCGGCAGTTCAGATCATTCCGCTCTCCTCCAAAAGAGAACCCGCAACCCCAATACTTCAGTCCATAGGGTGGCTTCCCACCAAACAAAAAAAAGAATCATATTCAATACCCTGCTTTTAACCTTTAAATCCCTTCACTGTACTGCACCTCCCTACTTATCTTCTCTCTTGGTCCCCTATGTTCCAGGTTGTGCCCTCCATTCCTCGTAAGGAAATCTTCTCCACAAACCCTCAACAAAAACTGCTGCCTCCCACCTAAAACCATTTTCTCTTGCTGCTCCCTACCTTTGGAACGCTCTCCCTCTCTTGCTTCGCCTGGTGACATCCATTAATGCCTTAAAATCTAGACTGCTCCCCTACCATTCTGAGCAACAGCACAACAAATGATTATTAGCCCTTTTAAGCACTTTGTACCCATCCCTCTTAATTTTACCTGTATGTTGTCCCCCCCACTTAGATTGTAAGCTCTTTGGGGCAGGGATCTCACTCCTAATGTTTCGAGGAATTGTTGCACTTATATCCATTTACACATAATTTATATATATGCTTTCTTAACCGATGTATGAAATTGTATTTAACTTAATTTAATTTTTATCTATCTGTATAATGGATTGCACTTATCCCCTTTTTTGTATACTCTGTATTTTATAATATACAGCGCTGCGTACCCAAGTGTCACTTTATAAATAAAATTATACATACATACATACATTTTCTCTACCTTAGGTGTCCATAGGTAGACAGAGAATTGTTGCTTGCTACCAGGGGTGATTTATACCTCAGGTGCCTGTAAGCACAACAAGCCTGGCACCCTTAGCCCCACCTCTTAACACAGACCACACCCCCAAACCACACCTGTTTTCTCTTTTTTGGGAAGTAAACATACAAGGAATTTTTGTATAAAAATCTAAGGAATAAAAGAAGATAATTCTTTTTTGTATTTAAAATTTATGGAATGAAAGGAAATGTTTCCTCACATCGTAAACTACAAAAACCTCATTCTATGCCCGATATAGTTGTGTCTCTGTGCTATTACATGATTCAAGAGGGACAGGCCAGCCTGCAGGTTCCTTGTTTTATTACTGTGCAGAATCGAAAATAGCATGTGTGTGGTATAAGCGCACACTCCCAGCAACAGAGATACGAATTCTGGAAGCTGAATCCTAGTATACACAGGTTAATGATGTAAGTCAACCAACAGCTACAGCAAAGAGAGACTCAGCTTGTTGTATCATTGTGAATGTGCTTTGTCTTTTGGGACAATATTATGTAACAAGACGAGAGAAAGCGTGGAAAAGTGTGAAAATTATACAGCAGAATAATGGGAAAAACTGGATTAGGAAAAAGTAAAACAAGAACAGTAAATGGAATACATAAAAAAGTCACTGTCTTAGGACCAAGCCACATTGGCACGTTTCTCATATGCTTTTGATTGCGGTCTGTTTGTTTGTGAGAAAGGCAGAGTAGTGCAGGGCAATAAGGGTGGCCACATTGCATGTTCTGCTCCGGCATGCACTCCAATTACACAACATTGCACGAATCACAGTGCAAGTGGACGGTAACGCACAAGAAACTCGTGTTGCCATCCGGCATGGTGTGGCCTCAGCCTTAGAAAGAATACATTTGAGATTTAAGATTGGTGATAAAAAAGAAGGATGGGAGGGAGAGTAAAGGAGAGGGGGTTGGACTGTACGGGGAATAACAGAAGATATACCATGGAGGGGCTAATTGTGAAGGTTATGCGTTGCAAAATGATTGATGCCGGGTTGTGCCTCTCAGACTGTCTGTCACACTGCAGGAATGTTTAATGTTCTCATTATTGGATAGGCTGTTGTATATATTTTTCTGTCAGCACCCTGGGCCCATCTCAGCTGCCAAAGCACTTCAAAGGACTGCAGGCCATTTATCATGGCCTTGTGCTGGATGAGCGAAGTGTTGGTGATTTGTTTTGACTTGAGTAAAATCTGACAGACAGGGCCTGCAACAAAAAGGATCCCTCTCTGTGTCACACTGCTAAAGCATCACCATACCCAGCTATGACCTGCAACTGTCACTGGAGGGAACAGAAGCCACCTGACTCATTGCCCTGCCAGCAAGAAGGCCGACTGGGTTATATCAGTGCTTAAAAAATGAAAAGTGTAGTAAAGCTGCAATGCTGGATTATACACTTTTGGACCTTAATCTTAACATACCTAAAAATATTTAATTTTTTTAAGTAACAATAAAATATAGGAGTACTACTGTTTAAATAGAATAAATGTATGACTGATTATCGCATCTTTCCTTCCTAGTGACTAGGAACTAGTACAGCTGTCAATACATTTTGTATCTGAGCAGTACAGCTGGAAATCCTTACTTATAATTCTGTGTAATACTTGTATATCTTAAAGATAAACTCAGCGTACTGAATAGACATAATGGTATTTCTATTTACTGATCATGTACATTACATTCTGTATAATGATGAGCATTAACTACTACACGCTCATAATAATGACATACTGCAATGCATAGTGACAATGGTAATGAAATGTTGGGATGCATACTGATGATGTCTGCCTGTACATTAATAATTGCTACAATGCAGTGTGTAACTCTGACACAGATAATGAACATGTAACACTGGGTAATGAAGAAGACAGTGATAATGAATGTTTTTGCTGTGTAAATATGATGTGTTTCTAGCTTTTGATGATAATGAAATCTTTGTACTGTATAATAAAAGAAGTATCTTACTGTAATGACCCTGAATATAAATGGACAATCAGAATATTATCTATACTACTGAGAATTTTGAAACTTAATAAAAAGTAAAAGCTATCAAATACCTAATAGTATTGCAGGTGAGGACACCATCCAAATCACTAAATGAGGCATTTGCTGTTAGTAAGTTTGGTTGATTCTATATCTAATAGGGTTATAAAAAGCTCTGTATTTAAAATGAAAAACTGTAGGGAGAGATTTCTGGGTAATTTCCATGTTTTCATTGTAGCCCTTAAAGTATTGTTCCTATAGGTTTACTAAATTAACTGTGTGTACTAGTTGTCAGCTCTCATAATCCATCCTATTTATTTTGGTGGAAATCTAAAGGTGGGTACACACAGTAGAAATCTGTCAAAGATGACAGACAAAATCTGCAAGATTCTGTCTTCAGGGGGGTGGCATAAGTAAGTGGGTGTGGTGGACTAACAGTGTCTGGTGAACTGGAGAGCTGGCTTAACAGTGGTTGCTGAACACTAGAGCCCTCCAATTCAGCAGACACTGTAAGTTTAGTCCTCCAGTTCAGCAGCCACTGTCTGATCAGCCCTCCAGTTTGAGACACTGTCCGGTCAGCCCTCCAGTGCAGCATGCACTGTTAGGTCAGCAGCCACTATTTGGTCAGTCCTACAGTTTAGTAGCCATTGTAAGGTCAGGCCTCCAGTTCAGCAACCAATGTTAGGTCAGCCCTTCAGTTTAGCAGCCATTGTTAGGTTAACCCTCCAGTTCAACAGCCACTGCTAGGTCAGCCCTCCAGTTCAACAGTCACTGTTAGGACAGCCCTCCAGTTCAGCCTGCACTGTTTGGTCAGTCCTCCAGCTCAGCATGTACTGTTCGGTTAGCCCTCTAGTTCACATACACTGTTAGGGCAGCCCTCCAGTTCCCCAGATACTGTTAGGCCAGCCTTCCAGTTCACCAGACACTGTCAGGTCAGCCCTCCAGTTCACTAGACACTGTTAGGTCAGCCCTCCAATTCACCAGACACTGGTAGGTAAGGAATAACTAACAGTGTCTGGTGAACTGGAGGGCTGGCCTAAAAGTGTCTGCTGAACCCTAGAGCCCTCCAGTTTAACAGACACTGTTAATTCAGTCCTCCAGTTCAGCCGCTACTCTCCGATCAGCCCTCCATATTAAGACACTGTCCAGTCAGCCCTCCAGTGCAGCATGCACTGTTAGGTCAGCAGCCACTGTTAGGTAGCCCTCCAGTTCAGCAGACATTGTTAGGTCAGCCATTCAGTACAGCAGCCACTGTTAGGTCAGTAGCCAATGTCAGCCCTCCAGTTCACCAGACACTGGTAGATCAGCCCTCCAGTTCAGCAGACACTGATAGGTCAGCCCTCCAGTTCAGCAGACACTGGTAAGTCAGCCCTCCAGTTCAGCAGACACTGTTCGGTCAGCCCTTCAGTTCAGCAGACACTGATACTAGCCACTGTTAGGTCAGGTCAGCCCTCCAGTTCACCAGATACTGTTAGGTTAGCCCTCCAGTGCACCAGACACTGTTTGGTCAGCCCTTAAGTTCATCATCCAGTGTTTACTTGTGTCTGGTAAACTGGAGGGATGGGTTAACAATGTCTGTTGAAATTGAGGGCTGACCAAAAATTGGCTGCTGAACCCTACAGCCCTCAAATTCAGCAGACACTTTTAGGTCAGCCGTTCAGTTCAGAAGACACTGTTAGGTCAGCCTGTGTGACTGGTACATGCAAGTCTACCCAACGTGTGACTGGTGCATACAAGTCTTCCCACTGTGTGACTGGTACATGCAAGTCTTCCCACTGTGTGACTGGTACATACAAGTTTGCCCACCATGTGTCTGTTACATGCAAGTTTGCCCAGAGTGTGACTGGTACATGCAAGTCTGTCCACTGTGACTGGTACATACAAGTCTGCCCACCGTGTGACTGGTACATGCAAGTTTTACCACTGTGACTGGCACATACAATTTTTCCCATTGTATGGTTGGTACATGCAAGTCTGCCCACCATGAGGAAAAGACAGACATTACTAATGCTTAAAAAGAAAAAGAGCAATTCGACCATAAAGAGCCCTGAAAAATTGTATTAGAGTACACAAGAGAAGTGGGCAAAATGTGTAAAGAAACATTGGCACATTATTAAGGAAGATTTTAGAGGAATTGGTATGAGATAAACAAAAAATACTCTTCAGGAAGCCAAGAAATCAAGTGCAATAATGCCTAGTGTACTGAAAGATACAAAAGGGAAAGAGAAAGAAAGGGAAAGAAAACTAAGGCTGAGGCCACACTACAACGCACCATGCGTGCACGCTTTCTGTGCATTAGCGCGCGTTATTTTTGTGTTTGCGCTCACATTTTTTGCTATCTTTAAAGCAAAAATGCAAGCGATTGCGCGCAAAACGCGAAGAACGTGCAATCGCATGTGCATCGGAAATCGCAGGCACGTTGACGTTGCCGCAATTTCCATTTAAGCGAAAATCCCAGACGCGATAGCGAGCACAAAACGCGTACACGAACGCACGAAAAACTCGCTTGTGTGGCCTAGCCCTAAGACATGCACAAACGTGGTAATTGTGCAATATGTGAATATATCCCAATGACTAAAACAATGGTCAACTCAAGGGGGGAAATTATTCCATATAGAGCTGTAAAACAAAAATGGTCGTTTATCAAATAACATGTATATGTGGTCTTAAATATAGAGGAAAAACAATAAGAGATTTACAAATTCACATTAGAGAAATTAGTAAAAGTCCCCTTAAAATTACAAAATTTTCTGAATTGTATAAACATTATAGAAACATAGATTAATGTAAGGGTAATAGGAAATAAAGATGCAAGTAGTAATGGGAAAGGAATTCATCTAAATAAGAAACTTCTCCAGCTAGAACAAAGAATGATTTTTGAATATGAGACGGTATACCCAAAGGGTTAAATGAAATGGTGGAGTTAAGTCCATTTTTAGAAACATGCAGCAACACTCTATAAAGTGTTGCAAGTAGCTGGGTATATGTGTCGGTGAATAAACATGTAACAAATGAATAATAATGTATCTATCAACCTGGTATAACAAATAGTGTGTAATAATAATAAATCTGTATGCTTCTGTACGCTTCTATTTTCTTTCATTCCCCCCCCCCCATATGGGAGATGATCCGAATTGGTTTGTCCCATACCTTTAAAAAGGAACAGGAAATAATGGAAAATACTGTATGCCTGATGAAGTCGTCATAGTGACGAAACGCGTAGCAAATCATACTAATTGACCCAATATATGTAACACAGTCTTGCATTGTATTGATTTGGCATATGCTATTTTTGCACTTGATTCTTGTCACAGTGTCACTTTATTTATAAATTGCAAAGTTGGGATCTGTTCTTACCTTCAACTGGTCCCACGGAGTGCTCTCTCTTGCAGTGGACAGCTCTTCCTCCCATTGGCATGCTAAGTGAGAATTGGACCGGCCGAATCTACTTCCCATCTAGCAAAGTGTGAGTTACCCACAACCTCTAAGGATCCGTATTTGGATACTGGAAGAAGTGTGGAAACTACCATCCCATGAGAAGCCAGACATGCCAGAAGGTGGAAAGGTACTGTGGGATATTGGTGGGAACCGGAGAGACATTGAGTTACCACGTGGTACAGGGGGTAAGAGGACTAAAGTTCTGGACTTTCACATATGAGTGTTTTCTCTATGGATTTTTTTTTACTTTTACTTTTTTTAAATTGTTATTAGAAGTATATATGCACTTTACATATGTTTTTTAGCCACTGACCACTGCATGACTTTATATTTTTGTGTATGGGTCATAGTATTAAAATTTAAGGAATATTCCTTATGTTATTTTAAATCTTTGTTTCCCCTATATATTTATTTATTGTGTGTACTGGGGTACCTAGTGTACACCAGTTTTATTCCAGGACTAGGAACCTGTCCTGGGTAGGGGTAATAAAGTGGGGCCTATCCACATTTTTTACTATACTGGTACATACAAGTCTTCCCACTGGGTGACTGGTACAAGCAAATTTGCCTACTGTGACTGGCACTTACAAGTTTGCCCACTGTGACTGGCACATACAAGTTTGCCCACTGTGACTGGCACTTACAAGTTTGCTCACTGTGACTGGCACTTACAAGTGTGCCCACTGTGACTGGCACTTACAAGTTTGCCCACTTACTGTGGTAAAAAGCAGGCAGAGGCAAAATGAGGTGGAGACAGGAGAGGCACACAGATGGAGACAGGAAAGCCATATGCCGGTGCATGCACTTGCAATCACTTTTTTTTTCTGATGTTGCAGGCCGTCTCTCCTCTGAGTGGTAGGAGTGCCGTCTGAGCTAAAAGGCTCACTGTGCCTCATGGGAGTGACAGATGGGAGTACACACAGTCACAATCATTTGTGACTGCCATACTCCCTTCGATTGTGGCTGACTCCATATACTTTAATACAGGGGGCCGACCGCGACCAAGAGAAAGTTTCCAGTCAGAATGCCAGAAAGTTTGGCATCGGCCGTACACACATTAGCAATATAGGGCCAATCCTGTTGGTACCGACAGGATCGGCCCTATATTGTTAATGAGTGTACCCAGCTTAAGTGAATGCAGTACACTTCACATCCTCTCTAGTGCACAGCTGATCAAAACAAAGACTGTTTAATATAAGTTGTCCCTGTAGACTAGTGTATATGTGCCTACATAGACTGATTAATATACGTTTCCCACATAGACTGGTTAATAGACGTTGCCCACATAGAATGGTTAATATACTGTAAGTTTCCCCCATATACTGGTTAATATGTGCTCATATATACTGTTAATATAAGTTTCCCACATAGACTGGTTAATAGAAGTTACCCACATAGAATGGTTAATAAAACTGGTTAAAATGTGCTCATATAGACTGTTTAAAGGGCATGTCCACCCCCAAAACTATAATCCCCCCAACTACTGGCCCCACCATGTAGTGTAGTTTAATCCTTACCTCACATCCCAGCTCCATAGGGTTCTCCGGTAGTGCCCCCCCAAAGTCCCAAAAACTGCCCACCAGGAGGCTAGCAGGTCCATATAGGACACTGCCTGCTTCCTGGCCTCCCGGAGATTTTGGCCATGCGTACTGCAGCTCTTCTCCCCCCTCCCTCTCCCTCCCTCTCCCTCCCGTTCTGCTATCCCTCCCCCTAGCTTCAAATCCCTTTATGGCAGCCTTCCCCCATGTCCCCCAGCCCCAACCGCACAAATTTTATTTTTAGAAAGCCCCTGAATCTTTTACTTACCTCTCCGCTTTCCAACGCAGAAGTGAGCTGCCGGCAGCCGCGTCCGTGATTGGCTGCCGCTCAGCCAATCACAGACGCGGCTGCCGGTCCCGCCCCTCTGCTTGCATTTCCTCGCAAGCAGAGGGCCGGGAGCGCGTCGGAGGAAAGAGGGGAGGTAAGTAGAGTTTGGGGGGCTTTTTAAAAAAAAAAATAATGCGGTTGGGGCTGGGAGCCCATGGGGAATGGAATATAAAAAATCAAATATTAGGGTGGACATGCTCTTTAATATAAGTTTCCCATATATACTGGTTAATATGTGCCCACATTGTGCTGACCTGATTCTTAAAGTAAAGGAGGAAGCCACCAGAATGTAAAACAGAGGCCATCCTCTCTACACCCAGCCCCCTGCAAGCGCACATAAGGAGAAGCAGAGATGGGGGGGAAAGACAGACGTGCAGGTGGCTGGCCATGGCTGCTGCCTTTCTACATTTCTTCAGGGCAGGGTGCTTGCCATGAGCACACTTTTCAGATCATTCATAATCTTTTTATTTTCTATGTTACACTGCAGTTGGTAACACCATTCCAGTTCAGTTCTGTGGATCTTAATACAACAATATCCTGTGAAGTACTGTGCACCCTCACACGTGTGAGTGCACAGTCCGCCGAATCACCTGTTAGAAGCTGTGCTGGTGGCCCTAATTATATATCAGTAATCTATGTCCTATTGGTAGCTACAAAGAGACAAACGGAGATTCAATAAAAGTTCTTATCATTAAGAATGGTGCAAATTTTGCCCCAACCAATCAGATCTTATTTAACATTTGAAAGCTAACATCTGATTGGTTGGGGCAAAATTAGCACCATTTTTAACGAGAAGAACTTTTATTGAATAACCTTGCAAGTATAGTAATAAATATAAAACGCTCGTATAGCAAAACAGAGGACAATTTGGTAGTAACTAAATAGAAAATATATACACTATATCCCGCGCTCATGAGCAGTTAAAAATAGGGCAATTAAGTTCATCATTACAGGAGTCATCAGAATTTAATGTATTAAATTCTGTATAGAGGATTGTATAAAGAGGGTTTCTGTAATTAAAGGACAATAACCCCCTCAGACCCCCTAACCCACCACTCTCCCATTAAGACTACCCAGGGTGAGGTCCTAAAAAGTTGACCGCTCTGCAAGGAGCACTTCTTTCCATTGGATAGATCTCAGATTGGGTGGGGCACAGTTACAAACAAGCCAATGATCAGATTAACTACATATTTCCCACTGATAAGGGTAAATCAAGGGGTAAGGAACTACTATTTTAGGTATTCACACTGAGTAGCCGACTGGGGGCCGACCCGCAAATCATTATGTGTATGCACGCCCATTTTGGGCGATATTCATGGGCACTTTGTCGGCCAACGCGGTCGTTTGGACGGAAGTCGTTGAAGATCCGCCAGGCGAATCGGACAACGAGCCCCAATCAAACTACCATTTTCAGCTGACAAAGTGCCATTATACGCCACGATTATTGGCCGAAACATCAGTGGCCCCCGTGATTGCACGTGTGTATGAAGCTTAAATGGGAGTGTATTGGTGTCCATTATCCCATTCTCTAGCATACTTATAATGAATATAATATGGATAATAATTTACTACTAAACCACATCCAGCAGGTTAGAAGCATATAGAAGCATATACACGCTTATGGAAAAATTATAAAATAGTAAAGTATATCTTGATACAGGTAGCTGGTTTTACAAAAGGCTCAAGGGAGATAGGAATGGTATGGTGGGATAAAAACAAGCAAAAAATTAAATAAATATGTATGTAGTAAATGCTGCCTATAACGGTTTAGAAACCTGACAATAAAAGCATATATTAAAACCTAAAGTAGCCAAGTGCCTTTTTTGTCCTTTTGGACATAAATGTATTGTATGGATTGTCCATGCAATTAGTTTGCAATTACAATGCCTAACACAGTACAACCTTTTATTGCTCTGAGCACTAAATATGCATTATTGAAAAGTGCTTCCCAAAGGAAGTTTCCATAAGTCTAAGGGCTGGAACACAATATTTTAGCCCAAATGCATATATGTTCATATATTTTATTTTATATAGTGCCACTTGCCGAACAGTGGTGTACACTATAATAATACATATTTATACATATATATACATATATAAAGACATACAAGGGGGACAGAAATATAAATACATAAATAATTATGTACATAAGAAAGTATACAAGTGCTTAAACCATGCAACATGAGATAAGAGGTCCCTGCCCAGTAGACCTTACAATCTATTTAGACAGGAAATATCCAGATACATATGGTAGAAATGCCATAGCGAGAAGTTATCAATTTAAAACAATCATATTCTGTGCTGATGCTCTGAGGTAAGAATTGAGATTAGATGTAAACCTACTACTTCAAGTTTCTTGACAAAAAAAGGGGGGAATAGAATTCCAGAGGATGGGAGCAATAAGGGAAAAAGGTTTGAGGCGGGATGAAGCCATGTGAGTGGGTGGTCTGTATAAGTAATGGTTCTGTGAAGTGAAGAGGGTATGGGCAGGGACATATGGGTACACTAGAGAAATTATATTAGTAGAAGCAACAGAGCAAAGTTATTTGAATGTTAAAAAGGATTTTATAAACAATACTTTGTTTAATGGGAAGCCAGGCAGTTGTGTGGCACAGGGGTTATTTAATTGACTGTGTATTAGCTTGTGAAGGTTCTCATTCATCCAGGTCATGATATATCTGTTGTATTCAATTAGATCAACTGGACTTGAAGTTTAGTTCTTGAACTTCAAGTCCAGTTGATCTAATTGAATACAACAGATATTCCTGTTTATTAGAAAGCAAAACAATGCATGCAGCATAGTTAAGTATCAACTGAAGGGGTGAGAGATGGGAAATGAAAGACCAGTAAGCAGGTTACCATTAGTAGTATAGTATTTGAGGTTGAATAAAGACATACGTCCATCCAGTCCAGCCCATCTAGCAATATCCTCATTTCCTGCCTAACTGTTGATCCAGAGGAAGGCAAAAAACCCCCACCAAATTTATGAAGGGGGAAAAAATTCCTTCCTGACTCCAAGTGGCAATCGGAAATTTCCCTGGATCAACTCTACTTTATGTATCAATACCAGTAACTTGCAACATTCCTTGTTTGCAGAAACTCATCCAGCTTTTTTTTTAAACTGATCAATGAACCTGCCATTACAACGTTCTTTTTCTCACAGTGAAAAACCCTTTCCGAGCTTGAAGCCTAAACCTTTTTTCTTCAAGTCTTAAGGGATGTCCTCGTGTCTTTGACATGTTCTATTGGTGAACAATGCCCCAGATAGCTTATTGTATGGCCCGTTATTGTATTTATACAACAGTAATCATATCCCACAGCAAGCGCCTTTTCTCCAGCGTACATAATTGTACCTTTTCCAGTCTCTCTTCATATTCAAGCTCCCCCAATCCCCTTATTAATTTAGTTGCCCTTCTCTGAACCCTTTCCATTTCAAAGATGTCCTTTTTGTACACAGGATTCCAAAATTGCACGGCATTTCCAAATGAGGCCTTACCAATGCTTTGTAAAGAGGAGAATTAATTTTCCTCCCTGAATCCTACCTCTCTTTATACAAGACAATACCATGCTGGCTCTGGCTGTTGCCGCCTGGCACTGCTTGCTACTTTAAGTTTGTTACCCACCAAAACTCCAAGATCCCTTTCCAACAGGGATTCACTTAACACAGGGCCATTTATAGTATAGTAGCACAATATTTTAAGTCCAAAATGCATCACCTTACCTTTATCAACATTGAATTTCATCTGCCACTTAGCAGCCCAATGTGATAATCTATCTGATCCCCTAGCACATCCTCTGAAGTTTTTAATGGTCGACAAAGTTTTGTGTCGTCAGCAAACACAGAAACCTTGCTGACAATACCCACTTCCAAATCATAATAAATATATTAAATAGAAGCGGCCCCAACACATAACCCTGTGGCACTCCACTTAGCACTTTAGTCCATAATGATGAAGCCCCATTAACAACTACTCTCTGCTCCTATTCATTAACCATTTTTCTATCCATGTACAAATGTACTCCCCAGACCAACAGACCTTAGCTATTCATTAGTCGCCTATGGGGGACTGATCAAAAGCCTTTGCAAAATCCAAGTAAACTACATCTACTGCTATAACCAGAGTCTAAATTTCTACTTACTTCCTCATAAAGCCAGCAAGTTAGTTTTGACAAGATCTATTCCTCCTAATCCATGCTGGTTACTACTTATAATGTCAGTCCTTGAAACATGCTCTAGAACATGTTCCCTTATTAAACTTCCAGGATCTTCCCCACCACTGAAGTTAAACTTATAGCCTGTAATTACCCGGCTTGAACGACTACCCTTTTTGAATTTGGAATAACAAGCCTTTTTCCAATCCAGAGGCACACCACCGGACATGAGGGAATCAGCAAATAAGAAACAATGGCCTAGATAAAACTGAACTTAGCTCCTAAGTACCCGAGGATGTATTTTTCCGGTCCAGGAGATTTATTAATATTAACCTTCTTTAGTTCTTTCTGTACCATATCCTCGGTTAACCAAAGTGAACTTGAATCTTGTATACCTTTATTGCTACTATACTCTTATGATATCTGTACTGGATCTTCTATAGTGTATACAGAGGAAAAAAATTATTCAAGACATTTGCTTTATCGCCATCCTCAGTAACTAACTTATCCCCATTAATTAATGGTGCCACTTCTCAGTCCTCATCTTCTTACTATTAATATACTAAAAAAATGCTTAGGCTTGTGTGCTTTCTTCAGCTATCCTAACTTCATTATTAATTTAGCTAGTTTGATTACTTTCTACACTCCTTGTTACAGTTTTTATAATCCCTAAAGGCCCTTTCCGTTCCCCGGCCTTAAAGGTTTTAAATGCCTTTTTCTTCCTTTCCATTTGCCTCTTTACATCAGAATTCAGCCACATGGGCGTGGATTTATTTTTTTACATTTATTTCCCAGGGATAAATTAGATGTGAACTGGCTTAAATCCCCTTGAACAAAGTCCACTTCTGTTCAGTACCTTTACCTGATAATACATTATCCCAGTTGACATTCTGAAGAGCTGCTTTTAACCTGGGAAAATTTGCTTTCCTGAAATTAAATGTCTTTGTTACCCCCAGCGCACTTTTCCTTTCGATAACAAGTCCAAATGCCACTATTTCATGTCACTATTCCCTAAGCCTCCAGTTACCTTTATATCATAATGCGCTCCACAATGTAGAATTACCAGATCCAACAGAGCTCCTTTTCTAGTAGGAACCTCCACCACCTGTGAGAGGAAATTATCCTGCAGCAAATTCAGGAACTCATCGCCTTTTTCTGTGATGGCAGTTCCACCACACCAATCAATGTCAGGGTAATTAAATCCCCCATAATGAGCACACTCCCCAAACTTGCAGCCCTTGCCAACTGCATATGATTTGACTCACCTCCTCTCTGCTAGCATTTGGCAGCTTATAGCAGACACCAACATGACATTACCCCCTTTCCTGTTGCCTAATTCCACCCATATTGCCTCCACTTTATCATCCATATCACCAGTTATCTCCTTTTAATTTGGCTTCAATTCTTTTTTAACATAAACACATACTCCTCCCCCCTTTCCTTTTTTCTGTCCTGCCTAAACAAGGCATATCCTTCTATATTTACAGCCCAGTCGTGAGAACTGTTCACACACGTTTCTGCTATACCTATTACATCATACTTTTCATTGAATGCCATCATTTCCAATTCACCCATTTTTGTCAGCCAGGCTTCTCGCATTTGCAAACATACATTTTAGATTATGATCCTGTAATTTATTCGTACACTTTGATACACATTCCTCCCTATCCCCTATGCTACCCCCACCCCCCTTTCCGCCCACCACTGGCCTATCTACACCCTCTTTCCTCCTGGACAATCTATCCCATGAGACTGCTAATACCCTCCCCCCCCAAACCTAGTTTAAAATCTCCTCCAACCCTCTAGCCATCTTCTCCCCTAAAACAGCTGCACCACCATCAGTGAGGTGCAACCCATCCCTACTAAAGAGCCTGTAGCCGACAGCAAAGTCTGCCCAGTTCTCAATAAACCCAAACCCTTCTTCCTTACACCACTCTCTTAGCCACGCATTAATGCACCTAAGCTCCCGCTGTCTCCCTGGCTTAGCACGTGGCTGCGGTAGTATTTCTGAAAACACTACCCTGGAGGTCCTTGCTTTTATCTTGGCCCCTAGTTCTCGGAAATCATGTTTAAGGACCTCACCTCCTCCTCTAACTTTGTCATTGGCACCAATGTGAACCAAGACCACCGGGTCACACCCGGCCCCACCCAATAATCTGTCTACACGATTCACCACATGCCGAACCCTAGCACCAGGCAGACAACACACAGTTCGGCATGTAGGGTCTTGGCGGCAGATTACCCTATCTACCTTCCTTATAATGGAGTCCCCTACCACTACCACCTGCCTTGCATTCCTGACCCTTCGTTCCTCCTCCCTTGTATCAGAGATGGCAGTCCCCTGGGTGCTCAAGGGACTAGCCCCCTCCATACACGCTAATTCCGAGGTGTCCTCCTCCACTTCATTACCTAAGGCGGCAAATCTGTTGGGATGGACAATCTGGGAAGAAGCCCCCCCTACTCTTCCGTCCCCCACTTCCCCTAGTAACCCTAACAAAACTACCTCCTTCCTCATCCTTTCTTGTCCCTCTTCCACCCACCTCTATACTGGCCCCAGCCAGTGCCTGCTGACCCCCCAGTTCTGCCAATCCCCGCAATGCTGCAAGCTGCCCCCTTAGACTCTCCACCTCAGCTTCCAAACGGGCAACCCACTCACACCTGACACAGACATAGGTTCCCCGGAACGTCTGCTCCAGGTTCCTATACATGTGGCACGATGCACATTGCATGGTACTGACAAAACTGTCCCTTCTAATACACCACACCAACACAGTGATGCACAAACCTTGTTTAATTGCCCTTCTTGTTTCAATGTCCTTCTTTTTATATGTCCTTGAGAGCAAGGTCCTTAAGAGAAAGGGCCACTCACAAGTTTGTTACACTCACAGGAAACCTCCTTTTGTTAGGTCCAAACCACAGGACAACAAATGTGAATCTATTTAACTAATAGGCCCCAACCCCCACACCAATTAGTGCAAGAGCCAGAAAGAGAGGGAAAAAAACCAAAACACTTATTAACCCTTTCACAGCCTGTTTGTGATTACAACAGGTACAATAACTAGAATATAGAGTCCAGCACACCCCTTTAACTGGAAGAAGAAAGATTAGTCTGCTTACTGCACACTCAGTCCTGCACACATAGTTCTTAACAGTACAAACAATCCTATTTTTAAACTTTCACACACACCAACAACCATCAAATGATTAAGTGTCCTTCTTTTTATATGTCCTTGAGAGCAAGGTCCTTAAGAGAAAGGGCCACTCACAAGTTCGTTACACTCACAGGAAACCTTCTTTGGTTAGGTCCAAACCACAGGCCCAACAACTGTGAATCCTATTTAACTAATAGGCCCCAACCCCCACACCAATTAGTGCAAGAGCCAGAAAGAGAGGGAAAAAAACCAAAACACTTATTAACCCTTTCACAGCCTGTTTGTGATTACAACAGGTACAATACTAGAATATAGAAGTCCAGCACACCCCTTTAACTGGAAGAAGAAAGATTAGTCTGCTTACTGCACACTCAGTCCTGCACACATAGTTCTTAACAGTACAAACAATCCTTATTTTCAAACTTTCACACACACACCATACAACCATCAAATGATTAAGTGTCCTTCTTTTTATATGTCCTTGAGAGCAAGGTCCTTAAGAGAAAGGGCCACTCACAAGTTCGTTACACTCACAGGAAACCTTCTTTTGTTAGGTCCAAACCACAGGCCCAACAACTGTGAATCCTATTTAACTAATAGGCCCCAACCCCCACACCAATTAGTGCAAGAGCCAGAAAGAGAGGGAAAACACCAAACACTTATTAACCCTTTCACAGCCTGTTTGTGATTACAACAGGTACAATACTAGAATATAGAATCCAGCACCACCCCTTTAACTGGAAGAAGAAAGATTAGTCTGCTTACTGCACACTCAGTCCTGCACACATAGTTCTTAACAGTACAAACAATCCTTATTTTCAAACTTTCACACACACCATACAACCATCAAATGATTAAGTGTCCTTCTTTTTATATGTCCTGGAGAGCAAGGTCCTTAAGAGAAAGGGCCACTCACAAGTTCGTTACACTCACAGGAAACCTCCTTTTGTTAGGTCCAAACCACAGGCCAAACAACTGTGAACCTATTTAACTAATAGGCCCCAACCCCCACACCAATTAGTGCAAGAGCCAGAAAGAGAGGGAAAAAAACCAAACACTTATTAACCCTTTCACAGCCTGTTTGTGATTCAAACAGGTACAATACAAATATAGATGTCCAGCACACCCCTTTAACTGAAGAAGAAAGATTAGTCTGCTTACTGCCACTCAGTCCTGCACACATAGTTCTTAACAGTCACAACAATCCTTATTTTCAAACTTTCACACACACACCATACAACCATCAAATGATTAAGTGTCCTTCTTTTTATATGTCCTGAGAGCAAGGTCCTTAAGAGAAAGGGCCACTCACAAGTTCATTACACTCACAGGAAATTCCCTTTTTGTTAGGTCCATTGTTATAATATTGGTAGCACAAGGGTTATCGCCGAATTCGAGGGTTATCAAACATTGCATTCTAGGGTTATGGAGCTCTAAATTTGAGGTTTATCGCCAAATTTGAGGCTACCGAATGCTGCTTTTGAAGGTTATTGAGTGCTAAAGTTGGGGGTTTTCGAATATTCGATAATTATCGAAAATACGTCTGTGAGTTTCGAAAAGTCAGAAAATTCATAGTTCGAAGAGTCCGAAAAAGTCCTAGTCTGTACGAACTCATAAAATCTATGGCTGGTTATTTAAAGGACAACTCCACCCTCATAAGAACATCTTTTTTTTTTTTTTAATCAATCAGTTTTTATTGAAAATTTTTCATACAAATTCTCTTATACATAGCTGTATGTAGATTGTATTCAACATATATATATCTAACAATATCACATTAAGCTTATTAGCTTTAATAGTAAAATAATATAATATTGAACTTAAAATGAAATAATAGTATAAAGTAGTAATATATAAACAATAATAATAATATATACACAAAATATCTTTAAGTCAGGGTGCGTTCGTAGCTTAGATTGTGTTCGATTCCAGTCACCAGGGTATGTATTGTATCTCAACACCATACGACCTCCTTTTATTTATATCTTATTATTCATTAAAGTAGAGATCTATTATCGGTGTACCAGTATTCCCATTTCTTATAAAATTTATGGAAATTAAGTTGGGATATGGCGTATTGTTTCTCATATTGCATATTTATATTTAGGTTTCTCAGTATCAGTGAGATATTGGGTATTTTAGTGGTCAGCCAGTGTCTTGTAATAAATTGGAGGATAATTATTATGGTGTGGAAGATAATGGTTTTTTGGTTTGGGGGGAATTGTTGTAAGTCTATGAGTAGCAGGACCAGTTCTGGGGTAAGTATAATTTTCTTTTGTAGTATCGAGGGTAGTATGTGTTGGGTTTTATACCATATTCTCCTTATTTTCCTGCAGGTCCAGAATATATGGGATAACGTACCCCGGGATTCTCCGCATCTCCAACATATTGGTGAGTAGTTGGGGTTCCATTTTGCTATTATTGCAGGTGTTCTATAGTATCTCAGAGAAATTTTCTTTGCGGTTTCCCAGTGTTGTGAGCACTTCGATAGCTTGAAGGGTATGTTTGCTGATTCTGACCATTGTTGCTCAGTGAAGATTTTCCCGAGTTCTTCTTCCCATTTTATATGTGGTTTAAGTTTAGTGAATGTGTTTTTGTAGTTGATCAAGGTGTAGAAGGTTGTGATTCCTTTGGATGGGGTTATAGGGGCTAGAAATTGAATCTCTGTTGTTTCATTAGATGTTTTCCACTTGTTTTTAGAGGTTTTGAGAAAGGATATTATTTGGATGTGCTTGAAGAAGTCATTGGGGTTTATGTGATATTTGTTTTGTAGTTGTTGGAATGGGATTATGTCGTCCTGATGGTATAGTTGGTCTATTGTTATCAGCTGGTTTTGTTCCCATTGGATATTTAAGTCTGGGATTAGGAGTTCTAGACTTTTGATGGGTATATGATCATATAGAGGAGACAGAATATCATGGTTTTTATTAATATTTTTCCATATGTTGATAGATGTTTGGGGTAAGGTATAAGGGTATCTTGTTTGTATGTCTCCAAGGAGGGTTGCTCCCATGATTTGATTTAGTTTCATGGGATGACACATTTTTTCTTCTATTTCACACCATAGATTTTTATTTGTGTTAGTTTTCCACCAATATCTTATTTGGTCGAGGATTGTTGCTTGATAGTATTCTTTCAGTATTGGTATTGCTAATCCTCCTGTTTTACGATTTTTGCCCATGATTTGGTTATTGATTCTTGCTTTGTTTTGGTTCCAGATGAATTGGGTTATGTTCTTTTGGGCTCTTGAGAAGTATGGTTCTGGGATGTCTATTGGTATTGATCTAAAGATATAGAGGTATTGGGGAAGGATTATCATTTTAGTTGCCATTATTCTGTCCATAAGTGAGAGCATTATGGTTTTCCATTTTTTTGTTTGGGTTTCCAGTTTTTCTATGAGCGGGATGAGATTTGATTGGAGTAGGTTTCCAAGGTTAGTTGATAGTTTGATGCCTAGGTAGGTTATTTCATTTGAGTCCCATTTGAACTTGTATTTGCTTGATAGGAAAATTTTTAATGTTCCAGATATGTTAGTTTCCATGACTTGTGATTTTTTCTCGTTAATTTTGTAGTATGACATTAGGCCGAATTGGTGTATAAGTTTTTGGATATGAATTAGTGATATAATTGGTTTTATTACAATCAGTATGATGTCATCTGCGAAGAGTGCTATTTTATGGGAAGTGGATTTGATTTGGATTCCTGATATATTTGGTTCTTCTCGTATTTTTTGCGCCAGGGGTTCCATTGCCAAAGCGAAGATTAAAGGGGAGAGAGGGCAGCCCTGTCTGGTTCCGTTGGAGATGTTGAAAGGGTTTGATAGCATATTAGAAATGAATACTGTTGCTGAAGGGTTGGTATAGAGGGCCATTATTGCTCTTTTAAAGTTGTTTTGTATTTCGAATTTTTCTAGAACAGAGTTTAGATATTCCCAATTGAGACGGTCAAAAGCTTTTTCGGCATCTAAAGTTATAAATAAGGATGAAATGTTGTTATGGCTGGCCCAGTCAATTAGGTTTATAATTCTCCTTGTGTTGTCCGTTGATT
Source organism: Hymenochirus boettgeri (assembly GCA_019447015.1). Classification (NCBI taxonomy): domain Eukaryota; kingdom Metazoa; phylum Chordata; class Amphibia; order Anura; family Pipidae; genus Hymenochirus; species Hymenochirus boettgeri. The sequence goes on along the minus strand of CM033475.1, from coordinate 97,140,053 downwards.
GCCTATTTTTAATGAATCCAACCTGGTCCAGGTGGATAAGATGTGGGAGTATATTTTTAAGTCTTTCAGCAAGTATTTTTGAATATATTTTGAGATCATTATTTAGAAGAGAGATTGGCCTGTAGTTTGCAAGAATTGTCGGGTCTTTCTCTTGTTTTGGGATTGGGATTATTATCGCTTTGAGCATCTCTTTAGGGAACGTCTGGTTTTCTATAGCTTTATTGAACATCTTTTGCATATGTGGAGTTAGGTTTGGAAGGTAAGTTTTATAATATTCATTTGTGAATCCGTCTTCTCCTGGGGATTTATTAAGTTTGGATGTTTTGATAGCTTTGATTATTTCTTCTTGGGAGATTGGCTTATCTAGGTACTCTTTTTGTTCAGATGTGGTTGAGGGTAGTTTTATTGAGTTAATGAATGTTTCTATTGTTTCTTTGTTGGGTTTATTTACTTCTCCATTTTCTGCAAGGTTGTATAGTTTGGAGTAGAATAGGCTAAATTGGTTGGCTATTTCTTGAGGGTTAATTACTTTTTTGTTGTTTTCTGTGATAAATGAGATTTTAGTTTTGGTTATCTTGTTTTGAATTCTATTAGCCAGATTTCTGTTTGCTCTGCCTCCTTGGGCGTAGTATGTGGCTTTCATTCTTCTAAGCATTTTTTCGTAGTCATAGAGATTTAAAGAGTGAAGTTTATCTTTTGTTTCTTTCAGTTGTAGTTTTATTTGTTGCGTAGGTTTTTGTTTGTTTTCTTTTTCAAGTATGGCTATTTTCTGTAGTAATATCATTTTCTTCTGTTTTCTGTTTTTATTTATTTGAGATGCCTGTTGAATGCATATGCCTCGCACCACTGCCTTGTGGGCGTTCCACAGTGTAAAGGGGTCTATTTCTGGCGAGTCGTTTATTTCAAAGTATTCAATTATTGCTTTTTGTATTTTATTTTGGGCTATTTCTGATGCTAGTAGGGTTGGATTTAGTCTCCAAGGTTTTTGTTGGTTCAGGTTGAATCTTTCTGTTAAGTGGATTGTTATTGGTGCATGGTCTGACCATGTAATAGGGAGTATCTTTGAATTTGGAAGTTTTTGAAGGGTCCATTTATCTACTAGTATGTAATCTAGTCTGGAGTATGTGTTGTAGGATTGGGAGAAGTAAGTGTAGTCTTTCTCTGTTGGGTGCGTTGTTCTCCATGCGTCGAATAGATCTTCTGATTTTAAGAGATTGGAGAATGCGTTGTTTCTCTTTGTGTTAGGGTTGGAGGAGTCTAGTTGTGTGTCCAATAGTTGATTGAAGTCTCCACATAGTATGGTGTTTTTTTGGTGGTATTCTTTAACTTTATGGATGATTTTCCTTATAAATTTGATTTGTTTTTGATTAGGAGCATATAGGTTAGCTATCACTAGGTTCTGGTTGTTTATAGAGCAGTGAAGAATTATGTATCTGCCTTGGGTATCAATTTTGGCATCATAGAGTTTAAAAGCTACTGAGTTATTTATTGCGATGGTAACTCCTCTTTTTTTTTATTGTTGTATGTTTTGTGCTTGAATAGATGATTAGATGTTTTCTTAAGATGGGTTTCTTGGATACAAGCTATATCTATTTTATTGCTTGTGAGTTCTTTCCAAAGGGTATATCTCTTTTGAGGTGAGTTGAGACCTCTAACATTATAGGATTGTATTTTAATCACCATTAGTATAGTTTTGTTTTTTGTTGTAGAGTTGTTTAAAAGGAATCATTGGAGTAGAATTAGGTAGTGGTGTCTTGGCAGGTATCTTAGTTTTGGGTGTGGGAGATTTTTTTGGGAGTGTATGTTTGGTTTAGTTTTCCCAACGCTAGAGGGTGTTTTAGGAGACGAGGGTTCGTCCATAGCATAACTGGAGATAGTGTGGAGGTTTGGCGACTGGAACGCAACACAGATATTACATTTACTGAGCATAACATTAATATCAAACGAAATAATAAAGAAAGTAGTCAAAATAATCGAAATAATTGGTAACCACATAAACAGTGTGAACAACATCATTAAAAGGCAGCCTCTAAGGGCAAATAAGTAATCTCTAGTCATCACAAGATATCTAGTTTTGAGGGGCTTCTTGCCACCTGGATTATATGTTTTATAAACGGGACATCTTTCAGGTGTTGTCAGTTATGACCAAATTCAGTCAGCTTTGTAGGCCCCAAATCTTATTGGTTGGGTATCCAGATTAGGTTTTTTTTGTGCTGAGCTTATCTTAGGAATTCTGGCTTCATAACTGAATCCCATACAGATATGGTTTAGTTTTATATATTAATTAAGCAAGCATTGAGGCGTTTCTATGGTTTATTATTTCTATATGTTTCTACATGGAATTGTTTTGTGAGCTGATATTATATCAAACTGTTGTATCTTAACACCAGTATGTAATCATATATACATTTAGTTTTAAGTACTTTAGGTGCTAAGATAACTCTGTATTTTATTATCTCAATAAAGTTTTATATTGAGTTATATTGTGCCACATGTGGCAGCGGCTAAAACGCCAAAACATTGATCGGTTGTCACATTTACACTTAGTCTCACATATATAAATGTTGTATAATTTTGTTCAATATTCTTTAGTTCCTTTAGTCTAAGAAAAAGGAAAACGGTTAACTATTAAAACAAATAACCATTAAACTCTTGTAGTGGACTGTGTTGTAGCACTCCATATCAGCAACCCCACCTGGATTTCCGGATCATCATCTGGTTTTCACCTGCAAATTTATTCTCACAGACATAAAACACAAGTCAATAGAGTGTTAAACTTATCTGAGGGATGATTCGGAAAGATACATTTTTAGGTATGGTTCCATTCTTGCTGGATTTTTCCATTTTGTGTAGATCCTTCATCTGGTGATGAGGGAGTTGGGAATGGATAGCTTCCATTCTTGAGCTTGGAATGGCTTGTTTTGGTGTATTGAATGTGTATGTTTTACCATCTTTAGTTGCTATTATACGAGCCGGGAATCCCCATTTATATTTTATTGAGTTATGTCTAAGGATTTCTGCAGCTTCCTGGAAGGTCTTTCTTGCTTGCATTGTTTGGGGTGATATATCTGCGAAGAACTGCAGGTGAGCGTATTTGCCTGGTATGTTGGTTCTGTTCCTTGAAATTGACATTAGTTGTTCTTTGGTTCGGAAAAATAGGAATCTTGTTATCACGTCTCTGGGTGCTGTCTGCGGGGCACTTTTTGGTTCTGTCCAGTGTTCTGTCCAGTGTTCTGTCCAGTTCTGTCCAGTGTTTTTTCAATTTTAGGTATGTCTGGCAGTAATGTATCCAGTAGATCTTCTAGGTACTGGTCTAATTCAGAGTTTAGGATATTTTCGTGTATTCCTCTGATTTTAATGTTATTTCTTCTTGACCTGTCTTCTAGGTCAGTAACTTTGTTTTGAAGTGCATTTACTGTCTCATCTAGATTATTGTGGGTGTCTGCCAGTTCATTAAATGAGGTTGTGAATTCTGCCATTTTATTTTCTATGTGGTTGGTTCTTTCTGCTATTTCTATTATATCTTTTTGGATCGTTTTAACCATTTCTGACACATCCAGTTTGAAAGCTTTGTGTTGAGAAATCAGCATTTCTTTTAGTATATTTTCTGAAACTGGTGTGTCTGTAGTAGGGAAGTTATGCAATGAATTCTGATCCTGTACAATTTCTATTATATTGTTATCTTCCTCTCCCTCTAATTCCCCTTTTCTATATCTTTTCACAGGTTCTCTCTGGGGATGTGTTTTTGGGGATCTCTGTGCGTCTGTGCTGTTACTTTGGGCAGAGGGGAGATCTGCATCTCCAGAGTCCTAATCTGGGTCTGTGTACGGTAAGTTCATGTCTGTTTTTGGTTCTGTGTCAGAGTCTATGACTGTATTGTTGGAATTTAATGAATATTTTTGTTTCCTTACTTTTTCTCCTTGTTCTCCTCTATGTAGGTTCCGGGCCACGTGGTCTCCATGGGCGCCGCCATCTTGGATCGCGCCTCGCGGGTCCGTGTTGCCTGGGAAGAATTGGGTAAGTTTTTTAGTTGTTGTTTGCTTGGCGCTAGCGTTTTTGTTTTTTGGCTGAATTTGTTGAGGTTTTAGGGTGTTCAAGTCCCGTTTAAGTTGCTGTGAGTAGCTGGATTCCTGGTAGCTGAGAGGGAGCTCTCAGTCCATGCGTCCTCTCTCCAGGTTAGCTGGCCACGCCCCCCTCATAAGAACATCTTTTAGAATGAATGGCCTCTTTAAAATATGTTGATATATCATAGTTTGTCCTATGAATTCATTACTGTATGCCTGCTATGCTTCTGGATGCCTCATGGAAACTGAGCAATTTAGAAACCTGTACTGAGCCTGGGCATGCTCAGAAGAGGCAGATAGGGGATTAACATTCAGTCATTGGCTGGGATGTCAACTGTCAAATCCATAACTGACAGTTACTAACTGGAAGAACCAGGAAGCAGAAACAGGGGAAACAGGACATTGTGCAGGATTTCAGGTTAGACTTATATATTTCACATTTCAAACTATTACCATTTAGGGTTTTGGAGGATGATTTACCTGTATGTAAGTTTTCATTTTAGGGCTGGACTTGCCCTTTAAGGACTCTTCCCTTTATGGTTCACTGCCAGAACCTCAGTTGCACCTGGCTCCCAGTCTGGTTCGGTTTATTCCTGATCCTGCTTTTCAGTATCCTGCCTCAGCCCCTGACAGCCCCTACTTTTCATTGCCCAGTTCCTTTGTCCTGTCTTGTCCTGTTCCCTCCATACCTCCCCTTACACTTTTATTGGTTATTCCTGTACCCATCTGTATTGTACCTTTCCATTCTTACTCTGTCTGGTCTTGTGTATATATTTGTGTGAAATCTCTTGTATATAAGTATTTCTAGTTTGTTAGATAGTTAGGGTTTTGTTTTCTGGGTTGTCACTGTGGTAACGTTTTGTTTGTATTTCTTGATTGTAAATAAACTTGCCTTGTTCCAGCTGTTTGGCAGCCAGGAGCATTACAGTAGGTTCTGGCCTATACTGACTAATGCAGCATACAGAGAACTTCTGTTTATTTAGGTCTGTATTTTTACTTTCACTATGGATCCCATCCAGTTTCATTATTTTTGTCTCCTGGCTAAGAAGAACGAAAAGCTATGCAAACAGTCTTTCTATGACCATCCCAGCCTATAACCTGTTTACCCCTTCTCTTATTTCTGCTGATTTCTCCTATATAACTCAAAATTCTCAGTCTATGTCCATTTCAAAGCTAAAACATAAATCCAAACCCAAAAGAAAATATTTACTTCTATTCAACATATACAGCTGTGTAGTCTGCCCTCCAATCCTGTTCAGGCTTCATTACTACAGTCTGTCTGGAAGTTCCACCCTGCCTTTAAAAGGACAATTCTTTTAGAAAGAATGGACTCTTTAAAATATGTTGATATATCGAAGTTTGTCCTATGAATTCATTACTGTATGCCTGCTATGCTTCTGGATGCCTCATGGAAAGTGAGCAATTTAGAGACCTGTACTGAGCCTGAGCATGCTCAGAAGAGGCAAATTGGATTAACAATCAGTCATTGGCTGTGATGTCAACTGTCAAATCCATAACTAACACTTGTTAACTGGAAAAACCAGGAAGCAGAAACAGGGGCAACAGGACATTGTGCAGGATTTTAGGTTAGACTTATATATTTCACATTTCAAACTATTACCCTTCAGGGTTTTTTGGGGGTGATTTACCTGTATGTAAGTTTTCATTTTGGGGCTGGACTTGCCCTTTAAACCTAAAATTCCTCTCCCTCTTTCTTATCCATCTTGCAGACCCTCTGCCTTTGAATCTACATCTTGCATCCCCTCAGCCTTTGAATCCTTAGCCTGCTCAGTGTCTGGAGATGACTTCAGTTGCTCAGCCTGCCCAGTGTCCAGAGATGTCTTCAGTTTCTCAGCATGCCTAGTGTCTGGAGATGACTTCAGTTGCTCAGCCTGCCAGTGTCCCGGAGAGGACTTAAATTGCTCACCCTTTCCCAGTGTCCGGAGGTGACTTTGGTTGCTCAGCCTGCCCAGTGCCCAGAGACTACTTAAATTCTCCAGTCTGGCCGGGTTCCTGCAGTTCCGCTTGTGGGTCCAGCATGCCCAGTCAGCTGATATGACTGCTATCCTACCAGTCCAGATTTCTGTTCTGTCTGTGCAGACTGATTCTGCTGTGCTTGCACAGTTGACTACAACCACCCTACCTGTCTTTCACTGATCTCTTGCTGAAGCTCAGTCAGTCTTCTGCCCTGTTCCAGCTGCATGGCAGCCAGGAGCATTTTAATAAGGTTCATTTTAAGGCAGTGGTGCAGCATCCAGGATGTGATGGCAAGAGATGGAGATGTGTGATTGGATCCCTGGAAAAGAATATTTGTGTATCATGAGCAATTCAGCAAACAGATGATCACTCAAAGTATCTTTTTGTTTTTATACTCAAGGTAATTGAAATAAATTTACCACTCAACCAATGGTTTTCAAAAAAATTAGGTAAAACTAGTCAAAAACAATGATCTGACATGTCTAATGTATGACAGGTATGTCTGAGTTGTAGTCCTTGAGCTGTTAAAAATGTTGTGCTTAGACACAAAGCATGTTTGCTCAACAATAGCTAGAAGGTTGGAGAGTAAACTTTAGGATCCAGATGATCATAATAATATATGTTAAAGGTTGAAGGCACAGGTCAAATTGCTGAGTAACTTTAAATACATACTGACAAATATTCTTTTTACTTTGTTGTAAAAATGTACTACTTCAATCATTTCATCTATGGTGGTATGTTACATTTATAAAACATTTGGGATTCTGGTGTTGCAACATTTTGCCTTTATATATTGCTGAAGTCCTAGAGTAGCTTATTTATATTGTTATCCCATTATTTCTGGATAAAATATAATGTGCAAATGTAGGCCCAAGCCTTACATGACTAATAAGCTGACTTTTTATGCATATTTTCTTCCCATGTAAGTTATTTTGTATCTGCCTGTCCTGCACCCTGTTTATATCTACAAAGCAGAGCTGAATCAATTGAGTATGTAAACTACCACTTACACATATTGCACTTCTGATATTACATACACAGAGCTGGATTTACCATAAGGCACTGTAGGCACGCGCTTAGGGGCGCCTGAGGTTGGAGGGGTGGCTGTCATTCTCCTCCCACCAATCCAACCCCTTTATAGACTATTTGTTTCCTAAAATAGAGAAAATTGGTGTGGTCTGTGTTTAGGGGTGGAGCTAAGGGTGCCAGGCTCTTTGGGCCTACAGGCTCTTGAGGTGTAAATCCGTCCCTGTATATACATCAGTGTTACGCTGCCCTAAACAGCATATGCTTGAACTCACTTATATATAATTAATGTATTATGCATCCTGTTTAATAAACAGTTTTATTATATGAGCGTTTAGATTGTTATATACAATTGGCAAAATACTGACTTTTGCTTATAATACTGTTATTTGCAGATAATAACCCCACTCACGATTTTCTTATGTGAATTTTATTATGGCCAGATATGTGCACAATGGTTTGGGGCAATCCCCTTCCTTGTTCACATAAGAAAATCGTGTACCAACAAAGTTGTCTCCCATTGGCTATAGCAAAAAAATGCCCAAAAGACTCCAAGGGTGTATTTAAAGGAATAGTTTACTGGAAAAGTGAGCTATTCCTTTAATGCATTACTGTAATTAAAGACTGGGAGTTTAAGGAGCTATGCCTTACCTTTCGTTAATTCCTTCAATTTCTGTGGAGCCAGGAACATTTCGCAGCCACACTGACAGGTCCTGTTCAACTATAGCGCGCATATTTAAACAGAACCAGGAAGCAGTCGGGAATCTCAGTGTGGTCGTGGTGGATCACATGAAAGGTAAGTTTCTTTCATCTTTGTTCGTGACTCCAGAAAAATGTATTAAATAATGGGAGGTAAGGCATAACCTTTTCCAGTGAGCTATTCCTTTAAAGGGCATGTCCTCAAGGAACTAGTGACTTGTCAGTTACCTTCCCACAGCCCCAACTGCTATTTTTACCAGTTTATTACATGTATTTGTAACCAGATATTTAAAGGACAACTCCACACTCATAAGAACATCTTTTAGAAAGAATGGCCTCTTTAAAATATGTTGATGTATCATAGTTTGTCCTATGAATTCATTACTGCATGCCTGCTATGCTTCTGGATGCCTCATGGAAACTTAGCAATTTAGAAACCTGTACTGAGCCTGGGCATGCTCAGAAGAGGCAGACAGGGGATTGCCTGTGATGTCAACTGTCAAATTCATAATTGACAGTTGCTAACTTGAAGAACCAGGAAGCAGAAACGGGAAACAGGACATTGTGCAGTATTTCAGGTTAGACCTATATATTTCATGTTTCAAACTATTACCGTTTAGGGTTTTGGGGGGTGATTTACCTGTATGTAAGTTTTCATTTTGGGGCTGGACTTGCCCTTTAATGATAAGTTTTGTTCCTTTCTGGCAGATGGATCTGCCTTCTCCCTCTGCTCAATGAGCTGTTTATAAGTTGGGTTGGGGACAGGTAACTGACAGTTCACCAGTTTTTTTTCAAGGGAGGACATGACCTTCTATGCATGGCCATCTGCACCTTGGGGATACAATAATGGGATTTCCATGATGACGTTTTGGGAATAATTTAAAGACATTTTATCAAAATGATTTAACATCCTGCAAAGCCCAATACGATATTAACTTTGGGTGCTTTGCCTCCCCTGTGCTATGACATTTTGTGACACTTTCAGTGACAGACAGAGTAACAGAAATGTATGCTTTGATATCAGTTTTTTGAGTTTCTCGTTTGCATTTGCATATTGTAGTTACACTGACCATTAATCATTTTGTTTTTCATTGTGAAAACCTTCCCACAGTCAGCCTGTCAACTAAATTACTCCCTGATTGTAAATATTGCCCTAACGCTTCTACTAAAGACTAATCACAAAGAGGAAAACGTGAATATGCAGATTTAAACACTGCTACATATCCCACCCATACCAATCAAAATACATTTACCAAAATGATAACAAGCTGTCTCAGAGGAAACTGCCACTTCCTTCCCTATGTTATAGAAGAGGCAGCCTTGCAGTATCTGCTGGCTTTGTTTCCTCTTGCAGGCCAGTGACATGATTAATCGTCAGCTTCTGATCTAATTTTGGAACATGAAAACCAGCACATTTGTCTTCAAGATGAACGATGTGTCTTACTCTGCAGATGGAAATTTCAAGCAATGAAAAAGATTAAAGTGAAATTCCACTCCTTAGACCTAATCATGAGTTGTAGATTATTCTGTCTTTCTAACCAGATGGCAACCCTGATTCTACATCCCCATTCTTATATTAATGAATACTAGACTGTTATATTTGACTTAGGTAAGTGAAATGTCTATCAGCTGTTAATGGACTGCCAGACACTATAACACATGTTGTGCTTCTATGAGTCCTTTCCTGCATTTTTCATGTTTTAGACTAATGTAGAACATTGTAATGTCCCACTGCTTTCAATCATTGTCACGGTTTGATAAATATTTTCACGTGTATGAGGAGAAAAAAAGTACAGAGAAAAAAACTTTGTGTCCAGAGTTAATTTCCTTGTTTTGATCACAACCATAAGTCTCTGAGTGAATGAGTCCCCCTAAAGCTATCCTTACAAGGACTCAAGAGCCGGGTGATTAAGTTGCCAGTCAGAGGGGCCTGCATATGGCCATCCCTTCAAAAACCTAATTATGGCCCAGGAGGTGATGTATGAGCGAGGTTATTTAAGGCTCATCTTCTGGGATAAGATTCCAAAGGGGGGGGGGGGGGGTTAGGCAGAATAAAGGGTGAGGTTTCATTGTCAAAATAAAAATGGCCTCAGCTTATCATGCTAATCAAATGCAGGCCTGTTCACCAAATGTTGTAGCACACAACAAATTCCATTGTAGAGATACTAATGCAGAAAAGGTAGGGCAGTGCTGCTTCTTTTATCCAGATAAAATGATCTGGAATGGAAGTCTTTCTGCATTATTTTTTTTAAAAAAATTTAAATTGCCTATTACTGGAAATTATCATTCTATAAAACTATCACTGTGTGATTTCTTTGTTGATCTGTCCCCTATTTCTTTAGATAGTCAATCTAAATCATCTTATAGTTCAGCTGCCATTCATTTGGTCTACTGTAACAAGCTCTTCTACCATGTGCAGTTTTGCAGTATCTAGAAGGGTGAGAGTTGCAAGTGAACAGAATGGTGTGAAATTCCCTCTCTGGATGTGGGCTTATAGGGATTACTAAGCATGCTTGCCCTCACAGATAGTTAGATGGTCAGGGAGGGGGGATACTGTGCCTGAGCCAAACAAGTGCTGGATTGAAGGCAGGGCTGCCATTGGGGGGGAGGGTGGGGTACTTCTGTATGGGGTCCAGACTTGCCAGGAGTTTTATGGAAGGGGGGGGGGAAGAAAAAAAAAATCCTGCAATACTGCATTCAGCCACGAAGTGGCACACAACACAGGAGCTCCATTCCTAGATAGAGAAGAGAAAGTGGGCGTGTGCTTCCTGGATTTCCTTGTGTCTGCTGCATCGCCCCATGAATGATTCAGTCATTAACTGGCTTAACTGGCCATGGGGGCTGTTTACAGGTATACCACCCCTCCCACATCTCCCAAGTCTCCCTCATTCTGGGGTCTCCTGCGAGACCACCCCAGACTCCCGCGACGGAGAGGAGACTAATATCCTCTGTCACTCCCCCAGAATGCCCCTATCTCTGCCTATTCAAACACCCAAATGGTTAACCCAAAGTCACGCCTCCTAGCCACCACCCCTCCCCCATGCTGCCCAGAAACCTTAGCCAGGTCAGTGTGTGCTGCTGGACAGCCCATTTTATATGTACAGTTCAGTGTGTGCTGGACATGGCAATTTATATTTACAAGTCAGTGTGTGCTGACATAGCATTTTATATATACAGGTCAGTGTATGCTGGGCACAACATAAATACAGGTCAGTGTGTGCTGGACGGGGCATTTTATATGTACAGGTCAGTGTGTGCTGCTGGACATGGCATTTTATATAGACAGGTCAGTGTGTGCTGGACATGGCATTTTATATATACTGGTCAGTGTGTGCTGGACATGGCATTTTATATATATACAGGTCAGTGTGTGCTGGACATGGCATTTTATATATACTGGTCAGTGTGTGCTGGACATGGCATTTTATATATATACAGGTCAGTGTGTGCTGGACATGGCATTTTATAGATACAGGTCAGTGTGTGCTGCTGGACATGGCATTTTATATATTCAAGTCAGTGTGTGCTGCTGGACATGGCATTTTATATATATATAGGTCAGTGTGTTCTGGACATAGAATTTTATATATACAGGCCAGTGTGTGGTGTTGGACATGGCATTTTATAAATACAGGTCAGTGTGTGCTGTACATGTCATTTTGCATACACAGGTCAGTGTGTGCTGGACATAGAATTTAATATATACAGGTCAGTGTGTGCAGTTGGACATGGCATTTTATATATACAAGTCAGTGTGTGCTGGACACAACATTTTATATATATATATATATATATGTCAGTGTGTTCTGCTGGACATGGCATTTTATATATACAAGTCCGTTTGTAGTGGATAAGGCATTTTTTACATACAGGGCAGTATGTGCTGCTGGACACGGGGCATTTAATAATGTGCCAGTGATTTTACCAGTGTCTGTGTGTCAACCATTTATCAGAGTCTGTGTCAATATTTGTATCAGTTTGTGGGTACCACCCAGTTATCATAATCTGTGCCAAATATTTTACCAGTTCCAACTATTTTGTGTAATATAAGTGTTATTGTATATGTGTGTGCTATAAGTGTGTCTGTTTAATATGTGTTCTAGTCTGTATGTAGCGTGTCTGAATTGGTGCATGTTGGGGCCCCCAGAAATCTACCCAGTATGGGGCTCAGAAAGTTCTGATGGCGGCCCTGATTGAAGTACTGCTTACATGTATTTATTTATGGTAGGATGTAAACAAGAGACACACAGCAGTCTGTTGTTGTAGCATTATTGGTTACTCAGTGATGGGGTTCTGATAAGTCTGGAGTGCCAAGCAGTGTCCATAACTTCTATCCAGCTGAAGATTTGTCCTAACTACTCCGTTTTATTGTAATCATGAATTAATGGTAGTTTTGCTCCTGTACAGTTGTAGTGTCATTGTTGATGTGTCATCTTATAAATGGGTAACATTGGTTTCCCATAAATGCTGATAAATATTGGCTCATAAAGTATTGCTCACAAATATTTGTTTACTTTAACAGACTTTCAGGGAGATCCAGTAAAGTTCTTATTGTTAAAAATTGTGCTAATTTTGCCCCAACCAATCAGATATTATTTAACATTTGCAAGCTAACATCTGATTGGTTGGGGAAAAATTAGCACCATTTTTAACAATATGAACCTTTATTGAATAACCCTGTTTATCTTGGGAACCTGAGTATAAAGCCAAGTGATACATGGTAAGATTTGGATTAAAAAAAGTAGTTTTTAGCCTATTAAGTTTATTGTTTGCTGACTTTTCCATTAAGTTGAAAATGACCAGGGTAAGGCATTAAATGTAATTGTACATGTCAGCATTTGTTACTAATCATAGGATGGCATAAAAAGCAGAAATAACTTTATGCAGCACCTCCTGCCCCGTGTACCCTCTACAATATAGGATATGCTTGTGTCTTCCTTATGAATTTTACTTATTTTTAAAGGACATGTCCATCCCCAAAACTATAATTTAACCCACTACTGGCCCCACTCTGTAGTGTAATAAAACCCTTACCTCACATCTCAGCTCAGCTCCAAATGGTTCTTCTGTAATGTTCCCACAAAACTGGCCACCAGGAGCCTAGCAGAGTCCATATAGGACTCTGTCTCCCCTCCGGGAGAATTTTGCCATGCGCACTGCAGCCCCCCCCCCCCCTCTCCCACCTGTTTTGTTCTCCCTCCCCCTAGTGTAAATCCCCTTGGTCATATAGTAGTGCTTCCTCCCCCAGCCCCAACCGCTATAATAGAATTATCAGAAAGTCCCCCGAACTCTACTTACCTTCCCTCTCTCCCCCGGCGTTCTAAGCAGCCGGCAGCTGCGTTCATGTTTGGCTGCCTCTTAGCCAATCAGGGACGCAGCTGCCGGTCCGGCCCCCTGCTTGCAGTTTCAAGATCGGGGGACTTTCTGATAATTCTATTATGGTGGTTGGGGCTGGTGGCGGAAGCACTACAATATATCAAAAAAGGGTGGACATGCCCTTTAAATCCCTTTCCCCTTGTTTGATTTTTTATTTTGGTTATTTATTATTTGTTCCCTAATAAATAATCTCCACCCTGGCTTCTAACTAGTAAAATTTATCAAAACAGACAGGTGTGCATGGGGGTCTGTAAACATTGCACTGATATCGGGATCTGGTTCATTAATATAGAATGCCTAGTGGAAAACACTTTGCAATGTTGCACAAAACATTGTGACACCTAACACAAACTGACAGCTGTGGTGTGAATTAGCAATAAATGATTCCTGTGCATCTGTCTTTTTAATAAATGACTCCTAAATTATGTTGTGGAGATCATTTGAGTGCATGACGCACATACAATATTAATAAAACTATATGTATCGAGCTATCGATACAACCACTGTTTAAGGTCCCTTTACAAAATGACAATACCAAGTTGTTTTCTGATCCCCTTACACAATGTATAAATTACAATTAAACATTCCATTTCTTCTTCATCTTTCATATCTGTGAGAGTCATTTAATGAAATGTTCTGCTTCCTTGACTTTTTACTATTGACGGTTATAAATTCCATCTGTTACTGCCTATTTTGTTGCTTTCGGAATGGATTGTTAGTCTCATTTCTAGCAGAAACTCCTTTGGGCCTTTTATATGTACCCCCAGCATAACTAGAAACAAAACAATAATATCATTAGAGGCCATGAAAACAGGAAATCAAATCATACTCACCGAGATTTCTGTTTCCCAGTCACGATCATGGCAGCAGTCACCAAAATGGGTTAACCCCTGCAGGTCCCTGGACAGGAAGTTAAAAAGAACAAAGGTATAAAGGTACCCTCCCTCAAACATACCTTGTCTTCTTTCCAAGCTTACATGCCGCTCTTATACAAATCACACCTAAACAAGGGGAAGGGCATTTTGGTGACTGCTGCCATGATCGTGACTGGGAAACAGAAATCTCGGTGAGTATGATTTGATTTCCTGTTTTCCCCAGGTCACCATGGCAGCAGAGTCCCCAAAATGGGATATACCCAAGCTCAAAAAATAATGGGAGGGCACAAAAAATATGTTCAAACACACAAAAAATGTATTCAGACCCTATTCGTACAGTCTGAAGGACTTTTTGTCCGAATTTTGCATCCTCAGCCGACAATATGTCTAATTTATAATGTCGGATAAACGTCCTCATTGACGACCACTTTGCTGTTTTGCAAATTAAATCTTTAGGCGCCTTGGCTTCGGCCGCCCAGGAACATGCTATCGCTCTGGTAGAATGCGCCTTTAAACCTTCTGGGATCTTTATGCCTCTAGTTTGATACGCCTTTGAGATACAAGATACGATCCATCCACTTATGGTCTTCTTACTGGGAGCTTGACCTTTCCGATAACCTCCCGATACCACGAATAGATGGTCGGATTTCCTGAAAGTTTCTGTTCTTTCTAAATATACTTTTAAATTTCTAACCAAATCTAGACAGTGCCACTTCTCCGCATCCGATTTTGGGTTCGGAAAAAATGCAGGTAACACAATCTCCAAGTCCAAGTGAAATTCCGATATGACTTTTGGCAGAAACTGAAAAGCTGGCCTTAATTTAATTTTATCACCGTAGAACTGTATGTGGGGTTTTTTCACAGACAGAGCCGCAATTTCTCCCACTCTACAGGCCGAAGTTATTGCCGTTAGGAAAACCACTTTTAGGGTTAGTAGCCATAGAGAGATTTTTTCGATTGGTTCAAAGGGCAATTCAGTTAAGGCTTGCAACACCAAAGGTAGACTCCACGGTGGTGGTTTTGAAAAAGCTCTTGGTCTTACTCTACTCATTGCTGCGAAAAACCTTTGAATTAGAGGGTTTACTGCCAAATTAGTTCCAGATATTGCCGACAAGGCAGATACTTGGCCTCTTAGGGTATTTATGCTTAACTGCTTCTTAAGTCCGAGAAACAAAAATTCTACAACCCTCCTTGGTGAAGATTGGAGAGGTAAGAAATTCTTTTGTCTGGCATAATCCGCAAAGAGCCTCCATATCTTATAGTATTTTTCTGAAGTTGCAGCCTTCCTTGATTTCAACAAGAATTCTATCATCTCATTCTGAAACCCTAGCTGTCCTAATCTTTCCCTTTCAACCTCCAGGCCGCTAGCCTCAGCCTGTTGACATCCCGACAGACTACCGGCCCTTGGGTCAGCAGCTGAGGAATTTCGTTTAATTCTATGGGAGGTTCGGTTGCTAATACCCGAAGTAGAGGGTACCATGGCCTCCTCGGCCAATTCGGTATAATCGCTATTACTTCCGCTTTTTGAGTTCTGATTTTCTGTAGCACCCTCCATATTAGAGGAATTGGCGGAAATATATATATAGGAGACCAGAATCCCAGTTCTGTTGAAGGGCATCCACTGCTGCTGCCCCTGGGCAAGGAAACCGACTGAAGAACTTTTGACATTTTGTGTTGTTGCTGGTTGCCATGAGGTCTATTCCTGGCCGACCCCACCTGCTCACCAATTCTCTGAACACCCGAGGGTCTAGACTTCATTCCCCCGGTTGCATTTCCTGGCGACTGAGGAAGTCTGCCTCCACGTTGTCTTTCCCTGCTACATGTACAGCTGTTATAAATTGCAGGTTGAGTTCTGACCATATGAAGATCTTCTTGACTTCTTCTAGAAGGGCCTTGCTTTTTGTTCCTCCTTGTTTGCGAATACACGTAACAGTGGTGGTATTGTCGCTCTTTATCAATACGTACCGTCCTCTGATTATGTCCTGGAACTCCAGAAGGGCCATGAATACTGCTCTCACTTCCAGCAGATTTGAGGATTCGCCTTTTCTTCGCCACTTGCCCTGTGCTACTGCATTCTGCAGATGGGCTCCCCAACCGGTTGCTGAGGCATCTGTAGTTATAACCAGTGGCTGCGGTTGCTCTAATAGAAACCCCTTGTCTAGGTTCCCTTGATTGGTCCACCACTCTAGGTCTTGTAACACTGGTTCCGGGATGGTTAACTTTTTGTTCATATTTAGATGTGGTATGCTTACTCTGGCTAACATGAATTGCTGAAGAGATCTCATGTGCCACCTGGACCATCTTTTACGAGAAAGACTGTAGCCGCCATAAGTCCCAACACTTTCATGATTGCACGTACCGATACCTGTACGCTCTGAGCCAGACACTGAACTTCTTCTATTATTTTGTGCTGCCTTACCCCCGGTAATTTTACTTCGTTTAAGTTGGTACGAAACAAGGCTCCCAGATATGTCAGTTCCTGAACGGGCAACAGGTTGCTCTTTTCTCTGTTGATCATCCACCCGTGCTCCTGTAGTATCTGGATTACTCTTTGAGTTTGATCTGCCGCCTCTTGTTTTGACTTGGCTACAATTAGAATATCGTCCAGATAATGGTATATTTGAATGCCCTGTTTCCGAACCTCCGCCACTAGAGATATTAGAATCTTTGTAAAAATTCTTGGTGACTGGGAGAGACCAAATGGAAGGCTCGAGAATTGGAAATGCCTTCCCTCTAGGGCAAACCTCAGAAATTTTCTGTATCCCTGATGGATCGGTACATGTAGATAAGCATCCTTTAGGTCGATACTTGTGAGCCAAGCGTCCCTGAACACCGCCTGAATGATTGAGGCTAGGGATTCCATTTTGAATTTTTGGCCTTTGACAAACTTGTTTAAATTTCTTAGATCTAATACAGGCCTCATGTCCCCTGAGGCTTTTTTCACTAAGAACAGTCTCGAATAGAATCCTTTTCGGCGCTCTTTTAGAGGTACTGGTTCTATCGCTTCTTTCATTAGCAACTGCGATACATAATCCCTCATCAGTTCCATTACTTCCTTGGTAGAGGGTCTCGAAAAAGGAAGAAATTTGTCTACTTTTGGCAGTTCCTGGAATTGAATTTTGTACCCCTGCTGGATTATTTTCAGTACCCAGGAATCCGCTACGTTCGAGGCCCAGACATTGGAGAAAAGTTTCAACCTCCCTCCTACCTTCTCCAACCGGGCCGGCGTCTCCCTATTGTTGGGAAGACTGTATTCTTTGTATTCTTTCTCTGTGTATTAGAAGACTGTCTTCCAGTCTTCCAGAAAGCCGGTCTATTGGTCTCTTTTCCAGGTTTGTAAAACTTTGCATCCCGAAAGGACTTGTCTCTATTGAACGTCGGCTCAAATCTAGGTCTCTTATTCTTGCGTTCCTGTGGCAGGAATGTACTTCTTCCGCCAGAGGCTTTACTGATAATGGAATCTAGTTTCTTCCCGAAAAGCATATCCCCTTCAAAAGGCAGCATGCACAAATTAGTTTTTGAAGTATTATCAGCCATCCAAGCTCTTAACCATAACGCTTTTCGCGCTGATACTGACAATGCCATTGATCTGGCTGAAAGACGGACCATATCGACTGACGCCTCTGCGAAGAAGTCGGTCGCCATTTTAATTTCCGACAGCGTTTCAATCAGCTTTGGGCGTTTGACATTAGAATTTATTGCTTCTTCCATTTTCTGAATCCAGAGTTTCATGGCTCTGGACACTGACGTCATTGCCATAGCCGGTCTACAGGAGGCACCAGCTGCCCCATACGCTTTCCTTAGAGAAAATTCCATCCTCTTATCCATAGGGTCTTTAAACCCTGCTCCATCCTCCACCGGCAGAGTAGTTCTTCGCGCTAAATGCGACACAGCTGCATCCACTCTGGGGGGAGCATCCCAATTCTTAAATTCCTCGTCAGAAAAGGGATATTTCTTTAAGAATTTACTTGTTAAAGTGAATTTCTTGTCAGTCTTTTTCCATTCAGCGTCCATGATCTCCTTCATGGAGAAATGTAATGGAAAAGTTGCAGATTTTTTCTTAATTGAAGGAAACCGCTTATCCGCCATTGATGATTTAGGGGTCTCTACTGACAGGGAAAGAGAATTCCTGACTGCCTTAACCAATGGTCCAATTATAGATACATCAAAGTTTGTTTCTATTTCCCCCTCCTCATCTTCGGAAAAAAACGATTGTTCCTCCAATGTCTCTTCCTCAGAGCCCTCCCAGTCTGATTCCATAGATCTGGTTTCCTGGTATCTGGCTCTTTTTCTTGGCTCCGCGTTTTCCAGGCCTTTTGTGACTGCCTGTTGGATACACTTCATCAACATGTCAAACGACTTTTCAGATGTAGACGGCTTATCCGCGGCCTCTACCGCTTTGACCGTCTCTGCTTGCGTCTTAGACGAAGACGAAGTCTCTTGAAAAACAAATAATTGGTATAAGCCCCTTCATTTTTAAAAAGGTTCCCACTCTTTACTACTTACCCCAGCTCACCTAGATCCCTTCGGGTGACTTCTAGTGGCGCTACCAGTTTCCATACTGGAGGACATCAACCAGAGCTGTAAGACAAGCAAATAGATAAGCATGCCTGAAACCTAATCCTTGTACACACATAGGAGTGGTACTGACCTTGGAACCAACAGAAAAGCCCCAGCAAAGTGGCAGGGAAAACATCCTTCCGACACACCAAACTGATTCAGCAAGGAGGAAACTCGCGCCAAACTGAGGGCTTAAACCCCATCAAGGCAGCAACCAATCCTACAGCTGCCCTGACGCGATCGGCCAGCGAGAGGAGGCAAGCCGCATCACTTCCGGCGCACGTATGACGTTGCGCCCGATGCGGCCACCATCTTACCAGGGGAACCGCGTGCACCAGGCACGGACAGCCCCCGATCGCCTGGTCACCACGGGCCTCCATTCCCCACAGGCACTCCTTGCCAGGAGGCGACACGGGGGAGCATCAGATCCGGGAAGAGTGGGAGAGACCCGATCTGGAACCAACAAGCCGCGCTGGCCGGTGAGCTAAGCTAAACACCTCCTGTAGCGTCCATGGGCAGGAAGAAAAAAAGACAAGGTATGTTTGGGGGAGGGTACCTTTATACCTTTGTTCTTTTTAACTTCCTGTCCAGGGACCTGCAGGGGTTAACCCATTTTGGTGACCTGGGGAAATGTTTATACATAGAACTAAACCCAAATTTTTACACCCCAGAATCTGAACACCACCAAACTATAATAAATATAAAACACCAATAAACTATAAAATTAGAATACAGTAAATAGTAATAAAGTAAATGTTACCACTTGAAGAACTGGATGAAATAACTGTATGTACTGCAACTGGCCACACCCCTGATCTAAGTCACATGCTCCCTTGCCTATTCTGTCCTGTAAAAGGATTGGCTAGAGATTAATAGTGGGTGTGACCAACTGTAACAAATTTCTGCAGTATCTTAGGACTGAGCATGTGTAAAGTACATAATGGTCAGTGACCACACTGTATGATACCAGAACACTGGGAAATAAGACACAAACCTCATGTTAACCACCATATTAAAATGAGAGGTGAGACACTGATTACTGTTTTTATATCAAGGAGACCTGCCTTCTAATCCAATGATGTTCTGAGGCTTTAGTTGTCCTTTAAACTATGCTTAGCATTGGTTGGGCACAATCCTGTAGGGATGGATATGTATAAGGATTGACCTCGGTCTGTCTATGTAGGTTCCCACCAATGCAGTTTTACCTTTTTACCTTCTCTCTTGTAGATTGTAGAACAGAAGTACCAGAGTAAGACATCTTTTAAAATACTGCTGGCAAACCTGCAAATCAAATCTCTTTTTAAGAGGCAGCCATATGAATCTGCCAGATACATCAGAGCCTATCATAATATAAACTATCATGTAAATGCTGCAAACGCCAACTGTCTAGTGATGCTATTAAGAAAATACATTATACACGTCATGCTGTATGAAATTAAGAAATGTAGTTATAAAATGCCAAAAGCAGACATCAGATGGGCTGATAAAAATAATGCAGGGAGATTTCCCCAAAGCCCCGAAATGGATTTACCCACAGCATGACTTTAACAGCAGCTATTAGTCTCGATATAAAAAATACAACATGCATATAATATACAAGTGTGCACTTTATAATGGAGAGTGGATTACATTCGTCTACTGTATCATAGTGATTATGATGAGAATAATGTTGTCACCACTGACAAGTTCACCCATAAAAAATAAAACAACAAAACTAATCAAAGAAAGATGTAGCAGAATGAGGTGAACTCTGCAGAATCATTAGAAAAGTAAACCTCAAGTAAAAACAAAGCAAAAAAGGTAAAAGTTCATAGACATGATTGTGGGGGCTGACCTGCAACGCTCATTTGCCCAGATTATTGCTATTGTTCTGGGTAAATGCTCCTTTTGCGATTCAATATCGCATTTGCCAATGTGGGTAAATCCCGGTAAGGGATTTACCCACTGTGGGATTTTAACACCAGCTATTTGCTGGCGTTAAAATCCTGTGCTAAAACTAGTTCAGACGCGATACTGAATCGCGAGCATCGGATGTGCAGGTGATTTTTGCATAATCCATGCATCCGAAGCTGATAAGGAGTTAAAGTTGCGCTAACCATTAGCGAACTGGTTAGCGCGACTTTAACACCATATATTAGCTCAGCGAGTCTGGCTAAATGAGCCTGCATGTGTATAAACCTGCTTTTAAGCCGACAAGCCCCAACTGATTGTTGTCTGAAAAAGCACATTCCTACACATCAAGCGGCACAGGTCGGCACCCACTATAGCACCTGTGTATGAGCCTTTACAAAGAAAAAAACAAAACTTCTCAGAACTTCACCACCCCTGGATTTTATATTGGATTTTCAATATGCTTATATTGCACAAGGGGTATATTACGTGTTAGCTTATGCAACAAGAGAGGTTTAGAAATCATAAAGGCTAAAGCCAAACACTAGTACTTTTCATAATAACATGGGCAGTCAAAATTACAGCACACATTTGTGTTAAAAAACAGAAGGCTCTGGAATTATAAAGAGAGGAACAGTACGATATTACCTTATATAAGTCACTCACCTACCCAGCTGGTTGTGTTATATAAATAGTTATATTGTACGGATGCTCTTCATTAAAAAGCCTTGTGTGGTTATATTGCTAGGGAACTCATATATGGGCCATATTTATAAAGCAGGATAACACTACCGGTTAGTAAATAATATTACTTATCCCTAAACGATGATACCTAATTACTGATCTATAAATAAGTATACCGCGCCTTAAAATACTTCTTACCATCCCAATGCTCTCCCATTGTTAGGATTGCATTTATGCATTGCACCTGAACCAACATGGGCAATGCACAAGATGTGCAATAATGCAGGAAATGTCACTTATTAGGAGAAACTGAACGACCAAGCCAGGAATAAATGAACAAGGCACTTTAACAATTGCAAGTGATATAAATGATACTGAAGCAGTTGCAGACATTAACCTCATGCACTACAACATGCAAACATACAAAAAGGTAATGCAAGACAATCTCCCTGCAGGCAGGTGTATTTAATGAGCATACACCTGCAGTCTGGAGTACATACCATTAGCCTACTCTGCATAAGATACCAATGCAGAGTAACCCAGTGTATATACAAAATGTGTGCACATAGACCCAAAAACCCAGGAAGATATAATAACAAACCAATAAATCGCAGTATTAGAAGCAGCAGGCAAACGTAGAAGCGGTAAAGAAAGAATACAAACCGGAAGATAAAAATAATACAAGATGAACGCTAGGCAGAGAATAGAACCAAGGAACACAGGTCAAAACGCAGGAGGGCAACCAGAAACGGGACACAGGACTAGAGTACACGGACTGCTAACTCCGGCTAGGACACAGGAAACATAAGAACAATGAACTAGCACTGAAGCAATGGTCGTGCTGGCCTTAAATGCAGACACGGAAGGTCAGGTGACCGATCTCCTCCCAGCAACAGTCTGCAACACACCCAGTTCCTGAGGCAGAGAGCCCTCTGCTGGTGGGCAGCTAGAAGCTCCAGATGCGAGATCTCTGAGGAGAACAACATCTGCTGGTGGAAAGGAGGAAGTTCACGTAGGCAACTCATAAAGTCAGTAGCAGATGTTGATCGTGACACCCATGCTGCAGCTGCCTCCTGGTTGCTCCCCCTATCCTACTCATAGAACCAAACAACCTGTTCTGTCACTGCTAAGCAGCTTGTCTGTATGGGGAGCATTAAAAAATCATTTTTGGATCTAGCATTCAAACTTTGCTTCTAACTACATGTATCAGTTGTGTGTACCAAGAATAATGATTTAGAAGCTAGGGTAGCTAGCTAAGCTGGTAGCTATACAACATTTATAACTGATAACATAAATACTGTTTATAAGGCTATAGTTTAAAAGATATTTATGGCCTGTGTATTTCATTACATACATGATTCAATGCCATATTCGTTAATTAAAGTGACAGTCCCATGTGTCTAGGGGATAAGCTTAATTTTACTAAAAAATTCAAACCATTTCCTGCCTTTCTATGCAACAACATATAAAAACATTGCTTAAATGTAGGCAGCTGGGATGGAATACCTCTAATGTTCTAGCTGTACACTGACTTCTGCAAGTCCTGCAGGGAACATTAATCTAGCACAATGATGTAAATAGACAAAACCCTTTAAAACCTTTATTATGCCCTCATTGTTGTGCTGAATCAAATTTTGAGGTTCTGCATTAACATTCTTTAAGTAAAACGTAAGTTGCCAGATGTTGCACAGTGCTCCAATAGAAGCAGTTGATAGACTTTAATGAACTGCTGGCCAGATATATGCTTGTTGTGCTTTTTGTATTGATATAAAATAAACACATTTCATTTGATAGTAGTAATTTTGTCCACAGACACAAAAATATTCCTTAAAGGCCCCCCCATTTTTTGCATCAGCTATTAGATATATAGTAGTGTTTGACAGCTACAACCTGTATTGTATATATGCATTGGGAAAGACCCCACACCATTGTTACTTATAACTCTTAGCCAGGTATGGTACCTCTCATAAATGTGGGTGACTTTAATGCTAGCTAATAGTTGGTATTAAAAAAGTGCTGCAATCAGAGTGATACATTGCTTGCAGTGGATGTGTGCATGACTGTGCATTTGGAAACTGCTACAACATCCCCACTTAAGTGCCACTTCTCCAGTGTAAAAAGCCATAACTTGTTTAATCTGGCTCCATAGTTGAGCCCCTCTGTTTCTCTCATTAATTTAGTTGCCTCTCTCAGAACTCTTTCCATTTCCTAGAAGTCACTTTTATATACTGTACAGGATTGAAAAACTGCACAACATATTCCAAATTAGGCCTTACCAGTGTTTTGTAAAGAGGGAGAATAATGTTTTTCTCCTTTGCACATATTTCCCACAATATCTTGCCAGCTCTAGCCAGGAGCCATGGAGCACAGGAAGAAATTTTGATACACTGGCCTTTCAATCTATGTAAAGTTTAAGTTGTTTTAATATATTACTATTATAATTTTAGGTTGCCAATTTGCATGGAAAACATTTTAAAGATTACTGTTATTAAAGTTTAATACGATAATGATATATTGGAATCTTTGGATATGTATTTTAAAGGAACACTAAATAAATTTTTTTAAGTATGTGCCATCCGTTTCTATTATTCACAGGGAGGTGAGAACACTTATTCCCACCTCCCTGTGAAAATAGTACGCTCGGGGGACCTGGAACTTACCTTACCCGCCGCTCCACTCGCAAGCCGCTCCTTCACTAACAGCTGTTCTGTCCCAATTGTGTGCCCTATCTTTTGTATTGGCGTGCATGAGTCTAAGATAGGGCGCTTGGTCGGGACAGGGGTGTAAGTTAGGTAACCCCTACTCACCCCCAACTGCTGCAATATTTCTTTAAAAAAATCCCCAGATTGCTACTTACAGAGCCTTCTCTCTGCAGTGATCCGATCCGGCCACCTGCTTGCAAGAGAGAGAGAGTCAGCCAATCACAGACACTGAAACCACTAGGAAGAGGAGGCTCTGTAAGTTAGGATCTGGGGATTTTTTAAAGAAATATTGTTGGGGGTGGGCAGGGGTTACCTACCTTACCAAAGGATTTCATGATAGGTGCAACGATGGCTGAAGATGGATCTGGATGGTGGGGGGGGGGACTGCGCATGTCACAGCCCTTGTTGAGGACGAGAAATAAGCAGGGACCGGATGCCTCACTGACAGCTTGGACTCTTCAGTTTCCTGGACTTTAAAAAGGTATAGCAGGAGAACCATAAGGAGCAGAGATGTACGGTAAGGTACATGGGGCCAGTAGTGGGATAAATGAATTAAATTAATTATTTATATTAAAATATGTGCTAATAAAAGTTGTTTTTCAACTAGAAAACAAGGCAGACTACCTTTACATTTTTCCCCACAAATTAAAATATTTAGCTGTGCGTTATAAATCAATTCCGAGATTGCTATTTGCCTTTAAACTACTATTTATTGTATAAGGACTCAAACAGAATCCAAGAGATCCCTTTAACTCCTTGGTGTAAGATTTAGTAATATATGGACAGGACATTATAATTCATATATCGACTTTAATTCATTGCATATTGGCTATAAAGATGATTTCCAAAGGATTTATTTATATTACCATACATATAAAACACATATAAGCCTGTAAGAGTAAAAGGTTTGTATGTGTGTAAAAAAGATGAGGGCCACTGGATTTATTACTGTTTATTTCATTTATTAGATTGCATTTTTGGACTGGATTTGTTTTAGAACATACGATGACAAATGATCACCACCAACTTGAACAGAAATGTAAATAATCGGTTTAGTACTTGTTTTCCTAGTATAAACCTCAACTAAATGTAATTAGTTAAGCTGTGGACAGAATTTTTGTATCCGAAAAATGTTTCCTAGGAGAACTGAAATGTTGCTACCTTATAAACATTATTTAGCTCGCTTATGCCTAGATGTACTAGTGGTAAAAATATCTGTCAAGTGAGTTTTCAGAATATTTACTTTAAAAACACCTACCGTATATACTCGAGTATAAACCGAGTTTTTCAGGCTGAAAAATCAGCCTGAAAACTCAGACTCGGTTTATACTCGAGTCACTCACCATTGAAGATTAGCGTCCTCTCCATTCCGGCAGCAGCGTCCTCTCCATTCTGGCAGCCGCACGATCAGTCCATGTACTGTGGCGCCGGCCGACGTCACTGCCCGGCGCCAATTAGTGACGTCAGCCGGCGCGCCAGTACATGGACTGATCGTGTGGCTGCCAGAATGGAGAGAATGCTGCTGCCGGAATGGAGAGGATGCTGCTGCAGGAATGGAAAGGAACTTACCAGCACACAGTCCCAGGAAGCCCTTGGATGGAGGAGAGCCCACAGATCCTGGATGAAGAGAGCCCACAGGTACAAACTTAACTGGGTTTGAGGGTGAGGGTGGCATTCAAGATGGTTTGGAAACTACAACTCCCAGCATGCTTTATTAGCTGGGAGTTGTAGTTTCCAAACATCTTGAATGCCAAGTTTCTACCCTCGGTTTATACTCGAGTCAACAACTTTTTTTTAGATTTTTAGGTGAAATTGGGTACCTCGGTTTATACTCGGGTCGGTTTATACTCAAGTATATACGGTGCATGTATGGGACTTTTATCCAGTAAAGAGTTGTCATACTCACAAGGCTTCACAGCGAAACTAGAATGGACCCTCTCCTTGCATAATTGACATCAAGTACCAGCATAGCATAGCACATGGGTGGTGCTGTATGGGGGAAAGGGAGAGTGAGAAGTTGGTGCCCTTAATGGCTTAGGACACAGGGGTTGCTCCAATGATGGTTACACCTCTAATCCAATGCCAGAGCTGTAATCGTAGAAAAAAAGCACAACATTGATCTGATGCATTTTGGGTGACAAGTAGTATTTGTATTATTTGGGTAATTTTTATTTGTATGGATTTATATAGCACCAACATCTTCCATAGCGCTTTAAAATTACATGGATACATACACATCTGGCCCTGCCCCAATGAGCTTACAGTTTTTTATTAACACATACAACCTATCAGTATGTCTTTATGATTGTGGGGGAAACCAGAGTGCCTGGAGGAAACCCGCGCAAGCACAGGGAGAACATACAAACTCCTTGCAGATGTGTCCAAGGGTGAATTCAAACTCAGCGCTGTAAGTCATCAGTGCACTGAGCCACCGTGAGATTTACTAAACTGGCACGTTTTAAAAATGTGATACAAGTCCAATTTACAGCATTTGATATCAATTTTCAATAGGAATTTTCGGATTTTCAAATGCAGTTTTTTGATTTTCTAATATTCGATTTGTTTTTTTCAATGAAAAGTGCAGGCTGCAGCCAGAGATGTGATCCAGGGCTTATTTTAAATGAAAGACAGGGTTTTATTTCAGAGACCACAGTTGCACTTTAAAATTGGATGAAGTTTAAAATAAATTCAATGTGTTTTCTGACCAAGAAGGTTTGGGAATATGGCCAGGTGTCACAAACATACCTGCCGCTCCAGTCCCGCGCCGCACTGCACTTCCGGGTGGGCGTCGTCGTAGACGTCATAACGTCACAACGCCGACACGCCGGGTGGCGCGAGAATTCAAAAACCTGGGTCCTCCTGGACCCGGTGCCTGATAGAAGCATTAACTAACTCCCCGGCTCCTTGTACTCACCTGCCTTGGATCCTGTTCCTCTCCTGCACCAACTAATTACCTTTCCCGCTCCAGAGACTATACCTACCTTGCCTGCTCCTGTGACCACTTACCTAGCCTGTTCCTGTGCCTACTTACCTTGCTTGTTCCAGTACTTCTACTCCAGCATCTTGAGTTCCAGTATCCAGCCTACAGTTCCCAGCAGCACCTTGTTCCAGTATCCAGCCTACAGTTCCCAGCAGCACCTTGTTCCAGTATTCAGACTACAGTTCCCAGCAGCACCTTGTTCCAGTATCCAGTCTACAGTTCCCAGCAGCAGCTAGTTCCAGAATCCAGCCTACAGTTCCCAGCAACACCTTGTTCCAGTATCCAGCCTTCTGTTCCCAGCAGCCTCTGTGTCCAGCATTTTCCGGACTATCCGCCTCCTCCTAAAGCGTACTCGTAAGTACCCCGGCCTCCCGGCCGTTTATTACACCAGGGAGATCCAGGGCAGGGCTGAGTAGGAGAGGTATGAATGAAGTAAGAATAATAAAAATAGTGTAACCAGATGTTTGTATTTTCAAACCTTGGGCCATGTTTAAGAACACGCGTTATCGCAATTTAGTGATACCGCACGTTACGGTAATATACGACAGCGAGTGTAAATGTACAACCATGGTCACACATTTATGACCGAATAATGGGCCGTAGAATACCATGCAGTAGTAAACTACCACAATGTTATTCAATGGAGATCGTAAATCGATCATTTATGATTGTTATGGTTAGGTGTAGATATGTGAGCCGATCTACATCTACTGCATCTCCTTTTCAGGTTTTCTTACTGTTTTCCAAAAATATGAGCACTATCATAACTCACTACTCTATGATCACCTCTGCTATGACAGCGTTGGTCTCAGAAATGACACTAGTGGTCCAGCAGAATAAAACCCAGGTGGCTAATCACTAGAATCATGTCACCCATGCATGATGCAGCTGGTCTTACAATAAATAGAATGGGATGTCTGATTTGAATTCCTTTTACAAGAGGTCTAGCCCTGATGGTACATTTGGGAGTGGATAACATACAAAACCTTCGGTTAAAAGATTTTGGTCTTTGTAAAACATTACTTACTGGCACATTACAAATGTGTTCAAGGCTGGGCATTAAACCAATATTGGATTTCTCCTAGAGTTCCCTTATTGTCCATTAG
The DNA here is from genome assembly GCA_019447015.1 of Hymenochirus boettgeri. Taxonomy (NCBI): domain Eukaryota; kingdom Metazoa; phylum Chordata; class Amphibia; order Anura; family Pipidae; genus Hymenochirus; species Hymenochirus boettgeri. Next base: position 97,112,114 of record CM033475.1, on the reverse strand, counting down.
CCCAGTTAAGAATGCACATAATTTCTGAAACACAAACTTGTTGGCTTAGTCTATACTTTTATTTTAGTTCTCTGCAGATTTCCCTAAGTAAAATCCATCCTGATTTCCTGTATAAGAAAATAAATGTATGGTTATATATTGTAAAATTTGCATTCCATTACCTTGGTTTGCATGTCATAAAACATTTATTACACCCTTGGGCTACAGCCTTAATAATGACTGGGTGAAAGCACTAATGTGAACTTGGACTTGCAATGGAACAAAAGATTAATGCGCTTTGATGTCACCCAGCTAATAATGCTGCTTGCCAATTTGTCCCATCAAAAGGCATTATAACCACATACACGCAGTCCACTGTGATGTTCGTAATGCTGCAAAATGCTGCCTGCAGCTTGTGGAAATAAAACCTGTGGGGCCTGCCTGAAAATTCTGCCTCAGACTGTTAAATGGGATTTTACTCTGTAGCCATTTGGGGTATGAATGAGAAGTCTGAAGATAGATTCACAGACCTCAGTATGTACAGAAAAACTGCCTCCTTGTTATGCCTTGAAGAAAATTATAGAATCACACACACACACACACACACTAATCTATTAGATCCTACACTTTTTTTTATACCCCCTAGCTATTTGTGCGGTCTTTCCTTGCAAACTGTATACTGTGCGCAACACCGCATACGCATTCCTTTAAATTATAGATTTCTGTAAAATAGTTATGAGGAGAAAGGGTGCTGCAATTAGAGAGTATGAAATGCCTCATGCAAAATGAAATCATTAATTAATTGCATCTCTTAACGAGTTTGAAGCATACAGCCCAAGTTTATCTGTGCCTATTAATTTGATATTTCAGGACGCTGTCACTTGAAATTAATTGCAGCTAATTAAAAATGTTAAGACAATAGTACAGAAGTGCCTGGGAGACATTGAGCTTCCAATGCCCTGGAACTCTGCTTTATTATGGCTCTTACTCTCAGGCAAAGGTTAAAATGCATCAGACATCACTAAAACACTTCCTTAAAGGAGCAGTAATGCTTTAGAACACAGAGGGCATTAATCAATTCAAGTCAGTAGCGGTTAGAAATCAATGTAATAATTTATATTGGCATTTCATAAAACACTAACAACATAGCTACATTTATGAATCATTTAATCCAGCTCAGGGTACTGATAAAAATTAGCAATTTCTTTTCCCTTTTCTCTAATGAATAATGAGAAAATAAAGTTATTGTAATTGTAAATCAGCTGTTTGGTCAATTAGTCACTTTATTTTGTCCGTAAAATTGTAATAAATTGTTCGTAATTGTTTGGAAATCATTGAAGGGCAACTAAAGGCTCAGACCAACACTCTTTTAAAAGGAAGAGCACCTTAAGATAAAATCAGTATTCTGTGTCTCACCTCTCATTTTGATATACTTGTTGGGAAATTTACCTTTCTAACATGGGGTTTGTGTTTTATTTCCCAACATCCCAGTATCACACATTGTGTCCTTTACACATGCTCAGACCTAAGATACTACAGGAACTTTTTACAATTGGTCACACCCACTAGTAGCCTTTAGCCAATCCCTTTACAGAGCAGATTAGGCAAGGGAGCATGTGACTGAGATCAAGGGGTGTGGCCAGTTACTTTACATACACATGAGTATTTCACACAGTTCTTAAGGTATATAATTTACTTTAATGCTATTTACCACAGTGTGATTTTACAGATTATTGATGTGTTTAAAGGGGATATTTTCAGATTCTAGAGTATTAAGATTTGTGTTTAGTTCTCCTTTAAAGAAATTCAGTGGGAAATAAGCATTTGCACATTTAACACTTCACAGAATTCCTACTTTCAAAAGTAGGAAATTTCAAAAGTTCGGTCCGTTTTTGAACTTTCGAACTTCTAAAAAAATTGGAAAGTTCGAAAGTCAGAAAACGGACCTATTAAAGTCAATGGGGGGTAAATAGTTCGGAAAGTTAGAAATAAACTTTCTGAAATATTGAAGTGTAAACTTACCTTACAGGCCCCTGGGAGATGGTCTGGGGAACACGTCCATGTGGGGGGAACAGCATAAAAACCCAACGTAGCACACACGTACTTCTCGGGGTCGTGGCTTCAGTGGAGCTAGTGTGACAGGATGGAAGACAGAAGACAAGGATGGAAGACAGAAGACAACAGTCCTTAGTTTATACATTAGTCGCTTATGTGTCACCTATGTGGCACAGTATCAAAAGCTTCAGAAAAATTCAAGTATACTACATTTACTGCTGTGCCTTAATATAAATTCTTACTCACATAAAAAACAAGTAAATTTGTCTGGCAAGATCTAGTTCTCATAAATCCATGCTGACTACTTCTAATAAGGTCAGTTCTGGAGCAAAATCAAGGATATGATCCCGTAACAGTTTCCAGCACCTTCCCTACCACTGATGTTAGGGTTGCAGTATTGGTATTACATTGGCTTTTTTCCAATCCATCGGCACATCATGATTTAAAAACAGTAACGAGGAGCATCTTTGCCATCAGTTCACCTGAGGTGGTAGTAATGCAATGTTCCCTCCAATGTTTGAAATCGTCTGTGTGCAGATACAGTGGTGTGAAAAACTATTTGCCCCCTTCCTGATTTCTTATTCTTTTGCATGTTTGTCACACTTAAATGTTTCTGCTCATCAAAAACCATTAAATATTAGTCAAAGATAACGTAATTGAACACAAAATGCAGTTTTAAATGATGGTTTTTATTATTTAGTGAGAAAAAAAAACTCCAAATCTACATGGCCCTGTGTGAAAAAGTGATTGCCCCCCTTATAAAATAAGTTAAAAAATAACTTAATTGAGATCTATCAGTCTGGTAAAGGTTATAAAGCCATTTCTAAAGCTTTGGGACTCCAGTGAACCCCAGTGAGAGCCATTATCCACAAATGGCAAAAACATGGAACAGTGATGAACCTTCCCAGGAGTGGCTGGCCGACCAAAATTACCCCAAGAGCGCAGAGAAAACTCATCCGAGAGGCCACAAAAGACCCCAGGACAACATCTAAAGAACTGCAGGCCTCACTTGCCTCAATTAAGGTCAGTGTTCATGACTCCACCATAAGAAAGAGACTGGGCAAAAACAGCCTGCATGGCAGATATCCAAGGCGCAAACCACTTTTAAGCAAAAAGAACATTAAGGCTCGTCTCAATTTTGCTAAAAAACATCTCAATGATTGCCAAGACTTCTGGGAAAATACCTTGTGGACCGACGAGACAAAAGTTGAACTTTTTGGAAGGTGCGTGTCCCGTTACATCTGGCGTAGAAGTAACACAGCATTTCAGCAAAAGAACATCATACCAACAGTAAAATATGGTGGTGGTAGTGTGATGGTCTGGGGTTGTTTTGCTGCTTCAGGACCTGGAAGGCTTGCTGTGATAGATGGAACCATGAATTCTACTGAAGGAGAATGTCCGGCCTTCTGTTCGTCAACTCAAGCTGAAGCGATCTTGGATGCTGCAGCAGGACAATGACCCAAAACACCCCAGCAAATCCACCTCTGAATGGCTGAAGAAAAACAAAATGAAGACTTTGGAGTGGCCTAGTCAAAGTCCTGACCTGAATCCTATTGAGATGTTGTGGCATGACCTTAAAAAGGCGGTTCATGCTAGAAAACCCTAGCTGAATTACAACAATTCTGCAAAGATGAGTGGGATAAAATTCCTCCAGAGCGCTGTAAAAGACTTGTTGCAAGTTATCGCAAACGCTTGATTGCAGTTATTGCTGCTAAGGGTGGCCCAACCAGTTATTAGGTTCAGGGGGCAATTTATTTTTCACACAGGGCCATGTAGGTTTGGAGTTTTTTTCTCACTAAATAATAAAAACCATCATTTAAAACTGCATTTTGTGTTCAATTACGTTATCTTTGACTAATAGTTAACGGTTTTTGATGAGCAGAAACATTTAAGTGTGACAAACATGCAAAAGAATAAGAAATCAGGAAGGGGGCAAATAGTTTTTCACACCACTGTACATATTTTCTGTGTACATACAAAATGAAATTTTGTGCATTACATACCAGCAGATGTTTGTGTGCGTCCCACTTTATCCTGTGTGCACAGGCCTGCATAGTTGTGTGCGTGCATAGCTTAGTGGGAAGATTGATTGGAAGGCATAATCCCACACAACTAGACATGAAAAGGGCACATATTCAAAAAAGGCAATGTCTTTAACACTTATTTGTGTTCCATGGGTACTAAATATGATATCTTTACCTATCACTGACTGATTTAGAATTTGATTTTTAGAAATCATAGATAGCACTATTGTTCTGTTAAAACAGTAACACTTTGACTTTGCTTGCAAAAGTTGTTGGAGGGCCCTGGACATTTTCTGGGTGACCCCAAATCTTACAGCGCCATATTTTCTAGGTGGTATGCTGAGCCAAAATGATATCTGTTTTATTCAGTGAGATCAACTGGACTTAATGTTTAGTTCTAGAAGATGTTTCGCTAGTCATCCGACTGGCTTTCTCAATTCAAAATGACTTGTACAAGAATCTGTTGTACAAGTATAATCCGAGGTACCTATTTTTACCTGAAAAAACTAATAAAAGAGATTGACTCGAGTATAAGTCGAGGGTAGAAATATGAACATTGCTGCCTTCTGATTCTGTATTGTTTTGAGGCTTTAGTTGCCCTTTAAATGGACAGCAGAATTCCCATACAGTAGTCAAATACAGTAATAGCCATACTGGATTTGGCTATTAGTGTATAAGAATTCTGCCGTCCATTTAAAAGGGCAACTAAAGCCTCATTCCTTGGCACTCCCGATGCTTGAAAACTACAACTCCAAACATGCTTTAGTAGCTGGGAGTTGTAGTTTCCAAAGATCTGCAGTGGCAAACACCCTCCCCCAAGAAGACAAGAAGACTTACCGGTAAGTCGGTATTCCATCCATCTGTGCTTGTTTCAGTCACTCATTCTGCTTATCCGGTCACCGCTCACTCGCTCGCTGCCTGTACTGATCTGCCAGCTGACGTCACTACTCGGCGTTGGGCAGTGATGTCAGCTAGCAGATCGGTACAGGCAGTGAGCGAGAAAGCAAGCAGTGGACAGATTTGCAGAGTAAAAGTCTAAATCCCCCCTTCTATGTATCCAACTATGCAAATGTTTGTATCAAGTATGGAAGAGGAGATCAGGAAATATAAACCCTGTAAACTTATCCATAAATGCTCTAACTGTAATCAATCACAAAGTGTGGGAATGCCTTAAATATGCTTTCGACAGAGATATTATTGAAAACAGAGAATTCGGATTTTTACATATTGAACATCCACAAATACTATGCTTTTTTTGCCTCCCTAAGATACATAAAGATGTAAAAAAAAATCCTCCCGGGTGCCCAATATTATTGGGCATAGGAAGTTAAACAGATAATATCTGTAAATATGTTGATCATGCTTTGAGACCTTTTCTATACTTACTGCCATCATACCTAAAAGACTCCCGAAGAAGTGGTTAAATGATGGGTGGACTACTATGCTGGGAAGCATAGATGTGGTCTCTCTATCCTTGAATCCCACACGATAAAGGAATCAATTGTATATAGTATAAGTAGAGTATCCTAAACTAATCTATACCTGGGATTGTGCAAAAAGGTGGTTATTACGGGTGAAGATTATGAATGGGCAGTTCCCCATATTCTTCTATGGGCAAGATATATTGAGGATGTGATTATAGTGTGGGATGGCACAGAAAAAGAGCTAAATCAGTTTGTTGTCAATATTAATAAAAATTAATGGAATTTAAAATTTACCCTCCAGATAAGTGACTCCCATATTCCTGCAATTACTGCAATTGGTAGCATACTGTAAACCAACAGCAGGGAATTGCCTGCTAAGAGCTCAAAGTAAGCACCCAAATATGCTCTTAAAAGGGATACCCACTGGACAATATCTTAGGTTACGAAGGAACTGCACAGATAAGCAAAGTTACGAGAGTGCTGCAAAGGAGTAGCAAGATAGATTTGAATACTACAACATCTCACCATGTTGTGAATAAGGCACCATATAATATATAAGTGGCCTGGATTATAATGGGAGCAACAGTGGAATATATCCTTATAAAAATCACTCAACTACGTAGTTGAGTGATTTCTATAAGAATATATACCACTGCAGCTCCCCATACATTTGCCGCCCTCCTTCCACTTTAACCAAACACTTTCCTTGTCCACCTGCAATAAAAAAACATTGCATAGCATACAGACATTACTGTTCGTTAAATCCTTATCTTAGTCTTGATGGAAAGCCGTGACAAGACAAACTCCTGCAGCCCTGCGAGTGAGAGCGTCTGTGTCAGCGTACTGACAACTTCCTCTGCACACTCTCCTTAGTTCCATCGCAGGGCTGCAGGATGTTGTCTCTGGCTGACAGGATTTACGTTACCGGGTGAGAGGGATTTTACATCAAGGACTTAGATAAGGATTTTTACAAACAGTAAATGTCTGGTACATTAATCTTTTTTATTGCAGGGTTGGACAAGGAAAGTGTTGTTTAAAGGGGAAGGAGGAAGAAATGTAAAGGGAGCAGGAATTCCAGAAGAAAGTGCCAGAAGGATGTCCACTTACAAGTTAAATTTGGTATGTATTCATTAATTTTTTTATACAGGGCTGACAGGGGTTACTGTGTATTTAGTTTAATATTTAGTGAAGGAGAAAGGATAGTAGGGATTTAGTAAAGGGACTAGCCAGTAAATTCATTTTTTAAAACTTATATATTATAAGAAATAATACGCCCCATTACATTGTAATATAAGGAGATAAAGTCACCTCGGAGTTCTCTGTCCTGTATAAAAGCACTCGACCTTCGGTCTCGTGCTTTTATATGGCCAGAGAACTCCTCGGTGACTTTATATCCTTATATTACACTGTAAGGGGCGTATTATCCCTTATATATTTGATGTTTAAATAGACTCCAATAACTTTTTTTTCCAGAATTTTGTGTGAGGGAACTAAGTGAAAGAGACTCAAGTGACACGGAAGAAGGAAGGAAACCCTTCTGAAACGCACGTCGGCCCTTGGTTTGGTGCAAGGGGACATGGCGTCCAAGCTTATAGCGGCATTGATTAGGCTCCGGATTACCTTGTGTCAGACATCAGAGCTTCGGAGGGTCTGAGTTGAGGGGAGGTATAGCTGGGAGAGGATCAACCAGCAAGTTTCCCCTTATGGCGTTTCAGTGCAAACTACGGAATCATAATTATTCACGTGGTCCTATGGCTAAATTACATTTGCTTTGTCTGGTCCCCTGTAATTTTGTTTTGGAACCACCATATATGCCCACAGCACCTTCACATGTGTAGTGCATATACCGGTCTTAAAGGGTTTTATACTGCTCAATTATACTTACCATTTGGTAAATATTTGTGCTTTTCTCTGCCTGTGGGCACCTTAGGGATAGAACAAGGTTTGCAGCTTGTGGCTGGCTTTAAAATGATAAAGAAGTTTGGGTGGGGCTTATGATGCAGCTGATGATACAAGTGGGCATGCTCAAGCCAGTGGCTTGCTGATGATGTGATGTCACAGAAAGCTGTAGAAGCAGGAGACCATCCTTTATACTGCTGTAAGTCTGGCTAGACTGCAGCTAAAAGTATGATCCTGGTGTAATTTTGAAGGTAAGGCTCTTCTTAAAATATGACACTTAAATAGAGGCCACATTTCCCATACAATTTGCAGAATAGTTAAATCATACAATGTGCAAACATAGAAAAGATAATCAATGCACATTCCTAAGCCCCATACAATATCATATTATCTGCACACTGTCATACTTTATAAACAAAGGGGTTTTGGTATACAGTACTGTGATCATATGAATGAAAAGCCTTCCAACCATGTCAAGGTAACCCCAGTCTGGAAGGTCCTAACTTCTAACCTTTTTTACTTCAATTACCATTAGCAAACTTTTGCATTTCTCATAGTTGTGCACTGGATCAGTATAACAGGCTTTCTCACTTCCCCCCCACCCTTTGGCTTTTTAAAATGAAGGAAGAGGCCATCCACCCAGTGCTTTATATTAAAGGCATAGGACCTCCCATTAAAGGGGTGTGTTGAGGGTGCTATAACCACATGGAAGCTTGACCTGGTTTCCCAATAATTACATGCAATCCAAGGAATCATACAATGTGTTTACAAGAAATAACACAAAATTTACGCAATTTGTAAAAACTACAAAACAATTCTATCCAGACCCTCTAGGGGGCAGTTACCTACTCTTGGGCCTCTATTATGAACATAATCGAACAGTGCTTTGTATTTGGTGATCAAAGCTGTTGTAGACATTTCTCTTCATTCTCCTGCACTCATATTATCTGTTGTCCGTCTCATTACCCAGAATGTAAATATCAACCTTAAATAAACATGATATTTATGAGGGTGTAGGGAAAAATGTGCCAGTCATTAATGGATGAACTCATTACCGGATATTTTTTTTTTCTTGTATGCTCTAAGAAGTTAAAATTTGTGCTTTATAAATCACTGCCACTTATTTGCTCTACAAGTCTCCTTCCAGCTATACCAAATTCAGCTATTGCTGTGTGTATTTTTTTTTACCACTAAAAAAATAGAAACGGGAACTCAGACACTTAGGGCTAGGCCACACTGCCATGTTTATTCACATGCTAACGATTTTTTGAGGATCACATGCGCTCCATTTGCAAACTATTGTAAAGATCGCTTTGCAAATGGACAGTAATGCACATGAAATGCACGCTAATGTGTGTGTGCTGTTCATGAGCATTGCCAGCCGCCTTAAACAGGAAGTCAGAGAGGGGAATTCAGTTGTCTGAGCAAAATGATCATTTTGCATATAGACAAAGCACATTTTTACTAGATGTTGGCCATATGATGAGAACTTTTACCCAAAACTTTGCAAAATATAAGGGAGCCAATCAATTATCACTGTTTTATTTTTCATAGTTTTAGTTTTGCTGAAAACCCCTCTGAATGTATTAAGTTGCTTTATTTTTTATTATTATCCAATACTCATTTAGAAATACAGATTTTAATATTAATGATAATCTTAAAATTAATTTTTCTAATTTATTTTATTTTAATGAACAATGTAGATTTTTATAATTAATATTAAATAAATGTTTATAGTTAAATATTTATTTAATATTTTGCTCTTTGCTATCAGATGTTTCAGTGACAGACTGAACTTCTATTAAGATAGTCCCGGAATATCTGGAAAAGGTGCAGCCTGGCACTGAAATGTCCTGACAAATTTGCTGTCTGGCACCGAAACATTGACTTTAATGTAATGTAATAAGGAATAGCACGGTTTTGCTTCATTTTTTAAAGGGTCACTAAACCCCCCACAAACGCATTCTTTTGTAATCCCTTCTGTAATTCAGATGAAGAGATAAGCATTAACTTCCCTACTTCAACCCCCCCCCCCCCGTGTTTGTGACAGCGCATCTGCTTAACATAGGCATGCATACACGCAGGGATTAGCGGGTTGGTACACATGAACAGAGAATTCAGCTCTCCTTGACATGAATTAGTACATTCACCATGGCTGACACAAATGCATTCCACTAAAATGACCATGCAGTCCTCAGGCAGTGGCATAACTACCGTCCCGAAGGTAAGAGGAACCATCTGAAACTTCCACAGTCAGCTGTTTTTAAACAGCTGACCGTGCGTATGAAGTAAACATCAGCTGTTTAAAAAACACGTATTTTCAGTTCCGGTCTTTTAAACAGCTGGTCGTGCATATGTTTACTTCATACGAGTAATCTGCTGCTTAAAAACGGCTGATCGTGGACCTCTGGGGAGGGGGGTGGGTCAGGGGCCCTGCCCCCAATCTCACCGAGGGGGCCCTGCAGTTACAGGCCAGTCCTCAGGAGACTGCATGATCGCCAAGCTCCTACTTTTTTGGGACTTTCAGGCCCTGCAGGACAACCATTTGACATCAACAGTGGGGCAAATTTTAGTTAGTTGGGGGGGTGGACATGCCCTTTAAGAAGCTCAGAGTGCTTGGAGAAACTTTTGAAAGGCGGAGGGAAAGAGTAGAAGAACATTTCATTGCATAACAGGTTAATCCTGCATTTTTCACCTTTCTAACTTTTGTAAGTTTATTTATATAATCTGCTTGTGAAGGTTCTCATTCATCCAGGTCATGGTATATCTGTTGTATTCAATTAGATCAACTGGACTTGAAGTTTAGTTCTTGAAGACGTTTTGCTAGTCATCCGACTGGCTTTCTCAATTCAGAATGACTGGTACAAGAATCTGTGGCAATTATGTACCCTGGAAAATCCCAATTAGCATATCCCAGCCAAGTGTTAAGGGCGTGATTGGATAGTGGCTAAGAGGTGTTATAGGAATGCCCAGAGTAAGGTGTCAAAACACTGGTTCATATATGTGGATGACACCTGGGTTAAAATCCACCAGAAGGAAGTACAAGCTTTCACAGAACACATTAATGCGGTAGACCAAAACATCAAATTTACAAGGGAAGAGGTACAAAACAGCAAACTGGCTTTTTTGGACTGCTTGGTAGAAGTTAAGGGAAATGGTAACTGGAAGTAGAGGTTTGCAGAAAACCAACACACACAGATCAGTATTTGATGTTTAACTCCCACCACCCTTTAGATCACAAGCTGGGTGTCATCAGAACCCTGCAACACAGAGCTGAGAACATCCCCACTAGCACAGAGGCGAAGGATAAAGAAATGAAACATCTCAGAGGAGCCCTTAAAACTTGTGGATATCCAGACTGGGCCTTTGTCAAAAGTAGAAGGAAAGAAAAGAACACGTATACCAACAGTGAAGGGGAAAAGCAAGACAGGAGAAAGAACATGGTCATCCCATATGTAGCAGGGGTCTCTGAGAAATTAAGAAGAATTTTCAAAAAACACCGTATCCCTGTCTTTTTAAACCGAACAACACACTGAGGCAGCAATTGGTACATCCAAAAGACCCAATACCGAAACACAAGAAAAGCAACATCATATACGCAGTGCAGTGCAGTGAAGAATGCTCTGAATTGTATGTGGGGGAGACCAAACAGTAACTGCTTCAATGTATGGCCCAGCACAGAAGAGGCAATTCCTCGTGTCAGGACTCAGCCATGTACCTGCATCTTAAAAGGAAACTAAAGCCACAGAACAACACTAAACCAGAAGGCAGAACACCATAATATAAAACCAGTAATCTGTTTCTTACCTCTCATTTTGATACAGGCGCTGGGAAATTTACCTAAATAACATATGGTTTGTGCTTTACTTCTCAGCATTCTAGTATCACACAGTTTGGTCAACGACCATTATATATGTTCTGCACATGCTCAGTCCTTAGCTATGGCAGAAACGTGTTACAGTTGGTCACACCCATTAATAATCTCTAGCCAATCCTTTTACAGGACAGATAAAGCAAGGAAGCATGTGACTGAGGTCAGGAGGTGTGGTCTGACACTGCACATACACACAGATACTTCATCCAGTTCTTAACAGTCTTACATTTACTTTATACAATTTACTGAAGTGGGATTTTATAGCTTATTGGTGTTTTTAGGGGGGTTGTTTTCAGATTCTGGAGTATAAAAAATTGGGTTTAGTTCTCCTTTAAGGATAAAGGACATACCTTTGAAGATTGTAATGTTAACATATTGGCAAAGGAACGTGACTGGTTCAAGAGAGGTGTTAAGGAGGCCATTTATGTGAAAATAAAGAAGCAAAATAAAATAATAAACCAAGCCTAAATAGAGGTGGTGGGGTTCGACACCAACTGTCTGACATGTACAATGCTGTTTTGACACCTTACTCTGGGCGTTCCTATAAAACCTCTTAGCCACTATCCAATCATGCCCTTAACACCTGGCTGTGATATGCTAATTGGGATTTTCCAGGGTACATAATTGCCACAGATTCTTGTACAAGTCATTCTGAATTGAGAAAGCCAGTCGGATGACTAGCAAAATGTCTTCAAGAACTAAACTTCAAGTCCAGTTGATCTAATTTAATACAACAGATATTTATATAATCATTTTTCAGTTGAGGGGAGAACATGCATTTTAAGCAAACCAAGTCTTGAACAAGTGCAAAGTTAAAGCTGTCAGGATGTAATATGGGGGGCAATGACTTTACTGCCATTGACACCATGAGTTTCACGTCACCAATTTAGTTTTGTGTTCACACAGACATACAGTGGTGTGAAAAACTATTTGCCCCCTTCCTGATTTCTTATTCTTTTGCATGTTTGTCACACTTAAATGTTTCTGCTCATCAAAACCATTAAATATTAGTCAAAGATAACGTAATTGAACACAAAATGCAGTTTTAAATGATGGTTTTTATTATTTAGTGAGAAAAAAAAAACTCAAATCTACATGGCCCTGTGTGAAAAAGTGATTGCCCCCCTTATAAAATAAGTTAAAAAATAACTAATTGAGATCTACAGTCTGGTAAAGGTTATAAAGCCATTTCTAAAGCTTTGGGACTCCAGTGAACCCCAGTGAGAGCCATTATCCACAAATGGCAAAAACATGGAACAGTGATGAACCTTCCCAGGAGTGGCTGCCGACCAAAATTACCCAAGAGCGCAGAGAAAACTCATCCGAGAGGCCACAAAAGACCCCAGGACAACATCTAAAGAACTGCAGGCCTCACTGCCTCAATTAGGTCAGTGTTCATGACTCACCATAAGAAAGAGACTGGGCAAAAACAGCCTGCATGGCAGATATCCAAGGCGCAAACCATTTAAGAAAAAAGAACATTAAGGCTCGTCTCAATTTTGCTAAAAAACATCTCAATGATTGCCAAGACCTGGGAAAATACCTTGTGGACCGACGAGACAAAAGTTGAACTTTTTGGAAGGTGCGTGTCCGTTACATCTGGCGTAGAAGTAACACAGCATTCAGCAAAAGAACATCATCAAACAGTAAAATATGGTGGTGGTAGTGTGATGGTCTGGGGTTGTTTTGCTGCTTCAGGACCTGGAAGGCTTGCTGTGATAGATGGAACCATGAATTCTACTGAAGGAGAATGTCGGCCTTCTGTTCGTCAACTCAAGCTGAAGCGATCTTGGATGCTGCAGCAGGACAATGACCCAAAACACCCCAGCAAATCCACCTCTGAATGGCTGAAGAAAAACAAAATGAAGACTTTGGAGTGGCCTAGTCAAGTCCTGACCTGAATCCTATTTGAGATGTTGTGGCATGACCTTAAAAAGGCGGTTCATGCTAGAAAACCCTCAAATAAAGCTGAATTACAACAATTCTGCAAAGATGAGTGGGATAAAATTCCTCCAGAGCGCTGTAAAAGACTCGTTACAAGTTATCGCAAACGCTTGATTGCAGTTATTGCTGCTAAGGGTGGCCCAACCAGTTATTAGGTTCAGGGGGCAATTTCTTTTTCACACAGGGCCATGTAGGTTTGGAGTTTTTTTTCTCACTAAATAATAAAAACCATCATTTAAAACTGCATTTTGTGTTCAATTACGTTATCTTTGACTAATAGTTAACGGTTTTTGATGAGCAGAAACATTTAAGTGTGACAAACATGCAAAAGAATAAGAAATCAGGAAGGGGGCAAATAGTTTTTCATACCACTGTAGATAAAATAAATAAATACAAAATGGTATGACACACAGCTGCATAGAAAGTTATCTTAGTATATTAGGCCTTTAGAATATTGGGTTTGTAGTAAGTAAGGCTGAATTTTTGTCTGTTAGAATTTTAGAAGCATACAACAATATTGCCAAACCAATAAAAGTCTGAATGGTTTGGCATGATTTTCCAACGTGTCTGATCATTACAATTAACCAATCATTAAAGAATTATCAGTTTTGTTGGAAATTAAGAACCAATCTCCCGAGCTATCCGACCAAATAATCGGGTTGGGTAATTCACTGGGCTGAAAAAATGTGCAATGAAGTATACTTCACTTCATATTTTAAGCGCTGGTACATACAGTGAGATTCTTCGTCCCGGCCAACTGCTCTCCACTTTCAAGCGGTCGGCCAGGACTAATCCGGTTGGTCAGAGTGAAAGTAGCCATGGGGTTCATGTTTTTGCGATTGCCCACAGATGACCGCACACTTGGCGTGAATTACCAACATCAGTTGCAGGTGCCCGAAAAATCAGTGCAGGTATATTGGGCCAACTGATGTACGGGAATATCTGGCAGTTGGCCCAAAATTCATGCTCGTTTTTACCCAGCCTCAAGGTGCCTGTACATTAGAACTCACCTCGATTCCCATGACATTCAATCAATTCTTCAGGAACCACCTTTCCCCATTCTTTTTTTGTGACCAACATGGCCCATTCTTTTTGCAATCGCAGGTCGGAAAGGCTGTTCCTGAAGAATTGACTGAATGTCATGGGACCAGTCAGAAGATGAGTTCTAATGTATGGGCACCTTTAAGGTGGCCATAGAAGCTACAATACAATCGTCCATCCACAGTTCGTACAATCGGGATATCAGGCCAAATTTTTTTTCAACTGGCCCAATGAAATTATTGTCCAATCGTCATGATACAACGATTGTACGATATCAGGAATATCCCCATATCATAAGACCGAGATCTATGTGTATCTGTGTCCAACATTACATGTTCAAATGTTCGAACTGGTTAGCGTGACTTTAACTCCCTATAATTGCCCAGTGCCACTGGGCAAATCGCCCTGATAGACTGTAATGAAACTATGCCCCAAGTGGTGAAAGAATGTCAGTGGTGGAATTTTATCAAATTATTGTTAGCATCTCTTAAAGTTCTTGTTTTTTAAAGCAACAATAAAGGACACACACAATATATCTTTCTTACAATAACAAAAAAAAATCTATAGCAGTAATGTCATGTTCCCTGTAAGATTTATTGTTTAATGGCAACCGTTGAATCCTTTGTAAGAGGCAAGCAAGTAAAATAATATGGTCACTATGAATATTTTTAAAGAAGAAACCAGGTGTTGCTTTGTACAGTCATAAATCGTCTGGCAGCTGAACAGTTACCCATGCTTCTACTAAACCACATTTTTAAAATATGCAAATTACTTATAATAAAACAGCGAAAAAACAAGCTTAAAAAGAGCTGCTTAGTCTAAGTAACATCAATTGTGGGAACCATACTTAGTGTTTATCTGTCAGAAAAGATGCTTTAGTGTTGATGCATACAACTTGTGACCATTAATGATGCTGATGTTATATCTCAGATTAGCATGATTTAAGTCCAATGTGTAATGATGTCGTTGGTTTGATGCAGTGCCTCTGTTTACGAGCTGATTAAATTGGAAGACTTTGCTTGTTTCATGCTATGTGCTTTACAGCTTCATTACTGCAATCACAGAAGCTGTGAATATGCCCCCATACATCATGTCACAATATATCACTCTTTAAGATTGAAGCAGTGGGAGCTGTTTATCAAGCGTGTGCGCACGCACACACACACGCTAAAAGAAAAATGTAACACAGGCAGTATGGAATTTGCTTTCTACTTGGCAAAAGATAATTTTATTAGTTATTTTGGCTGCTGTTGCATAAAAAGGATTTATTAGTCCCCAAGCACCTTGATATTTGAGGTAATTTATCAGACAAAGAATATTTTTTACTGGATTTGTTTAATGAGTTAACGTCATTTTGCATAAGGGTTCATTTTCAGTTTTGATTTTTCAGGCCATATGGTCCATTAAATCTTTTTCCCTATAGGTACTTAAAGATATGTTGTGACATTAGATCATCATACAGGCACTAATCATACCCACAACTATAGCAGGGATTAGATAACTAGAACAAATACTGGGCCCAAAATTAGCTGTAGAATTTACTTATGTCCTTTGCAAATATTCCTGTTTGATATTTTGGGCCATATTCACTAACCCGCAGTATCGCCAACTTCCAATACCGCGGCTATACATTTGCAAATGTCATGGTATTGTATGGGCAATCATAGGTGTACCGTGTTAGTCAAAATGAATACAGGGTAACCTTTTGAAATAAAAAAAATAACAAAAGTGGTATAAAGGTGATACCTTTATTGGCTAACTAAGATAATCATAACATTCTAGTCCCTTTTTCAAGCTGATTACCTTTATTACCTGATTAAAGGTAATCAGCTTGAAAAAGGAAATAGAACCTTTATACAACTTTTGTTATTTTTTAATTTCAAAAGGGTTACCCTGTAAACATGAGCAATCATACAATTAAATATATCTATGATCTGATTGTAATTGTACATCCACAACTTTAGAAAACAGCCCTTTGCTCTAACGGAATCGTCAATGTTTCAGTGCAAAATCTGAGATCTATGGTATGGTGTACAAAGGAAGAACAACCAAGACTACAGGCAATTAATAAAGGGCTTGCTTGTGCCACCTCTCATGTACTGTAAGTTTTTCTTGGCAATATATTTGAAACATCAGTATTATGATAATAGCATCTGGAACAGTTACAAATGTATTTAACATCAGCGGGGTAACTGCTTCCTTGGATTGGCTTGAGTCAAACTTGGCTAGTGTTTCTAAAATTAAGGATGTCCTGAAATTAAATGAAGAGAAGTAGAGCTGTAATACCTTTTATTGGCTAACTAAATTAAAAAATTAAGCAAGCTTTGGGGAGTCCTAAGCCCCCTTCATCAGGCTGGATGTTGTGTAACATCCAGCCTGATTAAGGGGGCTTAGGACTCCCGAAAGCTTGCTTAATTTTTAAATTTAGTTAGCCAATAAAAGGTATCACAGCTCTTCTTTTCTTTTCTTACTTATGGCTAACACGGTACAAACCTCAACTTTTGCCCTGAAATTAAATAAAATGGAAGAAATACTAAGATGTTATTTCCAATAAAACAACCTTATGTGCCATGGAACAAAATATATAGAGGGTGGGAGAGTGGCGGCCCTATACACTAGATAGTTTTCAGATAATAAATTCCCACAAACTCTTCTTTGTCCATCAGGAAACCAGATATCTACCAGCAGCTACACACCTGGTGGGTGCTCCTAAAAAGTCATATCTATCTCTAAAATCAGAGGCACCAGTAGTATTTGTCAAACGTTGTATAAGAAGAAAATCTGGCTGCTCTCAGGATATAGTGGAGATTAACTTGTGTCAACACCAGCAGAGGCCATGATTTGCAGTATCTAGTCACAGGTCTAAAGGGAGGTCTAGATGTAATAAATATTTGTGTGTTGTTTTTGTCTGGCTTTTGAAGACAACTGAATGTACTTTTAAAAACCTATTAACAATACATAGGGGTGGGTTGATTTCATCCAAAAGGAAATCTATTTTGACTAATGTAGATGAGATGCTTGATGTTTTAAGCTGGGTATCAACAAAATCAAAAGTAGGGGAGCACACTACTTAAAGTGATGGATTCAATTTATTAAGTGCAAAACAAAGATGCAAGGTTTCGGGACTCAAGGTCTGGAGTGCTGGAGTGCGCTATGTTTGGATTGCTATTTAAGCTGGGTATACACAAAGCGATCCTTCATACTGGCCGACTGTTCACCACTACCGACTGGTTGGCCAGGACTGTTGATTGCGCCAAAAGTAGCCGTGGCCAACAGTTTGCTGTGACAGATCTTGTGGCCCATAGAGGACCACACAATCGGCCGTGGATTTCGGACTGTCCTAGATGAAAACCCATGCAATAATTACGGCTTGATCCACTGATGCCACTGATGTTGCAGCTAAAGCTACTAGGTATGCTGATTTCACTCTAGTGGACCAAAGTGATAAGGATTTTAGATTCCATGTACTAAGAAACTGTAATAATCAATTGATATCCCAAGAAAAGTCGTATCTTGAACATGATGGCCTGGAAAGTGCTGCATCTTAAGGGCAGTGACCTTTAAAACAGCATATACCATTACTACATATGCATGATCAGAAATTTAAGGATAAATATTGTCCGTTTTCTGGAAGAGTAAGCTGGCTTCTCCCTACATGCTGTCAATCAAGGCTGTGGCTGCTGACATCACAACCAATGATTGACTGCTGTTTCCCCTGCTGCCTCCACTGCACATGCTAAAGCATATAAAAACACTCATTTAGCAGAGGAAAGGGGCAGATACCTTTGCCAGAATGGAAGAGAACTCACCACTAGAGGGAGATGGTAAGATTGTCTGCAGTTCCTATTGAGGGAGAAACACAGGAAACAAGCACGGAGAAAAAACACAGCAGCTACACAGACTGCAGGTAAGGTTGCTTGGGACAGAGGGGTGACCCTGGATTTGGGACTGAGGGGGGGCCTGGATTTGGGACCAAGGGGGGCCCCTGGATTTGGGACATGGGGGGCCCTGGATTTGGGACTGAGGAGGGGCTGGATTTGGGACTGAAGGGGGCCCCTGGATTTGGGACCAAGGGGGCCCTGGATTTGGGACAGAGGGGGGGCTGGCTTTGGGACTGAGGGGGGACCTAGATTTGGGACCAAGGGGGCCCCTGAATTTGGGACTGAGGGAGGGCCCCTGGATTTGAGACTGAGGGGGGCCCTGGATTTGGGACCGAGGGGGCCCTGGATTTGGGACTGAGGGGGGCCCCTGGATTTGGGACTGAGAGGGCCCTTGGATTTGGGACTGAGGGGGGCCCTGGATTTTAGACTGAGAGGGGCCACTGGATTTAAGGGCGAGGGGGCTCCCTGGATTTGGGACCAAGGGGGAGCTCTGGATTTGGGACCGAGGGGGGACTCTGGATTTGGGACAGAGTGAGGACTCTGGCCTTGGGAAACTAAGAGGGAAGTCTGGCCTTGGGACATCGAGGAGGGGGGATATGGCCTTGGGACACTAAGGGAGCACTCTGGGCTTCTAGTGCCCGTTATTGTAACAGGCTTAATAGTTATTAAATATGTGGCTAAAAATTATGTAATAAACTGGTAATTTTGGGATTGCGGGCAGCTAACTGACAAATCACCAGCAACCCTTTGTTGTAAGGGTCGACATGCCCTTTAAAGGGCATATTTTTAAAGGTGCAGTACCACACAATTCATTACTGCTTAAGTTACATTTTCCATTAACATATGTGCATGTGCGCTATCACATGCTTGATATACTGATCACATAGCTTTATCTTAAAGATTGATATATTTTATCCAGACCATTAATATTTCATTGTAGATATGGTAGTTCATTTGTGAAATTTTCTAAATGTCTAGTGACCCCTGTAATGCTTGAGGATGGTAAAATTGGAATTCATTATTACCCTGATACCAAGCTAGGAACTGTAAGGCCTTATTCAATTAGAGGTGCAAATATTTTCTTGTGCTCTTAAACTGCAGCAACCAATCAGAGGTTATCAAATGTTTTCTAACTTAAGTAGACCTGTGAAGAGGAAACATCTGATTGGTTGAGATAAATTAACTGCTCAGCCAAAATTTTCACATCCTATTGAAGAAGGCTGTGTAATATTACATTTTTGTCTTGTGATTGGCTAACCCTTCAAAAGTGTGTTATTGTGACTTTAAGACAGAAAGGTGTTAGC
Organism: Hymenochirus boettgeri; assembly: GCA_019447015.1. Taxonomy (NCBI): domain Eukaryota; kingdom Metazoa; phylum Chordata; class Amphibia; order Anura; family Pipidae; genus Hymenochirus; species Hymenochirus boettgeri. Next base: position 97,092,689 of record CM033475.1, on the reverse strand, counting down.
GGCTTATTAAATCCCCCCCATGTGTTTTGCAATGCTGTCTGTTTTTCAGCACACACAATAACTATTTTCAGTTCATTGGTGTAGTGGTCTATTCGATGTTTGCATTGGCCCAAACATCGAATTCATACAAAAGTCGCAATCACGATTGCAAAAAGTTTGGCACCGTCTGTTCTTCCGACATCTCAGCATCAGAAGAACATCATAGGAACATCAGAAGGTGAGATCCTAGAATATGAACACCTATAATGAGGGAACCCTTCTTTATGAGGAGGGAAATATTTTTTTATATTATATTATATAGTTATCTTTTAAATGCATTAATATACTTCATTGTCATTGTATATCAAGTAATACTCATTTCGACTATTTGGGGGGGCATTACTTGGCAATGTCTAGACATTTTATCAGTAGCAGGGGTTATTTATAGCACTTTTTACTGTTGCAGAAAACTCAACCAGCCTCCCTGCATCTTCTAATTGAGATTAAAGAAGCACTCGGCTAATTAGCTCTAAGAAATTACCTTATAATTTAAACTGTTAGGTAAATGTTTTTCTTGCAAGGGTGATCAGTAGAAATGTGTGTGCTAGAAGACGGCTCTACATCTGCCAGGGAAGAAAAACAGCAGCTTTTTAATTTTCTTTTCTCATTTTTTACCTAAAATTGGTTTTAATGCAGAGAAATAAGAACATTTAAATGAAGGTAGATAACGAGGCATATTTATAAAGGTTCGATAACTTGCCGTTAACTTGCCGTTATCGAGTTTACAATTTATAAAGTGGTGATAAGGCGATAACCAGTGGTGAAAATTATAGCAGCACATATCACCATTACGCTTATCACCGCATATCACCATACACTGGTGTGGTAACGACTCAATCGTATTTATAAAACGAGGTCTTATTTCCACAAATACACAAGTTTTTTTAACTGCAGAAGCCGCCTCTGTAATGTTGCCTAATTCTTAGTTACATCTGTATTGGTAGATGTTATGTAAATACGGCGTAAATAACTCAACTTTACATAATGAATCTGGTGATAGCAAAATGGCGAAACTATACTACATTGGGCCCCCAGCTAAATAAATGACATGGAAACATCCCCCACCACCACCACCACCACCATCAAATCCATGTCTATTTCTGTGCAGCCCTTTTTTTTATCTCTGCTCAGGTATTAGGGAACTGAGAATTTTTTACAGATTCCGTTATGTCATTTCGATTCCCTTATTCCAGTCATCCATCCTTTCTATTCCATTCTGCCCCAATGCATTTCATACATTTCAGCTCCCCTTATTCTCTCTCCTCTTATTTGTTTCTCTTCAGTTCTTTGAGATCCCCAACTTTCCATGCAGCTATCCTTACCCCTAAACAATACTTGGGGTCCTGCTTAACCTTTACCACATAAGGGTCTAGGGCTGCTTGTACTTTCTCTGTGGGAGGATGTCTAAGGGACATGCTCCCTTCTTGCTCCGGTCAGCTGTCCACCTTACCCACCACTGACTTTTTACGGCTTAACCTAAGGGACCCTTTTTTGCTCTAACCAGTATTTTCCTTTATCAACTGCTTATTAGCCTGGGTTGTCTAAAGGCATACCTCCTTCAGTGTACCTTGTCCTGGGGACCTGGGGCACCCAGCCCAGTAGATGAATTATAATGGAGTCGCTTTAGGCAATCTTCATGGGCCTACTGTTACAAAAGGCCTCATTTTAATCCATCACTGTTTAAGTGTACCCCTTTACTAGTAGCAAAACCAGGACAGCATATGAAGAAATGCTCTAGGTTAGGCACATTCACCTTAGAAAATAGGAATTGGCATGGGGGGGTTGTTCATACAAATCCCAAATACATAAAATGGGGTTACACTTAACTACTAAACTCTCTGGGGGACTGTTAAATAATAGATCAATCATCAATATAACTTTTTGAACACTTCCTGCATTTAGCATTTTATAGCATGTGACCAGTTTGTAGACATGTGAACAGCCTCTGCCTGCATTAATACCCCCCCTCCTAAAAATTTCTCAGCATTAGGGACCATATTTATAAAGTTGCAGTGTCGCTTTTCAGCGATACTGCAACTTTAACGATCAGTATCGTAAATTTATGATCATTAAACCGATCTGAGATTAACGATAGGTTTAACAAACGTAAATGTATAATAGCAATCGTAAATTTACGATACCGACCATAAATCTACGATAATGAAATCGTAGATTTACGATCTCCATAGAATACCATTGCGGTAGTTTACTACCGCACGGTGTTCTAAGATCAAACGTTCGTTAATTCACAAACGTTCGGTCATAAATGTACGACCGTGATCATACATTTATGACCGTGATCATAAATTAACTAACCTGTCGTATCGCTAAAAGGCGCTACCGCGGCTTTATAAATATGGCCCTAAGTCTTAAGTGAGCATGCTCCTTCCCTGGGGGAGATAGGGGAAGCTACTGGAAGCAGGAAGTTTGAACATTCTCCGCTAAAAAATATCTTACAGGCTGCAGTCAGAGATTTTAAAGAAACGACTGCAGGTTTTTATTTAACTCTAACTTGTTTGGAGATCACAGTTGTCCTTTAATGGCAGCCTAAAATATTGTGAACGATAAACTTGTGATATGGTCAGGAAGTGTGAAATGTTTAATGATATGATGCGAAAAACAGACGAGGCTCATAAAAGTTTTACTTGAAACCTGCCTGACTCATCTCAAGTTCCTTGACATCTCCATAAAGCAAAAAAATGGAAAGAGGTAGACTTCTTGCATCCAGTTTTCACAATCATCATATAATCAATGTCATTCCCAATAGACAGTTCCTTAGCGTCAACCAAATAACTGATAATAATATGGATTATGGAAAAGCAGCCGATGCTTTGACAAAAAGATTTGTTGACAGAGGGAGGGGTACAAATCTGAGAGAATACAAAACAACAGGAAAGAAAAAGAATACAAAAGTGAAGACATTATATTCAAAAGAAAAACACGAGAATACCAGTGGTTATACAATATTATGTGCAAAAAAATGTGCCCTCAAGTCTCAGGCTGTGTACTTAACATGCAATTTTTCAGTCCCATCAACCGATCATTCAGTGTATAGGTCGATCAGGCAGAAAATATTGCATGGCGTTTGTACAAATTGGATGAATGGGCGATCAGACATGTCCAGAAACCATGGCCGATCGTGTGGTCTTTTATGGACAGCACGGTCAGTCACAATGAAATGTCGTCTGCTGCTACTTTTGCCGCTTCCAACAGTCCTTCGTCCTGGTCGACCAGTAAGAAGTGCCAAATGGTCTGTCTTGACAAATCATCTTAAGGTGAGTACCCAGCTTAAAGCATGCCCACTGCTGGGACAGCATTGTCAACTGCATCATAAGCCCCACCCCGAACTTCTAAATAATTTTTAAAGCTAGCTACATGCCTTGAAGCACCCCATACATGTGATCGACATTTGAGCAATCCAATAAATGTGACTGGATCCCTAAAAATACCGAAAGCTATTTTTCATTTTCCCAATTGACCACACTTGATTGGAAATCCAATCACAAGAACATCTGGCCATATGTGGCTAGTTTTATGTGCCCATTGGAAGAGGAAAGGACAGAGAATTGTTGCGGTCAGTAACTAGGTTCAGAAAATATTGTTTTTTGGGGGTAGGGGCTTCTTACACAGCTCATCGTGTGTCTGTCTCAGAATCAGACAATCAGGGCAGACAAAGAAGATCCAGAGAAGCTAGAGACATCACCCTAGGCTTGTTTAAAAGGTATGAGAGAGCTCTTTTAAAGAACATTTGCCCTTTAAACATCCCATGAAAGGGTGGTGACAGAAACAATATCCTCGCTCAAAAAGAAGGCAAATGGAATAAAATATTTAGGGCCATATTTATAAAGGTGCAGTATCGCTTTTTAGCGATACCATGCCTTAATGATCGGTTTAACAATGGTTAATTAAGATTGTTAGCGTAAATTAAGGATAACGATCTTAAATTAATGATAACAATTGCGTTATCGTTGATTTACGATCCCCATAGAATACAATTGCGGTATTTCATTACCGAATGGTGTTCTATGACCGACTGCTGTCATGCATTACTGATAACACGTGTTATTGTTAAATTTCTATACCTCATTTATAAATATGACTCATAAATCCCTAAAACCTGCACGGCCCCTGCAGCCCTGCGACAGCAGATGGGCCTGGTAGTGGGGGTAGTGGCGGCACGATGACAGATACAACCGCTGTAGATTAGAGGTAAAAGAAATTGGCGAGTTTTGTTCTGCCAGAGATTCTGCAGAACGTATTGAAATTTCGAAAATACGATTCAAACCCAATTGAAGGGGATTTTTTTGCCCCAATTTTCAACTTTTTTACTGGAATTTTTAAATATTCAACCGAGTTTTTAGATTTTGATGTGATTATCAACAGCTTAATTGTGATTTTCCATTTTCAATATTTGGATTTTAAAATTATCGGTAAGTTCCGAATTTCGGAATTTCTAAAAATTGAATTGGACCTGTGGATTTCAAAACTGCCAGTTCTAAAACTCGTCTCTACTGATGAAGCAAAGTGGGGGCCCCACTAAACTAATTTCTAGTTACGCCAATGAGATGGACCCTTAAATCTAATGCCTAAATCTTCCAGTGGTTAACTATATTTAACTTGTTTCCTTTCTTTTCCAGGTATATATATTAAAGCCTATCCAAAACACTGCTAGAAGCTAATTGAAAAGGTAACATTAGAATGTACTCTGCAGGCTTTGTGTCTTTAATTTTGGTGTTTCCCATGTGAAAAATGCAAATGGACAAATAATACATTAGAAAAAAATATGTTTTACTCAGTGCCCTTGAAGGATATGATGAAATATAAATATTCAAGGTTGGATTTAATAATTAGACCTACATAAGGATTCTCCTTTTGCCTGTGATGACATAAGTTGTTTTTTAATCATGCTTCCTAGAACAGTCAGTGTTTCGGTTGACTTTATTTTGCAAAAAAAAAAAAATAGAAATTATTGTAGTAATAACCCTGTCCACTAGGTGGCATGAGATGGCCATTCAACAGCAGTTTGGTAGCATGCTGCAGAATCTGGAAGTTTTCTGCTCTATATAAAAGTGAAACTGTCCAATTCTCTGTACGGATTATATTAGCTTCTATAATGTTATTAAGAAACATACACAGAGACATAGAATGTTATTTAAAGTCAATACATATAGGATTAACATCCCCCTCCCCCCCAAGTTCACAGGAAAAATGTATTTAACATTGAATTGCCAATTCCACCCTGTTTGGTAATTGTATATGTCCAGTTATCTAGTTTCTATTTTTTAATTTCCCTAATTTCTTAAATCTTGTAAATTGTGGTTTGCTAACATGTAACCTTTGATTACTGGTCTGACTGGCAGTAAATGGTGGTGACATTGTTTAATTTGTGTCAAAGAGATTTAAATAGCCACAATCAGTCCAAAATACTTTCCCTTAAAACCTACAGCTGCTGTGTATAGCATCAGGTACAGCAGCTCTATGTGACCAGGCACCACTTTCCCTTCTTTTGATCCCAGTTATATGCACAATGCAACACAATTTTGTGTGACACCTTCTGGTATCAATGGAGGAGACAAGGTTACATAAAGCCTCAGCTTACGCTTCACATTAAAATACCAGGTCTGTGCACTTACACAGATATGTTGCCATATATTGCAATATTCCATATTTTGAACTGAAAAACCTATGGACTCTCTTTAAAGGCAATTGATAGAAAAATACATCTAATTGCTTAAAGTTGGAAATTAGCAACGTTACACTGGGTATCATTGGTTTCTATCGAACTGTGCCTACTGGCAACTGAATATCAGAGAGGGGGTGTATAATCCCTGTATAGGTCCATGTAATTCTATAATGGTATATAATCCCCCTGGTCACAGTGTATGGGTGCCTTGGGTGTGTAAGTATCCCTGGTGTATAGACCCCCGTTTATAGATCCCCCTGGTGTAAAGACCCCTCTGGTAAATAGACCCCCCTGGTGTATAAATTACGGTGGTGTATAGACCCCCCTGTATATTGATTTCCCTGGTGCATAGACCCCTCTGGTATATAGATGCCCCTACCCTGGTATATAGACCCCTCTAGTGTATAGATCTCCCTGGTGTATAAATCCCTGTAGTGTATAGACCCCCTGTATATAGATCCCCTGGTATATAGATCCCCTGGTATTTAGACCCCTCTGGTATATAGATCACCCTACTGGTCAGTGATCTGGTCAGAGACATTTGTGGTGTTAATGTTTAGTGCAGCTTGTTGGGTCCTCTAATAAACAGAAACTGTTCATTAACTCCTTCTCAGCTTGGGAAAGAGTGAAATGAAGTGATTAATGAGTTTGGACACACACTGTTTGTCCCTGGTGGTGTAAAGTGACACAACCATCTTCTTCAATAGAGAGATTGTGACAAAGTGTTGACAGTGACATCTTTACCGACTCCTGCACAATACACAAGATGGCAACACCTTTGCAACCACTGCTACACTGGGAAACTGGCATTGTCATTGCCAGAGAAGGGGTTGTGCTGTCTAAGAGTCATCACCTGGAAAGATGTAGGATAAGGATGGATTAATAGGATAATGTATTAGCTATTACCCTGGTTGGCTCTATGAGGATTTGCCTCTAATACATTATTATATCAGTGCTAAGGAATATGATACAAGGTTTAACCGACTAAAGGGCAACTGAACCACCATGAAAGGATCCAAGTGATCTAGTTAAGGAGACAAACACATATTTTATGACTATAAAACACAGCACTTCTAAAACAGTGGCAATTGGCTGCCTTTACTTCAGTTTGTAGCAGCCAATCACTGTGAAATATAAAGGAATAAACATGTTTACTTACTGCAGGTTAGATCACTACTGTAATTGACCCATGTGTTTGGCTGATTGGGAAAAGATAAACTAATCTGAATTCATTGTAGATTTGCAATTCGCTAACAAACCAAAATGTAAAAATTTCAATTCAGACGTAATAAAAATGTATCCACACTGTATCTGTAGTAAATGTGATGGGGCCACAACCTTGTGTTATTTGTGCAGACTAGGGGCCACAACCCTGTTACATGTGCAGACTAGAGGCTTCATCCTCTGTTATCTGTGCAGACTAGGGGCTACAGCCTCTGTTATCTGTGCAGACTAGAAGGCCGTACATCCTCTGTTATCTGTGCAGACTAGGGGCTACAGCCTCTGTTATCTGTGCAGACTAGGGGCCACGGTCCCCCTGTTATCTGTGCAGACTAGGGGCCACATCCTCTGTTATCTGTGCAGACTAGGGGCTACATCCTCTGTTATCTGTGCAGACTAGGGGCCACATCCTCTGTTATCTGTGCAGACTAGGGGCCACATCCGTGGTATCGTGCAGGACTCAGGGGCCACATCCTGTTATCTGTGCAGACTAGGGGCCACATCCTGTTATCTGTGCAGACTAGGGGCCACATCCTCTGCACTTACCTGCTGCAGTTGGATGACATCTCATACATTCCTATCCATCTGTCTTTCTCCATTAATGTTTAGAACTTAGCTAATCACATACCATTCTATCCCAGTCTTCTGACACCAAACTCTATTTAATGTGTCAGCTGGTGTAACCTTCTTGTTGATGGTAATGCAAGATCATTTATTTATGCTTCACAAAATAATTACATGGAAAAATCAGCAAAGCTTAGCAATGTCTCCCGCATGATGGGAGTGAGGATAATGCAACATAAAGGGGGGCACCAAAGCAAAATGAAGGAAATTGGGTTCTGGTTTGGAACAGAAATAATTATTTTATCTCTAAAAAAAACATCCACTGGGCTATAGAAGCAAATGCTTTATATTGTCAGTACAAAGACTTGCTAAACTACAATCTACCACATCCAAGAAAGGAATGATGGGAATTATAGTCCAATGACAGGTGGAGAGTTGCAGCATTAAAGGGACAGTAAACCTTTAGATCAAATGTACATTAATATAGAAGCATGTAAACAAAATAGAACTAATCTGTAGCTAAGTATGTTTCTACAGTAAATGGCATCTGGATCATTGAGAAAAAAATCTTTAACGCTTTAACACTTGCAGCATTTAAAATAAAGTCACCATGTTAAAAACATGCTACTGGTGTTATTTTCTATAGCAATATGATGGGGAAAATCGTGCAATGGGGCAATTGTTTAATCACCACCAATAGAAATAAGATTAAAACTCAGCTATTCAGTGAATATTCTGCTGTAGTGAATAATAAAATGTGGGATTATTTGGCCCTAAGACAGTTCTATCTAGTCATGTATAGACACCCAGTGTAGGTCACCAATGGACCAATAAACCAAATCCCAGGCCAGGCAGGTTTAACAAGTATGATAATAATATTACAGAATGTGTGGATCTATGACATTGTCTGAGCCATTACTTACTAGTCAGAATTAAATTGGACATTCCCCTCCATGTCCATGTGTAATCAGTAGGAAAAGAAGGTACATGACTTTTTGGTCAACTTTTTCACTTTTGTAAACATAAAAGAGCTCCCTTTGATAACCCATGTATTGGTACAATCATTTGGTAAAGGGCATTCACTTGGGAATGTTTAGAAGGGGGCAGATAAGTTAGTAGGTAGTAAGGTAGTAAGGTAGAAACCAATTGTTGCATTTTATTTCCCATAATCCACAGAAAAGCAGCCTGTATTAAGAACAAAACAGAAACATTAACAAATAAGACAGACGGTCCAGTAAGAATGTTCAGCGAGTCAGTATGGTCTCAACTGCACAAACATGCTGCCAATATCTACCATAGTGTGCTAACCTTGGACCTGGGGCTTCATCCTCTGTAAAAGGATTTTATACTTTATCGGGTTTCTGTTACACAAGACTGACTCTGTGCCCTTCACTGCAAAGTCATTAGATACAATGAATGATGTTTTAGTAAAATATGATACACAGTCTCCAGGTAATTATATATATATAGATAGAGAGAGAGAGGGAGAGAGACTATACATTGTACTTGCTGCCATTTAATTTGTACAAAACACATTTCCTACAGGAATGAGCCCCCTGCCTGTTTCATGATGAAGAGTTAAGCTGTTTATGTTACAAGCAAGCAATGTCTTTAGCTTTATTCTATGAGACAATGAATTATCACTGTGGGTCTTCTTACAGGACTTGGGGGTAGATTGTAACCAGTTAAAAACACTGCCAGGGAAATGGATAAATATTTCGATTTGTTTTTATTGTTTTTGGGATGTAAAGAATTCTTCTTGTAAGACAGGAGATTTAACTGGGGATAAAAGTTACAATTTCAGAAGCTCTTATTTGTCTCCTAGAAATCCAGATGCAATCTCCCCATATGAAGTCCTGCCCAGACAATTGGTTTCTGCTCTTTCGATTTATATGGCTTCACTTGAGAGTTTGGAATTACAAGCTAGATAAGACTGTCTTTTTCTCCAACACACACATCATCTGGCTTTATCTCCCTAAATGTATTTATCACAAGACACTTCTCTTGTTTTAGATCAGAAATTTCTTTCTGACTTGTGAAAATAATTCTCTTTCTTTTCTTAAATGTCCCAGATCTTGTAGATCTCAGGACAGGAGAGAATGAAAACAAACACTGACATTTTGGAGAGATCATTAGATTTTTTTTTAGATTGCTTGCTCATCAGAAAAGGTTCTTTTATTTTAGAAACTGACAAGGGTTTATAAATGGAGCACACTGTAGCAAATGTTATTTTATCATCCTTACAACGAATAAAGAATTTACTTTTTATGTCAAAATGTAAAAAAAAAATGTAAAGAAGTAAACCATACCAGTTTTTTGTTGTTTTTTTTTTTAGCGTAGACGCCTAGCGGTAATGAAAACGTGAACTGCATGTATTAAAACAAAAATCTTGTGTTAATCGTGCAGTTTCCAAGACTGTGAAGGTGATGTATATTATATACTATAATATATATATATATATATATATATATAATATATATAATGCATATGTATAATTTATATATAGATGAGGTTATTTTAGTTTTTATTTTTGCAAATAGTATTTTCCTCTTAACAAAAAAAATCCCCCTGCAGTTAAATGCAGTTTGAGACATGACAGTTAGCATTGTAAGTAAAAGACTTTATTCTTGACAAAGCTGTGCAATAAAAAATACAATTGCTGAAATAAAAAAAAATGAAATAATACTATTTGATGAGGCAAAAGGGACGTCTATATAATTGTGTTCCATTTAAGCCTCTCTCTCTCTTTTCCCCATGATTCTGTAGGCGTCCATTCATTTCTTTGTTAGCATTTAATTCTGGGGTTTATTTGACACTGAAGATTTGTGACAGAATTGTCAGCTTATCTTTAAGTCATCCAGAGATGGTAAAACACATAGCAGACAGTTTAAAAGATTCAAAGGGAATCAGATCCATCTTATTCATGGTGTCTAGAAATGCAATTATGCAGAGGATTTGCTCACGTTTTAAAATGAATTAGACTTGTGGTGTCTGCTGTAGTGGGGTCTAGTGGGGTCTATTTATACCATTTAATACAAATATTTTTGTTGTTTTATCAACCGCAAAATTATGAATCTGCTATTGGACAGATAGATAGATAGATAGATAGATAGATAGATAGATAGATAGATAGATAGATAGATAGATAGATAGATAGATAGATAGATAAAAGACTATTGTGCTATAAATGATAAATTAATTGTATTTTTTTATTGTTTAAGTAAAGTTATTTTTTTTAGATTAATAAAACACATTGAATTACGACCTTTATTTTCCCTTTAATCTACTTTATCGCTGTGAGTATGGGCTGTGGGTTCCATTATGGTTAAATCCCCAGTAGAATGTCAAAATAAGAATGATTCGATATTGTTTCTTTGTACTAAATGGCTGGTATTTTAATAGAGTTTTATTTGTTCGATGTAAATGCCTAAAACCCCACCAGGCGGATTAAATAGACAGTGTTATGGAATGCAGGCAATGGGAGGTCTGTTTGGTGTAAATCACGGATATTTATCAGCCCAAGTGAGTAATCACTTCAACTAATAACACACGGTACATTGAAGAAGCACAATCCAGAGGTAAGGATGTCATGATGTTTCCCAACTCTCTACAGCAACTCACACAAACAAGGAGCCTGTGGGCAGGAAATTCATTAATCCACGAGGTTTGTTTCAAATGTTTTAGACTACATAGATAGAGAGACAGCCCTGTCCTTCACAGATTAACAGAGACTAGATAGATGGAGAGAGCTCTGCCCTTCACAGATTAACAGAGAGTAGATAGATGGAGAGAAAGCCCTGTCCTTCACAGATTAACAGAGATTAGATAGATGGAGAGTCAGCCCTGTCCTTCACATATTAACAGAGACTAGATAGATGGAGAGAGCTCTGCCCTTCACAGATAAACAGAGACTAGATAGATGGAGAGTCAGCCCCGCCCTTCACAGATTAATATTAACAGAGACTAGTCCTTCACAATATTAGCAGAGACTAGATAGATGGAGAGAAGCTCTGCCCTTCACAGATTACAGAGACTAGATAGATGGAGAGTCAGCCCGCCCTTCCAGATTAACAGAGACTAGATAGATGGGAGTCAGCCCCGCCCTTCACAATATTAACAGAGACTAGATAGATGGAGAGTCAGCCCCGCCCTTCACAGATTAACAGAGACTAGATAGATGGAGAGACAGCCCCGTCCTTTACAGATTAACAGAGACTAGATAGATGGACAGTCAGTCCCGTCCTTCACAGATTAACAGAGACTAGATAGATGGAGAGACAGCCCTGTCCTTCACAGATTAGCAGAGACTAGATAGATGGAGAGAGCTCTGCCCTTCACAGATTAACAGACTAGATAGATGGAGAGACAGCCCTGTCCTTCACGATTAACAGAGACTAGATAGATGGAGAGACAGCCCCGTCCTTACAGATTAACAGAGACTAGATAGATGGACAGTCAGTCCCGTCCTTCACAGATTAATAGAGACAAGATAGATGGAGAGACAGCCCCGTCCTTCACAGATTAACAGAGACTAGATAGATGGAGAGACAGCCCTACCCTTTACAGATTAACAGAGACTAGATAGATGGAGAGACAGCCCTGCCCTTTACAGATTAACAGAGACTAGATAATGAGAGACACCCTGCCCTTCACAGATTAACAGACTAGATAGATGGAGAGGCAGCCCTCCCTTCACAAAAAGCGAGACTAGTGGATGGAGAGACAGTCCTGCCCTTCACAGAAAGCAGAGACTAGATGGATGGAGAGACAGTCACAGCCCTGCACAGATTAACGGATAGACACACTCTATTTATGGATGGATACAAACTGTAACTATGTAGCAATTTAATTAGAAGCTTGGACCTATTTATTATGTTACAGATTGGAGCATTGTGTGCCCTAATCTTGTCTTTTATTTTGTATACACCCATTTACTTCCATTTCCTGGCAAATTTTATTATTTATATTTCTATGTTTCCCTTACAGACCAGGTTAAATGCCCTGACAGATTATATGAATATATTCCACAATTTGTTCCCTAGTTGCCTGTGCCCCTGGTTAGACTGTGTAGGGTGCCCACAGCCAGAACTACAGAACGGATGTGATCAGCGCTGGGTGTTCAGGCAACTTCAAACACATTCCTGCCTGAAGCCAAGATACTGCACTTCAATCAGGAACTGCACTGCACTGGGAAAGGAAACTTAAATATTAAATGCAGTCTTCGAACAGGATCACTGGAACACGACGGACCTATTATATATAATTTTTTATAATTGTGTGTGCTTGTATCTGTATATTCAGATGTATCCATATATATCCTCTCCCATAAAAAAAATTATATATATTATATGATTTAAATGAAAATATTTTAATATATTACCCGTATTTATTAGCAAATTTAAATTGTAATTATTAGTAGTGCTGGTGTTCCTTAACTGAAATATTACATAGGCTATATATTACATTTGTTAAAATATATGTAATTCCTTTCATGTTTTCACAGATTAGACTCAAGTATTTAACATAGACAGGGACACCCCTTCAAAATAATCTAGATTTTAAATGACTGTGTGTCTGCTGTATGGGGTCTATTATACAATTAAAACAAATATTTTTGTTCTTTATTAACCCCAAATCTGAATCTGTTATTGATAGATAGAAAATAGATGATACTTAAAAGACTATATTTTGTGTCTTTTCTGTGTTTCTAGTTTCTGCAATACCATTACATATATAGTTATCTATTTAGCTACTCCAATTTATTTTAGGAGTTATAACGTTTAACTATATGTTTTGTTTTTTAGAAATACAACTCTCTCTTGAAAATAATTTAAACTCCAAAGATGAATTTCTTGTAGCAGTAGTAGTAATATGTGGAAAGTGTTGTTTTGTAGGATAGGGTGAGAGAGTCCCCTTCATTCTAGATGCCTTAATAGAAAGAAACTTCCTTTAACATACAAGGAATTATTTCTGTGTGGAGCTGAATATTATAGAGTTTATTGATGAATGGTTTTTGATTGAAGTTTTTCTGATGTTTCTTCTATTTTCAAAACAAAAAACCTGCACATTTCATTTTCTTAATTTCTTTTTACCCACTAGTAGCCAACAAAATTGCCTTCAGCAACCTTTACTAATCCGTACTATTTGTCTGTCTGTCTATAATGTGGACAAATCTTATTTATATAATGATTTAATTCTTCTCCATATTACCATAGATTTAAGGGATGTTTTACATACTAGAATGAAATCTCTCGATTATTGAATAATACTCATTATATAAAATGTCTGTGTGCCTTTCTCTTTAAGGTAGAGAATAAAAATAACTCTACAGAACAAAATCTTGATTTTGAAATGACAAAAGACAAATTGGTATAAATAGTTTAATTTTATATTTAACATAAGTGGAAATAGGCAGGATATTTGAGATTTGACTAATTAAAAGAATTAAAAGTTTGTTGTAATAAAAACCTTTTCAGTTGGCAGAATTGTTGAGAATTAAATCCCATGTAAAGTAAATATAAACATTTTAACAAAGCAAATATAGTGATTCTCTTCATTTTAAAAGCAACACATATGTAGGGTGGGTGCCATTGGGTTCCTCACACAAGGCTCTGATTTTAATGGTGTTAAGTGGAAGTGGGGGGGGTTCCCCGGGATTGAAATAAAGGAAAACCAAAGGTCATTTTGCAATAAAATCATTTTGTTTTGTTTTATAATAAATCATACAAATATACCAATTTACTCTTTTTTGTAACTGTATACACCTTAAAAATAATGCAGTATGAAATGATAACTTAACTCGGCTGTTTTAGTAACAAACATGCATTGTAGTAAGATTGGGGTGTTTTACTCCCCTGAAATGTTACATAAGGTACATCATCATCACCACCATCATCATCATCAGAAGAGCAGTCCTTAAATTGGACTTGTTATGTATCCCTGTTATTTATATTTCTACATGGGGATTCCACTTTACCAGAAATGCACTTTATGAGCCGTCCTGCTTGGAGCTAACAGAAATAATAGATTGTCCGAGATCCAGTCCCCAAATGAACCAAATATCTCATGTTTCCGTAGGAAAAAAACACGGATGGCCAAGTCTTTAATTCCTTGTGCTGTCGCCCTCTAATGGCAGTCATTGGTATCCCAGCGCTAGGCTGTAGTGAGTCTTTGCCCATACAGGGCATACGGTGAATAGTATTGTCCTGTGGCTGCTGGTACAGCACTGGGGCACCCCCTGACGGGAGGGACTTTTAGAATAGGTGGTTACGGCTGCTACTGAGTCCCAGTGGGTGGTGATGTGGCTGCGCAGGGTGAGGGGCTGTGTGGTGCCCCACTGGGTGCCATGTGCATGTGACAAGCCATAGCAGCTGCTGCCAGTGAGGATAACTGGGGTATCCGCAATAACTTGTCCGTGGCCCCTGGGAAGGCGGGTTGTGTCCCAGGTGTCCCAGCAGCTCCTCGGAGGATGAAAATCGCTTGTCGCAGGGCCCTCGCCGACACCCAGTTACAGACATGGGGCAAAGGATCGTTGGGCAACATAAAACCATAAGGATACAGAGGTGGCCCGGCGGGAGGGGGAGACACCCCATGGAGGGCGTGGCTGGGGTACACCAGGGGGTATCCGGATTTCAGGTCGTGCCCAACACGTTGCGCTAGCGCCCAGTTGAGAAGCGCAGTGGTAGCTAAGGCAGTACGGGTCCCTGCACAAACTGGCGCTCATCACAGAGGGAGGGGAAGCTCCGGTCAGTGGGCTGGAGGTGGCAGATTTTCCTGGGCCACCCTAAGGTGCTCACTGGGCCCAACCAGGGAACTGCTCTTGGAGTGATCAAGGGAACCCCATGTGCCAGGAACTGCGGTGGGTACCCTGTGTAGGGCCCAGCCAGGGTGCCGGGGTAAGACATGGTAGCTGGGGGCAGGGGGAAGACGTGTGGCCGGGTTTGTACGGGGATACTGGGGCAACCAGCCCGGATCCCAACACTGAGCCGGCGGAGGAAACCGGAGTGGGGGAGGGGGCGGCAGAGAGGCTTTTACACCCGCTGGGACCCTCACTGTGGGTCTGGGGCAAATCTACACTCAGCCGCCCGAGACCATCAGAGGGCGCAGTCTTAGAGTTCGGTTCCACTTCCTTTTGTCAGTACAATCTCCTGGGGCCTTGGGCTCCGAGGTCGGTGGGGGGTGCGTGGTGATCCGGGGCTGCCAGTCCGGGGGGTAAAGGGGGGACAAGCGGCGCTGGGACACGAACCCAGACTTGTCACTGGCTGACGGTTCCTTCTTCTCTGGGAGTTTGGAATAGGGTTAAAGCTCGATTTGTCCTCGGCCCGATGTCGCTAGTTTCAGGGGAGCCGATTTGGTCTCCTTGTCACTTGCGGACGTGAACCGGTCACTGCGGAGAGTTTGGACGGACAGGTCAGGTTTACCGATCTGGGAGAGGTCTGGGCCAACAGCGCTAAGGGGCTCTTCTTAGCGTCCAACTGAGGGGAGACACAGGATATAAAGGTTAGAATCGACTAAATCAATATAGACAGTTACAGAACAGTGTAGGAGTAGATGCACTAATACTACTAATACCACCACTAATACTCACTACTACCACCACCAATAATACTACTAATACCTCACTTCTACCACTAATAACACTACTAATACTACTACTACCACCACCACCAATAATACTACGAATACTCCACTACTACTACTACTACTACTACCACCACTAATAATAATACTAATTTCACTACTACTACTACTACTACTACTAATAATAATAATAATACTAATTCCACTAAACTCTAATTCCCTAATACTACTAATACTAACAATAATACTAATACCACTAATAATAATACCAACACCACTAATAACAACAACAATAATATAATGCCAATCTAATACCACTACTACTTCCACCAATAATAATACTAATACCACACTAATAATAATACCAATAATATACCACTACTACTACCACATTTAATAATATTACTAATATACTACTAATACGGCAACTATTACCTACTGCAGTTAATACTAATAAATAAATACACCCTGAATTTGCTGTGCGATAAACACAACAGGGTCTACCGGACATAAAACACTTAACAGAGGACACCAAATACACTGGTGCAACTACCTCCATCCAGTACCCAGCATTACCCCATTCAGTACCCAGCATTGCCCCATCCAGTACCCAGCATTGCCCATCCAGTACCCAGCATTGCCCCATCCAGTACCCAGCACTACCCCATACATTGCCCAGCCTTGTGCTACCGGTGATAAAGAGGACTGTGTTTCTATATGCCTATATATTAATATTGCTATATATGTATTATTAATTACTATATTACTATATGGCACATGGACAAAAATAAACAGAGAACATTATTCAGTCACATTACACTGACTGCAATAGGCAGAAGTACAGAAAGTTTCTCTATGACCAAGGTTACTGTACATCAATAGAAATAGGTGACCAGCAGAGGTCAGTAGGGGGTGATATTGGACTTAAACACAAACCGGTCATAGCGCTAACATTGCCCTAAAATCGCCCTTCCAGTGTTTTCTATCATTATCCTGTTAGTCACTGGGTATACTCTATAATTATATATATAATAATATTATATAATAAATAAGCATATTGTATATCTGCCTGGGATAGAATACCTACCATGCCTGTAAGTGGGGCTATATTACATACAATATAACACCCAGTGTACATTGCTGGGGGTTTTAAGAACCTGCACTGACATTAAACATTAGGGAATTAATTTACCTTTCTTTGTTGCTCTGCGCTTTAACACAGGTACACAGCAAGTTCAATGCAGGGGTAGGTTACACTGTACATATGCAATTACCGTACACATGGGTGGTTATTGTATTGGTTTATTTTTAATGTAGATTATTTTATACAACAAGTAGGTTATTTAATACAAAAGGATTATTTTCTATTTGGTTGGTCATGTTACATCTTAATAGTAGGTTATTATTACACTGGCAGATTATTATATATCTAGGTAAATTACTAAAATTACTATATAATTAAGTAGGTAGGTTATTTTATACTTGGGTAGGTTACCGATATCACTGAATACATCCTGGGACGAATTATTAACAAAGGTTCGTTGTTTGTGTGACATAAGCATGGTACATAGACAACATATTGCGCCTTTGTTACCGGGAGGATCATCGTATTCCATTAGGTTGCATTACTGTAATCTGTCTAGCCACTATCAATATCCAGGGTATTACGTGCATTGTCCAGGGTATTACTGTACATTGTCCAGGGTATTAATGTACACTGTCCAGGGTATTGCTGTGCACACTGTCCAGGGTATTACTGAACACAATCCAGGCTAGTACAGTACACTAATACGGGTATAACGTTACTCTACACAGGATATTACTGTACACTATAAAGTGTATTACTGCACACTATCTAGAATATAATTAACAATTTCCTATATATTACTGTACACTATCTAGGTAACTAATAACACTATCCTGGGTATGTATCACAATACACTAGATATTAATTAACACTATCCTGGGTCACTGTACACTATCTGGTTATTAAATAACACATCCGTATATCTGTACACTGTTATGAATTAAACTATCCTGAGTATTACTGTACACATCTGGGTTATTAATTAACACTATCCTGAGTATTACTGTACACTATCTGGGCTATTAATTAACACTATCCTGAGTATTACTGTACACTATCTGGGCTATTAATTAAAACTATCCTGAGTATTATTGTACACTGTTATTAATAAAAACTATCCTGAGTATTACTGTACACTATCTGGGTTATATATTAACACTATCCTGAGTATTACTGTACACTATCTGGGTTATTAATTAACACACTATCCTGAGTATTACTGTACACTATCTGGGTTATTAATTAACACTATCCTGAGTATTACTGTACACTATCTGGGTTATTAATTAACACACTATCCTGAGTATTACTGTACACTATCTGGGTTATATATTAACACTACCTGAGTATCCTGTACACTATCTGGGTTATTAATTACACAACTTTCCTGAGTATTACTGTACACTATCTGGGTTATTAATTAACACTATCCTGAGTATTACTGTACACTATCTGGGTTATTAATTAACACTATCCTGAGTATTACTGTACACTATCTGGGTTATTAATTAACACACTATCCTGAGTATTACTGTACACTATCTGGGTTATATATTAACACTATCCTGAGTATTACTGTACACTATCTGGGTTATTAATTAACACACTATCCTGAGTATTATTGTACACTATCTGGGTTATATATTAACACTATCCTGAGTATTACTGTACACTATCTGGGTTATTAATTAACACACTATCCTGAGTATTACTGTACACTATCTAGGTTATTAATTAACACTATCCTGAGTATTACTGTACACTATCTGGGTTATTAATTAACACTATGCAGTTATTACTGCACTTTCTCTATCCAGCCATTGAACATCCTGGGCACGTTGCGAATATTCGTAGTGAGAAGAAAAAACGAAGTAACCAGGACTGTGGCGATTCCCGGCCATTAATGTCCATATGACCGATCACTGTACCACCAGCCACACCTGATTCCACTCTATGGCGATACAGACTGGGAACTTATTAGGGGCGAAATTCCCTGTTAGGTAAATGTGACCTAGGGAACGATAATATATGTACCTCAATAGAAATGAGTGGGTCTATGGGGAGTATGGACACTCAGTTAAGGGGCACATGGAGACACAGAAAGAAAGGAGCCTGTTCTTACCTCTATCGGGCTGATCGGGGTGGAGGGCAAAGGCTGCAGATACTCCGGGTGCAGGATGTGTCCGCTCCGCTGTCAGCATCTTGAGCACCTTAATAGGAAGCCGGCCGGCCTGGCGCAAGGGATCCTAGAGCACGGGGTGAGAAAAGCTTTGCTGGGGGATGGGGCTGCTCCGCTCTCCGGGTCTAAGGGACTCACACGACTTGCAGAATCCAGTGGCGAGTTGATCATGTCCCCCTGACAACATTGGGGAATAGGAAGGGGAGGGAATCCAGTGGCGCCCTGGATAGGATCCTTTACATACAGAGATTCCTTGTTCGGGTCCGCGGTGCGACCTTCACACTAGCGCATCATTGCCTACGTTCTAGCCCGATACCGAACACGAGTCCGCGCCGATCTCAACCAGCACAGCGCAATGTTCCTAGGGAAGAGAGCGAGTCCGTATCCGGCTCCACCCAGCCCGTCCGTATCCAGCACTGGCTGCAATGTATCCGAGCAGTCTGACAGTGGCGTATCCAGCAGTCACCGCTTCCTATCGGCTCTGCGAGTAGCAATGGACGAGATCTACAGGAAATGTGTCAGTGTCCCACAGTGAAGCGATCGGATGTTCAGTCGTCCATCACACAAACAAGATCCTTCCCTCCAGTCCGCTCCCCGCGCCCACTCCTAGTGTAGAGCGCACATTGCGAGCAGCAGCGCAGCCAGCCAGACAACTGCCAGAAATTCTCACTCAAAAGCCTCTGAATTAGGGCTGAATTAAAGCCTTTGCCGCCTTCCATCCGGGACCCTGAGTGATTGGAGGGTCAAGGGATGTGACGTCCCCTTTCTCTCTGCCTCTAATGCTCTCTCTCCCCCCCCCCTCTCTCTCTCTTTCTTCCCCTCCCTCTTCCTGGTGGTTTCACGTTTTGCTCTAAGAAATGGGCTTGTTTTACATTTTATGGTTCATGTCCCCAACCGCTCTTCTATTTTGACAGCACTTTATATGCTCAAACTGCTTAGCTATGGAAATAAATGGATACCTGAAGCATCTTTTCGTCTTTATTTTAGTTTTAATATGAAACAAACTAGGGGACGTAAGCATGAGAACGGATTATGTTTATTATGTAAAAGGCCTGATCAGGGTAATAGAATCCACAGATATATTGCCCATGGAAAGCCTGGCTCAATAAATTTCCTATGTCTGATCCCAGTTTAAGGGCACTGCTACACTCTGCCGCAAACGCACACGGAATTGCATGCAATTTTGATGCATTCGTTTTTTTTTAGAAATAGAAACCGCATGCGATTGTGCAAAAAATGCAGAACGCAAATCGCAATCACATTGCAACCCAAAAACGGGTTTTTCGTGTGTTGCCACAATTGCAATAATTGGAAAAAACGCATACGCAATAAAAAAAACACTAGTGTGGCCTACCCGACCCCATGATGCTGTAAGGACATTACCTTTTCGGGTTCTCTTCTGTCACATGCTAGATTCTGCGTTTGAGCATCCGGCTTTGGTGTTGTTTTACCATTTCCATTCCCCAACATTGCTTCTACTTAAAATTCTGATCGTTTTGTCCTATTAGGGGCCATGGTATTAATTAATTCAAACTTAAAGGGCAACTAAAGCCTCAGAACAACATTGAATTGAAGGTAGATCTCCTTGAATAAAAGCAGTAATTCATGTCTCACCTCTCATTTTAATATGGTTGCTGAGAAATGTACCTTTCTAACATAGTTTTGTGTCTTATTTCCCACACCCATATGGCACGGTGTGGTCACTGACCATTATGTTCTTTACACATGCTCAGTTCTAAGATACTGCAGGAACTTGTTACAGTTGCCCACACCCACTGGTAGCCTTTAGCCAATCCTTTTACAGACAGATTAGGCAAGGGACCATGTGACTGATGTCAGGGGTGTGGCCAGTCACTGACATACTCACAGTTTATTTCATCCAGTTCTTCAGGGGGTTACATTTACTTTAATGTAATTTACTGTGGTGGCATTTTAAATTTTTTTTGGTGTTTTGGAGGGGATTGTTCAGGTTCTGGAGTGTAAAAATTTGTGTTTAGTTCGTCTTCATCGGTTGTGGTCTGTCTCAGAATCAGACAATCAGGGAGACAAAGAAGATCCAGAGAAGACGAGACATCACCCTAGGCTTGTTTAAAAGGTATGAGAGAGCTCTTTTAAAGAACATTTGCCTTTAAACATCCCATGAAAGGGTGGTGACAGAAACAATATCCTCGCTCAAAAGAAGGCAAATGGAATAAAAATATTAGGGCCATATTTATAAAGGTGCAGTATCGCTTTTTAGCGATACCATGCCTTAAGATGGTTTAACAATGGTTAATTAAGATTGTTAGCGTAAATTAAGGAACGATCTTAAATTAATGATAACAATTGCGTTATCGTTGATTTACGATCCCATAGAATACAATTGCGGTATTCATTACCGAATGGTGTTCTATGACCGACTGCTGTCATGCATTACTGATAACACGTGTTATTGTTAAATTTCTATACCTCATTTATAAATAGACTCATAATCCCTAAAACTGCACGGCCCTGCAGCCCTGCGACAGCAGATGGCCTGGTAGTGGGGTGGTAGTGGCGGCACGATGACAGATACAACCGCTGTAGATTAGAGGTAAAGAAATTGGCGAGTTTTGTTCTGCAGAGATTCTGAGAACGTATTGAAATTTCGAAAATACGATTCAACCCAATTGAAGGGGATTTTTTTGCCCCATTTTCAACTTTTTTACTGGAATTTTTAAATATTCAACCGAGTTTTTAGATTTTGATGTGATTACACAGCTTAATTGTGATTTTCCATTTTCAATATTTGGATTTAAAATTTCGGTAAGTTCCGAATTTCGGAATTTCTAAAAATTGAATTGGACCTGTGGATTTCAAAACTGCCAGTTCTAAAACTCGTCTCTACTGATGGAAGCAAAGTGGGGGCCCCACTAAACTAATTTCTAGTTACGCCAATGAGATGGACCCTTAAATCTAATGCCTAAATCTTCCAGTGGTTAACTATATTAACTTGTTTCCTTTCTTTTCCAGGTATATAATTAAAGCCTATCCAAAACACTGTAGAAGCTAATTGAAAAGGTAACATAGTATAGTACTCTGCAGGCTTTGTGTCTTTAATTTTGGTGTTTCCCATGTGAAAAATGCAAATGGACAAATAATACATTAGAAAAAAATATGTTTTACTCAGTGCCCTTGAAGGATATGATAAATATAAATATTCAAGGTTGGATTTAATAATTAGACCTACATAAGGATTCTCCTTTTGCCTGTGATGACATAAGTTGTTTTTTAATCATGCTTCCTAGAACAGTCAGTGTTTCGGTTGACTTTATTTTGCAAAAAAAAAAAAATAGAAATTATTGTAGTAATAACCCTGTCCACTAGTGGCAGAGATGGCCATTCAACAGCAGTTTGGTAGCATGCTGCAGAATCTGGAAGTTTTCTGCTCTATATAAAAGTGAAACTGTCCAATTCTCTGTACGGATTATATTAGCTCTATAATGTTATTAAGAAACATACACAGAGACATAGAATGTATTAAAGTCAATACATATAGGATTAACATCCCCCTCCCCCCCAAGTTCACAGGAAAAATGTATTTAACATTGAATTGCCAATTCCACCCTGTTTGGTAATTGTATATGTCCAGTTATCTAGTTTCTATTTTAATTTCCCTAATTTCTAAATCTTGTAAATTGTGGTTTGCTAACATGTAACCTTTGATTACTGGTCTGACTGGCAGTAAATGTGGTGACATTGTTTAATTTGTGTCAAAGAGATTTAAATAGCCACAATCAGTCCAAAATACTTTCCCTTAAAACCTACAGCTGCTGTGTATAGCATCAGGTACAGCAGCTCTATGTGACCAGGCACCACTTTCCCTTCTTTGATCCCAGTATATGCACAATGCAACACAATTTTGTGTGACACCTTCTGGTATCAATGGAGGAGACAAGGTACATAAAGCCTCAGCTTACGCTTCACATTAAAATAACCAGGTCTGTGCACTTACACAGATATGTTGCATATATTGCAATATTCCATATTTTGAACTGAAAAACCTATGGACTCTCTTTAAAGGCAATTGATAGAAAAATACATCTAATTGCTTAAAGTTGGAAATTAGCAACGTTACACTGGGTATCATTGGTTTCTATCGAACTGTGCCTACTGGCAACTGAATATCAGAGAGGGGGTGTATAATCCCTGTATAGGTCCATGTAATTCTATAATGGTATATAATCCCCCTGGTCACAGTGTATGGGTGCCTGGGTGTGTAAGTATCCCTGGTGTATAGACCCCCGTTTATAGATCCCCCTGGTGTAAAGACCCCTCTGGTAAATAGACCCCCCTGGTGTATAAATTACGGGGTGTATAGACCCCCCTGTATATTGATTCCCTGGTGCATAGACCCCTCTGGTATATAGATGCCTACCCTGGTATATAGACCCCTCTAGTGTATAGATCTCCCTGGTGTATAAATCCCTGTAGTGTATAGACCCCCTGTATATAGATCCCCTGGTATATAGTCCCCTGGTATTTAGACCCCTCTGGTATATAGATCACCCTACTGGTCAGTGATCTGGTCAGAGACATTTGTGGTGTTAATGTTTAGTGCAGCTTGTTGGGTCCTCTAATAAACAGAAACTGTTCATTAACTCCTTCTCAGCTGGGAAAGAGTGAAATGAAGTGATTAATGAGTTTGACACACACTGTTTGTCCCTGGTGTGTAAAGTGACACAACCATCTTCTTCAATAGAGAGATTGTGACAAAGTGTTGACAGTGACATCTTTACCGACTCTGCACAATACACAAGATGGCAACACCTTTGCAACCACTGCTACACTGGGAAACTGGCATTGTCATTGCCAGAGAAGGGGTTGTGCTGTCTAAGAGTCATCACCTGGAAAGATGTAGGATAAGGATGGATTAATAGGATATGTATTAGCTATTACCCTGGTTGGCTCTATGAGGATTTGCCTCTAATACATTATTATATCAGTGCTAAGGAATATGATACAAGGTTTAACCGACTAAAGGGCAACTGAACCACCATGAAAGGATCCAAGTGATCTAGTTAAGGAGACAAACACATATTTTATGACTATAAAACACAGCACTTTAAAACAGTGGCAATTGGCTGCCTTTACTTCAGTTTGTAGCAGCCAATCACTGTGAATATAGGAATAAACATGTTTACTTACTGCAGGTTAGATCACTACTGTAATTGAC
The DNA here is from genome assembly GCA_019447015.1 of Hymenochirus boettgeri. Classification (NCBI taxonomy): domain Eukaryota; kingdom Metazoa; phylum Chordata; class Amphibia; order Anura; family Pipidae; genus Hymenochirus; species Hymenochirus boettgeri. The sequence continues at coordinate 97,068,142 of CM033475.1, read as the reverse complement.
CCATGTGTTTGGCTGATTGGGAAAAGATAAACTAATCTGAATTCATTGTAGATTTGCAATTCGCTAACAAACCAAAATGTAAAAATTTCAATTCAGACGTAATAAAATGTATCCACACTGTATCTGTAGTAAATGTGATGGGGCCACAACTTGTGTTATTTGTGCAGACTAGGGGCCACAACCCTGTTACATGTGCGAATGAGGCTTCATCCTCTGTTATCTGTGCAGACTAGGGGCTACAGCCTCTGTTATCTGTGCAGACTAGGGGCACATCCTCTGTTATCTGTCCAGACTAGGGGCTACAGCCTCTGTTATCTGTGCAGACTAGGGGCCACATCCTCTGTTATCTGTGCAGACTAGGGCTACAGCCTCTGTTATCTGTGCAGACTAGGGGCCAATCCTCTGTTATCTGTGCAGACTAGGGGCTACATCCTCTGTTATCTGTGCAGACTAGGGGCACATCCTCTGTTATCTGTGCAGACTAGGGGCCACATCCTGTATCTGTGCAGACTAGGGGCCACTCCTGTTATCTGTGCAGACTAGGGGCCACATCCTGTTATCTGTGCAGACTAGGGCCACATCCTCTGCACTTACTGCTGCAGTTGGATGACATCTCATACATTCCTATCCATCTGTCTTTCTCCATAATGTTTAGAACTTAGCTAATCACATACCATTCTATCCAGTCTTCGACACCCAAACTCTATTTAATGTGTCAGCTGGGGTAACCTTCTTGTTGATGGTAATGCAAGATCATTTATTTATGCTTCACAAAATAATTACATGGAAAAATCAGCAAGCTTAGCAATGTCTCCCGCATGTGGAGTGGGATAATGCAACATAAAGGGGGGCACCAAGCAAAATGAAGGAAATTGGGTTCTGGTTGGAACAGAAATAATTATTTTATCTCTAAAAAAAACATCCACTGGGCTATAGAAGCAAATGCTTTATATTGTCAGTACAAAGACTTGCTAAACTACAATCTACCACATCCAAGAAGGAATGAGGGAATTATAGTCAATGCAGGTGGAGAGTTGCAGCATTAAAGGGACAGTAAACCTTTAGATCAAATGTACATTAATATAGAAGCATGTAAACAAAATAGAACTAATGTGAGCTAAGTATGTTTCTACAGTAAATGGCATCTGGATCATTGAGAAAAAAATCTTTAACGCTTTAACACTTGCAGCATTTAAAATAAAGTCACCATGTTAAAAACATGCTACTGGTGTTATTTTCTATAGCAATATGATGGGGAAAATCGTGCAATGGGGCAATTGTTTAATCACCACCAATAGAAATAAGATTAAACTCAGCTATTCAGTGAATATTCTGCTGTAGTGAATAATAAAATGTGGGATTATTTGGCCCTAAGACAGTTCTATCTAGTACAGTATAGAACCCAGTGTAGGTCACCAATGGACCAATAAACCAAATCCCAGGCCAGGCAGGTTTAACAAGTATGATAATAATATTACAGAATGTGTGGATCTATGACATGTCTGAGCCATTACTTACTAGTCAGAATTAAATTGGACATTCCCCTCCATGTCCATGTGTAATCAGTAGGAAAAGAGGTACATGATTTTGGTCAACTTTTTCACTTTTGTAAACATAAAAGAGCTCCCTTTGATAACCAGTATTGGTACAATCATTTGGTAAAGGGCATTCACTTGGGAATGTTTAGAAGGGGGCAGATAGTTAGTAGGTAGTAAGGTAGTAAGGTAGAAACCAATTGTTGCATTTTATTTCCCATAATCCACAGAAAAGCAGCCGTATTAAGAACAAAACAGAAACATTAACAAATAAGACAGACGGTCCAGTAAGAATGTTCAGGGAGTCAGTATGGTCTCAACTGCACAAACATGCTGCCAATATCTACCATAGTGTGCTAACCTTGGACCTGGGGCTTCATCCTCTGTAAAAGGATTTTATACTTTATCGGGTTTCTGTTACACAAGACTGACTCTGTGCCCTTCACTGCAAAGTCATAGATACAATGAATGATGTTTTAGTAAAATATGATACACAGTCTCCAGGTAATTATATATATATAGATAGAGAGAGAGAGGGAGAGAGACTATACATTGTACTTGCTGCCATTTAATTTGTACAAAACACATTTCCACAGGAATGAGCCCTGCCTGTTTCATGATGAAGAGTTAAGCTGTTTATGTTACAAGCAAGCAATGTCTTTAGCTTATTTCTATGAGACAATGATTATCACTGTGGGTTTCTTACAGGACTTGGGGGTAGATTGTAACCAGTTAAAAACACTGCCAGGGAAATGGATAAATATTTCGATTTGTTTTTTATTGTTTTTGGGATGTAAAGAATTCTTCTTGTAAGACAGAGATTTAACTGGGGATAAAAGTTACCATTCAGAAGCTCTTATTTGTCTCCTAGAAATCCAGATGCAATCTCCCCATATGAAGTCCTGCCCAGCAATTGGTTTTCTGCTCTTTCGATTTATTGGCTTCACTTGAGAGTTTGGAATTACAAGCTAGATAAGAATGTCTTTTTCTCCAACACACACATCATCTGGCTTTATCTCCCTAAATGTATTTATCACAAGACACTTCTCTGTTTTTAGATCAGAAATTTCTTTCTGACTTGTGAAAATAATTCTCTTTCTTTTCTTAAATGTCCCAGATCTTGTAGATCTCAGGACAGGAGAGAATGAAAACAAACACTGACATTTTGGAGAGATCATTAGATTTTTTTTTAGATTGCTTGCTCATCAGAAGGTTCTTTTATTTTAGAAACTGACAAGGGTTTATAAGGAGCACACTGTAGCAAATGTTATTTTATCATCCTTACAACGAATAAAGATTTACTTTTTATGTCAAAATGTAAAAAAAAAATGTAAAGAAGTAAACACTAACCGTTTTTTGTGTTTTTTTTTTTAGCGTAGACGCTAGCGGTGTGAAACCGTGAACTGCATGTATTTAAAACAAAAATCTTGTGTTAATCGTGCGTTTCCAAGACTGTGAAGTGTATGTATATATATATATATATATATATATATATATATATATATATTATATATATATTATATATAATATATAATATATATAATGCATAGTATAATTTATATAGATGAGGTTATTTTAGTTTTTATTTTGCAAATAGTATTTTCCTCTTAACAAAAAAATCCCCCTGCAGTTAAATGCAGTTTGAGACATGACAGTTAGCATTGTAAGTAAAAGACTTTATTCTTGACAAAGCGTGCAATAAAAAATACAATTGCTGAAATAAAAAAAAAATGAAATAATACTATTTGATGAGGCAAAGGGACGTCTATATAATTGTGTCCATTTAAGCCTCTCTCTCTCTTTCCCCATGATTCTGTAGGCGTCCATTCATTTCTTTGTTAGCATTTAATTCTGGGGTTTATTTGACACTGAAGATTTGTGACAGAATTGTCAGCTTATCTTTAAGTCATCAGAGATGGTAAAACACATAGCAGACAGTTTAAAAGATTCAAAGGGAATCAGATCCATCTTATTCATGGTGTCTAGAAATGCAATTATGCAGAGGATTGCTACGTTTTAAAAGAATTAGACGTGGGTGCTGCTGTAGTGGGGTCTAGTGGGGTCTATTTATACCATTTAATACAAATATTTTGTTGTTATCAACCGCAAATTAGAATCTGCTATTGGACAGTAGATAGATAGATAGATAGATAGATAGATAGATAGATAGATAGATAGATAGATAGATAGATAGATAGATAATAGATAAAAGACTATTGTGCTATAAATGATAAATTAATTGTATTTTTTATTGTTTAAGTAAAGTTATTTTTTTTTAGATTAATAAAACACATTGAATTACGACCTTTATTTTCCCTTTAATCTACTTTATCGCTGGTGAGTATGGCTGTGGGTTCCATTATGGTTAAATCCCCAGTAGAATGTCAAATAAGAATGATTCGATATTGTTTCTTTGTACTAAATGGCTGGTATTTTAATAGAGTTTATTTGTTCGATGTAAATGCCTAAAACCCCACCAGGCGGATTAAATAGACAGTGTTATGGAATGCAGGCAATGGGAGTGGTTGTTTGGTGTAAATCACGGATATTTATCAGCCCAAGTGAGTAATCACTTCAACTAATAACACACGGTACATTGAAGAAGCACAATCCAGAGGTAAGGATGTATGATGTTTCCAACTCTCTACAGAACTCACACAAACAAGGAGCCTGTGGGCAGGAAATTCATTAATCCACGAGGTTTGTTTCAATGTTTTAGACTACATAGATAGAGAGACAGCCCTGTCCTTCACAGATTAACAGAGACTAGATAGATGGAGAGAGCTCTGCCCTTCACAGATTAACAGAGAGTAGATAGATGGAGAGAAAGCCCTGTCCTTCACAGATTAACAGAGATTAGATAGATGGAGAGTCAGCCCTGTCCTTCACATATTAACAGAGACTAGATAGATGGAGAGAGCTCTGCCCTTCACAGATAAACAGAGACTAGATAGATGGAGAGTCAGCCCCGCCCTTCACAGATTAACAGAGACTAGTCCTTCACAGATTAGCAGAGACTAGATAGATGGAGAGAGCTCTGCCCTTCACAGATTAACAGAGACTAGATAGATGGAGAGTCAGCCCGCCCTTCACAGATTAACAGAGACTAGATAGATGGAGAGTCAGCCCCGCCCTTCACAGATTAACAGAGACTAGATAGATGGAGAGTCAGCCCCGCCCTTCACAGATTAACAGAGACTAGATAGATGGAGAGACAGCCCCGTCCTTTACAGATTAACAGAGACTAGATAGATGGACAGTCAGTCCCGTCCTTCACAGATTAACAGAGACTAGATAGATGGAGAGACAGCCCTGTCCTTCACAGATAGAGAGACTAGATAGATGGAGAGAGCTCTGCCCTTCACAGATTAACAGACTAGATAGATGGAGAGACAGCCGTCCTTCACAGATTAACAGAGACTAGATAGATGGAGAGACAGCCCCGTCCTTTACAGATTAACAGAGACTAGATAGATGGACAGTCAGTCCCGTCCTTCACAGATTAATAGAGACAAGATAGATGGAGAGACAGCCCCGTCCTTCACAGATTAACAGAGACTAGATAGATGGAGAGACAGCCCTACCCTTTACAGATTAACAGAGACTAGATAGATGGAGAGACAGCCCTGCCCTTTACAGATTAACAGAGACTAGATAGATGGAGAGACAGCCCTGCCCTTCACAGATTAACAGACTAGATAGATGGAGAGGCAGCCCTGCCCTTCACAAAAAAGCAGAGACTAGATGGATGGAGAGACAGTCCTGCCCTTCACAGAAAAGCAGAGACTAGATGGATGGAGAGACAGTCACAGCCCTGCACAGATTAACGGATAGACACACTCTATTAATATGGATGGATACAAACTGTAACTATGTAGCAATTTAATTAGAAGCTTGGACCTATTTATTATGTTACAGATTGGAGCATTGTGTGCCCTAGATCTTGTCTTTTATTTTGTATACACCCATTTACTTCCATTTCCTGGCAGAATTTTATTATTTATATTTCTATGTTTCCCTTACAGAACAGGTTAAATGCCCTGACAGATTATATGAATATATTCCACAATTTGTTCCCTAGTTGCCTGTGCCCCTGGTTAGACTGGTGTAGGGTGCCCACAGCCAGAACTACAGAACGGATGTGATCAGCGCTGGGTGTTCAGGGGCAACTTCAAACACATTCCTGCCTGAAGCCAAGATACTGCACTTCAATCAGGAACTGCACTGCACTGGGAAAAGGAAACTTAAATATTAAATGCAGTCTTCGAACAGGATCACTGGAACACGACGGACCCTATTATATATAATTTTTTATAATTGTGTGTGCTTGTATCTGTATATTCAGATGTATACATATATATCCTCTCCCATAAAAAAAATTATATATATATATAATGATTTAAATGAAAATATTTTAATATATTACCCGTATTTATATAGCAAATTTAAATTGTAATTATTAGTAGTGCTGGTGTTCCTTAACTGAAATATTACATAGGCTATATATTACATTATGTTATAATATATGTAATTCCTTTCATGTATTTCACAGATTAGACTCAAGTATTTAACATAGACAGGGACACCCCTTTCAAAATAAATCTAGATTTTAAATGACTTGTGTCTGCTGTATTGGGGTCTATTTATACAAATTAAAACAAATATTTTTGTTCTTTTATTAACCCCAAATCTGAATCTGTTATTAGATAGATAGAAAGATAGATAGATACTTAAAAGACTATATTTTGTGTCTTTTTCTGTGTTTCTAGTTTCTGCAATACCATTACATATATAGTTATCTATTTAGCTACATCCAATTTATTTTAGGAGTTATAACTGTTTAACTATATGTTTTGTTTTTTAGAAATACAACTCTCTCTTGAAAATAATTTAAACTCCAAAGATGAATTTCTTGTAGCAGTAGTAGTAATAATGTGGAAATGTTGTTTTGTAGGATAGGGTGAGAGAGTCCCCTTCAGCTTCTAGATGCCTTAATAGAAAAGAAACTTCCTTTAACATACAAGGAATTATTTCTGTGTGGAGCTGAATATTATAGATGTTATTGAATGAATGGTTTTGATTGAAGTTTTTCTGATGTTTCTTCCATTTTTCAAAACAAAAAAACCTGCACCATTTCATTTTCTTAATTTCTTTTTACCCAGCTAGTAGCCAACAAAATTGCCTTCAGCAACCTTTACTAATCCGTACTATTTGTCTGTCTGTCTATAATGTGGACAAATCTTATTTATATAATGATTTAATTCTTCTCCATATTACCAGTAGATTTAAGGGATGTTTTACATACTAGAATGAAATCTCTCGATTATTGAATAATACTCATTATATAAAAATGTCATGTGTGCCTTTTCTCTTTAAGGTAGAGAATAAAAATAACTCTACAGAACAAAATCTTGATTTTGAAATGACAAAAGACAAATTGGTATAAATAGTTTAATTTTTATATTTAACATAAGTGGAAATAGGCAGGGATATTTTGATATTTGACTAATTAAAAGAATTAAAAGTTTGTTGTAATAAAAACCTTTTCAGTTGGCAGAATTGTTGGAGAATTAAATCCCATGTAAAGTAAAATATAAAACATTTTAACAAAGCAAATATAGTGATTCTCTTCATTTTAAAAGCAACACAATATGTAGGGTGGGTGCCATTGGGTTCCTCACACAAGGCTCTGATTTTAATGGTGTTAAGTGGAAGTGGGGGGGGTTCCCCTGGATTGAAATAAAGGAAAACCAAAGGTCATTTTGCAATAAAATCATTTTGTTTTGTTTTATAATACATCATACAAAATATACCAATTTACTCTTTTTTGTAACTGTATACACCTTAAAAATAATTGCAGTATGAAATGATAACTTAACTCGGCTGTTTTAGTAACAAACATGCATTGTATGTAAGATTGGGGTGTTTTACTCCCCTGAAATGTTACATAAGGTACATCATCATCACCACCATCATCATCATCAGAAGAGCAAGTCCTTAAATTGGACATTGTTATGTATCCCTGTTATTTATATTTCTACATGGGGATTCCACTTTACCAGAAATGCACTTTATGAGCCGTCCTGCTTGGAGCTAACAGAAATAAATAGATTGTCCGAGGATCCAGTCCCCAAATGAACCAAATATCTCATGTTTCCGTAGGAAAAAAAACACGGATGGCCAAGTCTTTAATTCCTTGTGCTGTCGCCCTCTAATGGCAGTCATTGGTATCCCAGCGCTGAGGCTGTAGTGAGTCTTTGCCCATACAGGGCATACGGTGAATAGTAGTGTCCTGTGGCTGCTGGTACAGGCACTGGGGCACCCCCTGACGGGAGGGGACTTTTAGAATAAGGGTGGTATCGGCTGCTACTGAGTCCCAGTGGGTGGTGATGTGGGCTGCGCAGGGTGAGGGGGCTGTGTGGTGCCCCACTGGGTGCCATGTGCATGTGACAAGCCATAGCAGCTGCTGCCAGTGAGGATGAACTGGGGTATCCGGGCAATAACTTGTCCGTGGCCCCTGGGAAGGCGGTGTGTGTCCGCAGGTGTCCCAGCAGCTCCTCGGAGGATGAAAATCGCTTGTCGCAGGGCCCAGTCGCCGACACCCAGTTACAGACATGGGGCAAAGGATCGTTGGGCAACATAAAACCATAAGGATACAGAGGGTGGCCCGGCAGGGAGGGGGGAGACACCCCATGGAGGGCGTGGCTGGGGTACACCAGGGGGTATCCGGATTTCAGGTCGTGCCCACACGTTGCGCTAGCGCCCAGTTGAGAAGCGCAGTGGTAGCTAAGGCAGTACGGGTCCCTGCACAAACTGGCGCTCATCACAGAGGGAGGGGAAGCTCCGGTCAGTGGGCTGGAGGTGGCAGATTTTCCTGGGCACCCTAAGGTGCTCAGCTGGGCCCCAACCAGGGAACTGCTCTTGGAGTGATCAAGGGAAACCCCATGTGCCAGGAACTGCGGTGGGTACCCTGTGTAGGGCCCAGCCAGGGTGCCGGGGTAAGACATGGTAGCTGGGGGCAGGGGGAAGACAGTGTGGCCGGGTTTGTACGGGGATACTGGGGCAACCAGCCCGGATCCCAACACTGAGCCGGCGGAGGAAACCGGAGTGGGGGAGGGGGCGGCAGAGAGGCTTTTACACCCGCTGGGACCCTCACTGTGGGTCTGGGGCAAATCTACACTCAGCCGCCCGAGACCATCAGAGGGCGCAGTCTTAGAGTTCGGTTCCACTTCCTTTTTGTCAGTACAATCTCCTGGGGCCTTGGGCTCCGAGGTCGGTGGGGGGGTGCGTGGTGATCCGGGGCTGCCAGTCCGGGGGGTAAAGGGGGGACAAGCGGCGCTGGGGACACGGAACCCAGACTTGTCACTGGCTGACGGTTCCTTCTTCTCTGGGAGTTTGGAATAAGGTTTAAAGCTCGATTTGTCCTCGGCGCCGATGTCGCTAAGTTTCAGGGGAGCCGATTTGGTCTCCTTGTCACTTGCGGACGATGAACCGGTCACTGCGGAGAGTTTGGACGGAGCAGGGTCAGGTTTACCGATCTGGGAGCAGGTCTGGGCCAACAGCGCTAAGGGGCTCTTCTTAGCGTCCAACTGAGGGGAGACACAGGATAATAAAGGTTAGAATCGGACTAAATCAATATAGACAGTTACAGAACAGTGTAGGAGTAGATGCACTAATACTACTAATACCACCACTAATACTACTACTACCACCACCAATAATACTACTAATACCTCACTTCTACCACTAATAACACTACTAATACTACTACTACCACCACCACCAATAATACTACGAATACTCCACTACTACTACTACTACTACTACCACCACTAATAATAATACTAATTTCACTACTACTACTACTACTACTACTAATAATAATAATAATACTAATTCCACTAAAACTACTAATTCCACTAATACTACTAATACTAACAATAAATACTAATACCACTAATAATAATACCAACACCACTAATAACAACAACAATAATAATAATGCCAATCTAATACCACTACTACTTCCACCAATAATAATACTAATACCACAACTAATAATAATACCAATAATAATACCACTACTACTACCACATTTAATAATATTACTAATAATACTACTAATACGGCAACTATTACCTACTGCAGTTAATACTAATAAAATAATAACACACCTGAATTTGCTGTGCGATAACACAACAGGGTCTACCGGACATAAAACACTTAACAGAGGACACCAAAATACACTGGTGCCAACTACCTCCATCCAGTACCCAGCATTACCCCATTCAGTACCCAGCATTGCCCCATCCAGTACCCAGCATTGCCCCATCCAGTACCCAGCATTGCCCCATCCAGTACCCAGCACTACCCCATACATTGCCCAGCCTTGTGCTACCGGTGATAAAAGAGGACTGTGTTTCTATATGCCTATATATTAATATTGCTATATATGTATTATTAATTACTATATTACTATATGGCACATGGACAAAAATAAACAGAGAACATTATTCCAGTCACATTACACTGACTGCAATAGGCAGAAAGTACAGAAAGTTTCTCTATGACCAAGGTTACTGTACATCAATAGAAATAGGTGACCAGCAAGAGGTCAGTAGGGGGTGATATTGGACTTAAACACAAGACCGGTCATAGCGCTAACATTGCCCTAAAATCGCCCTTCCAGTGTTTTCTATCATTATCCTGTTAGTCACTGGGTTATACTCTATAATTATATATATAATAATATTATATAATATAATAAGCATATTGTAATATCTGCCTGGGATAGAATACCTACCATTGCCTGTAAGTGGGGCTATATTACATACAATATAACACCCAGTGTACATTGCTGGGGGTTTAAGAACCTGCACTGACATTAAACAGTAGGGAATTAATTTACCTTTCTTTGTTGCTCTGCGCTTTAACACAGGTAACACAGCAAGTTCAATGCAGGGGTAGGTTACACTGTACATATGCAATTACCGTACACATGGGTGGGTTATTGTATTGGTTTATTTTTAATGTAGATTATTTTATACAACAAGTAGGTTATTTAATACAAAAGGATTATTTTCTATTTGGTTGGTCATGTTACATCTTAATAGTAGGTTATTATATACACTGGCAGATTATTATATATCTAGGTAAATTACTAAAATTACTATATAATTAAGTAGGTAGGTTATTTTATACTTGGGTAGGTTACCGATATCACTGAATACATCCTGGGACGAATTATTAACAAAGGTTCTGTGTTTGTGTGACATAAGCATGGTACATAGACAACATATTGCGCCTTTGTTACCGGGAGGAATCATCGTATTCCATTAGGTTGCATTACTGTAATCTGTCTAGCCACTATCAATATCCAGGGTATTACTGTGCATTGTCCAGGGTATTACTGTACATTGTCCAGGGTATTAATGTACACTGTCCAGGGTATTGCTGTGCACACTGTCCAGGGTATTACTGAACACAATCCAGGCTAGTACAGTACACTAATACAGGGTATAACGTTACTCTACACAGGATATTACTGTACACTATAAAGTGTATTACTGCACACTATCTAGAATATTAATTAACAATTTCCTATATATTACTGTACACTATCTAGGTAACTAATTAACACTATCCTGGGTATGTATCACAATACACTAGAATATTAATTAACACTATCCTGGGTCACTGTACACTATCTGGTTATTAAATAACACTATCCTGTATATTACTGTACACTGTTATGAATTAAAACTATCCTGAGTATTACTGTACACAATCTGGGTTATTAATTAACACTATCCTGAGTATTACTGTACACTATCTGGGCTATTAATTAACACTATCCTGAGTATTACTGTACACATCTGGGTATTAATTAAACACTATCCTGAGTATTATTGTACACTCTGTTATTAATAAAAACATCCTGAGTATTACGGTACACTATCTGGGTTATATTTAACACTATCTCCTGAGTATTACTGTACACTATCTGGGTTATAATTAACACACTATCCTGAGTATTACTGTACCTATCTGGTTATTAATTACACTATCCTGAGTATTACTGTACACTATCTGGGTTATTAATTAACACACTATCCTGAGTATTACTGTACACTATCTGGTGATTAATTAACACTCTCCTGATTATTACTGTAACACTATCGGTTTATTAATTAACACACTATCCGGAGTATTACTGTACACTATCTGGGTTATTAATTAACACACTTTCCTGAGTATTACTGTACACTATCTGGGTTATTAATTAACACATCCTGAGTATACTGTACACTATCTGGGTTATTAAATTACACTATCCTAGTATTACTGTACACTATCTGGTTTTAATTAACACACTATCCTGAGTATTTAGTACACTATCTGGGTTTATATTAACACTATCCTTAGTATTACTGTACACTATCTGGGTTATATATTAACACTATCCTGAGTATTACTGTACACTATCTGGGTTATTAATTAACACTAAATCCTGATATTACTGTACACTATCTGGGTTATTAATTAACACACTACTTCCTGAGTATTACTGTACACTATCTGGGTTATATATTAACACTATCCTAGTATTACTGTACACTATCTGTTTATTAAATTACACACTATCCTGAGTATTATGTACACTATCTGGGTTATATATTAACACTATCCTGAGTATTACTGTACACTATCTGGGTTATTAATTAACACACTATCCTGAGTATTACTGTACACTATCTAGGTTATTAATTAACACTATCCTGAGTATTACTGTACACTATCTGGGTTATATATTAATTAACACTATCCTGAGTATTACTGTACACTATCTGGTTTATTATTAACACACTATCCTGAGTATTACTGTACACTATCTGGGTTATTAATTAACACTATGCAGTTATTACTGCACTTTCTCTATCCAGCCATTGAACATCCTGGGCACGTTGCGAATATTCGTAGTGAGAGAAAAAACGAAGTAACCAGGACTGTGCGATTCCCGGCCAGTAATGTCCATATGACCGATCACTGTACCACCAGCCACACCTGATTCCACCTCTATGGCGATACAGACTGGGAACATTATTAGGGGCGAAATTCCCTGTTAGGTAAATGTGACCTAGGGAACGATAATATATGTACCTCCAATAGAAATGAGTGGGTCTATGGGGAGTATGGACACTCAGTATAAGGGGCACATGGAGACACAGAAAGAAAGGAGCCTGTTCTTACCTCTATCGGGCTGATCGGGGTGGAGGGCAAAGGCTGCAGATACTCCGGGTGCAGGATGTGTCCGCTCCGGGCTGTCAGCATCTTGAGCACCTTAATAGGAAGCCGGCCGGCCTGGCGCAAGGGATCGCTAGGAGGCACGGGGTGGAGAAAAGCTTTGCTGGGGGATGGGGCTGCTCCGCTCTCCGGGTCTAAGGGACTCACACGACTTGCAGAATCCAGTGGCGAGTTGATCATGTCCCCCTGACAGACATTGGGGAATAGGAAGGGGAGGGAGATCCAGTAAGGCGCCCTGGATAGGATCCTTTACATACAGAGATTCCTTGTTCGGGTCCGCGGTGCGACCTTCACACTAGCGCATCATTGCCTACGTTCTAGCCCGATACCGAACACGAGTCCGCGCCGATCTCAACCAGCACAGCGCAATGTTCCTAGGGAAGAGCGAGTCCGTATCCGGCTCCACCGCAGCCCGTCCGTATCCAGCACTGGCTGCAATGTATCCAGCAGAGTCTGACAGTGGCGTATCCAGCAGTCACCGCTTCCTATCGGCTCTGCGAGTAGCAATGGACGGAGATCTACAGGAAATGTGTCAGTGTCCCACAGTGAAGCGATCGGATGTTCAGTCCTAGTCCACAGCAAACAAGATCCTTCCCGTCCAGTCCGCTCCCCGCGCCCACTCCTAGTGTAGAGCGCACAGTGCGAGCAGCAGCGCAGCCAGCCAGACAACTGCCAGAAATTCTCACTTCAAAAGCCTCTGAATTAGGGCTGAGATTAAAGCCTTTGCCGCCTTCCAATCAAACGGGACCCTGAGGTGATTGGAGGGTCAAGGGGATGTGACGTCCCCTTTCTCTCTGCCTCTAATGCTCCTCTCTCCCCCCCCCCTCTCTCTCTTTCTTCCCCTCCCTCTTCCTGGTGGTTTCACGTTTTGCTCTAAGAAATGGGCTTGTTTTACATTTTATGGTTCATGTCCCCAACCGCTCTTCTTATTTTGACAGCACTTTATATGCTCAAACTGCTTAGCTATGGAAATAAATGGATACCTGAAGCCATCTTTTCGTCTTTTATTTTAGTTTTAATATAAGAAACAAACTAGGGGACGTAAGCATGAGAACAGGATTATGTTTATTATGTAAAAGGCCTGATCAGGGTAATATAGAAATCCACAGATATATTGCCCATGGAAAGCCTGGCTCAATAAATTTCCTATGTCTGATACCAGTTTAAGGGCACTGCTACACTCTGCCGCAAACGCACACGGAATTGCATGCAATTTTGATGCATTCGTTTTTTTTTAGAAATAGAAAACCGCATGCGATTGTGCAAAAAATGCAGAACGCAAATCGCAATCACATTGCACCCAAAAACGTGGTTTTTCGGTGTGTTGCCACAATTGCAATAATTGGAAAAAACGCATACGCAATAAAAAAAACACGCTAGTGTGGCCTAGCCCTCAATGATGCTGTAAAGGACATTACCTTTTCGGGTTCTCTTCTGTCACATGCTAGATTCTGCGTTTGAGCATCCAGGCTTTGGGTGTTGTTTACCATTTCCATTTTCCCCAACATTGCTTCTACTTAAAATTCTGAATCGTTTTGTCCTATTAGGGGCCATGGTATTAATTAAATTCAAACTTAAAGGGCAACTAAAGCCTCAGAACAACATTGAATTAGAAGGTAGATCTCCTTGATATAAAAGCAGTAATTCATGTCTCACCTCTCATTTTAATATGGTTGCTGAGAAATGTACCTTTCTAACATGAGGTTTGTGTCTTATTTCCCAACATCCCAGTATGGCACGGTGTGGTCACTGACCATTATGTTCTTTACACATGCTCAGTTCTAAGATACTGCAGGAACTTGTTACAGTTGCCCACACCCACTGGTAGCCTTTAGCCAATCCTTTTACAGGACAGATTAGGCAAGGGACCATGTGACTGATGTCAGGGGTGTGGCCAGTCACTGAACATACTCACAGTTATTTCATCCAGTTCTTCAGGGGGTTACATTTACTTTAATGTAATTTACTGTGGTGGCATTTTAAATTTTTTTGGTGTTTTTGGAGGGGATATGTTCAGGTTCTGGAGTGTAAAAATTTGTGTTTAGTTCTCCTTTAATGAGGAAGCACTCTCAATGATTATTACATTTTATTTTAAATGACAAAAGCCTGAGAACAACTTTAAATCTGAAGGCAGATATAAAATTAGTTATCTGTGTCTCACCTCTCATTTTGATATGGTTGTTCAGAAATTTACCCTTCTGTCATGGGGTTTGTTTAATTTCCCAACATCCCAGTATCACAAAGTGTGATCATTGACCATTATGTTCTTAACACATGCTCAGTCCTTATATATATGCAGCAACTTGTTACAGTTGGTCACACCCACTAGTAGCCTCTAGCCAATCTTTTTACAGGACAGCATAGGCAAGGGAGCATGCGACTGAGGGCAGGGGTGTGGCCACTCACTGACATACACACAGTTGTTTTATCCAGTTCTTCAAGGGGTTACATTTACTTTAATGCTATTTACTGTAGTGGGATTTTACACTTTATTGGTGTTTTAGAGGGGATATTTTAAGATTTTGGAGTGTAAAAATTTAGGTTTAGTTCTTTAAATACACTGCTGATAGTGACATAATGTTTTGGGGATTAAGGTGGCCAAACACATGCGATTTCCACAGCATGTGTGCTAACAGATCACATTAGTATCTGTCGGCACACATGCTGTGGGAACCGCACACACAAACCTGACCAATCCCCATACGCAGTATAGGGATTGGTAGGATGTGTGGCCATACAGTACGATCATATCCGAAACCGACTGCCGGAAATTTTCTGTCGTTCCCGACCGTAATGCCGACTACGGATGTTCGGCAGCACTACGGTTGGTCGGAAAGAGCCCATACACACTGACGATAATGGGTAAATCCTGTCATTCCCTGGCAGGATTTACCCATTATCGTTAAAGTGTATGGTCACCTTTACTCCCCTTCTTTAGGTGCAAATGAACAACAAACCTACAAGTTTATGTGTAAAATATGATCAAAGTGATCAAAACAGCCAATAAATCTCGGTAACCACCTGCTACTGTGACTGAGCCTATAAAAACACTGGGAAATTATTTGTCCTGACCGAGCGTTTGCTACTAGCAAGTGCTCAGTCGGACAAATGACTGTCGGTTGCGACAACAGTGGCCAAGGCTGACAGTTTGCGCAACCGAGTGTGCAGTCCCATAGTGAATTGCACAATCGGACGTTATTTACATCTGGACAAACGGGCAACTGAGCTTGGCCGCTACATGGCACAATCGGTTGTTTGTCTGAAAATATCTTACCACCTTAAAATACAGCTTTGTGTGTGTGTGCAGCCAAAAAGAAGAACAGTATTTTGCCCTCCTTGACATCCTGAAATAGGTGAGGGATCAATAGCGGTACACTCGTGGAGATGATAAAAGTCATAAATTTATTGATGTTAAAAACAAGGTCGGTACACATACAGGAATGCGAACCAAAATGGCAAAAATTGTGCCCTGTGTGCAGGGTAGAGCTAATATAGTAGATAATTCACCCCCTACTGTAAATTATAAGGAGTTTTGTGACCATATGAAAGCACGTGTCCGCAGACCGAGTGCTTTTATAAAGGGCGCGGAACTCCAAGGTGACATCTCATATCCATAGAATTTACAGTATAATTTTCTTGCATTTAAAAATGGTGAACTGAGTGAGAGATGTGAACTGTAAAAATTTGTGTCTGTGATGTGTGTGTGTCTGAAAGTTTGTATCTGTGTGTGGGTGGGGGGGGGGTAGTAACAGTTTGTATCTGTGTGTGGGAGGGGGGGTAGTAACAGTTTGTGTCTGTGTGTGTGAGGTAGTGACAGTTTGTGTGTATGTGGGTGTGTGTGGTGGGGGGGTATGGGGGAAGTGACCAGAGGAGAGAGCAGCATGGGGACAGTTAAGGCACAGATATAGGTGTGATATGTAGGTTTAATGCTGCTATTACCTTAAAATTAATGGGGAGAAGGGGTAAATTATAAAAGATAATGTACCCCCGACTATAAATTATATTGATATCAGATGTCACCTTGCAGTTCCGTGCTCTTTATAAAGTCACGAGGCCCCAGGCTTCTATATGGTCACGGAGCACCTTGGTAAAATCTAATGTACATATAATTAACCATAGGGGTACATTATCTACTATATAATTCAGATATGGTGGGGACATAGCTTGGTATATCAATCTATTCACAATTTGGATCTGTAAAAAATCTATACTGCATTGATCAATTACCCCTCATTATACATTACACAATATTAACCTAATTAGCTAATGACGAAAAATGTTTTGCTTACGGTTCTTCAAAGGTTATTGATAACCCACATATTTATTTTGGCAAATGAACTTTGATTTTGATGCATCAAACCATGAATTCCAATCAAAGTAAGAATGGTCTCAAAAGAGACAGCCGGGGGGGCAATTGTTGCAAAGTGTGAGAAAAAAAATACTCACCCATCTTTATACAAATGGCAACTTTGATGTTTGCGTATACAAATCATTTACTTGAATAATAACTTTGAGGAGTGGAACCCTATGCACTTAAGAGGATAAAAGGTAGGTTTGTTTGGTCACTTGTTTGAGGCTTGAGAAAGGGCAGAGACTTGCCTAAACATTGCTATTTGTATAAAGATAGGTGAATACATTTCTCACACGTTGCAACAATTGTCCCCGGCTGTCAATTTTGAAAGAAATACTGAATATTTGTACCATTGGCAGAGTGGTTGATAGCAGATCGGAGCAATGATCCACGGTGGACAATCAGGGTAATATATGAAGACTTGTTCAGTAGGGACCTGTCAGAATTTCAGAAAACTTTAGAACTGAAACCGATTAAGAAACATTAGTCCTGACTAGGAATCGCTTTCTTTTTATATATCTTTTTTCCAGAAACAACGGCCTATACCAGTCTATAATTACTACTTTGGACTGTGTTTACAGCGTTAGTCAAATATTATGTTTGAAAATAAGCAAATGGTGGTACAACTAAATGTTTTAAATCTTAACTAATTACATTAGTGGTTTTTAATGAATTACATTTTATAAAATAGTCGCAAAATATAATTTAAAGTTTGATGCATAAATCAATGGACAGAGTACATGTAAAACCTTTGCTCAAATACTGGCAACTTGTCCAAAGAAAATAAAATGTCATCAACCTGAACCTATTTGAGCTTGCTTGTTTAGGGCCAAAACAAAGACATTTCCTAACTGACTGATGCATAGTTGTAAATCAAATATTTTAACTGAATTATTAATCAGGCAACAAATATTAGTGTGTATATCAGTATTTAGGCTAACCCTATATGGATCAACCGCTTACAAGATAATGTAACCAATTAATACTTTGTTTGAAAATCAATCAGGAAGTACAGATCAGCACACTATTGTACAACATTAATCTAAAGCAGAGTTAAGTTAAAATTCTGCTCAAGACACTGCTGCTGAGGATAGGATCAACTGACCACTTTAGGATAATTTAGATTGTAAGCTCTTTGCGACAAGGATCTCAGTCCAATATATATATTCTTAACCAATGGATGAAACTTTATGCATGTCATTTTACATTATTTAATTGCTTGCACTTATTACCCTGTTTCTATAGTCTCAGGGTTATTGAATAAAAGTTCTTATCGTTAAAAATGGTGCTAATTTTGCCCCAACCAATCAGATGTTAGCTTTTAAATGTTTAATAATATCTGATTGGTTGGGGCAAAATTAGCACCATTTTTAACAATTAAGAACTTCTATTACATCTCCCTGTCTGTATTTTATTATGTACAGCAGTGGTTCTCAAACTTCAGATTGCGGCGCACTTGGCAATGCAATTTTTTCTTGAGGCACACCTGTGTTGTTAATGTTTGATTTCGCCCATATTTTATGCCCTTTACAGTGTATATTTTATTCTTATTAATTGTAAAAAATTGTAAGTTATACTTGTTAAAAATATACTACACCACCAAAATTCTGAGGAACACCTCTGGCTCTTTGAAGTCACACTAGTTTCCCCCTGGAATACCCTTTGAGAAATCCTGATGTACAGCACTAAATACGCAAGTGGGGCTTTATAAATAAAATTATACATACATACATACATAAAAGTGAGTATTTCCCCTTGTTTATGATAACCTTTTCGCCATCATTAGGGTTAACAAGAATCGATCTTTGACTGTTTTGATCAAAAAGAAAAAATACATCCAAAATATTGATTTGTGTATGGACAACTTAAGACGGGTAAATAGAATGCCACCTGTACTCTGGGGCTGCAGCATCTTGCTTTTATACGATCATGGAATTAATTGTTGTCTTCTAATATTCCTATATTTTCTCCATATTGTCTAAAAAAAATGGCAGCATTCTATAGGTCTGCATGTGGTGCATTTGATTAAACAAACTATGTCTTGCATATTTGGTTTGTTTGTTTCTTGGGGAGGGAGGTAGAAAAGCAAAAAGGGCTGCATAATACATTATAAATAACAGTTAATTTATTGTGAAATATATCAACACTTTTCTTATCATGATATTTATTTGCCAGTAATCTGGCAACCTTCTTAAATAAGTGCATTGTGGCCGAATAAAATCCTCATATATGCCACTGCATAAAGCACTTAAAGGGCATCTATAATCGAAAAATATGTTATTTTAAATTGACCATAACTGGAAACTATACCAACCACCACTGTATAATTTTTTTGTTGATCTGCCTCTTATTACTTTAGATATCCAATCTAAAACTTCTTACATTTCAGCTGTCAATCAAGTTCCTTGCATGCAAAAACTATTCTTCTGTGAGTAGTTTTACTGTATCTAGAATGGTGACAGAATTTTGTCAATTGGAATGCTGTCAGGTCGGATGAAAGTGGGAGTGGTTAAAAGAGGGAGGGGGAATACTGCTCCTAAACAAAATGTGTGCTGGATTGAAGGCATGCAGCAACACACGCAAATCAGAGTAAGTACTACTTACACGTATTTAATTATAGATTAAGATGAGGCAAAGTCATTTTTCAGTATAGTGTCCCTTTAAATGTATGTTTCAAAAGTGTGTGTGTGTTCCTGGCAGCATGTGAAGGTCCACGTTGCTCTCTGCATGTTGAAAATACTGACTAAAAGTGTGTATTCCTTCTTGTACCCTTGTATTTGTATTACATTAACCTACAGGATTTCTTTCAAGGGAAGGATGTAAAATGAAGGAGAAATGAAGAGGAACAGACTGCTGAAAGCAATCCTCTCCCTCATAGTCAGTGATGATTACAATTCACCCTACCGCTTGGCTTCTTGCATGTGCATGTTCCCAGAACCAATGCTTGAATTGGGATTGACCAATCAGATATCAAATGACACAATAAGACCAATGCAAAGGCTGGAGAATGTGAGAGTCACATGTTGTCCTCCCTCACCTTTAAGCTCCGGCTCTCCCTTCATCTCCCCTCTCCTCCATCAATTGTCAATGTGACTGCACCGCCATCAGTCAGTTATTTGTCAGCCTCTGTCAATCCGCGGCTGATTTATGTCAGCTTTTGTTGCTGATTACAAGGCTGGTGTGACTTGAAGGAAAAGAGAGAGAGGGAAGGGGGGACCGTGGCTTTGAATGGAGTCATTCAGTTTAAGGAAATAGATCGTCCACAGTCTAAAAACTCCATTTCCATTCAGTTAGGATGCGAACTTTCCATCGTCCCACGCACTCCGCATTCCACACACCCACTTGGTATCACAGCGAGGTCATGTCAATACACCGGGGATGTGGTTAATGTGACTGACAGTGAACGCCCGTAGCGTGGGGTGTGTGTGGATGGATCGGTCCCGGTGATCCCCGATAGGACGGTGAAGCGATGTGGGGAATAATAACGTGATTAGATCAATGTGATAATTACATCCAATGGGCGCTAGGACGTGTTAAACAAATAGTTTGTTTTACCGTGATACGGAAATGAACGGGGAACCAGCCAGTCCCACCGATCACTGCCCGGGGCGACCCACACACACTAATCCCCGCGGCGCTTCCATGGTTTTTATTTCATTCTTATTTCCAGATGCTGCCCAGAGCGGGATCACAAAGCGTTTCCTCTCCCCTTGGTGGTCGGTCTGCCCCTCGGATCGCTGCCACCCTGGGTCCTTGCGGGGAGGGGCGAGGGCGATAGAGATTGACACATCTCGAGAATCCTTGGAATGTCAATAAAACTGACACTTTTCACAAATGATTACACCGGATCAAAGGCAAAGCTCCAACCATTCATTACAGATCTAAAGTCTCCTCTCCCAATTACCACATTTACAGCTCAGTTGTTTATACATTCTCCCTGGCAATAGGTTTTCACTAAGACTCCCCATTGCTGTGCACAGGGCCAGGCCAGTCTCTCATATGGACATCACATTTCTTCATTGTTATCACATTCTTACTATGGACCATTACATTTACCATCCTCTCTATACCAATGGCAACCAACGGTATAGGACTATCATATTCACAATCATAACAAGGCTGTTTGTAGATTAGATAGATAGATAGATAGATAGATAGATAGTGAGAGAGAGACAGACAGATAAATATAGATATGATAGACAGATAGACAGATATAGATTAGATAGATATGATAGATAGATAGATAGATAGATAGATAGATAGATAGATAGATAGATAGATAAATTGACTAGATAGAATGGATAGAAGATATATAGATAATAAATAGATTGACTAGATAGAATGGATAGAAGATAGATAGATAGATAGATAGATAGATAGATAGATAGTGAGAGAGAGAGAGAGACAGACAGACAGATAGACAGACAGACAGATACATATAGATATGATAGACAGATAGATAGATAGATAGATAGATAGATAGATAGATAGATATAGATTAGATAGATATGATAGAGAGATAGATAGATAGATAGATAGATAGATAGATAGATAGATAGATAGACAGATAGATAATAGATAAATTGACTAGATAGAATGGATAGAATGGATAGAAGATATATAGATAATAAATAGATTGACTAGATAGAATGGATAGAAGATAGATAGATAAATAGATAGAATGGATGATAGATAGATATACATATATAACGATAGATAGATATTAGATAGATTATATAGATTGATAGATTAATAGATAGATAGATGAATAGATAGACAGACAGATATATAGATAGATAAATAGATAGATGATAGATAAATAGATAGATAGATGATAGATAGATAGATAGATAGATAGATAGATAGATAGATGAATCGATAGCTATAGATAGAAAGATAGATGATAGATGAATAGATAGATACATAGATAGATAGATGAAAGATGAATAGACAGATAGATTGATAGATGGATGGATGGATAGATAGCTAGATAGATAGATAGATAGATAGATGGATAGATAGATAGATAGATGATAGATGAATAGAGATTGATAGATAGATGATAGATAGATAGACAGATAGAAAGAAAGAAATAATAAATATAAAAGATAGATAGATAGAAAGATATAATAAATATAATAGATAGATAATAGATAAATAGATAGATAGATGATAGATTAATAGATAGATAGATGATAGATGAATAGATAGATAGATAGATAGATAGATAGATAGATAGATAGATAGATAGTAGATAGATAGATGAATAGATAGATAGATGCAATGATTAGTAAAGGTTGCTGGAAATATTCTGTTGGCTACTAGCTGGGTAAAAAGATGTTAAGGAAATAGATGGTTGTTATTCTTAGCTGGTAATTTAAACGAAATCTGAACAGATCCCTAATTGAATGTACTCTACTCACTGATTATTTTGTGAACCAAAAATCAGGGGTTTCTTTGTGTACAATATAATATTTCATCCAACCCATCTATTCCTCCTTTGTCTCTTTCTTTTGTACAGACTCAGTGTGTTAATGTTTTACGTTTGTCCCTTGATGTGACACTGCGGCCCACACATTGTGACAAAAGAAGGAAAGGTCAGTGCAGGATAAAGACCATGTGACAACTAAAGTGCTGGGGGGGGGTGTCCCTTACCTATACAGGGTCAGCCTATGAAATCAGGCACTTTCATTTTCGTCCTGGTTATAAACCCAAACAAATAAGATCTGCACACCGAGGCTCATCCACTACCAATATCCACTTTGGTTCATCTCATTTTGCTCGTACGATTCTTCGGATAGCATGTTAGCTATTGTAGTCCACATAGGAAAACTCTCTAAACTCACCCATTTAACTGAGATTCCTGACTCCTACACATATACAATCCATGCTGTAGACAGGGATTTATCAATATGGCAATAACCTTATTGTTTGATCACAGTAAAGTAGGTGCAAAGGACCAACCTAATGTAGTGTGACACTGTAACACACACACACTCTGTTCCTAGGACAGTGTCTGGATCTCCATTCTGCCCACATTTCTCTTTTGTTGTCAAGTGGAATTGATAAATGAAGTGCAGTAAAAATCTGCAGGAAAAAAAGAAAGAAAAAAGCTGAAGCTTCATTCGTGTTAATTTGCATTAAAGTGCTTGGAACAGCTGTTTTCCTTACAGGGCCAGAGAGACTGCTATCTGTTTCCTTGGTGCATTTGCCCTGCCCTGATTAATTACCTTAAGGTGGTGGGAAGATGTGACAAGTCTTTATTTCTGTAACTAGGGGGGGGGGGGGGCGAAAGCCCACCCAACAAAGAAAAAGGGGGGGGGGGTACCGTCACATACACAGGATATAAAGGAGGGGTGTACAGTCACATACACAGAATAGAAAGGGGGGATGTACAGTCACATACACAGAATAGAAAGGGGGGTGTACAGTCACATACACAGAATAGAAAGGGGGGTACAGTCACATACACAGAATAGAAAGGGGAGGGAGGACACTGGGAAACATGGAACCCAAAACTGCTTTAAACTTTACACATCACCAGGCACTTAGATTGTAAGCTCTTTGGGGCAGGGATCTCATTCCTAATGTGTCAAGGCTTGTTGCACTTATATCCATTCATACATAATTTATATTTTTTTTTTCTTAACCATTGTATGAAATTGTATTTAATTTAATTTGTATTTGTATAATGGCTTGTATTTATCCCCTTGTTTGTATACTCTGTATTTTATAATGTACAGCTCTGCGTATCCAAGTGGCGCTTTATAAATAAAATTATACATACATGCATACTGTCATTATCATGATAAATAAATACATCTCTCTAGAAAATTCAATGGAATTTCTATTTTCAATTTATATATTGAAATATATTTTATAGATAAACATACAATATCATTTGGTCTGTAGACGTGTACAGATTACATAGCTAAGTGTGATAAGGGAACCTCTCTCAGTGCCAGTGTATCCCAGCTAATGCCCCTAGGATGCCCCCTGCCCTGTGTGCTGGTGACCATGATCCCGTTGGATGCTGTAACATTCCATAGATGTACTAACCGGAGCCTTCCCCGGCCTCCCTCTGCCCATCCCAGCCCATGGTAAGTGGGTTGCTTTGCACACAATGGGCGATGGATTCTCTCTATGGGAGGAGGGCAGGGCTGGGAGACATGTGAGGACAGAGAGAAAACAACTTTCCAAAATGCCTTGAAGTGTTCCCAGTGGAGCCGGCTAATCAGGACTGAGGCTCAGGGCACCGGGCAGCTGTTTCTATGCGGGTTTCCTTTCATCCCGGGCTGTATGGAAGCGCTCAATTAAAAGCCTATCAGTTTGTAAGTAAATCAACGCCTATCAAAGTTGTCACTTCAAACAAAACGATTATTATTGGAGCCCGCCCACCCTATTAATCTCCTACTTGGATAATCCCCTCGACAAGTCAGGCTGGTGAGAGTGAAAGCCAGGACAGGATCTCTCTATCGGACAGGGGAAGGGATTTAGCTGCCCCTACACTACTGTTGTTATTATTTTGCCTGATTATTGATCTTATCGAAACTGAGACTGACTGACACATCTACCCACAGGGAAGGAACCATTATTATTATTCACTAAGAACAACCAGGGAGGGGACAATGAACACAAGTGAAACACGGTCCTAATGTCTGGGGCAGATTGACACTGGGTCGAACCATCCTGAGTGTAGGAGGTGGTGGCAGCTCTAGTCATAGACCGGCCGGTAGTGTCCCCTTTCTATTCCTCCCCATGACAGTATGGAAACAGCAGATCCATCGCCAGACTGTGTGTGTACAGCAAATTACCTGGAATCGTCTATATGTGCACACACTGCACTGTTTGTGTGGGTGGGAGTTTGTTTGCCAATAGGGCTGGTGACAATTTCCCAACACATCTGCATACACATGGAAATCAAATGATTTCCAAATAATACAGGCAAGTTTCTTTCTCACTTTGTATGGCATGTGTACAGATGATTGATATTAACATGGTATGTCTCTATCTCTGTGTGTGTGTGACATAGATTAATTTAACTGGAAGTTATAACTGCCGTATATGTATTACTTTATAACCTAACCCTGTAGTGGATTTCTATGGGAGGAACTGTAATATTATAGCCTTATAATCTTACAGTTCCAGGAGGAGAAGGAAACCAGAAGCCACAGAGGGGTAGGCTATAATAAATAATGCACCCAATTAAAGGGATATTAGAAGTCACCTTGGAGTTCCGTGCCCTGTATAAAAGGTACATGGCCTGCAGACTCGGTGACATCTAATATCCTTATCATTTACAGTGGGGGGTGCATTATTTATTATATAATTATAGACACAAACAAGCAATATATTCATATACATACAATTAAATGATGTTATATGTATATGTGTACATAACTAGGTATATATATAGTAAATAAATATTTAAATAGTTTATACAGTTAATGTAATTGTGTGTGTAGACAAATCCCAGTAGTATATTTTGTGTTGATGGCCAGTCTCATTGGGATATTTAGTATATCGCCAATGTCCAGTGTGAATTGATTCATTAACCATCATTAAGGTTGCCAATATTATTTTCTCCCTATTCTCTGTATTAGACTTTCCCTATATTCCCATTTACATTGATGGTTTCATATTTAATGATGTCTCCTGACGGATTCCCTGATCTTTTATTTTACAGATTCAGCATTGAGATTCCCAAGAATGAATCCTGCTCCCCATAGCACAGAGCTGGGCCTCCCTCCCTCTATATCACATCTGGCCTCTTCCGCTGTATTTCTTCCCTTTGCTGAAGTGTAATTTGTACTAATCGATTTTGCAGTAAAATAGAAGTTTTTAGATAAACTGGAAACAGACTGAGACACAAGGCTCCCACTTTCCTACCTTTTCTGTCTGAGAGTAAAAAAAATTCCTCCTCTTTGTTTATTCATTACCTATTGAATTTCTGACACTTTCAGTTGTAATAGAAGTGACAGGACGCCTTCAATGACAGTGCTTTATGGTTATCATTTAGCATTTTATATCCAACTTGAAAAAAAGGAGCTTTTCTCTTCTCAGACAGCTTGATTGAAAAGCAGGGATTTCAAAGCATAACTTGTTCCCCCTCTGTCTCTATTTACTATAGAAGCCTTTAGGCTGGCTTGGGAAATAACACTAGGCAAGTGCATATTTAGTTACAGCAATCCTTCAAAAGTTCACAAAGTCAAATAAATAAAGAGACAATCTTGACTTTCTGGGTCTTTACTTGAATTCACAGCCCAGGCTGATTTTATTGACAAACTGGAAAAGCTTTCTCTTCTATATGTCTTGTTTTGTCACTGCAGTGTCACAGCAATATTCCAGTAAACCACGGGAGATAAATGGAAACAAAAAAAAAACATTACAGTACATTAACTTTCACAATGGGCCAATAAATTATAGGGCTGGGTGCAAATATACCGTAATATGCAGATAGCATCCAACGCAACTGACAACTAAATGCTTAAGGAAATATATACATATATCAATACATTTATATGTTACTAGACAGTTAAGCCCGTTAAATAATGGCGCTAGACTCTCTCTCTCTCGGAGCAGCTGTGTCGATACACACGTGTTGCTCCGGCAATGCACAGGAAAACACTCCCCCTCTCGCGTCTACTCTTCCATCTTACGCGCGCACATGCGCAGAAGACAAAAGCCACACACGGATTCACATACGCAGCTTTAGGCTTTTAATATATAGGATGTATATATGAGTGTTCTGTGTCTATACTTTTGAGGGTGTGAAAAATATACTGTAGACACTCAGATTGCAAGCTCTATGGGGCAGGGCCACATGTTTAATTTAAACACTTTTGTAATATCTACATATGCAAATATCCACAGAGTTTTGGGCCAGATTGCTCCCAGCTCCCAGCTTAGGGCATGTGCCTGTAACAGATATATATATAAATATATATATATTATATATATCATTAATTATTTAGATTTTTATCATTTTAATACCTTGCACTTAATGTTTGCACTTAACTCAATGTGTGCATCCTCTGTATTGTTATGATGTACAGTTCTGCATACAGGAATTAAGCTATTTAAACAAAAACATACATACAGACATATACACACATGTTTATATTTTATATATATATTATAAATATAATGGGTGTCATTAATATGAGTTTGCATGAAGGTACCTTTTCAATGCAATAAGCTATTACTGCTGTCCAATAATTTATCTCCCACGCTCATCAGCCCAGCACAATCATCTATCATGTAACTATGGTGCAGTAAAGTGCGGACTGATCTCTAATGATGTAATATATACATTAAAAGGGTGTGTGGGTGATGAGAGTTTTTGCTCAGTATGTAAAAGGCCTCGTTGATTGATAACATTGTAGCTGTTTTTCTGCACAGCCTGTCAGCCCATGACACAATGCCTGAGTTATTAGGGCAGAGAAGGGCAACCATAAATTTCCCTCGTCAGGCAGAAAGTCTCTTTATTGTCTACATGATGGATTGGTCTCTGTACTAGACTCCAAATACTTCGTATCACCCTTAAATGGGAACACATTTTTTCGTGGCCATAATTCATGTTTTTTAAATAGAAAGTTTGAAATTCCTGCCTATATTTCACCACTATGACATATTTATGAATCACTCCCTGCATGCAAATATAATTATTTAAAACACTGAGGTGACATATGGGTTAGAAATGTTCCAACTGCTGTTAGCACAGTGTTTTTTAATTCCCCAAACTGATCACTGATGTGAGAGCTGTACATTGCCTCTTACTTAATGTTTATCGAGGGGTTTCAACCAAAGGGCCAAAAAGGCAAACATTTAACCCTTTATTGTGCTGTCAGGTAAAAAAAAATTATATATATATATATATATAGTAATGTAGTAAAATGCACTAATTCATGAGAAATAGATTTTGTCAAATTAACTTGCTGGGTTTTAATAAAGATGTGAGTAAGAATTTAGATTCTGGCATAGCCGTGGATTCATTTTAAAAAGAACTAGCGTACCCTTTGGGTGGGACTAAAACAAGCACAAATACAAATATATATTATTTATTACTGCAGGATACACTATTCACAAATGAGCTGGCCAGCTCTATCAATAAATACTAAAAATATATATACCAAATACATCCTATATAATAGAATAAAATATGACCATTAAAATCCCAAAATATCGTAATATGGGAGGGTAAAAAGCATAAAATAACTGTAAAAAGATAGCATAAAAAGTCTGAGTTTTAGTATCCAGGATCCGTTAGTAGAGTTAAAAATCCGTCTGGACCAAGTTTAATCCATGTGGACTGAAATAGATATTTAATTGACTGGTGTGTGCAAACCCGTGCTCAATTCAAGAGCCAAAACAAGATACAAAAATAGAGTGCACCATACGTCACCGCTTCCTTCAGTAACACTTTTGGAAAACTGTCAGCCAGTAGTCCTCCGATCCCCTGGGCAGCAACTTTTCATCTGGCCGTAGCTCTTGGGAGGAGACAGATCGGCGTTCACTTGCACGTGTTTAGGTAGGTATAGTATAGTATTTGAGGTTGAATAAAGACATGTCCATCCAGTCCAACACATCTAGCAATATCCTCATTTCCTGCCTAACTGTTGATCCAGAGGAAGGCAAAAAAAACCTCCCCAAATAATTTTTCCAGTCTCTCTTTATATTCAAGCTCTCCCAATCCCATTTAGTTGCCCTTCTCTGAACCCTTTCCATTTCAAAGATGTCCTTTTTGTACACAGGATTCCAAAATTGCACTGCATATTCCAAATGATGCCTTACCAATGCCTTGTAAAGAGGGAGAATAAAATTTTCCTCCCTTGAATCCATACCGCTCTTTATACAAGACAATAACATGCTGACTCTGGCTGTTGCCACCTAGCACTGCTTGCTTCCTTTAAGTTTGTAATCCACCAAAACTCCAAGATCCCTTTCCAACAGGGATTCACTTAACACAGAGCCATTTGTAGTATAAGCAGCACAAGGATTTTTAAGTGCAAAATCCATCACCTTACATTTATCAACATTGAATCTCATCTGCCACTTAGCAGCCCAATGTGACAATCTATCTAGATCCCCCTGCAAAGATTGCACATCCTCTGAAGTTTTTTATGGTCGACAAAGTTTTGTGTTGTCAGCAAACACAGAAACCTTGCTGACAATGCCCACTTCCAAATCATTAATAAATAGATTAAATACAAGCGGCCCCAACACAGAACCCTGTGGCACCCCACTTAGCACTTTAGTCCATAATGATGAAGTCCCATTAACAACTACTCTCTGCATCCTATTCATTAACCAATTTTCTATCCATGTACAAATGTGACTCCCCAGACCAACAGACCTTAGCTTATACATTAGTTGCCTATGGGGGACTGTATCAATAGCCTTTGCAAAATCCAAGTGAACTACACCTACTGCTATACCAGAGTCTAAATTTCTACTCACTTCCTCATAAAAGCCAAGCAAGTTAGTTTGACAAGATCTATTCCTCCTAAATCCATGCTGGTTACTACTTGTAATGTCAGTCCTTGAAACATACTGTAGAACATGTTCCCTTATTAAACTTTCCAGTATCTTCCCCACCACTTTAGTTAAACTTACAGGCCTGTAATTACCCGGCTCTGAACGACTACCCTTTCTGAATATTGGAATAACATCAGCCTTTTTCCATTCCAGAGGCACACCTCCGGACATGAGGGAATCTGCAAAAATAAGAAACAACGGCCTAGATAAAACTGAATTTAGCTCCCTAAGTACCCAAGGATGTATTTTATCCGCTCCAGGAGATTTATTAATATTAACCTTATTTAGTTCTTCCTGTACCA
The DNA here is from genome assembly GCA_019447015.1 of Hymenochirus boettgeri. Taxonomy (NCBI): domain Eukaryota; kingdom Metazoa; phylum Chordata; class Amphibia; order Anura; family Pipidae; genus Hymenochirus; species Hymenochirus boettgeri. The sequence continues at coordinate 97,038,113 of CM033475.1, read as the reverse complement.
TATCCTCAGTTAACTAAAGTGCACTTGAATCTTTTATACCAATATTGCTATCTGTACTTTGATCTTCTATAGTGTATACAGAGGGAAAAATATTCAAGACATTTGCTTTATCGCCATCCCCTGTAACTAACTTATCCCCATTAATTAATGGTGCCACATTCTCAGTTCTCATCTTCTTACTATTAATATACTTAAAACATTTTTTAGGCTTAGTGATGCTTTATTCAGCTATCCTAACTTCATTATTCATTTTAGCTAGTTTGATCAGAGCAGGATTATCCACAAGGCAACCCTAGGAGACTGCCTAGGGCCCAGGAAACTTCTGGGGGCCCAGCTTCAGAAGCAGTAACAAAATTACAGTCTATTCAATATATGTAGCAAAAAAGGGGCCCCTAAATGATGGCCCTGCCTAGGGCCCCATACGATCTTAATCCATGTCTGAGTTTGATTGCTTTCTTACGCTCCTTGTTACAGTTTTTATAATCCCTAAAGGCCCTTTTCAGTTCCCTCTGACTTAAAGGTTTTAAATGCCTTTTCTTCCTTTCCATTTGCCTCCTTACAGCACAATTCAGCCACATGGGCGCGGATTTATTTTTTTTTACATTTATTTCCCAAGGGTATAAATTTAGATGTGAACTCGCTTAAAATCCCCTTAAACGCAGTCCACTTCTGTTCAATACCTTTACCTGATAATACATTATCCCAGCTGACATTCTGAAGAGCTACTTTTAACCTGGAAAAATTTGCCTTCCCGAAATTAAAAGTCTTTGTTAGCCCACCGCGCTTTTCTTTTCGATAACATACTCCAAACAACACTATTTCATGGTCACTATTCCCTAAGCCTCCAGTTACTTTTATATCTATTCCAATCTTTTTCAAAATCTTTTTACAGTTATTTTATGCTTTTTACCCAGGACTACTGGCTGACAGGTTTCCAAAAGTGTTACTGAAGGAAGCGGTGACGTATGGTGCACTCTATTTTTGTATCTTGTTTTGGCTCTTGAATTGAGCACGGGTGTGCGCACACCAGTCAATTATATATCTATTTCAGTCCACATGGATTAAACTTTGTCCAAACGGATTCTTAACTCTACTAACAGATCCTGGATACTAAAACTCAGACTTTTTATGTTATCTTTTTACAGTTATTTTATGCTTTTTACCCTCCTATATTAAGATATTTGGGGATTTTAATGGTCATATCTTATTCTATTAGGTCTAGGCCACACTGGTGTGATTTTTCTGTGTTTGCGCTTGCGTTTTTTTTTCAAATCATTGAAACTGCAGCAACGCACTGATCGGGTGCGTTGCGATTGCGAATTGCGTTCCGCATTTTTAATCGCAATCGCATGCGTTTTCCTATACCTAATGAAGAAACCGCATGCACAAACGCAATGAAATCGCATGCGATTCCATGGGCGATTGCGTTTGCGCTGCAGTGTGGCCGTGCCCTTATATAGGGTGTATTTGGTATATATATTTTTAGTATTTATTGATAGAGCTGGCCAGCTTATTTGTGAATAGTGTATCCTGCAGTAATAAATAATATATATATATTTGTATTTGTGCTTGTTTTAGTCCTTCCCACATGGTACGCTAGTTCTTTTTGGTATTTCCCCTGTATAGGTATACCTGAGTTGGGAAGTTGGGAAACTCAGGAGTACTGTTGTGAGGGTACTTGATATTTCAGCTGTGTTTTCTATAGAGTGGATTCATTTTACTAAGATTTTGCTAAGGCTTTATATACTGTGTCACATTGGTCTGTTCGTGTACAGACAGCCTCATTTACAACTGGGCTAAAATTAGGGGTGTCTCATGGAATTCACACTTTTAAACAATAACAAAAATAACCCATAATTTCTGCCTTCCCCACCTCCTGCAATTCTGGAATCCTTCACCTGTCACCCATTCTGAAGTCTTTGACCTTCTGTTGTCCTTGCCACTTACAATGTGTATCCTTGATCCCATGCCCTCCTTCTTACTCAGACATAGCGCTAAAATCCCTTCCCCTACTCTTGTTCACATTTTTAATTCCTCCTTGACCTCTGGGATCTTTCCTGCTGCCTTGTGCCGTGTATCGGTTGGTCGGCCGAAAATTAACGTGTGTGCGGGGCAGCCCTGTGTCTGATCCAGGCTCGTGGGTAAATCACAGCTGATCGTGCGGTTCCCTACAGCGTGAACTGCTGGCTGTGGGTACTGTTGCTGCGACCAATCATCATTTTGGTACCCAGCCTAAAAAAACCCTCTCTGGACCCTACCTGTCTCTCAAACTACCGCCCTGTCTCCCTTTTACCGTTTTTGTGTCAAAACTTTTAGAATATCTCGTCTCTACATGCATTACTAATTATCTCCATGCTAAAAACCTATTGGACCCATTGCAGTCAGGATTCCGACTGGGTCATTCAACTGAAATGGCCCTCTGCAAAGTCTCAAATAACCTACAAACTGCCTAAGCCAAGGGCCAGTTCACGGTCCTAATTCCCCTTGACCTATCAGTTGCATTTGATACTGTGGACTACTCTTTACCTATGCAAATTCTAAATTCTCTGGTCATCCAAAATCAAGTTACGATGTGGTTCTCTTCTTATCTCTCTAACAGATCTTTGTCTTTTGACAAGAAGACTTCCTCTCAAGTTCCACTTTGTTTGGGGGTTCCTCAGGGCTCAGGTTTTAAGGTCGCCATACATATGAACGATGGGATTTACCCATTATCATCCAAGTGTATGGGCTTTTCCCGCCCGGGAAAGATGGAAAATTTGTCTGTTATTATCGGCTCCCTTTACTTTAGTAAAGAGAGCTGATACGATCGTAACGTGTATGGCCGCACGACCAACCGATCCCCATACCGCGTGGTCGGTTCCATGTGTGCAGGTTCCCATCACAATGTGCCGACAAGATACCAATGTGATCTGTCGGCACATTGCGATGGAAATCACAAGTGTATGGCCACCTTTAGGACCCTTGTTGTTCTCCCTCTACACTATCTCTTTGGGAGAAATAATCAGTTATTTTGGCTTTCAGTATCACCTATACGCTGATGATACCCAAATTAACTCGTCCACCCCCACACTAACCCCTGAAGTTCAATCCCAAATCTTTAAATATCTGCTCTCTATTTCCTCCTGGATGGCGCACCGCCGCCTTAAACTAAGTCTATCTAAAACTGAATAAATCATTTCCCCCCCCTTAACTGGGACCTAGACCAACCTTCTTCATCTCTATTGACAATATGGTAATTAACCCAGTTGAATCTGCACACTGCTTGGGGTAATATTTGACTCCTCTTTTTCCTTCCATCATATTAACAATGCCACTAGGACTTGCAAGTTTCTCCTTTGCAATATTGCGTAGATCTGCCCTTTCCTCTCTTGCTTCACTACTAAAATGCTCATGCATGCCATTATAATCCCGTCTTGACTACTGTAACATTCTGCTACTTTTGACTCCTGGCCTGTCATCTCTTAAACTCAGCAGCTCGGATCATCTCACTCTCCTCCAAAACAGAACCTGCAATCCTGTTACTGCAGTCCATAAGGTGGTTTCCCATCAAAGCAAAGAACCCTTCACTGTACTGCACCTCCCTTCTTATCTTCTATCTTGGTTCCTTATGTTTTTGGATGTGCTTTGCGCTCCTCACAAGGTAATCTTCTCTACAAACCCCCAACCAACATTGCTTCCTCTCGTATTAAGCGATTCTCCTTTGCTGCATTCCTTTGGAATTCTCTCCCTCTCACTCCGCCAGGTGACATCCTTTAGCTCTTTTTAAATCTAAACTGTTATCCTACATTTCTGAAAACCACCACTTTTGATGACTGTTAGCTGTCCAAGCACTTAATACCTCCCCCCACTTGTAATTGTATGTTGTCCCTCCCACTTAGATTGTAAGTAAGTACTAGGGCCACTTCAATGGGGAGGTGCAGTGGAATATATCCTTAACTACGTAGATAAGAGGTTTATGAGTCATAGGAAGCAGATTTGGGTCTCCCCGGCTGCACCGTGGATGACTCATTATGGACCACCAGCAGTTTAACTAACCTGAAGCACAGATGTAACGCGGTGCTGCTCAGCTGATTTCTACTTTAGGTCTGCGGTGCTGCTCAGCTGATTTCTACTCCAGGTCCACGCAGTATGTTCGTTTTTCTGTGGAAATAACTAAAATTCTTTCTTGTTAAGGTGACAGACTGTTTTTAGGGGGGGGTAATTATTTTAAATAAAAATGTCAAAACACTTTTGTGTTTAAAATAATTGAACCTTATGTATTATAAGAAATAATTATATGGTCAGGGAACTCCTCTGTGACTTTATATCCTTATATTACACTGTAAGGGGCATATTATCCCTTATATTATTATTTGCTATTGGCAAAGCTTACCTTTCCCACTTTACTTGTTGCCCCTCCCTCCTCCACTGTAATCTTATTCAATCAACTGGCCCAGTGACCCATGAGACTTTCTGGAGGTGAATCTCATCTAGTCAAGTCAGGACTGCCCTGCTAGTTGTACATTACACTTAAAGTAAAACATGGACCGGAACGGATTACCAGAGTGCCACTTCTATGTATATAATGCAATGATGTTTAAAGGGATAACACTGTGGCAGATGAGTTTGGGGCATTGAGCAGCATCATCTACCCAGTGGAGTAACTAGGAATCACTCGGCCCCACAGAAAAACTTGATGGGGCCCCTATTTGTGCTTCATCCACAGTGGTTTTCTGGGAGGAGGATATATTTATCATAGGAAAAATAAGAAGATGGGGGTCCCCTTGACTCCTGGGCTACCTGCGGTTGCTCCCCCTGCTCTTCTGGTAGTTAGGCCCCCACATCTATGAATGTGTGACTATATGTGGTCAGTATATGTGGTCAGTCTCCTGAAATGTTCCTGTGAACTTTTTGCACACTTAAAATAAAGTGTTTTTCTTTTCCATGAGTCATATTTTTTGGAAAGCATAAATTTTAGGGGAGTGTGGCAAAAAAAAATGTTCTCTAGGGGACATTGTGTGTCAATAATTATTTTTTGTCGATTGCAGAACTTTTAAATGACAAATTTTTGGGCAGCTTATTTTGTGGCGTTTACCCTAAAAAATAATGTAATAAAGGGAAGTTAATATCATACACTTTAAAGTTAACGTCATTGTATTATATACATAGCACTCTGCTACTTTAAGTGTACAGCTTGCAGGGCAGTCCTACAGCTAGCAGAGTAGCCCTGACTAAAGCTGGGAACACACCTTCCAATCCTTCGTCTTGACCGACCGCTTGACTCCTCCGACTGGTCGGCCAGGACGAAGGCTTGGATGTGGCAAACTGTCGGACACAGCTACTTTTGCCACGATCGTCAGTTTGACACATCCGAGAGTGCGGTCCCTAGTGGACTGCACAATGGGCAGTGGTTTTCCTACGCGTCCGATCATTCGTTCATTCAAGTGAATGGTCGTATGTTAGTAACGTCCGGCAGAAGAAACCACCCTATATCCAATGCATGGTCAGGCTGAATTATTGGATGGTGTGTACCTAGCTTTATTGACTGAATGAGATTCACCTCCAGCAAGTCTCACAGGAGTAATGTATTAACAAGATTAAAGTGGAGGAGGCAAATTGAATTAGATAGGGAGAGTATAAAGGTTTCTACACATGTGCGACCCGCAACGCACGATGTGTACGAACGTTTGTTTTGGGCGATAATCAGTCCGTGAATGGGCCCTTTATCGGCCAAAGCGGCTGGTCGTTCGGAGATCCGCCTGGTCGGTCGGGCAATGATCCCCGGCCGTTTCGGCCAAAATGAATGTTCGTACACATCGTGCATCGTGGGTCGGGCACTCCGATCGGTGGGGAATATCCCCTACACACAAGTTATAATAGGTAAATCCCGTTGTTCCACGACTGAATTTACCTATTATTGTTCGTATATATGGCCACCTTTACAGTGAGAATGGTAAAACTGTGAAACTGCCTTCCAGCAGATGGGGTAATAGCAAGTTTATTAAATAGCTTTAAGGGCTAGGTCCCACTATTGCCTGTCGGAGTGAGATTTGTGTTCCGTTCATGCTTCCGGTTCGCATTGCCACTGCAATGCTACCGGGTAGTTCCCACTATTTGCTGTGGTCCGGTCCGTTATTGGTTTGCATGCATGCACAAATTTTTATGCAGATTGCATTTGTGCCAAAAACATAGATATGTCCTGGAGCACAGCACACACGGAGTATCGGAACAGAAGAAAAGCGAGGGTCGCACTCCAAAGTAAATTAATTTATTATTGACCACACATATATCACAAAGTTTCGGGGGGAAACATGCCCCCTTCCTCAGGTGATCCCCCCGAAACATTGTGATATATGTGTGGTCAATAATAAATTTAATTTAATTTACTTTGGAGTGCGACCCTCGCTTTTCTTCTGTTCCGATTGATATATGTCCATTAAGGGTTGGACTATCTGGAGGAGTGGGCACTCACGTGTGGACGAGTGCAGAGGATCACCTTTACTTTATTGGATTACTTTACACACGGAGTATCACACAAGCAGCACATTGCAAAAATCATGCATGCGCAGCTCTGCGTGATAGTGGGACCTAGCCCTAAGAGTGGGCTGAATCAGTTTCTAAAATTCCAAAATATTAAACATTACTGGTATTAATACATTAAGGGGGAGATGCAATAAATTTCACATTCGCAATCTACCTGCACTTGTTCCCGCAATGTATTAACCACTTAACCGACTGTTAATACATTGCGAAAATGCTAGTGGTTAGTTGCAAACTTTTGCACGGTTTTAAAGACGCAATTGAAAAGGCGTTAGTTTTCAAGTAAAAAATAGAGCAAAAACAGGTGCGAAATTTATTGCATCGCTTGCTCTGTGCAAATTTTTTTAAAATTGCGATATGGCGCAGGCAGTGCAAACCCCTCGCTAACACATTAATACATTGGTTAGTGTGAGGTTAGCTCTAATTTTCCCTTTAGCACAGGATATTGCATCTCCCTGTTAGTTCTTGTTGATCCAGATATGCTATGCAATTGCTATTTAAAATCATATATATAATATTCTGTATCCAGATAGAATGAAGTTGTACAGCCAAAGTACAATAGTACTGGTGCTAATGGTGATACAAATATACACAAGTAGTAGCAATGTTGTATCACATGCTCTATATTGGGATATCATTATAAGCACAACTTTGTGCATTAGGAACTTGGGGCTGTTTATGTATATTAATGTCCTTCTGATATCATATGTGTGGCTAAATATTATTGGTTTTATGTATCTATTTTACCTTTTGTGAAATAAAGCTTACTGTTTTGTAATCCATGTTTTGCCATCATTGACTGGCTACACACATTTAAATTTTTCCTCCTGACCGACCATTCGAGAATTTCGACCGGTTGGCCAGGACGAAGGACTGTCGGTCTTGGCAAAAGCAGCCGCGTCTGACAGTTAGCTTTATCAATAAAATGAAAAAACTGCCACAGGCTTTAAAAAATCAACTTTACGGTCATTAATTTTAGATACAGTCATGTATCTAAAAAATGTGAGCTAATTTTCTGCTATAGAGCTGCAGGCAAATTATGTTGTATTGGGTGTCATTTTCTTAAAGGGTATCGCCACCCTAAATAAAAAATTTTGATATAACTTAGGGCATCCCTGCGCACCCCAAACCACTATTTCAGTTTAGTAAAAAAAAAAATACAGAATACTACCTACAGCCCCTCGCTCCTGCAGCGCATTGATCTGGCTTCCTGCTTGCCGGAACTAGCAAACGGGCTGGACCGGTAGCCGCTTCTGTGACTGGCTGAGACGCAGCCACTCACAGATGTGGTTACAATCAATGGATAGCACCTCGGGAACAAAGTGCTGTAAGTACAGTTCTAAAACTAACATAGCAGTTAGGGGTGTGTAGGGATAGCCTACACTACAGCAAAATATTTTTACACTAGGTGGATGCCCAGCAATGGATGGATCCGGAGGGTGGGGGGGGGGGGGGGGGGAAGAGCTCCCCTGTGGAAATCACACTACCTCCCGGAGACTATAGAAGAGGCAGGAACATTTGGACAGGAAGACAGCTTCTTCTCTTCACTTTCCTGGCCTTTGGACAGGCACTGCACTACAACCGTAAGGAGCACAGATGTAAGGTAAGGATTTTTTTAAACTTCACAGTGGAGCCAGTAGGGGTTTACATTTTAATTTTGGGGTGAACATGCCCTTTGAGTGTTATGGTATTCATTTATCAAACTCCAAAAGAACAGGTTAGGGCGCTGACCCATGGAAGCTCATTTTGGCTTAGATGCACAATGGCACTATTGGTGGTTAATGAATTTCCTTGGTGTACAGAACAACAGCACAAAAAACAGGAAATCTAAATGTTTGGGTCTCGCACAATGCACATTTAATCACACAGCTGCCAAGTTATAACTAACTTCTAGGAAAGGAAGTCAATTCTATTTTTATTCGGACAAAAACACCTAATTCTCACATGCATATATATAAAGACACAAAATGATATCTACAGAAAATGCATCCATTTGGAATAATAGTTATGTTTTTCAAAATGAAGACCAACAGGACCTTTTCTTGTTCTACTTCCAAAATGTCTCCAGTTGTTCATCTCAGACTCTTCCAGGTTACAGTTCAATTGTGTTCCTGCATTACTGCACTACCAATGGTGCCTTGGATTAGAAGTTAGAGTTCTCAGGACACTGTTTAGCCTGCAAGTTCTTGAAAGCACTTTTAGCTCAGCTCATCTATACAGATTGTCTAAACTTATTAACTCGCCTTATTGCTAAAACTTATTACATTGTGTCTTTCATTAGTTCATAGACTCCTTAATAGGACACCCAAATCTTGCGCAGTCACAATGAGAGAAGGACCCAAGCTCTCAAATTCGGTTACAGGGGCATAATGGGAGGCAGCTGCCTTGCCCACCAGCTGTTGCTAGTTGGCTGTCCTACTCCCTAGGACAAATACAGTATGCAGGGCATAGATTTCTACAAACGTCTGTATTTCAAACCTTTCAAATGGTCACCGCATGTGAAAATAACATTCAAAATTTAAATATACATTTTACAAAATGCAGTAATATAGTAAAAGTATGATAACAGGCAAAATAATATTAAAGGATATGTAAACCCGTAAACCCTTACAGTGGCAAGAGACAAGGACATCCTGCCATAAGGCTGTGGCCACACTACAACACATGGAAACACGTGTGAAAGAGCAATCACAATGCAGCGTGTTTCACACTCATTTCCATGCGTTTGCGCTGGGATTCTCCAGATTTTTTTGTTATTGAAGCCATACAATCTTCACAAAAAACAATGATTTCTAGGTGATTGGTAATTGCATGCACTCCGATATTGGATTGGATGTTGTCAGTTGTGGGTGTGACATTTAACCTAGCAGCCAATGACTGGATACTATTTCCCTAACTGCTTCCAACATGCAAGCTTGTAAAAAAAGCTTTAAGAAGAATCTGAAAACTTTGAAAGGCGGAGGGAAAGGGAGAATGATATTTTTCTGCATTACAGGTTAGTCCTACATCTGTCAGCTTTGTAACTATTGTGGTTTTTGGGGAGGATTTATCTATACAAATAATCCCTATTTCTGTTAACTAGAAACCGGAAAAACACACCACATCTGACAGAGCTGGGTGATATAAGTTCCAGCACTGTGGGTAGCTTCTAAGGTAAGTACAGTAAGTAAGTGCCCTGGATCTTATCTTCCCTACGGTTACATTTCTCTATGTACTTCTCTTTTAAGCACCTCACAGATATTACATTAACAATGGTGACAGCCCGTTTTTGAAGGTGAAGAAAGGCAAAAAAAAGGCTACAGTGTTGTTGGTCTAATTTAAAATTATTTATAATTATTATTATTATTTTTTGCTAATTGCTGGAAGGAAAGCAGTTTCTATTCGATTGTTGGTAATTAGGGTGAACCCTACTCTGGATTACGGATACGAAATGCTAGATTATAAAGAGAGATTAAAATATTACAGGAGCCTTCTGGCTTTTAACATGTTTATCTACCTTATCAACAAAAGTGCACAACTTGTTCTTTAATAGTCTTTAGTTCACACCACAGCATGCAAAGTATTATTAGCTAGACGTGTGTGTGAAAGATAAAAAATCAGATATCTGTGAACTTCAAATGTCCTGTTTGGTTGTAAATGTACTTTTCTAACAAAAAGCTCAGCTCTGATGTCACTACCCATGTTTATGAAACAGTCATGTGTCTTTCTCTTTTGTGCATTTGTCATATTTGACAAAGTACTGAAGTTGCCAGCAACCACTTAACTTTCTTTACAAGGTGAAGAGTTTGACAAATAACTTCTGTTATCAGTGCTCCAAGTTTCAGGTTACTGGTAAATACATTTCAATAACTAATCAATTCAGTTGAAATAAAATTGTGTTATTGTGTCAAATCAAAGCATTGGCAGGTAATGCAGAAATATGGCAGCTCCCACTTCTAACTAAAAATACATAGTAAAGATACTTTATATTAACAAAATCATTTATTCAGTATACAGTGGGAACATATGAGTGTTTGTCTCTACTAATAAACAGTATGGGCTAGTTTTATCGACCCAAGTAAAATGTATTTGTGTTATAGATCTGAGCAAGGGTTCTTCAAGGCGGAACAGCACCTAAATTCAACTTGCCTCGTGGACAGGGCATCCCTGGATCTGAGCTTGTCACTTCATGGCATGCCACACAAAAAAAAGGATGATAAAGAAATTAATAGATATGAAGCATTATGCAGCCATAAAATTCCTTACAAAAAAAGGGAAGAAACCAATGGAAACAGATAAGAGGTTGAATACTATCTGGGAGATTCAATAAAAGTTCTTATCGTTTAAAATGGTGCTAATTTTGCCCCAACCAATCAGATCTTATTTAACATTTGTAAGCTTACATCTGATTGGTTGGGGCAAAATTAGCACCATTTTAAACGATAAGAACTTTTATTGAATCTCCCAGATAGTATGGTAAAAAATGCATCGACATGAAGGTGAAGGTGAAGCATTGGGCTGAGTATTAAGGTAAGGTGACAGAGTTTTCTGTGGAGGCATTTTCACAGGAAATGTGTGGATAGAATGATAACGTAAGGTACTACAGTACATTGGGTAGTGTGGGTTTTACATCTATTTGGCAGATAAAGGCCTTTATTGCATTGCTCCAATTACAAGTCATTTTCATCATTTGAGTTGGTTTTCATACAGTTTAATTTCATATTGTTGGAAACCCTTTGCATGTGCAGGTTTGTTTTCGAAAGGGGGAAAAAAAACTGATTCAATATCACCCTCCTCTATCTCAATTTAGCTTAGCTTCCACATTTTTGGCAACTTTACTAGGTGCAAACTCTACCAGACCCAACCCTCCCCTTATAGTACCCAGGGTAAGAACTTAAACTGTTGGGTCCTAGCCCCAGGGTTTGCCTTCCCATAGGACAGCCTGAGAGGAGTCACAGACTCTGGTAAGGGGACAGCACTACAAGCCAGACTTTCATAGCTTAGTATGGGGAAACTGCAGAAAACTCAGCAGGTACTATTGGGGTATGAAGTGTGGTTTAGGACAGTATAGTTGCCATTTAAGTCTTATATTAAAGGAGAACTACAGTGAAAAAATAACATTTAGGCTTGAAGGCTAGAAATGCTGCACTTAACACATTATACAGAATTTACTGACCTATAGATACATCGGTAGTTTCATAGTGACAATATATCCATCTGCAGTTTTTGAAGTTAAACAGTTGGGGGCCACCATTTTTCAGCTATAGACTTACTTGGCAACTTTTCTAATGCATGTTGCAGACTGCATTGGATTCAATGCTAGTGATTAGTTTAAATTTAGTAATTAAATACACCAGAAAGGTAGCTGTACAGACTGCAACTTTTAAAGCAGAATATATAGTAGAATGTTATATATTTCAACAAATCACTGGTGTTGGTTCATTTGGACTTAGTTTCAAAGGTGTTGAGATTGTCATGTACAATCTCTCAGTTTAATGTTAAAGGAGAACAATAGTGTGTATACATTTTTTCTAAAACAACAGTTAAAATGAAAAGAAGTTGGGACAGGTATAAAGGATTGTTAATTCCTACCTCCCAATATAATTTCTGTGAGGAGCACCAGCCCAAAGAAAACTGATTCTGCCAGTCTTCCTCCTGGCTTCAGCACTCTTTATAATACATGACTAATCCAGGACTAACCTGGCAAATGGAAACTGTACTTGCTGTAGCTCCTCAACGAAATGATATTGTGAGGTTGGAATAATAAATCCTACCTCCCTGCGCCAGGTACTTTCCATTTTTAAAAAGTTAAAAAGTATAGCTATCCTTATAACATTCTTACCCTCCAAGTTAATAGTTACACTTATAGAAGCAATATGGTGCAGAGCTGCAGAGGGAGCATAATGAAGTGATCATGATATTACCTACCGTATATACTCGAGTATAAACAGTTTTTCAGGCTGTAAAATCAGCCTGAAAACTTGAACTCGGTTTATACTTGAGTCACTACTTCCTTTACCTCTCCGGTAGCCGCACGATCATTCTCTGTACTGGCGCGCCGGCCGACGTCACTGCCCGGCGCCAATTAGTGACGTCAGCCGGCGCGCCAGTACAGGGAATGAGCGTGTGGCTGCCGGAATGCTTACCTGATCGCGGCTGCTGGAATGCTGACTTCAATGCTGTGGCTGTCAATTCAATGCTGACTCTTCAATGCTGGCACATTACTGGATGCACAGGTACAAACCAGGTACAAACTGAACTAGGTGGGAGGGTGAGGATGGCATTCAAGTTGTTTGGAAACTACAACTCCCAGCATGCTTTATTAGCTGAGAGTTGTAGTTTCCAAACATCTCGAATGCCAAGTTTCTACCCTCGGTTTATACTCGAGTCAACCACTTTTATTAGATTTATTAGGTGAAATTAGGTACCTCGGTTTATACTCGGGTCGGTTTATACTCGAGTATATACGGTATATATAATGTTGGAGGGTATGCATAACAAAATTAATTATTATGTCTTTAATCAGGTGGTAAATGATGGTGGGACCTGTAGTTCAACCATCAGGCTACAAATAAGAGAGCTTTTCATTACTGAAAAATATTTTTTTGACTTCTTAAATAACTTTGTTGTAAAGGATGGTGGGATTAGTAGTTGAATATCTACAGAGCGCATGCAATTGCTCAAAATATGCCGATCGCATGCAATCCGGTTAACAGATCGCATACACAGTCCGCAGAAACGCACTACATCAATTGGGCCATACTAGTGTCCGCTTCTAAAAGCACGATCGGATCGAAATAATTTACTGCTATTTCAATTGTTGCCTCCTCTGCACATGCTGAAGCATATGAAAACCTCTTAAGGTGGGTACACATGAGGGGACTTATTGTCCAGATCGATCGTTTGCTACTAGTGAGCGCTCGGCTGGGACAAATGACTGTTGCTGCAGCTGACAGTTCACATGACCTATCGTGTGGCCCGTCTGCAACCGCACGATCGGTCGTGATTTACCAACAGGTCCGATCTGGACGAATGGCAACCGGGCTCGGTCGTGGCCCCCCCACCCACACCATGAGATATTTCCGGCCAACTGACAAATACATGGCACTAAAAATATTGTATGGTGTGTATCCCGCTATAGAGCAGGAGGAGGCAGATACTTCTTGAAAGGAAGTAATAGAAGTTAACATTAAATATCTGGTTACAAGTCAATGTAATAAACTGGGAAAATAGCAGTTGGGACTGAGGGCAGATAACTAACAAGTCTGACAGTTTTTTGTTTTATGGTGGGGCAAGCCCTTTAAGATTATTGGGCTAGTGCTGAATAAAGATTTGGCCAAGAGCTTAGCAAAAAGGGAAGGAACAGTAAGGTCATTTGCATCAATATTTAGATAAGCATTACAGTTGAAATATAGTGGTAAAATTCTTTATTACATAGCAAATTATCTAATATTTTAGACTTTAGTTCTCCTTTTGCAAGACATAAGAAAACAAGTTTTCAGACATGTGAATCCTTGCTTTATTTACACATAAAACTATACTAACTGCATTTTATTTAAAAACTCTTGGACTTGTATCTTACATCAAAATATAAAGAGGCACTTATTGGACATATTTGCATTTTAGTATACTTTAGTATACTAGTTTAAGGGAATGTCCACGAAAATTTTTATATAGCTTTATCACCCCCTCAAACCTAGACCTCACATGGGTTAAAGTTCCACAGGAGGCTTCTAAATATATTTACCAGCCCTTGTTCCCTTGGCTCTCTACTGCTGCTGTTTCATACCTTTTCCATGCATGGAAGCAGTAGAAGGAGCAGGACCGGCAGCAGCGCCAGTGATTGTCTGAGGCCCCTCTGCTGCTGCCATGCATGGAAAGGTACAGAGCAGCAGCAGCAGAAGACAGCCGAGAAAATGAGTATAAAGCTGTATACAAATTTTAATTTTGGGGGTGGACACTATTTTAAAATGTTGATACTTATATTAACTTTCCCTTTTCGTTTATTTACAAATGGTATTTATGTTGAAGTCAAGATTAACTCTGACCAGAAATAAAGATAAAAATACATTTTTGCAACCATAAATTAAAAAGTGATTTTATTTAATCGACCAAATGGATTGCAGTGCCGTGCACTACCCTAGGCTTTTAAATGTAGCAGAAATAGCTCAAGCTTTCATCATCTTAGAAATGGATTACACTTTTTGTAAAGAGGAAATATTAAGCTTGTAAATATGACTGTATTGATCACAAAGCTGCGTCTCAATAAGTGGAACCTTTTAAAAAAAGACAGATTTGTATCTTATGCTCCTTATTTACCATTATTTCCAACCTGGTGAGAAAAACTGACACAACTTCATGGCTCAGAACAGAAGAAAAAGCATTTGGAATAGGGAATTTTGTTCTTAGATGCCAAGAGAAACAAATTATGTTTGACTTGCCTTTTCCATTTCTATTAAACCTTTTGTTGCCAACATTGCAATCCTCTTTGTAAAGTAAAACATTTCAGAAAGGGTGTTGTTAATTGCCCATGTGGCACACGCAAATAAAGATGATGGAAGCGCACACTATTCCTCAGAATAATCTTGTTTTATTCACATAGCACAACGTACAACGTTTTGGAGAACACTATGACACCTGATGAATGTGACACCTGATGGAGACATAGTGTTCTCTGAAACGTTGTACGTTTTTGTGATGTGAATAAAACAGATTATTCTGAGGAATAGTGTGCGCTACCATCATCTTTATTTGCTTGTGCTATAGCTGGAGTCCTTTAGGAAGAGGATTGACGGAAGCTGCACCTTCAACTTCAGTGGCAAGCTGCCAGAAGGAGTACCTAGGCCCAAACATTTATCGTGTGTAATTGCCCATGTGGGTACACCGGGAAATTTCATAAGTAGAGGACTATTTTAAACCATGGTCTGAAATAATGACTAATTGTTAGTGTCTAGAGAATCCTTAATATAGCTGCCCTCTAGGATGCTAGGTTAATTATCCTAGTTCTTTGTAACAGTAAATACTATTCATAAATAAGAAAATTGCAATTGATCACTGGAATCTAATTTGAATTGAAGGAAATATTTTATTTTAGTTTGTCATTGCAGTGACCCAAGATCTGCACTGGTTTTCTACAAGAAGTATTTCTTACCTCACCTTCAAACCTACTGTAAGTAATTAATTTACACTGGAGTGTAATTTGCACTGGATTTCTCACCTAGTGTATGCTTACTATCAGCTTGCATATGTTGGAACAAGTAAGTATAACAAAACGTTTTAAAACTACCCCCTCCTCCCCCTTCCCCCATTAAAGGCACCCAGGGTATAGATCTGAACCAAAAAGGTCCTCACCCCTGGGTTTAGAATAGTTTAGGAAAAAAAGAAAAGATTCCTTTTTGAGGGTAGGGCTTACAACACATGCTAGTCACAGAGATGGGGCAGTCTGGGGAGTATAACTTTACAAGCCTTAAATCTGGGTACACACAATGAGATATTTCGGTCCGATCGACCAATAGTGTATCGGTCGATCGGACCAAAATTACCACATCCAAATGCAGCCATGTCTGACTGATCGTTCGCCCGAATCGGACATGGTGGAAAACCACGTCCGATCGTGAGGTCCTCTATGGACCGCATGATCGGTCGCGGTAACTGTCGGACGCGGCTGCTTTTGTCGCAACCGACAGTCCTTCCTCCTGGCCGACCGGTCGAAAGTATCGAACGGTCGGTCAGGAGGAAAAATCACAAGGTGTGTACCTAGCTTAAGGTTCAGATAAGCTAGATACATTACCCTAGGCTTTTTTGAAAGCTATTTAAAATATGTGCCACTTTTATGGAGGCTACAGTTACTCTCCACCAAGCAGCTCCATGACCATATAAAACTATGAGGTATAGGTATGCAAATATTTCAAAATGTAAAAAAAAATTATCCTTTGATATAAGTGCAAACCTGATATATTGTCATGGAATCCTGTCTGGAGTCCAGCTCATGCCAATATTGGTAACAGGACAGTAAGTATAAGTTTCCATTTGTGCTACTCTGTCTCTGTGTTTGTGGACAGGTGTGAAATTGATCAGACTGACAAACATTTTTGTGTCTGTATCTTGTCTCCAATTGTTTTTAATCCCCTTTCAGAATGATACTCCTTATACTTTCTTATAACCTTAATGTTCCAATATTGCAGATAATGTCAGCACAGAGGGGGGATTTCGATCCGACAAAGTTGAAGTCTGCAGTAGGTTTTACTTGCCATTTTAGAACTGCTCTCCTCTGTTCTTTCAGCTGAGCATCAGGGAGATGCTTTAGGGTGAACACTGGGCACCCTAGTAAAACAATTGGGGCCCTAGTCTTTTGCCTAGAAATGGCCTATGCCTAGAAATGGCCCTGGTAGTATGAAGTAAAAGTGAAACTACAGTGGAAAAATCACCTTTAGACTTGAAGGCTAGAAGTGCTGCATGTAACACATTACACTGTATTGACTGACCTATAGATTTCATCCGTAGTTTCATAGTGACAATATATCAAAAAAGTTGGGGAACACGGAACTATAATTTTCTAGCAATAGACATGCTTGGTAGCTTTGAATTTCCCATGATTCTCATTTCTTTAGGGATCGCAATACATTTTCAGACTGCATTGGTTTCAATGTAAGTGTTAAGTTTTTATTGATTAATTAAATACACCTGAAATGATGTGATGATGCAGCTTTTTTTAATTTTTTTTTTAAAGAAAAACACCTTTAAAGGGGAACATATATATTGTAAAATGTAACTTATTTCAACAAATTACTGGTGTTGGTTCATTTCAAAGGTATCTAGATTTGAATGTACAATCCGTCAACTTAAAGGAATAGTTCACTCAGGATGTGAACTATTCCTCTACTGTATAAATTGAAGAATGTTAGTTAAAGGAGCCATGTCTTTCCTCCCGTTTTTCAATAAATTAAGAAGAAACAAGGAACAAAGGGAGTGAAATTTACCTTGTGCATGATCCACCACAGACTCCCGACAGTTCCGACCACTTCCGCCTTCAGTTTAATTATAGAGCGCATGCACGATAATCACATTCTGAGTGAACTATTCCTTTAATGTTTATTAAAACATCAACCTTAAATGTATATCCTCCAACATTAACCCTTAAAGGGTCCACCACCTAAACTAAAACTAAACTTTAAAATGCAAGGTGTGTAACATCTTGCATTCAGAAGGTCCCAAACACCTGGCTGTGATATGCTAATTGGGACTTTCCAGGGTACATAATTGTCACAGATTCTTGTACAAGTCATTCTAAATTGAGAAAGCCAATCGGATGACTAGCGAAACGTCTTCAAGAACTAAACTATAAGTTCAGTTGACCTAACTAAATACAACAGATTTATACTGTGTAGTGTAAAAAAAAGTCCTTACCTTTCTCCTGTGCTGCTTATGGTTGTCCAGCATGGCATGATGAAAAAAAAAAAACAGTTGGAGCCTCTCTGTGAGTAAAATCTTGTGTCACACTGTAGTGCATCTGAGCGCTCTGGTGCATGTTGCCGTGTGCCATTATCGCGCAATTTGGCACAATCAGAGTGCCTGCGATTGCACAAAAAATGCGGATCACATGCTCCCTGGTTAACGGATCACAGCACACCTAGTGTGGCCAGTCCAAAAGTATATTAAAAAATTATAGCAGTGTTATACCTATCAGCCATCAAATGTTAACAAAAACGTGATAACATTTCTCAGGGTGTCAAATTTCATGGTGTAGAAATTCGTCTTTAAAAAACACTGCAAATGTTGTCTAAAAGTGTAATAAATTGCATGTGGCCGCATGCAATTTTTAAAAAAAAAAAAACAGAAAACTTGCAGATTTCTAAAATGTCCTTTAAAAATGTACACTGACGAGAAATGCATTGTACACATGCATTGAGCTGTGCAAAAATCTGGTTCACTTCATGTTGCAGCATATGTGATATTAATCCGACATAATTTATCCTTTAAAATACACATTGACATCCCCCTAAAAATGTGATGTGAAACAATGTGCTGTGAAGGGTGATTATAGGCCGTCTGCACACACTTGCCCGAGCATATCAGCTCCACCTATTAAAACAATATGTACACTGGAAATTATTGTTTTTAAAACTGCCCATTAATGGAAACTATAATTCTTTCAAACTATTATTTTTATGTTGACCTGTTCCCTATTTATTTAGATACCCAGTCTGAAATGTCTTACTAAGGCATTTGATTTTCAGCTGAAATAACTCTTCTGTTATGTACAGTTTTAATGTAGCTGGAGCTGGTACAGTTGGTACATGCTGCATGGTGTGAAATTCCCTCTCTCAGTGCTGCCTCATAGGGATAATTGAGCATGCTTGCCTCCCAAAGAGTCACATAGTCTGGCAGGGGGCTGCTGGACTGAACTTGAGCAAAACAAGTACTGGATTAAAAGGACATGTCCACACCCAAAACTAAAATTTAACCCACTGCTGGCCCCACTGTGCAGTGTTAAAAATCTTTACTTTTCTCCTCTGTTCCGTATGGTTGTCCTGCAGTATCTATTCAAATTTCTGGAAAATGAAGCATCTCTGTCCTCTTGGAGGACTCTGGCATGTGTAGGGGGATCCCTCGTCTCTGCAGTGTTGGTTTTAAAAATAACCTTTTTTTCTGTAGTGTAGGGACCCCCTCCCAACCCTAACTGCTAGGTTTAAAACTTGAAAAAGTGCAGAGGGAACGAAGGTTGGTAAGTAAGTTTCTCTGCACTTTATTAACTTTTAAACCTAGCAGTTGATTTTGTGGTGGAGATACCCTTTAAATCATGCAGAAACACAAACACATCAGAGTAAGCACTGCTTACATGTATTCATTTATAGATTGAATGTGGCACATTTATTGTTTCAGTGTACAATTCCTTTAAAGTAAAGGAAGCTAATACTGACAAATGGAAAATTTCCATTGGGAACAACCGACATTGGCAACAGTAGATCGGCAGTATTGCTGCCGGACGTTTTTGGCCCCCGCATGTTGCCAATACTCTACAGATCCCGTTGGATCAAATGGGGCTTGTCAGGTATCTGCAAAGTGTAAACTCACCATTAGGGTTATGCTAAACTGCTGTGTAATGTGGTCTATTTTTTAGACTGCATCTATTTATGATCTGCACATCACTGTGTTCAGGCCTGCTTGCTTTAATTCAAGGAAATGAAATAGTAGCACACGCCCATAGATAAACAGCACTTAAACATGTTCCAAAATTTGTGCTATTTGGTGTAGCCTCAGCCCTAAAGGGAAAGTCTATAATATAAGACTTACCGGAAACGTCCTGTTACCTGTTTATGGTTCTTATAGTTAGAAACTGTCAGTCATGGAAGCTGTCTCTTCTGAGCCTGCTCAAGTCCATATCCAGCTCACTAAATTGCTGAAGAAGGTGGGAACAAATATAGCCATTAAAACAAACACCCCAGGAGGATTCTTAGGATTTTTGGCATCTAAAACAACTGGTGAACTGGAGGGCTGACTTTACACTGGCTGGTACACTGGAGGGCTGACTTTATACTGGCTGGTGTACTGGAGGGCTGACTTTACACTGGCTGGTGTACTGCAGGGTTGACTTTACATTGGCTGGTGAACTGGAGGGCTGGCATGCTCTGTCCACACAGACTTTTAAATTCAAAACACCCTCATTCTGAGTCCACACAGACTGGTAAATACAAGATGCCCTCATACCCAGCAATACAGGCTGGTACATATAAGATGTCCTCATTCCCAGCCTACACAGACTGGTTTATATTAGATGCTCATATCCCCAGCCCACACAGACTGGTGCATATAAGATGCCCTCAGGTCCAGCTTACACAAACTGGTACATATAAGATGCTCTCATTCCCAGCCCACACATACCAGTACATATAGTATGCCCTCATGCCCAGCCCACACAGATTGGTACATATAAGATGCCCTCACCCCCAACCCACACAGATTGGTATATATAAGATGCCCTTATGCCCAAATCCCACAGACTGGTATATATAGGATGCCCTCATACCCAGCCCACAGAGTTTAAACAAGAAAAGAGATGATCAATGCAAATACCTGGGCCCCATATACTATCATAATATCTGTGGAGGGATGACTAACACTGGGTAATAAACAGGAGGGCTGACTAACACTGGCTAGTGAACTGGAGGACTTACAGACACTGTCTAATAAGCTAGAGGGCTTACCAACACTGGCTAATGAAATGGAGGGCTGACATGCACTGCTAATAAACTGTAGGGCTGACTAACACTACTAATAAACTGGATGGCTGACTAACACTACTAATAAACTGGACGGTTGACTAACACTGCTAATGAACCTGGAGGCCTCACTAACTCTGCTAATGAACTGGAGGCCTGACTAACACTGCTAATGAACTGGAGGCCTGACTAATACTGCTAATGAACTGGAGGGCTTACTGACATTGCTAATGAACTGGAGGGCTGACCACACTGGCTAATGAACTGGAGGACTGACAATACTGGGTAAGGAACTGGTGGGCTGACAATACTGGGTAAAGAACATATGGGATGACAATATTGGGTAATGCATTGAAGGGCTGACAATATTGGGTTATGAATTGGAGGGCTGACAATACTGGCTAATGAACTGTAGGGCTAACTAACAATGGCTAATGATCTGGAGTGCTGACACTACTAGGTAATGAAATGGAGGGCTGACTAACACTGCTAATAAACTGGAAGACTGACTAACACTTCTAATAATAAACTGGTGGGCTGATATCACTGGCTAATGATCTGAAGGGCTGACAATACTTGCATATGAACTAGAGGGTTGACACTGATAATGAACTGGTGGGCTGACAACAGTGGCTATTGATACGGCGGGCTGACACTACTGGGCAATGAACTGGAGGGCTGATACTGCTGGGTAATGAACTGGAGGGCTGACTGGCTAATGAGCTGCAGTAGTGACAACACTGGCAAATGATCTGAAGGGCTGACAATACTGCGTAATGAACTGGAGGGCTGACAAGGCTAATGAACCAGAGGGCTGACAATACTAGGTAATGATCTGGAGGGATGACAACACAGGCTAATGATCTGGAGGACAGACAAATGATCTGGAGGGTTGAAAATAGGTTTGCTTGCGCGCTGCAAGCAAACCTTTCTTTAGGCTGCGTACCCCTGACTGGCCGGGCAGTGTCAGGATCTTCTGTTTTTAAAAAAAAATAAAAAATTATTCATACTGCACACTGCCAGGCCCTTATCACAAACACTGGCCCGGGGGGCATTTGCCCCTCTGCCCAGTCCGCCCTTGGAATTAGGCTATACAGCTCCCCTTCAGTATTTGCATACAAAAAGCAGCAAGCTCGAAACACGTCAGGGAGTCCTGGATGGGTTTTAGTTTTACAGTAAAATTGTGTTCACCTGCTTGATTTAAAGACTTGGTGTGTGCCAGTGTGTCGCCTTGTGGAAAGTTTGTGCATTGTACCATGTGGAGTAACGGGTCTGGGGCGGCCGCAACTGGACCACTGATTGGAAGCAGTGAGCTGATGAATTTCTTATTACACTTTATATTTTTAAATTAAATTTGATATACTCATATACTTCATCCTAACCATGTTAGACAAATGTATATAGAGACGGGTCTGGAGCATGGCACCTGGACCATGCTCAGGTCAGAGTGATTGTTTATCCTAAAACAGCAACCTGTACCTGTGGATTTTTTTTAACACTGTATTGAATCTCCCATTTTCTTTGGGACCTATATGAACATAACTTTAACCATATTTTATAATTCTCTCCCTATCTTATTTAATGTATTAGCGACGTATACAATTAGACTACTTTTTGTATTAGATCAGCACACTATTACTATTAAACCAGGACATGATTACTATTTGTTCAGGATACTATTATTATTAAACCAGGACACAATTACTATACAATTAGACTACTATTTGTATTAGACCAGAAAACTATTACTATTACACCAGAACACTATAACAATACAATTAGATTACTATTTGCATTAGAACAGGACACACTATTACTATTAAACCATGGCATTATTATTATTAGACCAGGATACCATTACTATACAATTAGAGTATTATTTGTATTAGACCAGGACACTATTACTATTAGACCAGGACACTGCTACTATCAGTATCAGACCAGGACACTGCTACTATCAGACCAGGACACTGCTACTATCAGACCAGGACACTGTTACTATCAGACCAGGACACTGTTACTATCATACCAGGACACTGCTATATAGACCAGACACTGTTACTATCAGACCAGGACACTGTTACTATCAGACCAGGACACTGTTACTATCAGACCAGGACACTGTTACTATCAGACCAGGACACTGTTTACCATCAGACCAGGATACTGTTGCAATTAGACCAGGACACTATTACTACAGACCAGGACACTGCTACTATCAGACCAGGACACTGCTACTATCAGACCAGACACTGCTACTATCAGACCAGGACACTGCTACTATCAGACCAGGACACTGTACTATCATACAGACCAGGACACTGCTACTATCAAACCAGGACACTGCTACTATCAGACCAGGACACTGCTACTATCAGACCAGGACACTGCTATATCAGACCAGGACACTGCTACTATCAGACCAGGACACTGCTACTATCCAGACCAGGACACTGTTACTATCAGGCCAGGACACTGCTACTATTAGACCAGGACACTGTACTATCAACCAGGACACTGTTACCATCAGACCGGACACACTGTTACCATCAACCAGGACACTGTTACTATCAGACCAGGACACTGTTACTATCAGACCAGGACACTGTAACCATCAACCAGGATACTGTTGCAATTAGACCAGGACACTATTACTATCAGACCAGGACACTACTACTATCAGACCAGACCCTGTTACTATCAGACCAGGACACTGTTCTTCAGACCAGGACTGTTACTATCAGACCAACAGTACATCAGACCAGACACTGTTACTATCAGACCAGGACACTGTTACTATCAGACCAGGACACTGTAAACTTTCAGACCAGGACACTGTTACTATCAGACCAGGACACTGTTACTATCAGACGACCAGGACACTGTTACTATCAGACCAGGACACTTTACAATTACACCAGGACACTGTTACAATTACACCAGGACACGCTATATTAGACCAGACACTATTACTATCAGACCAGGACACTGTTACAATTAGACCAGGACACTATTACCATTAGACCAGGATACAATTAAGACCACTATTTCTGTTAGACCAGGACACTATTACCATTAGACCAGGGCACTATTACCATTAGACAACTATTGTGTAGACCAGGACACCTTTACTATTAGACCAGGACACTATGACATTAGACCAGGATACAATTAGAGCACTATTTGTGTTAGACCAGACACTATTACCATTAGACCAGGACACTATTACTATTAGCCCAGGATACAATTAGAAACATATTTGTATTAGATCGACACTATTACTATTAACCAGGACATTATTACTATTAGACCAGGATACAATTAGAGCACTATTTGTGTTAGACCAGACAATATTACCTTTAGACCAGGACACTATTACTACTAACCAGATACATTACACCACTATTTGTGTTAGACCAGGACACTATTACCATTAGACCAGGATACAATTAGAGCCTATTTTTATTAGACCAGGACACTATTACTATTAAACCAGGACACTGCTACTATCAGTATCAGACCAGGACACTGCTACTATCAGACCAGGACACTGCTACTATCAGCCCAGGACACTGCTACTATCAGACCAGGACACTGTTACTATCAGACAGACACCTGCTACTATCAGACCAGGACACTGCTCTATCAGACCAGGACACTGTTACTATCGACCAGGACACTGTTACTTCACAGACCAGACACTGTTACTATCAGACCAGGACCCTGTTTACTATCAGACAGGGACACTGTTACTATCAGACAAGGACACTGTTACTATCAGACAAGGACACTGTTACTATCAGACCAGGACCTGTTACCATCAGACCAGACACTATTACTATCAGACGCAGGACACTACTACTATCATCAGACTGTTACATCAGACCGGACTGTTACTATCAGACCAGGACACGTGTTACTATCAGACCAGGCACTGTTACTATCAGACCTGGACACTGTTACTATCAGACCTGGACACTGTTACTATCAGACCTGGACACTGTTACTATCAGACCAGGACACTGCTATTATTAGACCAGGACACTATTACTATCAGACCAGGACATTGTTACAATTAGACCAGGACACTATTACCATTAGACCAGGATACAATTAAGACCACTATTTCTGTTAGACCAGGACACATTACCGTTAACCAGGGCAACTATACCATTAGAGCACTATTTGTGTTAGACCAGGACACCTTTACTATTAGACCAGGACACTATTACTATTAGACCAGGACACTATTACTATTAGACCAGGATACAATTAGAGCACTATTTGTGTTAGACCAGGACACTATTACCATTAGACCAGGACACTATTACTATTAGCCCAGGATACATTAGAGCACTATTTGTATTAGATCAGGACACTATTACTATTAGACCAGGACATTATTACTATTAACCAGGAACACTTAGAGCACTATTTGTGTTAGACCAGGACACTATTACCATTGACCAGGATACAATTAGAGCACTATTGTATTAGACCAGGACACTATTACTATTAGACCAGGACACTCTTCCTATAGACCAGCATACAATTAGAGCACTATTTGTATAGACCAGCACACATTACTATTAGACCAGGGCACATTAACATTAGACCAGGACACTATTACCATAGACCAGACACTATTACCATTAGACCAGGACACAATTAGAGCACTATGGGGTTATTCAATAAAGTTCTTATCGCTTAAAATGGTGCTAATTTTGCACCAACCAATCAGATGTTAGTTTTCATAACATCTGATTGGTTGGGGCAAAATTAGCACCATTTTAAATGATAAGAACTTTTATTGAATCTCCCTGTATTTGTGTTAGACCAGCCATATTACTATTAGACCAGGACACTGTTACAATTAGACCAGATACAGTTAGACCAGGACACTGCTACTATCAAACCGACACAATCGACCAGGACACTATTACTATCAACCAGGACACTGTTACAATTAGACCAGGATACTGTTACAATTAGACCAGGATACTGTTACAATTAGACCAGGCAGGGCCAAATTTATAATTTTTTCTCCCCTAGGCCAGCTAATTAGTACTGCCTGTTCACCTGTACGCGGTCATTTATTGGCCGAAGCAGAGCTTTGTAAGTGGGAGAGAGACTTGTCCCCCTAGCAAATCGGCAATCACTGCCCATTTCTGATTAAACAGAAACCGGTAAAGCTCTGCTGTGTGCCAACTAACGTGCACTGTGTAAATTTAAAATGGGGATGCAATGCTGCTTTACCCTTTTCTTTCTTTCTTGCCGCCCCTGGTGGCTGTGCCCCCCCTAGGCCACGGTCTAGGTGGCCAGTAGAAATCCAGCTAGACCAGGACACTGTTACTATCAGACCCAGGACACTGTTACCATTAGACCACTATACAATTAGACCACTATTTCTGTTAGAACCGGACACTATTACCATTAGACCAGGATACATTAGAGCACTATTGTGTTTAGACCAGGACACTATTACAATTAGACCAGGACACTATTATTTTAGACCGGATACAATTAGAGCACTATTTGTATTAGACCAGGACACTATTACTATTGAATCATGAAAACACAATGGCCTCTAATGTGTCATATTGTAGTTGAAAATATTAAGACTCATATTAGTAATAGAGGCTGGGGATAATCTCCTTATATTTAAAATCTCCCCACCTCAATTGGTTAGTGGCTCAGATGCTCCAGCCCTGAGCCCGTCGCTTGACACACTCTGAGTAAAACGACCTCCCAAACTTCACATCATAATGCGTTATTGACTTCCAAGTATGGCTTAGATAACACTCACCGTGTCCCAATGGTGGTCCGGGTCAGGCTGCCCCGAACCCCTCACCCGGTCCAATATACTGAATAACACGTAAACTCACTGAAGAGCCCGGCGCACTCCGGAATAGGACAACCGACACAGCTCCTTAAAATTTCATATACTCTTTATTGATATAAATTAAAACAGAAACATAATACTCGAAGGCAGGATACCCTGAACGTTTCAGCTTACCTTAACCTATGATAAGGGCTAAGGTAGCCCGAAACGCATATGAAGTTTCGCACTTCAGTGAGTTTCACGTGTTATTCACTATTACACCAGGACACATTAAATTAGACCAGGATACAATTAGAGCACTATTGTGTTACACCAGACAATTACCATTAGACCAGGACCTATTACTATTAGACCAGGATACAATTAGAGCACTATTTGTGTTGGACCAGGACACTATTACTATTAGAACAGGACACTATTACCAGTAGACCAGGATACAACTACCATTAGACCGGACACATTACAATTAGACCAGGACACTGTTACCATTAACCAGGACACCAAGGGCACTATTACCATTAGACCAGAAAACTATTAATTTAGACCAGACACTATTACCATTAGACAGAAAATAATTAATATTAGACCAGGACACTATACCATTAGACAGGAAACTATTATATTAGACCAGGACACTATCACCATTAGACCAGGACACTATTCCATTAGACCAGGACACTATTCCATTATACCAGATACTATTACCATTAGACCAGGACACTATTACCATTAGACCAGGACACTATTACCATTAGACCAGGATACTATTACCATTAGACCAGGAAACTATTAATATTAGACCAGGACACTATTACCATTAGACCAGGATACTATTACCATTAGACCAGGAAACTATTAATATTAGACCAGGACACTATTACCATTAGACCAGGACTATTAATATTAGATCAGGACACTATTATACCAGGATACATTAGAGCACTGTTTGTGTTAGACCACGACACTATTACTTACACAAACACTTTCCTCTCTACAAAGTTGCTCTTCCTCTAATGCAACACGTGACGGACGACTGACAAATCAGTCAGCTGACAGCCTATCTCGTGCCTCCGCTGGTCTTAGGAGGTTCTGCGCGCGCACTCCCCACAGCCATTCGAAAGTAGAACCGGGAGAGGCGAAAGCCATGTCTGGGAACGGGAAGCTTTTGTCACCGATACAACAGGTCAGTTTGGGGGTATGAGAGGATGTGATTGTCAACAAGGTGGGAGGTGTCATCGTTACCTGCCAAGTGGGTGTGAACTTCTAGTTGAGGGAAGAGAGTGAAGTATGCATTGTTAATGAATTCAGATTTCTACTTATGGTGGACTGTGCATCGCTCTGCATTTACTCTACTTTCACACTAGATCGTTATAGTCAGTTCTCCTGGGACACCAGGAGTATAGCATTGTTATTATGACTATTAGAGGGTGTACTTGTTATATTCCAAGGTCTGGGGGCGTAGGACATCCCTATAAATGCATTGTTATTATGACTATTAGAAGGTCTACTTGGTACGTTACAAGGTCTGGTGGCCTAGACATCCCGATAATTGCATTGTTATTGTGACTATTAGAAATCTACTTGGTACATTTTAAGGTTTGGTGGCCTAGGACATCCCGATATTTCATTGTTATTATGACTATTAGAAGGTCTACTTGGTACATTCCAAGGTTTGGTGGCCTAGACATCCCTATAATTGCATGTTTATTACTGATCAGAAGGTCTACTTGGTATATTCCAAGGTCTGGGGGCCTAGGACATCCCTATAATTGCAGGTCGGTGGCCTAGGACATCCCTATAATTGCATTGTTATTATGACTATTAGAAGGTCTACTTGTTGATTCCAAGTTCTGTGGCCTAGACATCCTGATAATTTATTGTTATTATGACTATTAGAAGGTCTACTTGGTACATTCCAAGATCTGGTGGCCTAGGACATCCCGATAATTGCATTGTTATTGTGACTATTAGAAGGTCTACTTGGTACATTACAAGGTCTGGTGGCCTAGGACATCCCTATAATTGCGTTGTTATTATGACTATTAGAAGGTGTACTTGGTACATTTTAAGGTCTGGTGGCCTAGGACATCCCTATAATTGCGTTGTTATTATGACTATTAGAAGGTCTACTTGGTATATTCCAAGGTCTGGGGGCCTAGACATCCCTATAATTTCAGGTCTGGTGGCCAACGACATCCCTATAATTGCTTTGTTATTATGACATTAAAGGTCTACTTGGTAGATTCCAAGTTCTGGTGGCCTAGGACATCCTGATAATTGTATTGTTATTATGACTATTAGAAGGTTTACTTGGTACATTTCAAGGTTTGGTGGCCTAGGACATCCCTATAATTGCGTTGTTTATTATGATTATTAGAAGGTCTACTTGGTATATTCCAAGGTCTGGGGGCCTAGGACATCCCTATAATTGCAGGTCTGGTGGCCTACGACATCCCTATAATTGCATTGTTATGTGACTATTAGAATGTCTACTTGGTATGTTCCAAGGTCTGGTGGCCTAGAACATCCCTATAATTGCATTGTTATTATGACTATTAGAATGTCTACTTGGTAGATTCCAAGTTCTGGTGACCTGGGACATCCTGATAATTGTATTGTTATTATGACTATTAGACTGTCTACTTGGTACATTCCAAGGTCTGGTTGCCTATGACATCCCGATAATTGATTGTTATTGTGACTATTAGAAGGTCTACTTGGTACATTACAAGGTCTGGTGGCCTAGGACATCCCTATAATTGCTTGTTATTATGACTTTAGAAGGTCTACTTGGTACATTCCAAGGTCTGGTGGCCTAGGACATCCCTATAATTGCATTGTTATTATCACTATTAGAAGGTCTACTTGGTACATTCCATCCAAGGTTTGGTGGCCTAGGACATCCCTATAATTGCGTTGTTATTATGACTATTAGAAGGTCTGCTTGAGATTCCAAGTTCTGGTGACCTAGGACATCCTGTAATTGTATTGTTATTATGACTATTAGAAGGTCTACTTGGTACATTCCAAGATCTGGTGCCTAGGACATCCCGATATATTGCATTGTTATTGTGACTATTAGAAGGTGTACTTGGTACATTACAAGGTCTGGTGGCCTAGGACATCCCATAATTGCGTTGTTATTATGACTACTAGAAGGTGTACTGGTACATTTTAATGTGTGGCGGCCTAAGACATCCCTATAATTGCATTGTTATTATGACTATTGAAGGTCTACTTGGTACATTCCAAGGTTTGGTGGCCTAGGACATCCCTATAATTGCATTGTAATTATGACTATTAGAAGGTCTACTTGGTACATTCCAGGTTTGGTGGCCTAGACATCCCTATAATTGCGCTGTTATTATGACTATTAGAAGGTCTACTTGGTATATTCCAAGGTCTGGTGGCCTAGGACATCCCTATAATTGCATTGTTATTGTGACTATTAGAATGTCTACTTGGTATGTTCCAAGGTTTGGTGGCCTACAACACCTATATTACATTGTTATTATGACTATTGAATGTCTACTTGGTAGATTCCAAGTTCTGGTGGCCTAGGACATCCTGATAATTGTATTGTTATTATGACTATTAGAAGGTCTACTTGGTACATTCCAAGATCTGGTGGCCTAGGACATTCCGATAATTGCATTGTTATTGTGACTATTAGAAGTCTACTTGGTACATTACAGGTCTGGTGGCCTAGGACATCCCTATATCATTGCATTGTTTTATGACGATTAGAAGGTGTACTTGACATTTTAAGGTCTGGTGGCGTAGGACATACTATAATTCATTTTTATATGACTATTAGAAGGTCTACTTGGTACATTACAAGGTTTGGTGGCCTAGGACATCCCTATAATTGCGTTGTTATTAGACTATTAGAAGGTCTACTTGGTATATTCCAAGGTCTGGTGGCCTACGACATCCCTATATTGCATTGTTATTGTGACTATTAGAATGTCTACTTGGTATACGTTCCAAGTTCTGGGTGAAGCAACCTAGACACCCTATATTACATTCTTTATGAGCTATTATAATGTCCTACTTGGGAGATTCCAAGTTCTGGTGGCCTATGACATCCTATAATTGCAATGTTATTGTGACTATTAGAAGGTCTACTTGGTACATTCCAAGGTCCTGTGGCCTGGACATCCCTATATTACATTGTTATTATGGACTGTAGAGGTGTACTGGACATTTAAAGTCTGGTGGCCTAGCATCCTGATAATTGCATTGTTATTATGACTATTAGAAGCGTCTACTTGGTACCTTCCAAGGTTGGTGGCCTAGGACCTCCATAATTGCATTGTTATTATGACTATTAGAGGTCTATTGGTACACTTCCAAGGTTTGGTGGCCTATGACATCCCGTATAATTGCGTTGTATTTATGATTTAGAAGGTCTACTTGGTACATTCCAAGGTTTGGTGGCCTAGGACATCCCTATAATTGCGTTGTTATAGACTATTAAAGGGTCTACTTGGTACCATTCCAAGGTTTGATGGCCTAGGACATCCCTATAATTGCCACTTTCCTGTGTTTGGCTTCATACACATTCCTTTACAACCTAACAGATAAAATCAGGATGAGTGTAGAACGTAACTGGCACATGGTAAGAACATACTTTTCACCAGTGCCATTAACATAGCTAGCTACACTGATGCATGTACAAGAACCATGCTCGCTTCATTGTCACCCCACCCCCGCAGTTCTGCCCCATGTTGTTTCATCATATTGTACCAATGTAAAGGGGATTGATGCAAGTTTCCGTTGGTTAGGGGGCCACTAGGGGTGCTTATTACACCAAAATGGCTAGAACCAGTACTGGCTTCCACAATGTTAGTGCAACATATTCAATAAATGTTGCACGATTGATGTTACCGAGCTGAGCGAGTTCTGTATGCAGCAAACAGCATACCTATTAAATATGATAGACGCAATCAACTTTTACATCGGGTTTAGACTCGCAAAATTGCGTTAACGGCTCTATGTACATTACTCTGTTTGTGACCCCTTAAGGACAATGGTGCTTTTATGAATGGAGAGATTAATTATTCCTACTCCCTCCCTTTTGCTTTCATTGAAAGGTATTGTTTGGTGTAACACAAAGGGCTTTCTATGAACAGACTTTGTATTGTCTTGAAAGGGGATCAACAGTGACCATTCTATCTAGCTGCAGCTTATGTAGTTTGGAGATTGGAAGGTCCGATAATCCTCCAGCATGCCACTTCACTGTCATTTTGGTCTGCCCTTTACTGACGGTTGGGAGTCCCCCCCAGCCTATGAAACCCTTTGTGTGTACAAGGTGCGTCAACTCCCGCACATTGTATAACAACGGCAATCTCCTTATTAAACAGTCCAAGCCTTTTTGGTGAAATGCGTTGCGATTGTCTAGTTAAATTTTATATTCCAGTGCCAGGCAACTGTGACTTTTTGAAAAAATTACAAACTTGCAAGGCACGACTGTTAAATAAGAGATTGCTGTTGTTATACAAGAGTTGACGTCCTCTGTAGGGACGCGGCTGCGCAGGACCCTGCAGCCGCTAAACCGAGACGGTTTGGATACTCGACCAGGGACCGGCTATCTGTAAGGGACGCAAGCTAGCGTGACCCCTGCTAACACCTAAGTGAATGGTTTTTGTTGCCTTGGACTAGAGACGTGGTCATCTGTCAGGACGCATACTGAACGTACCCTGTACACTTCTATACCAAGTGCTTTTGGACTAGGACCCCGACAGTAGGTCCGTAAAAGGATCGGAGTCCGACTGTAAAAGTCCGGCAACACCTAGGGAACTGCTTTCTACACTCCGAACCAGGACCCGGTAAAGAGTCTGTAAAGGGATCGGAGACAACAACTGCAAGCCCAAGTAGTACTTGAGATTGATCATTGCCGGATTGAGTGAGTTTTGGAACCCCAGGCCAGGGACCTCGCAGAGGGTCGGATAAAGGTACGGGGGTTGAAACTAACAACAGGAAAAAAGGATTCCAGCAGGGTCTTCTAACATTTACAATGTGGAACTCTGTGCATACAAGGACCATTAATCATATGAACGATAAGTATCGAACTTAATTATTAACCGATATTGGTACATTATAAGTCACAGGCCAAGCTGTGGCACAGGATTAGATATTTTATTATTTTTCTTTTAAAAACAGTATTATACTAAATTATTGTATGGGTTTGGACTGGCCAGCCAATTTGAGAACTAATTTTTATAATTTGTTTATATAGTTGGTCCAATTGATATGGAATCTATGATAAACTGATTCCCCCTTTTTAATCTGTGGTTTTGTTTGGGGTCATTGAGTTTCAAACACATCATCCGCGTCATC
Organism: Hymenochirus boettgeri; assembly: GCA_019447015.1. Classification (NCBI taxonomy): domain Eukaryota; kingdom Metazoa; phylum Chordata; class Amphibia; order Anura; family Pipidae; genus Hymenochirus; species Hymenochirus boettgeri. Next base: position 97,005,212 of record CM033475.1, on the reverse strand, counting down.
CAAAAACGTACTTCCCATCTTTTGGAGTGATCAACCGAAATATTGGCCAGTCTGTATCTTAGCTAAGATGCATTTACAAACTTTTGCCTGAAAACTTTTTTTTTATTCAGTATTTGCAAACATGGAATAACACACCACAATAATATGGAAATACAATACAAGTAAAATTTTTTGTGGGCATTCACTAGTAAACCGTAATCTGTACTGGTTTACTAGATGCTGAACCACCAATGACAGTGTGTGTAATGGTTGCCATAGACAATATGATCGCTGTCGTATGACTACTATCTACAATAGGCAGGCCTTGTATTGTTGGATGATTAGCTGAAGATCGTACAATTATTTCTTTCAGCCGGTTGGGAAAAATCCGTTGACATCCAGTCAAATGATTTGTGGATCAACCTAGCTTCTAGTGGTCCAACATAAGGTTTTTGATACTATGACTTTTGAAACTTAAAAGACAAGACCCAGATGCTGATAATGACTTTGACATTTTTTGTTTTGTAATTGTTTGACATTGTTTGCTTTTTAATGGGATATAATCCCTTTAGTCACCATGATAATTTTCCTATGGAGGGGTGGGATAATGCTTGGTTTAAATATATGATTGACATTGTAAATCATAACACTTTGTCTTTTGAGCCAAAGATGCTGTGTTGTAGATTTATGATGACATAAACTTTTAGAAAAAATATTATTAACAAAACAACCCATTTTGTTTTATTTTTAGATTTCGTATATTGGCAAAGACTGCACTGAAATTCCTTCATTTCTTGCAAAAAAAATAGGGACATCTAGCAAAAGGCTTGATCTGAGCTTCAATTTATTAAGGTTTGTGATCTAAAATCATTGTTCTTATTGCGAGCATCTCTTGCTCAAATAAAAGAAGTTGTTTTTATATTGTGCCTAGTAACAATCATTTAAATATTAGTGTAATTTTATAACTCACAGACATTTATTTAGGGGTGCTGAACTTTTTAGCCCTTGAAAAGTTTTTTTTTTTTCTATTGCTATACTAGCAGTTGTACCCGGCGTTGCCCGTGTACACATGTGGGCTATAGTATTTCCATTGTGCATGTGGTGTTTGGGCTAAGATGGAGAGATAGGGGGAAAAAGTGCCAGTTGGTAATGTACGCCATTTTAAATGTTATGAGTTGAGGAGGTGACTTGCTTGAGGGAGGTATAGCACATATTTTATAGCAAAACTTTTATACTACAACTTATCATTTTGTTTTCCACTGATCCATAACAAAGTTGTGTGAACTGCTACTAGAATTGCCATGGGGAAAACATCTTGATTGTCAACCGCAACTGCCAGAATACATCCAATAAATTTGACAATAACCCAAATAACTGCAAATGTGGTTCATATCACACATAGTAACATATCTATCCAGGTTTTATATTAAACCTTCCAGGAGCAAATTGTGATGTTTTACAGACCTTATAGGGAAATACTCATTCCTCTGTTATAGAAGCTGTTCTTCTGTGTGTTTTAGCTCTCTATTGTGTAGCCTACATAACTCTGTTGTTGTGTCACTGAAGTGGACTCTGTGTCTGCGTTGTTGAAGTCAGGCAGCACACAGAGCCCAGGCCCTCATCTGAGTTACTTAATTGGGGAATTCCACTCTACAGTGACGTGCAGCTTTTGTTTGTTTCAGAACTGCTTCACGGCATCGGCCCTTCTCGTTGGGTGTCGCCGTTATGTGGTATGCATTCGGGTGCTGTGAGGTGAGCCGTAACATACATACAACAGATTTTTTTGCATTACACATTGCTGCTGGAAGACAGTTCACACAGTTTCAACATCTCACTGTAAAGAAACCTTTTCCTCAAAAAGATGGAACTTCTTTCTCCAACCTTAAAGGATTCCATTCACGCAGTTCCTCTGATATGACAGTGTTCGTGAACAATGTCACCAGAGGTTCATTGTATGGCCCCCATTAATATATTTTATAAGGTCATCTATCCCCACTATCTCTGCTATCTATCTATCTATATTATCTATCTATCTATCTCTACTATCTATCTATCTCTTCTATCTGTCTGTCTATCTCTGCTATTTATCTATCTATCTATCTATCTATCTATCTATCTATCTATCTATCTATCTATCTATCTATCTATCTATCTATCTATCTATCTATCTCTGATATTTATCTATCTATCTATATATCTATCTCTGATATTTATCTATCTCTGCTATCTATCTATCTATATTATCTATCTATCTATCATC